>VIBL01000166.1:0-712500 GCA_008271625.1 Lutraria rhynchaena
ATAAATGTTCTGTTATGTTCTCCATTTTTTCTGTACATGTCGAACCAAGGCCAGTAACTCTAGTAAATTGTAGACAATTTGTTTGAACATATGTACATTCTAAACGTGAAGCACTATTTTGAATACGTAACCTTGTTTGACCTAAGTACAGTAATCCATGGGTTTATACCTCTAGTTGAATATGAAACGGTGATCAAAGAATATATTCCCCAAAACCAATACATAGGCATACTTTCTATGAATACATTGGACAAAAATCAATACATAGCTTATAGACACGAGTATAGCATAATAACGTTTTGATATTTCGCATATTAAAGATGTTAAAGAAGTTTAAATATCGATGCGTTCTATATTTGATTCAAGCTCGAATAATGCATGCGGTGTTTTAATCACGAACATCAGTACACTTGTATACTTTGAATTTGAGTTTGATAGTTCAGGACAACAGAAGTGAAAAAAGTAATTTCAAGTTTCTTGCCGATATTTTCATTTTCATTCGAACTATATCTCCGAAGTAAAATATGCATTTGAAAAATAGTTGCCCTGACCTACCAACCCTATATTCTCGGTGTAATGTTACCAATGAAAACTTTTTGGCCTTAGAATGAACTGCAAAAACATTACTGCCCTACGATACAAAATCAATATATCTGCGTTAAATTCTATTGAAACCAAAAATAGGACTTCCATGGTTTTCTGATCACGATAATAACGACAAAAATGTTTAATGTAAGTGTATGTCGTTGTACAGTCAGTTGTATAGAGGAGTCCGGAATTTATACAAAGGGTAGACAAAATACCTCATGAATGATATTTAATGGTAACATTAAATACCACATATTTATAGACAATAGTTCACTTAATAATGTTAATTATCGCTAAAAACTTCATTCTGGTGTAACGGTCTTTCAAATGTTGAAACATTTAAGTGTAAGAATTGTTTTATGCATAGTGCTTTTAACAACAAAGAGAAACAGTCAGGAAAATGTTAAAGACAACAATTCACCTTAGTTCACGTATTGAAAATTGAGACCTGCGCAATATTGACATCAGCACATTATTCCAATACGATTGACAATGTAAATCATTATATTGTTTGTAAAAAAATAATGATCCATGATCGTCATAAAATAGTTTCCAAAAAAGTTGCATGTTCTTAACTATGTCAATGATATACAGTTATGCAATACATTTTTTATATTAATTTGGCAGTCGAACAAATCGGTACAATGGGCGCTATTTATTCACTTCGCTCCTTTGTTAACGTACTTTATGTTCTAGATTCGAAATTTTTACCTTCCGGGTGTAGCGACTAGTCAAAATCTGTTGAAATGCTGCCATAAAATGATACTGGTTTTTTGTAGATATATTTTTTGTCAGGGGACATGTTAATTTAGCAGTAACAATCATACAATTTATATTTTAGGCTCATTGGGGCGAGATGTGCGATTTAAGGCCAATCTTTTGTGTGTGATATTAAATCACCGTAGTATGATGTCTAATTCCTACAATACGCTATGTAAACATACAGTGCGATATTTGACCCATACAGTACGATAAGTAACTCTACAGTGCGACATTTGATTCATACAGTACGATATCTAATTCATACAGTACGATATTTAATTCCTACAGTACGATATTTAATTCCTACTCTACGATATTTCATTCCTACAGTACGATATTTGACCCGTACAGTACGATATTTAATTCCTATAGTACGATATTTCATTCCTACTGTACGATATTTGACCCGTACAGTACGATATTTAATTCCTACAGTACGATATTTGACCCGTACCGTACGATATTTAATTCCTACTGTACGATATTTAATTCCTACAGTACGATATTTGACCCGTACAGTACGATATTTAATTCCTACAGTACGATATTTGACCCGTACCGTACGATATTTAATTCCTACTGTACGATATTTAATTCCTACAGTACGATATTTGACCCGTACAGTACGATATCTAATTCCTATAGTACGATATTTCATTCCTACTGTACGATATTTGACCCGTACCGTACGATATTTAATTCATACAGTACGATATTTGACCCGTACCGTACGATATTTAATTCCTACAGTACGATATTTGACCCGTACAGTACGATATTTAATTCCTATAGTACGATATTTAATTCCTACAGTACGATATTTGACCCGTACAGTACGATATTTAATTCCCACTGTACGATATGAAACTCTACATTGCGATATTTGATATGTAGCGTACGATATTAAATTCGTACATTACGATATATAACTCTACAGTGCGATACTTGATCCATACAGCACGATATTTAATTCCTACAGTACGATATGTAACTCTACAGTACGATATTTGATCCATACAGTACGATATTCAATTCCTACAGCACGATATATGACTCTGCGAAAAATTATCCATACCGTACGATATCTAATTCCTACAGTGTAACTATCTATACAGTACGATATTTAATTTCTACAATACGATATGTAACTCTACAAAAAATGATCCATACAGTACTATGTTTAATTCCTACAGTATGGTATGTAACTATACAGTGCGATGTTTAATTCCTGCAGTACGATATGTTACTCCACGAAAATATGATTCATACAATATGATATTCAATTTTTTATCCCTTTATTCCTGTTTTTTGTCCAAGTGCGGTAATTAATTTGTTACAATATGATATGAAACACTACAGTAGTAACTATGGACCATACTTTGGGTAATTTAATCCCTACAGTGCGAGATTTGTTCCTTACATCTATATTGCCACCGAATTATCGAAGATATACATTATATATAATACATAAATAAACATAAAATGCAATGCGTAGAATATATGCAAGTTCATATAGAAAACGCTATTTTCATGCAAAAGAATAGATTAATATCACATTTACTAAATAAATTTGTTCTTAATAGCATAACAGATAGCAGATAAGCACAATTAAATCATAGCTTATAGCCATTAATAGTATAACTAGATACAAAGTCCTACAAGCTTTTTGCATAATTAACAGTATTTTTTTTTGCTAAATGTAAACTTTAAAGTACATTTCAAGCTATGAAACTAACGAATTAATAACTAAACTTCCATCCAGTTAATTTTCCCGACAAAATGAGCAGTGCTCTTATACTGAATTTTTAATTGTTGCCCACATTTCACTTCATATAATAAGAGAAGATTTGAAATCAGGATGTGTGCAGAAGCACAAATTTTTATATATAATTATACTCTATATATGAGACATGAATTGTTTTCATACATAAGTACTCAGTTAAGTAACGTATGTAAACATTACACCGATCTGATATATATCTACACGGCAGTTTTTTAAAAGCATTGTTTTAGTTTTATATGAGAAACTGTGCACAAAGCTAGTTCCAACTAATGCACTTAGAAAGAAAAATGAATTATTAGCTTTGAGTCAAAATCAATTGAATTTCAAAACATCCTACAAGTAATTACAATCATGAAAATTTTAAAAGTTCTAGATGAGTTCATAGCTAAAAGCATGATTTCGAATTTGGTGTTAGTTCAAATATTGACCATGTTTTATATTCAGTTTTTATACTTTATGTATAACAAAGATACATCTGGACAATTTAGGTAAAAGCAATTCTTTGACATAAAATTGAATGTGCATCACTTAGTTTGTTTAAACATCTTCCAATTCGATAAAGTCACAGAAAAATTAAGTTTACAATTTAAAACTGTTATCTGTTGTCCGTTAGTGAAAACTACCGCGCTAAAATGGACTTATATGATGAACTATACAGTCTTGCTGCACATACACAAACATATACTAAAGTAAAATGTATATGCTTCTACTGGTACTCTTCATTAATGCAGAATTTGCTATTTCATAGATACATGTATATGGATTTTAGTTGTAGAGTTTACTATTTTGATTTAATTCATGAACATATGCACATACATTTAAACAAGTTTTTTTTTTAATCTGAACCAAGTCTCTACATGGGAACAATTAATTAATTCAAAACTACTTTTGAGTGTTATCGAGCGATTACTTATATATTCAGCCATCGACAGTTCTCCAAACACAACTTGGGGCACAAATCAGTATTTTGTGTGTATAACATCGCATACGTCAAAAACAGGTTATTTTAGTCAAGATGAATTTCAAATACACCGACTTTGATAGCAATGTACTCGTAAAAAACTACTGTTTCGTAAATGAGCTTTTTACATTAATGTATACTTAGAAATGCTAACGACATTGCTATTTTTATATATTCGATCGAAACAATTCATGTTTTTAATACCTAATGCGATCATCACTAGATGATTACTATCAAAACTATGATAGCAAAATAAACTTAATTGGATGGCGTAAACCTAGATAAAACTATACCTTGCAGCAATAAGCATAAATAATATTGAATATTTGCCTGTATTTAGTTGTTCTTATTATGCAATTAGCCATCTAATATCTAACACTTGTAGATGTACATTCATTCTTATATTCTGTGTCCATCTTGCAAGATCGAACCTAAAGTAAGTTTTTTTATTTTATTTTTTCTGTTTTGATATTTTTAATCAAAATCACCACAATCCACGTTGTACATTTTTACTCTACATTTTTTTCAATATAACACTGATTTAACTCTGTTTTTTTTTATTTACTTTCACGTCAAATGAACAATTTTCAAGTCCGATGGTCGGATGTACAACAAATCGTAACTAACATGATACTGATCTTATCAGCCGGTATTATTAACATTTAATAGAATCATATTCAGTCTACCAGCATCGTTCTGTGGTAGGAAGTATCTCTTACTCCTACATTGGTCTGTTTTATAGATAACATGCTTCTCCAAACATTTTTCCATCCAGATCATCATTTCATAGTTGACTGGATTGCTATAAAACCTGTTTAAGATACTTGATACCGACTAGAACCGACATTAAGCACTTTAATGGTTTGAATGGGCAGGATGGGGGTAAATGTAACAATCCACCGTCAGTCATGTTTTATCATAGAATAATGTATGACTATTGGGGTAACGGTACGTAGTTAGCCACCCACTAATGATTTAATAAATCTTATATGAAGCTATTTCACTTGTATACCGCATGACAAACTGATGAATAAACAGAAAGGTTGGCTTACCGCATAAATAGGGACTGTACCAGGATTTGAAATATTATTTTCGAAATTAGGCCAATATTTTTTTTTAATTAAGTCTCTTTACATGTATATAATAAATGTTGTTGTGACCGCCACATAACCAATCTACAGAAAAATCCCATGAAAACACCAGCTGTCCTTTCTTTTCAACGGTAGACGATTAAGAGCAAAATGAAGATTTTGTGATATCTTTACATAATTTTCATTTAAAATATAACTCCTGAAACATCCGTATTCCATGAACACAATGTAATTATCATACATTATACATCTTTGTATGTCTGTGTTTCCTTGGAGTATTAGGGATACGATACGTATCGTATTATGGTTGATGCTAAACGCATTTACGTAGCGCAGTACGGTTGAGGTCATTTCGGGGTACGAGCGAGATTATACACATTTACGTACCGCGATACCCTTTTGCCACACACACATCCTTCAATTAAAATGGATAAATGTGCTCCAAAATTGTCTTTGTTTTCTTTTTTATTCACTAAATTATGTGATGGCATTCACGAGGAATCTTAAGCGTCACCTTAAGAAATTCCAAATCCTTTTGCGCATTGTCCTCAGAATTTCTTATTCTTAATATTTTCATTGCGTAAGTTAAGGATTTCCTTATGTAAGGATATCCATTAACCATAGACTTGTGTTGATGCTGAATCGGAATTTCTGTGATCTAAAAATAGACCGGAAATCTAAATGACGTACCTTGCTGTAAACAAATCGCTGTAAATAAGGGCGAAACAAAGAAGAGTCTCCAATTTTTAAATAAATGACTCATGTGTTCTTGTGTAAGTAATAAATAGACAATATCAAAATTATGTGAACACGACAAATTATGCTGATACAAAACATGTAATTGTTGGTAACGCGTCTCATTATTTTCAAATGACGACATCATAAACGATTTGTTTGCGATCAAACAAAATGGTGCACTTTGACTATTTGCATTCACGCTGATTACTACATGTATAAGACATCGTAAAAATGTATATAAGCATTTGATTTCTAGTGGTAATGCGTGTTTATGTATAGAATGTATGAAGGTATCAATATCATTTAAATTGCTCTATTACTTTGAAAATATAGCTTTCCACTTGATGTTGAATAAACGTGAAATTCTCAGTTTCTAAGGTTTTAAACTCATTCTAGAATATTGAGAGAATAGTTCTGCAAATTATCCACTACATCAATTATATATATTTAGTGTCATTTTCCATGATGTCTAGAGACTTCATTTCTTTACAGTACACGACGTTCATTTTTAGATGATTACTCACTTCGATTGAAGCGATTAATTTAACTTTTAAAGGATAACTTAGGTCGTTAAAATTGTTGACAGACGAAAACATTATGTTCAGCAAGGGAGACAACAAATATAAATACTTATCTTCTGAATTAGGTATTTTATTCGATTTCTCTCAGCACACTTGTGAAATATTGGATGTTTTTAAAGGATATCCATAACAGACTTAAGGTGTAAGTAAAATCTTGCGTTAAAATATCTTGTAAATACTATTAAAGATTTAGTTTTAAAATACAAGGAAAATCTCTAGAAACTTAAGGAAAACCTTCAAATTCATGGAAACTTTTATCCTTAGATCCTTCACGTGTACCGCCCCATATCAGCTTGTTATAACTGCTTATGTTGTTACTTTCAACAAGCTTTCCCGGTCCCGGCAGGTCATACCCTTCTATGAACATTTGACAAAAATGTTGATTTTCCTCCATATGTGGAGAAGTTGCCGGTTCCTTTGTGGAAGGGTAAGTTAGAACTGGTTAGTATACAGTCCAGGAAAACTGGTTAGGTGGAACGGTCTCCTATACGAGCATAACTGAAAAATTGTTGAAAAATGGCGTTATACCCCAGTGACAGTAAGTCACATAAAAACGAACAATCAACAAGCTTTGCCGTGATGCAGTACAAATGTTTCCCAAAGTGTCATACATAAATAGTACTGTCAGATTGATTTTCACACCGGACATGGACTCGTTAGCCTGACGTGTTGGAGTCACGTGATTCACGTGTTGAATTGATTAAAATCGCGAATACTGCAGATTACATAATTTATTGCATAGTGCTAGTCATTTTGATTTGATGAAGCAGTAAATTTTAAGAGTTTATCAAATGATTAACTTCTGCTTGGATAAATATAGTATGTTTGTTCCATATTTTAACCAATCGTTTACATTGCGTATGGGCGGACTCACATGCTAATTATTCTTTCTATCTAAAAGAAAGCTTTTCATTTTACTATTCACTAGAACGTTTCAATTTTTTTATATGGGAAAAATATGTATTACAGGAACAACACGGGACATCATCATGAAGTCATCTCAGAAAAATGACGTCATCATTAGTGGTGTATCTTGCCGTCTGCCAAAATCCAAGAACATGAATGAGTTTAAAGAAAATTTAATGAAAGGCGTGGACATGGTATCGGACGATGGAACAAGGTGGAAACCGGGTATTTGTTGTTTTTTTTCTATCTCTGTTACATTTAATTGCGACGAGCCTTTATTTTATGCCGAACAAAACTTTTAGCAAAACGCTTTTAATCGTTAATGGCAATAACTGCAAAAAATGTGCTCGAAGATACGAATATATCAAAGATCTTTGCGTTAGACCATCATTAAAATATGTTGGCTAGCGGTACACCAAACTTTAACAGCGGGTAGGGAGGGAAGCATGTTTAGTTATAATTATATTCTTGTATTGAAGACGAATAGCTGGAATAAACAGACAAAATCGAAATGAGTCGGTCGCGTAATTGCAAACCAACCATATTTTAAGGGTAGCCTTATAAATGTAGAAATATTCTGTATTATATTATTGAGGAGTTCGAACCCGTGTTCAAACGTCACTTTTCGAGGACTTTCTATGACTATTGGTTTTGTCCGAAACAATGGTATGGTATTATGCAAATTAAACTTCAGTGGAACATATAATTGTGTTCGTATCATACACATATTAACATTTATTGAATTTACTTGTACGTGATACTCTAGGTCTGCATGGTTTACCTAGACCACTGGGACGTATTGATGATATCGACAAATTTGATGCCGCTTTCTTTGGTATTTCTCCGAAACTAGCGAACTGCATGGACCCACAACTGCGTATGTTATTAGAAGTAACGTATGAAGCCATTGTCGATGCTGGTAAGTGTGGTCCCTTTACTGCCATTTAATAAAACGGGTAAAATGTAAAATATTAAATCAGCATTTACTATATATAAAATACGCACTATGTTTGTTCTTATTTGCGATGTCACACTATATTCATTGACCTGCGACCGAATAGTCGATTCAGCTCTATTTCATGCGTATAATAAGCTGCCTCTTACCTGTCAAACCTTTATTTCTCAACAACGCAAACAGTCTCTTTTTCAAAAGTTATTGCTATACCCGAACAATAGATGTCTATAACAAACCATTGAGTCCTGCCCAGTTAATCATTTTTAGGAGTAGTTGTGGGAGTATGGTATTTCAGTTTATTATAATATGATGCTGATGTCATTTTAAGTAGTTGTGATATACCCGTATATGAACATAGCGCACATGTTAGCAATGGTCCAGCTAAAAGGATGACCGTGTTTGTCTCATATCAACATGTTTCTTCGTATGTTTGTTAAGCGGTAGTCCGTAGCTCTAAATGTACTCACACGTGGACAAAGATGCGGACACACCGAAATCACGTACTAACGCAAGATTGTCAGTCTGTCGTATTGACGAATGAATCTTAACAAGGACAATTAAATGCATCAATGCAGATCTATAACCGAGTTCAGAAAATTCCAATACTCGCGAAATCGATACTTATATTTTTGAATTGGAATTTCTCAATTGTACACTGCCATATCTCTATAAACGTCTGAATCAATCAGAGATCACGTGACATTTGTAATAGGTAGGTTACTAGGAGATCTAAATATGTTATCTTTTTGTAGCGTTGACGAATAATGATTTTAAGTTTTTTTATGTCCCTGAGGGGAGGCATTAGCAGTCGTACGTACTGTCCGTCCGTTCGTGCGTCCTATTTTCGTGTCTCAGCCATAACTTTATAACTTCTACATTGATGTTGAAATAATATGGCATAAATGTTCATCAACACACGACGATGTGCCGCGTGCAAGAACACAAACCCTAGGCTCCAAGGTCAAGGTCGTAATCAAGGTTATTCATTATGTATGGAAATTTCTAGTGTGCTTCTGAAATCATTTGGAGATGATGTCCAACATCAGAAGACAATGTGTCATGCACAAAACATGGTCTGCAGCACCAAGGTCAAGGTCATATTTAAGGTCACTCATTATGTATGGATTCTGATGCTGCAAATTTGTGTCTTGGCTCTAACGTTTTAAATCATTGATGGATTTTTAAATAATGCCTAAATCTCCTAAACCCGACTCTGGTCTTAAGCGCTAAGGTCAAGGTCATATTAAAGGTCATTCATTATTTATAGAATTTGCGTTTTATTTGATGTATACTGTCTATTCAAATGTACTGTTCGTAGCCAAACTTGGTCGTATGAATACCTACTTAGTGAATATGAGAAAAGTGTCAAGGAAACTGTTGCAAAAAAAAGTGCTGCAACTTCGGGGCTGCAAATGTTTGACTCCTTTTCATTCTCTTTTCTTTTTCTTACAGCAACTTTACCTTTCTTCTCTTTTTACAGCACCTTTCCGTCTCTTTTCTCTTCTTACTGCAACTTTACCTTTCTTCTCTTTTTACAGCACCTTTCCGTCTCATTTCTTTTTCTTACAGCAACTTTACCTTTCTTCTCATTTTTACAGCACCTTCCGTCTCTTTTCTTTTCTTACTGCAACTTTACCTTTCTTCTCTTTTTACAGCACCTTTCCGTCTCATTTCTTTTTCTTACAGCAACTTTACCTTTCTTCTCATTTTTACAGCACCTTCCGTCTCTTTTCTTTTCTTACTGCAACTTTACCTTTCTTCTCTTTTTACAGCACCTTTCCGTCTCTTTCTTTTTTCTTACCGCAACTTTACCTTTCTTCTCATTTTTACAGCACCTTCCGTCTCTTTTCTTTTTCTTACAGCAACTTTACTTTTCTTCTCTTTTTTACAGCACCTTTCCGTCTCTTTTGTTTTTCTTACAGCAACTTTACCTTTCTTCTCTTTTTTACAGCACCTTTCCGTCTCTTTTCTTTTTCTTACAGCACCTTTACCTTTCTTCTCTTTTCTTACAGCACCTTTCCGTCTCTTTTCATTCTTACAGCACCTTTACCTTTATGTTTTTTTCTTACAGCACCTTCGTAATTTTTTCAATGTATACGGTTGCTTTGTCGCTGGGTTTTTTTGTTCATATAAACAAGAATTGTACATCTTTCTTTTATCTGGTTTAACTTCTTTATAGTATGCCTTACCACCTTTTACTAGGAGATTCTGTTTACATTAGATGCAAAATTTATTCATTAAGTTTTGACAGATGATATAGTTTTATTGTAGATATTTGTTTATGCATTTGTGCGACGTCATTTACCACCGACGTTAAAATTATGATATCGCGTGACAATTAAAGAACTCTTGCATCTTGAAATAAAACAATTCTTTTACCACATTTGCAAAAAAAATAAACCATTTGAAAGATAAAAGCAAATCACAAATTACGTCGTAATCGTTATGCTGGTCATTGGTAAGATAACAGTAGCCCAAGAATGTAAGCTTCAAGTAACCTTTTGTCATAAAATTCCATTCATTTTTTTATTGATTACTACTTGTCGCTTCAAATTGTTCAGGAAGTAATATTTTGACTAAACAAATAGTAGCGAAAGCTTACTCCTATCTGTTTAATTTGGCTGTTCACTAAAATAGGACAAAATGGGCATGTAAAAGTCTATTCTTTGTTTTTCAGTAAATTATTTTTTATAAGTCGCAACTTTTGACGTTATGTAGTTGTATTTACGACTCTTCTAAATTTGTTTACCTATATACATAATGACAAAATGCAGATTGTATGTAATAGTACAGTGTCATGCCAGGTTATTTAAAGGGAACGTACTTCAGATTTATATTTAATTTTCGATATCATGAAACACCCACCCCTCCATCATGATTATCATAAAAGGCGATCTTTACCCATATTTATATATTCATATATATTTCTAATAAGTCATATTTAGTTATGAATAAAACTAAACCAATGCACAGTGGAACCTTCATAATGGGACTACCTTCGGGCTCCAAAAAATCGGGGGTGGTCTCATTATCAAGTTGAATTATAGGGGAGTTATTGAAAGTTTGTCCGAACATAGGTAGTCGTTATAAAGAGGTGGTCGTAATATTAAGGTGGTCGCAATGTGAGGCTTTACTGTAATGCCCTATTGCAACATCATTATGACTATCTGATGTTTATCAGGAGTTGTTCTTCTTTAATTCATTAATTAGCATGTTGTAATACATTTAAAGGGATCGATCCTTCATCTCTACGTGGACAGAATGTCGGGGTATACACCGCAGTCAGTTGTGCTGAGTTCTTTCAGGGACTGGCCAAAATTCCGGACACTACGGATGGTTACGCCCTGTCTGGAAGTAGTAAGACAATGTTTGCGAATCGTATATCTTTCAGTTTTGACTTCAAAGGTATGTAATTATTTTTATAGCATAATGTACATCGAGTACCTTGTGTAATTTTATAAATATGAACTTATCATTTTTTCAGTATCAGAATAAAAAAATGTTATCTATTACTCTATATGATTTGTATATTGGTAAAATGGTGAGAATTATTATACTGCTATATATCATATTGTACATTGTATGATTTAGTGAGCAAACATATGAGCCTGGCATATGTTCTCTGTGAGGGTTTAATTGAACATCTAGAGTAACTTGTGCTCCATCGTTGATCATTCATATGGAAAACTTACGAGGCAGTTACTGGCGGAAATAAAGATTGGTACTGTACTGGTCCCGAGTTTATAAAACTTTAGAACAATCTCCGAGCTCAAATTTCAGTTCTGTTCTGAAAGTATTATGGTTGAAAAGATAGAGATCATTAATGTTTAAACACATATTCAGGTCAATTATGCTGTCAGAACAATTTATCAATGTTATTATTGTCGGATCATAATTAACTGTGAACATTAAAAGACAAGATTTGGGATTTGAGCTCGGAGATAATTCAGCTCGATGATTTAGAAAATGTTGTTTATTGCCCCTCGGTATATAACTGAAATAATATTGAATACAGGCGTTAAATCTGAAAACAAAACAAATCCAGTAATACCAATGCATTTACAGGTCCTAGTAATACGTTCGATACAGCTTGTTCGAGCGGACTTTCTGCGTTACACTTTGCTGTAGATAATATACGTTCTGGACAATGTGATGCCGCTGTTGTTTGTGGAGCCAACCTCTGTCTCAGTGCAATAGCACAAGTCCAGTTTTTAAATGCAGGATTGTTATCACCAGACGGTAGATGTAAATCGTTTGACGCATCTGGTAAGACAACGACATTTGGAAATATTTTTTCTAAACTTGATCTTTGTGTAAACGAACTCACGCGTCATTTATATTTATCTGATACAGTAAAACCCGGCTAGAGCGAACTTGACCATACTGATATACTGAGTGAATTGTTTTTTTCCTTCTTTAATTAACTGTAATAATTATAGCGAAATATTCTGTTTATGTAGTATGATATCACTAGTAAAATAGTATTGATTCACCCCCCCCCCTGTTGTTTTACAGGTAACGGATATGTACGCAGTGAAGGAATAGTCTCGTTGTTTCTACAGCGACATAATGTTAATGCGCGGCGCATATATTGTACTGTGGTAAATACGAGCACCAACTGTGATGGCTACAAACAACAGGGTATCTCAAGCTTTGAAATACGTATTCTATGTATACCTTTTGCAATAACTGATGGAACTTTGTGTATATGCGATCAAAATCACAATATCTCGATCGAAACATTATCAGCTACATCTAACAGCTGGCATTTTGCCCATAAGCTAAGCCTGTCACTTTTCTACCATACCCATCAAATTATATTTCAGCTATTTGCTGTTTTCAGGTTCTCATTTTGGTCATTATGAACAAGAGACACAACAATTAACATGATGATATAAAACTTAATGGTATTCTCCATACTCAAGTTTCAATTTCATTCTCAAAGAATTTCGGTTGAAAGGACAGCGCTTATAAATGTTTTGTTGCATATTTAGATCAATTATTCTTACAGAACAGCACATAATAAATACCAACATTGTTTTGTCAAAAATAACTTATAAACATTAAAAGAAAAAGACGCGATTTGACCTTAGAGATTGATCCAATCGTTGTACATGATAAAACGATACATATGTATCTAGAAGTGATACGTTTTAAACAACGGGTCTATTAAATACATAATTTACTCAATTTATTCCTTCAAGGAATATCCTATCCCTCCAACAAAATGCAAGAGGATGTTTTAACGAAGGTTTACACAGAAGCGGGAGTAGATCCATCCGATGTGGAGTATGTAGAATCTCACGGAACAGGGACAGCAGTTGGCGATCCCATAGAGGCGAATGTGATCACTGATTTCTTCTGTCGATCTAGAAACAACCCATTAAAGATCGGATCACTCAAATCAAACATTGGGCATGGGGAAGCTGTGTCTGGTTAGGAACTTTAAAAACAATGATTTCCTCCTATCATCTCTGAAATTACAGATTAATATTGTTTTAAACACCAGTTTCCGGTACGATTGTTCTACATTTCTAATGTGTCAATACAGGAAGCAATGTTTAGACTTGTAAGTTTATCCACCATGCTGCCATGACATTGTTTTTACAAGACAGCCAGTTACTGAAGTCACTTTATTAATTAAAGGCTATGTGGACATTGTGAAACCTGGCCCTAGTTTAATCGATTTTATATATATACATGTATGCTAATGTATTCCAGAGTAAACAACTGCATTAAGAAATAAATTTTGAGGTCAGACTCTTTCTCAATTTTGACAATGTCTGTAATAACGCATGCACTTGCTCGGTTATGGAAGGTCATGTAACTCATTACGCGTGATCCAAAAGGGAACAATACCAGAGCAACATTTTCAACGTAAACCACGTATATTAATGTATTTCAGGGTTATCTAGTATTGCGAAAGTTATTGTTGCTATGGAATGTGGTGTTATACCAGCTAATCTTCATCTAAAAACGCCCAACCCTGATATTCATGGTATAGTAGATGGTAGACTGAAAGTCATCACCGAAAATACTCCATGGAATCCAGGCTATGTTGGCGTGAACTCCTTTGGTTTCGGAGGCTCAAATGTTCATGTGATTCTCAAACCAAGTCATCAATCTAAACATGCGAAGAGTATTGCCAGCTCTAAGAAGCGACTAATTGTTTCTTGTTCAAGGACAAAAGCTGGACTTGAAAACATCTTAAATTGCGCCACTCAGTCACCTGAGGATTTTCACTTCCTAATGAACGAAACAATATTGTCGTACCCTTCTAATACATCTCACAGGGGATACACAGTACTAAATGGAACCACTGAGCAAATAGTTATACAGGTAGGGTGACTAATAACAATTAGCGATAAATACAGCGATAAAGTGTAGCTGGGATAAATGTGACTGTTTCTGTGCGTTAAAGCGATATAAAGCTTGGTAAACAAATGGACTGGTCATAAAATCAAATACTTTTAGTAGCTTGTATCTGTGATAACTGTGAAAGTCCGCGATGCCTCCGGTTCATAAAGCTTACATAGAAAATCCATCCCTTTAATGCGCAAGTTGATGCCCTTGGAAAATTAGCATTTAAAAAATATTGACTGACGTAAAACCTATTCTTTGTTTCCGGTTCGAATTCTGCGTATAACCATTTTCGTTCGCCTGGTTGAGTATTTGTTAGCCACTCTGATGAATACAAGGTTATCATACAGAACAGTACAAGTATTGTTGGAAAAAAATGTCCAAATCATAACTTTATTTCTTACAGAAGGGCAAAAAAGAAGTTCGGCCGGTGTGGTATGTGTTTGCTGGTATGGGAAGTCAGAGCCCTGGTGTGGGTAAACACATGATGGAAATTGATGCATTCAAAGAATCAATTTTGAGATCAGAAAATACTCTCAAACCTTTCAACTTTAAATTAATCGACATTCTAACAAACGGGAACGAGGAGACGTTTTCTGGAGTTCTCAATACATTTGTCTCCATTGTAGCTACCCAGGCGAGTATATAAAAAGTCAGACTGAAAATGTGCAGATGTATTGAACTTCAGAAATAAATTCGTACAAAGAGGAGCAACGACCGCTTTGTGCTAATTCATTTGAAAGTACATGTATATTATTTTGAATTAATAAACAGAATTCTAACGTACGTTAAAACGTGAATATCATTTTGGTATTGACTGTGTGGCTTGGAGATCAGAATGTCATGGCTACAGTCGTCTTGGTGTAATTGTATACCATTCATGAGTAAACAACTCAGTTCTACATTGACTTTAGGTTCGTTTCATTCAGTAATAGCGAAAACATCCGCGTGGTGTCTTTTATCATTTTAGATAGCACTGGTAGATGTTTTATCAAGCCTGAATATTAACCCAGATGGCATCCTGGGACATTCAGTAGGTGAACTTGCTTGTGGATATGCTGACGGTTGTCTTACAGCAGAGGAAACCATACTACTAGCTTACTGGAGGGGACTTTGCATAGAGGAAGCCAAACTTCCACCTGGAGCAATGGCAGCTATTGGTTAGCATCTACTTAACCAAATTTTACTTCACATTCAGACACAAAAACATTTGAAAATACAGTATAAATGTATGACAACACAATATGATTCAAGTAAAGTTCATATGTAGTAGATTTTTGTTTTGCTTCATTCAAACACATCCTAAAATATATCTTTACTGTACTGTTTTGTGACGTTATCGCTATTATAAGTTCAAACGTGTCATGTACGTATCGGCAGGGTTAAACTGGAACGAGTGTATGAATAGATGTCCTCCAGGTGTCGTTCCGGCGTGTCATAACTCTCGGGATATGGTCACAGTTTCTGGACCTGTGGACAAAGTTAGATACTTTGTTGACAGACTAAGCAAAGCACAGGTGTATTCCAAAGAAATATCCAGCTCTGGCGTTGCTTTTCATTCCTATTTTATGAAGGAAGTCGAACAGAAACTGCAGAACAAGTTTGAAAAGGTATACTATTGGTCTACACATGTACAATTTTCACTATAACTTCGTGCATAATGTACATCATTCTTACAAACTATGTATGTATGAACACAGCTATCCTGTCCGTGTCGATTGATAATCCCAAGCATGTAGACATTTCGATACGTTTGCGAAATAACGCATTAAATGAAAAACATTCTCAGCTGGTCAGTAGTCTTCTTATGAAAATGTCCATAATGGCGGTGGGTGAGAAGTCCTATGTTAAAATTCACTCATTACTTAAATTTAGATAGAAGTTGCGCGTGAACAAACTTTCCTATCATCATCACTTATTCTCATCAGGTTTGCGCTTTCTCCCAAGAAAATATGAAATAAAATCAACAGTCGCAGAAACATTTTACTTTTTAATTAAAACATGCTGGAATGTGTACACAATCTGCATAATAATTATTTTTAGCATCAAATTTGCAGTAACAAAACTGTAATTATTGAACTACAGCATGGTCATGGTGATTTATTTAAGCACAGTAATGTACAGTAATATCGGATACATTTTGTTTAACAATGTATGTTATATCAGTGCCTGAGAATGCGCCCTTTTAGAAAAATATATTTTGTTTTGCCTCAGCAAGCGCCCTAGACACTAGTTTTCTGGGCCCCTTTGCCCTGTTTGGAAATCTCATAGCTACTATCATGTTTTCAGGACATTAAGATGTGACACTTCAATACTGCCATAACCACTTGTGTCTTGTTGTTCTGTCTGCTGATTTCTGTTCATTTCTTCTGCTAACAATTTCTTCTTTTGACGAAATCATGTAATAGCTTCGAGGGTTTTCTGTCTTCTATCTTTTTGTTCTCTCTGATTATGTATAATTGTTGGAGCGTAGTTTCTGCGTCTTCTTTCTCGTTCTTTTCTCAGGTAACTTTCATCATCCGCTTCTTTCAATCAGGGACATCGCTTACCGGTATCTCAGCCCTCGACTTAACCACTGTGGTGATTGGACATAAACCTGAAATGTTCATTACATTTGTGTAATGTTCGATACTTTGTACCAGTCCCTGCTAATTATGTCTACTCGTATTTAATAACATTAGAAAATCCTTTTTATGATGCACTTTATCAGTTTTTATTGTAAAAAATTGCAACTAAAACATGTGTCTAAATTTTATCCATTATGCAGTTTTTCATGAAAAAATCGATCATCAGATTTTCGCTGATAACGTTTAGAATCTCTATATCAACATTTATACACAGGACTTGTGCATTTATACAACAGAAACTTTTACCGTTTGAAAACAGGAAAAACAGTCTTAAAGTTACAGGACAGTATCGGACATTACATTACTATACTAAAAGTAAATGGTGCACAATAAAACAAAATTTTATATGCGTATATTTCCCATATGTCAGATATCAACAGACAATAAAAGTACTTGAAATTTTTGGAAGAAAATAGATAAAAATGCTTACCAAATTCCGTATTTATTTCTACCGCACTTTATTGTTATGTCACAATATTTGAAAGATGTTGTTTGACCTCTTAGCTCAATTTTATTACGAAAGACGTAATAATTTTACGTCGTAAAAGAAATGAGGCACCGTGGAATTTACATTCATTACGCTCGAGATAATTGTTGTTCAATTAAGTATCGTACCTTACAGTATCGAACATTACAAAACGTCTTGGTAACGATATTTAGCGCATACGAGATTGGTAACGATATTTAGCGCATACGAGATTGGTAACGATATTTAGCGACGTACGATGTTGGTAACGATATATAGCGCGTAAAATGTGGGTAACGATATTTAGTGGCAAATGATGTTGGTAACGATATTCAATGGCAAATGATGTTGGTAACGATTTTTAGCGGATGCAATGTTGGTAACGATATTTAACGACATACGATGTTGGTAACGATATTTAGCGACATACGAAGTTAGTAACGATATTTAGCGACATACGAAGTTAGTAACGATATTTAGCGACATACGATGTTGGTAACGATATTTAGCGACATACGATGTTGGTAACGATATTTAGCGACATACGATGTTGGTAACGATATTTAACGACATACGATGTTGGTAACGATATTTAGTGGCATATGATGTTGGTAACGATATTTAGCGACATACAATTTTGGTTGCAACATTTATCATGAGACATGCTCGTATAACGTAAACACTGTCATGCCATTAAAAATATCTGTTACGCTACAATGTGTTCATTTTTTACAAAACAATTTTCTAACACAAAACTGAAATACTGTGTATTCATTTTGTAGTATGATTTGTATGTAAATATACATTTGTATATGCATGTACAAGTATGTGCCGTGTAAATTAATTTGTTGATATTAAATCTGTGTGGGAAAGAATACAATGTATTTATTTCTTCCAGACCTCTTCGAAACATGTTCTATTTTTCTATTCGATAATCGTCTACACACGAACTTATGCTATGAAATACAGCTTTAACCGCAATATCTATTGACAGGTGATAAAATCACCGAGACGTAGATCCAGTAGATGGATAAGTTCATCATTACCTGAAGACAAATGGAATACACCCCTGGCAGAATTCTGTTCAGCTGAATATCACGTGAACAATGTTATCAACCCAGTCCTGTTCTATGAAGCTCTAGGTCATGTACCGAAGGATGCTATTGTAATAGAAATAGCACCAGCAAGTCTGTTACAAGCTTCTATCAAACGAACTGTAGCCCCTGATTGTTTTATTGTTGGGTTACTGAAAGCCAAACATCAAGATCCTGTGCACTATTGTCTGTCACAGATTGGAGAGTAAGTCTTAAAAGTACGCATAGATAAAATACAGATAAAAACAGACTATTGTCATATATTCATTTTCCTTTGTTGAAATTCATTGGTCATAATGGTTGTACCAAACTTAGAGTTCTGGCTCACCAATTTAACTTTAAAATTGAAAGATGTTCGACATCTAGTATTTGATATATGATACATTCTGTAGAAATCTATGTGACAATTGTTTTCAATGGTTTCATTAATTCAGTTGATACATTGTTTACGTATTTTTAACTGGAATGTTAAATTTAAAACTATTTTCCAAACAGCTGCTTCAACCAAGGATTGAATCTAAATGCATGCGGAATGGTAACAGAGAAATCATTTCCTGTACCACGTGGTACACCAATGCTCTCTCCTCTCATACGATGGGACCATTCAGAAACGTGGGATGACGGTTGTAACTCGTCAACGAAAGCTAGTGGCTGTGATTATGACATTGACATCTCACCAGGTGCAGAGTTCGAGTTCCTCAGCGGACACATATTTGATGGACGAATTATAATTCCAGCGGCTTGCTATCTCATTCTTGTTTGGAAAACGTGGGCAAAGATTAATGAACAACAACCAGAGGAGACGATTATATCACTAAGAGACACCCGATTATACAATGCCGTAGTAATTCCAAAGTCAGGTGAGTTAACTATGAAAACTTAGAGGATTCCGTACTAAACACTTTAATGTAAAGAATAAATACGTCGCAAATAGTTTGATTTGATATTACATGCTAGGACCACTTTTGAATACTAACGTTGATGTTGTAGTTTCATCAAAATACAGGATGAATCTAATTTGATTAAGAAAAATTATTCAGAATAATATTTACAGAAATCAATATTTTCTATTTTACAACAAGGGCAGCAATTCTCTTAGAAAATTTTCGAATATTAATTTAAATACCTTGGGTAACTATAAAAGAAATAGCAATAATTGGTCTATAATATTTTTATAATACTAACATTTTTGTATTGCCTTGAGCATATATGTCAGAAAAGTTTTCTATTAGATTTGTAATACCTTAGGGCATTCCAAAAACCCACATAAAGATTCTGTTGGTAGTAAAAGAACCCCAAAATCAAATAATATAGAACGGACTATGTAGATTGTACATGAAACATGCTAGAAACTTTCCAGTGTCATTTTCATTGAACAACAAATTGAATAGATGACATATATAATATAGATGACATATATAATATAGATGACATGTATAATATAGATGACATGTATAATATAGATGACATGTATAATATAGATGACATGTATAATATAGATGACATGTATAATATAGATGACATATATAATATAGATGACATATATAATATAGATGACATGTATAATATAGATGACATATATAATATAGATGACATGTATAATATAGATGACATGTATAATATAGATGACATATATAATATAGATGACATATATAATATAGAGGACATGTATAATATAGATGACATATATAATATAGATGACATGTATAATATAGGTGACATGTATAATATAGGTGACATGTATAATATAGGTGACATGTATAATATAGACATGTATAATATAGATTACATGTATAATATAGATGACATATATAATATAGATGACATGTATAATAAAGGTGACATGTATAATATAGATTACATGTATAATATAGATGACATGTAATATTATAGACGACATGTAAAGTGTAGATGACATGTATAAGAATAGATGACATGTATAATATAGGTGACATGTATAATATAGGTGACATGTAATATTATAGACGACATGTAAAGTGTAGATGTCATGCATAATGAATAGTTTAGATGATATGCATAGTATAGGTGACATGTGTAGTATAGGTGACATGTATAGTATAGATGACATGTATAGTATAGGTGACATGTGTAAAATAGATGACATGTATAGTTTAGGTGACATGTATAGTATAGATGACATGTATAGCTTAGGTGACATGTGTAGTTTAAGTGACTTTTGTAAGAATAGATGACATGTATAGTTTAGGTGACATGTATAGTTTAGATGACATGTACAGTTTAGGTGATATGTATTGTATAGATGACATATTTGAGTGCAGGTGACATGTATATTATAGGGGACATTTATAGTAAAGGTGACATGTGTAAGAATAGATGACATGTATAGTATGGGTGACATATTTGAGTGTAGGTGACATGTATCGTACAGGGGACATGTATAGTATAGGTGACATTCATAGTATAGGTGACATATTTGAGCATAGGGGACAGAATATTACATTACACCGAATAAAATTTACAAGTTCAAATTCCAATGGTATACAGGGTGATATCAAAATATGATCAAACGAAATAGCATCTCCAGTTTGACGCAAATCAATCGGAAGTTACTGTCATATTAAACAGCATTTACAGAGGGTGATATTAAAAAACATTTACAGAGGGTGATATTAAAAAGCATTTACAGAGGGTGATATTAAAATAAACATTTACAGAGGGTGATAAACATTTACAGAGGGTGATATTAAAAAACATTTACAGAGGGTGATATTAAAAAACATTTACAGAGGGTGATATTAAAAAACATTTACAGAGGGTGATATTAAAAAACATTTACATTTACAGAGGGTGATATTGAAAAAAACATTTACAGAGGGTGATATCAAAAACATTTTCAGAGGGTGATATTAGAAACGTTTACAGAGGGTGATATAAAATATATGATCGAACAAAATATCACCTGCAATCCCTATAGGAAATTAACATTGAGCGTTAACAAGAAGTATAATACATGTAATACAAACTATCACATAAAATATATTTGACTTTGTAAAATAGTTCGGAACAAACATGCCATGTATACTACTGGACAACTTAGCACTCACATACCTAATATCCATGTACATTACGTAGGATGACCTAACTGAATACATTTGCTTTATCCCCCACATGCCAGGAAGAACGACTCTGTCCGTGCGGATACTTCGAGGTTCTATGATGTTTGAGATCACGAATGGAGATATATTTGTTGCTAAAGGATCTATTGTAAACCCTGAAGGAGGACCAAGTTTTGATATGCTGTTAAAAGAGCCATGGGATGAGAATAATGTTCTGTATGAATTGACTCATGAAGATATCTACAGAGAACTAAGATTGCTTGGTCAAGAATTTGAGGGATCATTTAACAACGTCCGTAGCCTGAAAGTAACTCGTACGTAATATGTTTTAATGTTGTGGTGGATGATCGGGTCGCTAGATTTCAACATGCATGTGGTCTAATACTCAATAAAGAATTGTTCAAAGGAAATAAAACGAATGGAGTTCAAAACTGTCAACAGCATGTACCGTTCACTTTGAACGTGATCGATATGCGACACACCTGATTTATATTAGTTTTCTTAAACAGGTATAAAAGTTGTCCGTATTTGGTTCTTCTCCAGATTTCTGTCTGAAACAATTCTGACAGATGTATATTCAAAACAAGCATGAATTAAGGAATATAAATGAACTCTGGACACGGGGACTAATATCAAGTTTTATCATCTCATATTCTATTGTTTGTATGAAATCCTGACATACTGGTTTAACCAACCTATTCGGATATCAAAGCAGTATCCTCCGAGAGACGGTGTTTTGTTCTCCATTTTTTGTGAGGTCTTATGTGTCTTTCTGTGTGGGTTTGGTTTACTGGTTCGGAGGAAGATAGTAGTTCGGGGAGGTGGGGTGATTTGCATTTTTTATAGGAATACTTTTCTTCTCTATATTCTTAATACGCCACAAAATAATGTCTATTCTCCGTTGCTTGGCTAATACATGTTATATTTTCACAGCGACGTTAACTCGAGGAACAATAAAATGGGACGGTAAATGGATATCATTCCTAGACAACATGCTTCAATGCATGTTATTTCCAAATGCCGTCTACAGGAATAAATTTATTCCACAGAACGTGGACTATTTTTATATTAACCCAAAGGATCACATGAAGAAGATAGTTAATGGAGGTACGCGATTGCCATTACTCATCCAAAAATGTCATTTTGTTAAGTTATAAGTCACTTCTAAAAGCCAGGTCCATGTGACGACTTTTCAGTTTTTTACAAGAATATTTTCTTCTCGTTTTAAATGTAAACCTTATGTTGTCTTTTCCTGGTTTATTAAATAATTATTAAATGTATGAGATAAAGACACCATGAGGTTTACATTTAATCCGTATTTATTGTCTAATTTAGAATACCTTTGTGTAGATTTGCATTAATGAATGAATTGCTTAGAATTCAATTATTGTATGTGACTGTTTTTAACACGTTTATGTCAGTCGTTAAACGATTGTAATAACATTATAATAGTATGTAATAAAACACTGTCTAACGAAATATGTGTGATAAACTCGAATATTGTTTTGTAGAAATACAAGTACAGTTCAAGGAATGGTCCGCGTACGTCCGCGCAGGAGGCATGGTTGTTTTCCATCACAAATCAAAAACTATGCCACGAAGAGTCACTGGTCAAAATCCTATGCTACAGTGTTACGAATACATTCGATACGGCGCTTCTCCCGATTTGCCAAGCACAACAAACAAGTATGAATACGTGAGGAAATGTTCCCAATTGGCACTCAGTTTTCTTGGAATATGGTTTTCATCGAAAGGCAATTACACAAAAGTAATGAAAGAGGTCATCACAAAGTGTGATAATGGACTCGGGAAGGTACTCATTTCTGAGTCTGAAGTCAGGCAATTATCTGAGGCTAAAGAACACGGTTTGTGTAAAATATTGGCAATGCAGCTAATCAATCAAAATAATCAATCTTCTGCTATGTATCCTTTAGAGACACTCCGTTGTGACATAGCTTACTCTCATTTGATAAACTCTGGGTGTATAAAATTGTACGTAGATACTGTATGTGAGAATTTGAACATTCCAGAACTGCCCATAGTGGAATTATGTCATCAAAGACTGAAATATCAAATAGAAAACGCATTAGCTTCACGGCACGACTTACGATACACATACAAAACAGGAATAACAAATTCTAAATCAAATGCTGATGGTGCAGATGAAGTGTATTGGCCACTTAACATCGAAAAGAATACCATTGGAAAGAAGACGTACCTTCTAGTGGCAGACAATGTTCTTCACACAGAGACAAATCTCACACTTGCTTTGTCTAATATTGCTAATGGTCTGATGGAAGGAGGCTTTGTTTTAGTTAAGGAAACAACCAGGAATTTTCAGCTTCAACTACCTATCGACATAGTTGATAAGAAATTGCCAGATATCGTTGATTCAGATACACGTAGTTGTGCGATGTATTGTGACACCGACACTTGGTTGAAACTCTTCGCCGACGCGGGCTTTGAAGTTGTGATGCAGCAATCCGATTCATTCCTATTCACAATGTTCTTACTTAGGAAGCGCCGAGAATCAGGTATTGATAAGCAATGGATTGTAGATGTGACTGAATCTCAATATGGGTGGGTAGATAAATTGAAAGCTGATCTATCACGCTTGCAGTCTAGACCCGAGGAGGAACATTTGTGGTTGGTTGCCAGGGATTATGTAAACGGTGTGGTAGGGTTGATCAACTGTCTGAGAAAAGAACCTGGCGGTGAAAGGTTAAGGTATGTATCTACAAGAAATGCGAGTGATTCCCAGGCTGCCAAATTATATTTACCAGCATTCGCTGATAAAAAGAACAACATGTATATGTATAATATCAAATAAAGATTCACATCGTGCTATACATACATCGCGTCTGTGATGTCATATCTTGCTATCACTATGATCCAACGTGTAATTAAAGAGTGGACACATCAAATGAGTTAACATAGAACTCAGGAGAGGTAGAAATATTATTTAATACATTGAGTATATGATTCATTTAATGAAAATTTCAATTAGAAATAATACTGTAATTTTTCCGTGATATGTTTGACAGATGTGTTCAACTAGCGCAGACACAACCGGCAGGACCTAAAGTGGTAGAAATAGTGCAGAAGTTGGCAAAGACAGACCTGGCTGTAAACGTACAAAATTCAGATGGCACATGGGGATGTTACAGACATGTGCCTCTGAATAAAGGTTAGTATATTTTAATAGAATCCACCTCAAAAAGCCGATTCAGTATCTACTATTCATGATAATGCGCATAAACATATTTCGACTATGTGTGAATGATGGAATAATAGGACCAAACGAAGGTTTTTAAAAGAGAATTCTTGGGCCGCTTATGAATGCCCAAATGGGGTTCTTAGCAGGGTTTTAGTAAGGACGCAAGAGGATTTGAAGGTGGAATCTCTTGCGTAGATTTAAAGCACAAAATGACATTTTGGAGTTGTGATAATTCGCCAAATTACTTGGAACCGTTTCACAAAGTTATGGCGAGTATTGTTGCGCACATAAACATACGGTACACAATATCATTGAGTTGTCTTACCTTGTAGACACCACAAGTAAGCTGAACTATGCTTTTGTGAACTCAATGGTACGCGGTGACCTCTCAAGTCTGAATTGGGTCGAATCACAATTAAAATACAAAAAGGACGATGCACAACATGACATATGTCGAGTCCATTACAGCGCTTTGAACTTTCGTGATGTGATGTTAGCAACAGGAAAGTTAGATCCTATATCTGTACCTGAAGATTTACCTCAAGATTGTCCGCTTGGAATGGAGTTTGCTGGTATAGCGTCAAACGGATGTCGAATAATGGGTCTAGTTTCTCACAAGGTTTGTGCCATTTTTCTGAATGTATTGATAAACTAATCACATAAAACAGGTAATAATAAAATTTCGCATATTATTCAACAACATGCATTTAATTCACTTTTACTAGCTGTCTGTATGCTGACTATTCAAAGTTTTGCGTACATGTACATTGATAATTTGTGTAAACCGCAGATAGACTTTTATAGCATGATGCTTGCAACAATTATGTCTGTTACACGCACAGGGAATGGCAACAGCAGTTGAATATCTGAAGAACTACACATGGGAAGTACCCAGTCACTGGACTCTAGAGGAAGCGTGTACGGTACCAGTAGCATATACAACAGCTTACTATGCTCTAGTATGCCGTGGTAATATAAAGAAGGGAGAACGTGTTCTTATCCATGCTGGCAGTGGAGGTGTTGGCCAAGCAGCTATAGCCATTGCATTGAGTTATGACTGCGAGATTTTTACTACAGTCAGCTCTGAGCAGAAGAAAGAGCATTTGATGTCACGATTTCCTAAACTTAAACCAGATCATTTCTTTAATTCCCGAGACGTTTCGTTTGAACAGGGGATTGAACGTGCTACCAATCATAAAGGTTTAAATGATTTGAACAAATATTACTATTATGAACTAGTATTACATTATTATTACACCTTTATTTCCTTAATAATTAGAAGATCAGAATGCAGTCGTAAATAAAGCGGAATACAAATATGGTGCAAGTACTAGTATACAACAGACAAGTAAATATGATGCAATGAAAAGATAAAGTAACAGTATATATAGCCCAATATTAGGTTACGGAAAAAGTACGGAAAAACCGCGTACTAATATTAGGTTACGGAAAAAGTACATTTCTTAACCGCGTACTCTACGCAATTGTACTAAGAACAGAGATATACATACAGTATAATAAAACATTTATTTAGCCTGTTTTGCGTATCTGATAAATACGTTTGAACCACTAAGTTTGACACCTGACGATATTAATCATCCCAATTTATGTGTGCGTATCAACTGAAAATAGTAAACATTCTTTTAATAATAATAATAAAATAATTGCAGGTTGTGATATCATCCTCAACTCTCTAGCTGATGACAAAATGACATCAAGCTTACGTTTGCTTGCTAAACATGGACGATTTCTGGAGATTGGCAAATACGACTTGATGCAAAATACGCCTCTAGGTAATGTGCTGGATACTGGCTTACTTAGTCTTACTCTTTTAAAAACAAAGTACGAATTAATGGTTTTCAAACCATTAAGGGTCAAGTGATTGCATTACACAAACGCATATTCAGATATTTGTATTCACGGAAAGTGATTGGTGACCTTGTAACATGCAACGAAATATTTGTTTAGAGATAACAAAGTACTGACAATTATTGAAGTCAGTTGTTTTGTACATGATCATTACATTTATTTTGTAACTGTTGTGTTACTCATTGATTGAGTAGTAGCCGTTGTTTACGTAATTTTTTGATATCATGTACATGATCATTACATTTATTTTGTAACTGTTGTGTTACTCATTGATTGAGTAGTAGCCGTTGTTTACGTAATTTTTTGATATCATTATGTAACAGGAATGTCGCTGTTTATGAAAAATGTTAGTTTCCACGGTATTTTGACGGATATGTTGTATGAGGTCAATGGCAAACCCAATGCAGATTGGTCTAAATTGCACGCTTGGCTTCCGGAAGGGATAAAGTCTGGTATTGTCCGTCCTCTTTCAACGACAGTATTTGACCGGGACAATGTTGAGGCGGCATTCCGATACATGGCACAAGGCAAACATATTGGGAAAATTTTGATCAAGGTCAGAAAATTAATTTTCCAATCATTAATCCTATAAAAGCAAAGAGCAAGAACAATAACAACTAAGACTTTTCATTTAGAATAGGGTCAAATACTTCATTTGTTTAAAGAATTAAATATACCTAGGACAATGTACATCACTGAAGTGATGAGGTACGATGCCCAAAACATTTACTGATTTATCATCAATTTATTCTCACCATGGAACTGAAATATGAGACGAGTATTAACTGATAAATAGCGTTTTTCTTAATCATCCCCTACTAATTTAATTCAGGTTTTGCCGGATAGTTCTAAAAACGATCAAAACATAACCGGAATTCCACGGTTTTATTGCGAGCCAACAAAAAGATATATAGTCCATGGCGGTCTGGGAGGGTTTGGAATGGAGTTAACTAAATGGTTAGCTGAAAGAGGTGCCAAATATATCACTCTGACATCAAGATCAGGGATCAAGAATGGCTATCAACGCCGCATGATATACCATATGAGGGTAATTTTTATAAACATACATGTTACAGATGTGTTGAATGAGTAACAATACTTATGTTAATTTGTTGCCTATTCAACGATCTTGCGTGTCGCTCGGCCAGTCTCTGTCCCAACCTACATTTATTGTACAATAATTCCATGTTTTGATATAGGCCGATCATACATGAAGGAGTACTAATTGGACATGAAAGAACATGTAAGTTAATATTAATATTTATTCATATCGCGCGTTTGTCAATGCTTACGAGTTGATTTGCCTTAAAGTGTGTGATCACAATACACAATAGTACTAGATGTACCGCTGCGTTTCAAATATTATACTCGAGACGGAAACATCTGTTCATAAATTGAAGAGGGGTTTAATCAGATAACGTTATTAGATATCTAATGAGCTAAGAAAGGGATATCATAATCACATGGGCATTTATTCGTTTTACTTATTTGGAGAGCTACGAAAGGCCCAATAATGTCTATGGTGTTATAACATGCTTCATATAACATCAATTTGCAGAACGATGGTGTTGATATTGTTGTATCCAATTTAAACCTGTCGAGACTGGAAGATACAAAGAAATTATTGTCTGCAAGTGACCAACCAATAGGTGGGATCTTCAACCTCGCTATGGTAAACATCAAGCAATTAACGAATATGTAATTTCTAAAAACAAATGGAGAAACTTAAGAATTATTTTATTTATGTAATAAGGTGACCTCTTGACAATGAGATACAAATACATATATATTATTTATTGCTATAAGTTGCATATTTCATATTTCGTATAATTTTGTAATGGTGTGGTACTTAGTGTATGTGTTTCCGCCAATTTCGTTGTTTGTAAAAACTCTCAGCGCTTATGTTAGTCGAATTTTTACATTGTTAACTTTAATTTAAGGATTGTTTGCATGTAGTACATTGACGTGAATCCAAAGCCTGTCTTTTCAATGGATACTTCTGATCTCTGTTCACTCGTGCACTTTTCTTTTCAGGCTGTATAGTAGAAGGCATATTTCTGTAGTCATCCTTGCTGTTCAGCTTCAGTTTAAGTTAATTCAATATCTTTTCATTTATTTTAATTTAAGGTTCTTGAAGATGGCCTGCTAATCAGTCAGACAGCGAAGACTTTTCAAAATGTCTGTGGACCAAAAGTGGACGCTACAATAAATCTTGATAGAGTTACCCGAGATTTATGTAAGAACAGTTGCGATTGGTTTGTTTGTTTTTCATCAGCCAGTAGCGGCTTTGGCAACAAAGGTCAATCAAATTATGCGTTTGCAAATTCGACTATGGAAAGAATATGCGAACGAAGAAAGGCTGACAATCTACATGGTAAGAACATTTAGCCAAATCGTTATGTTCTTCTCAAAACTAGCACGTGTGGCAGGCAATACTTTTAGTACAATTGTTTATCAAAGGAGTTCAAATTATAACGCTTTGAATAATGGATTTTATGAAGTCAGTACAAATGTACTCAAAATGGTAGAATTTAGCTTTTTTATACACGAGTTAAACATACATTTGTAAGCTTAGTTAAAATGTCATTTCCTATCTGATGTGGTCTATTTGTGTGATATAATTAATAACAAATGATAAATTATAGTCATAAGTGTTCCCTGAAAACGAAAACGTTCAAGTAAATTTGGTCATTCCACGTGATCTCTTGGTTTAGGCACATCGATCTCTGGCACGTGCGCATTTATTTAATTTGATCAGAGCTAGGGTGGGGTTGTATTTGAACTTGTGTTAATTGCTTGTTTTTGATTGGTAATCATTAATTCGGCTGTCGAAAGAATGTTCGTTGAACGTAGTTCATATAATGTAGCATTTTCTTGGAAAACATTTTCTTTTTTCTCAATACAAATCGTTAATAGATGGCGTTTTATATATTTACTGAACTAAAGGTCTTGCCATACAATGGGGTGCCATCGGTGATGTCGGAGTGGTGTATGACTCATTTGGCGGAAATGATGCAATAGTCGGCGGAACGCTACCACAGTTACTTCCGTCATGCTTTTCAGCGTTAGAATTGTTCCTCAACCAGTCATGTCCGGTTGTGTCTAGTCATATACCAGCGGACAGGGATCATACCATCGAAAAATCTTCAAAGGGAGACGATTTGTCTAACATGATCAACAGAATATTAGGTACATCGAAATGAACGTTAATATACCAATGTATTTTACTGTATTCTACATGTAATCAAATGATAAAAACGGAGACTGTTATTTCAACATTTAATGAATTAATTAATAACACCCTTTTACTGGTAGTGGAGTACATTATTACATCACATAACAAATGTACAGGTTTGGTGCGATTTAGTTTCTACCATAAGTAAAAACGGACTTCAAGACAACGCCGAATATAAAACATCCTATCTTTCCACATAAACTACACAACCACGAATAACATCTTAGCAACCACAAATGCAGAACCATGCGACAACATAAAAACACAAAACCCGCATACAAGGTTTGCGCCCATTCCTCCTAAATCCACATATGTCAACAATATCCACAAAACAACAATATCCACAAAACAACAATGTCCACAAAACAATAATGTCCACAAAGCGATGAACACGCAATCATCCTCACAACATACAAACAGAAGAATTAGAGGGAAAATACACACATCCAATGTCCCAGCGCAATATCCCAGTGGTACCGCCCCGGAACTGTCTGTCGCAATAAACTACTGTTGATTAAATCAATTTAACAGGTACACAATCATTGATACCCTGGGCGTACATAAATTATAAAAGGTAAATAAAATTATAAACTCGTCATAATCACATAGTCATTGCAATGCCAGTAAGTTTCGAGTGTATAACTGTGTATAATTTGTTACTTGTGTTATCTCAGGCATAACAGAACATCATACTGTGAAGGATGACGTCATTCTTGGAGATATTGGCTTGGATTCATTAATGGCTGTAGAAATACAACAAGCATTTGAAAGACTTTTAGACATTCATCTACATACAAATGCAATCAGACACCTTACTCTACAAGATGTCAGACGCATGAGCAAAGAAGGCGCAGGTGACGATGAATCTTTGCGGAAAGTAAAACCGCTGGAAGATTATATTAGGATAGAGGACACTGTGTCTCCATCACCCCTAGTTCTTCCACTGAACGAAGTACTGGACAGTACAAAGACACCGCTCTATATAATACACACACTAGAAGGTATGTTAATCTTTGTTATAGTTATCCAGATTTGGACCCGGAAGCTTCCGATGTGAAGTGATCAAGGTTTCTTACTAGAAATAACCTCTCACCGCTTTTGAGTTTTAATCTCACCAGAACCAGAAAAAATCCCATGTAAGGAAGCTGTCTATCTAGCTAATAGAAGGTTGGTGGTTTAGCCAGTGTTAATGGTAAACATCGTAATATGACCATGGTTGTTAACTAACTATCCTGATTAGCCATTACCATACTTTTTTCAAAGTGCATATTCAGACTGCCCGTCATTTATCACTGTCCGAATATTTTGAAGCACTAGTTCCGCACAAATTTTCCTTCCAGAACAACTGAATAAATTTGTCCACGTCTTAAAATAATTGCCTAAATGCTTATGTACTAATTTTGTACAGTTGCACATGCATATACTATAATTAAGCAATGTACTATATTGAGGCAATGATGGATTTAGGTTATCTGTCAATGAGATGTTATTATGCCCCCACTTAAAAAGTGTGGAGTATACTGTTTTACTATGGTCCGTCCATAGGTCCTTACATCCGTACTTTTGTACGTACATCCAGTTGTCTTTGTCCGATCAATAACTTGAGAAGGAATAAGCCTAAGTTTATGTAACTTGATGGGGATATTGTTCATGGATTGTAGGTGACTCCTTTTAATTTTTAGGTCATTAAATCAAAGGTCAATATCACAGTGAAACTCGTTGTAAAATCATTGTCTGATCAACAGTTTAAGAAGGAATAGGCTGTCAACTATGTTTTTTCACTTATATAAGACTTCACCTTCATGAAACGTAAAATAGTATGTAAATATGCCACCGTGACAGGAAAATAAAGTGGGGGCATTAGTGTCGTATGGACACATTTCTAGTTACCATAGTTGCGGTAACAGAATTGATTCCAAAGAAATGCACTTATGTTTGATTTTAGATTGTTGCATGTTGTAATTTGATAGATAAATCGGATGTACAATATTATTGCTTTGCATGTTTGAGTTACACGGGCCTCAAGTACTAAACTATTTGATGTGATAATCTTGTCAATCAATTATTATTGTAACTATTTGTTTTTCACTACTAGGAGTAATTGGTAGAATGACCATCATAGCTGAACAACTGGACTGTCCCGTATTTGGAATACAATGTACAGTGGATGTACCACTTGAGAGTATACAGCAAATGTCCAAATACTACATCGATGTAAGTCATGATGTTGAATAGTTTCACGATTTACATCTGACCACATCATAATTACTATTTATATTACTTGTACACGTATTATTTGCACAATGTCGTTTTCTCGCGGTCTTATATGGACAAAAAGCTAGAGTATGTCAATGGTGAAGAACACACAAAATTGTTAAACTGACTGCTGTTACTGATTATATTAATACATATGTAAATAATTCTTGGTATGAGAACCATCATTCAACACACGCCGTTATAAACCAACATTTGGTTACAAATATCTCAACAATTTACACATTTGAAGTCTTGCACATTGAATCAATAATAATGTTCGGCGCAGAGCATCACTAATCAGTAGTCAGTTCAGCTATTAATTAGGGGTGGTATTGAAGATGGTTTATTACTCCTTTATGAAAAAAATATTGATTCTGCCATAAATTCGGCATCATTTCACATTCTAGACAATAATTCAACACAATAAGAACAAGAAATTCCATCTGTGTGGTTTTTCATATGGTTCATGCGTTGCTGTTGAAATGGCAGCGCAAATGGAACAGTTTGGCTTGGGGAAACAACTCGGCTGCCTCATACTATTAGATGGTTCTCACAAGACCATACGGACACAAGCAGAGTACAATATTCGAAAGTTGGCTCATACAGGAATCACATCGGAAGTTCTTGCATTTCACTTCTTCATTCATTTGTTTGCTATAACTGAGGCAAAACTTGTAAGTAAATTATTTAAAACTTGCATTATTGCATTATTTTCCATGCATTTTTTGATCATTGCCAGAATAAAACTCAAGAAAAAACCCATTGTCACGATGCATGAGTGCCCCATCCTGTGACAATATAGACCACTTTAAAGGTGTGAATCTTAACATGAACAATGTAGAGGTAACTTAATTTGAATTCCTTAATTCTAAACATGTAATAGTTTTCTACTCCAAACTACTCAAAGCTGGATAAACCCTTGTTAGAGTGTTAAATTGAGTGCGATCCTGTATTTTAGACAGGTCTTACTTCATAAACTTTTTCTTTCAGATGGTCGATAAATTTCTGGCAGTTCCTGCATGGGATGACAAAGTAGACATTGTCTTGAATGTTGTAAAGGAGGTGTATCCTAATATACCAGAAGTAGATCTAAGACTGGCTATAAACCGTCTTGTACGTAGATTGTATATAAGTTTACAATATGAACCAAGCAGTACTCAACAAAAAGGAGTGTTACTTGTAAAAGGAGAACGAGAACTGGTTCAATCTGGTCTACTTCCTGCTGACTATGGACTGAGTGAGGTGATGCTATTGTTTTCATGCTATGCTTACTTACTTTGTATAGTATACAGCAGTTGTTTTATCTGTGCAACCGTTTTAGTCAGGAAAAATATGAAATTATGAATAATACTATACTAAACACAAACCGTTGTAGCCTCATCACTTGCACTTTTTACATAATAATTTGCTTTATAATGACTGTATGAGTATAGCGGTTCTGTAAATAAATAAAAACACCAGCCGCATGTAATTTCTATGTAGTTCCGTGTCCTCTTGACTAAATAATGTTTACATGTTTCCCTTTACAGACGTTTACAGGAGAAGTAAAGATTCACTCAGTACATGGGAACCATCTAGATTTCTTTGAAGAAGCCAGTAAACTAGACATAGCTGGGGCTATTACTGATTACTTGAATGCAGACTAAATGGCTGAAACGAAGCTTCAGAATGCAAAATAAAATGACATTGTCAGGCAAAAAAGATGCCTGCTTTACACAAACATCCCCAGAAAATATTAAGTTAGAAGGTTGGCGGGATTTTTTTTCAAATACATGTATTGCTTGTTCAGAAATATAGTTCATATGAAAATATCTGCAAGAGATCAAATGAGAAGCAGGTGAGAAAAAACAGTGAAAAAATGAAACTTATTTACACATATTCACACTGGTTGTGTGGCTCGAATGATGTGTATGTGATAATTATTATCCAAAATTCATCTCCTTTGTTTCCATTAGAAAATTTGTACATATGGAACTCAGGTAAAGACTTATGTATAAATGTATTTTTAATCATTCTATTAATAGAAGTAATCAAAACATTTCAATATTTTATAATTATCTTTATTAGTGAATCTCTTCACTGGTGAATGTATAAATTGTTATAAATATCCACAACTGTTTGCGGGGAATAATATCTTTATAATCAATAAAAATATAACACAGTACAATGACATTATTTTTTACTTATCTTTTTGTACGTCAGCTTTGTACTTAGTTGCATCACTTCAATTTAGAGTTCACTAATGTTAACCTCCATAGTTTTAAAAGTAGACTTCAATAAACTCTTCATTTGTCAAACAAGATGTAAAATATTTATCATCTTAAGTAAGCATATAATATTATACTTAGAATTCCTAATTTTTCAAATTCAACTCTTCAGTCATTACGTTGAAGTAATTTAACAGCCCAGCATTTGGCTTACATATTTATCACACACCCATTTCCATTTTTCTACAGCACCTACATGGAGTAAAAGTAAAAATAATGAAGCTAGAGATATGAACAGATGACTTTAAATCTTTATTTCTTCATTTTAAACAATGCAAACATAAATAACCATAGATTAAAATTAAAATATCCTAAGAAGCATACATATCAAGACACATGTTTTATACAAGAACCAACATTTTTATCAGCTGTTTCAACATTGACTGCACATTTCTCCTTAGAAATGGCTTTGTTCTCTGGATTGTTTCCATCACGTTTAGATTTATGCACTGAATTAGATATAGATGAAGCATTCCTTGGTTTGCCACATCCAACATCAATTGAATCGCATGTGTCATTAGAACACAAAGTCTGTTGATGATTCATATGGTGTGATGTTTTACTAGGTTCAATACTATTACTATTCTGATTTTGGTTAACACAAATTACACTAGAAGCTGGTTGAGACAATGACTGACGCATAGTATTTAACACAGATGCAAAGCTTGCTGTAGAGTCTGTGGAATTCATTTTACCAACCATGGAATTCACTGAAAGGCTTGACCTGTAAGTTCAAAAGGAAGAGTGAAAATTTTAAGACAAGGTAAACGAAATGATCAGAACTTTGACAATTTTGGGAAGATTGAATGGGAAAAGTTCAACTTAAAAGCATGACTTATCTCGATTACCATGCTATGTGTCAAGATTGACTTATACAAGTTGAAAAGTACTTTGCATTTTCATGGTGCTAAATGCAATTATATTATACAACAAAAAGAGATGAAAAATGTACATACCTATTATGTCTAAGATGGCTGCGGACAAGGTGTCCAGCAGCTAATGCTGATAGAAGGGACAGTTCTGCAGCCAGTACAGTACCACAAATAATACGAGCCAACTGCTGGGCGTTTTCTCCTGGTTTATCCGAACTCGATCCACAAACACCCAACATCTGTAAACATACAAACAAATTAATATCCATTAAGTGTTAAACTCTACACATGTGCTGTAAAGTTTCTCACATATTACATATTATATAATTGTAAGTAACTAAAACATTACTGGAAAATAGAACATACAATTTTGTTTCAGAAATGAATTACTCAAATTTAAAAAATCATCTTCAGCTTGTATTGGATTAATGAAATTTGTGGTGTTTTAACAACAGTATGTAAGGCAGCAAAGCAGGGCTCTTATACATGTATATAACTGATGGAAATTTATGGCTACAACTTGTTAGGCTATGTGGATATGTGGTACAATAAAGAAATTATTTATGGCCAAAACAATAGTTTCGCATTTAAGAAAGCAATTGTTCCTACGTAATGCTTCTAAGACTTACCTTGAGACAGGCAGCCTGTGGTGGTAATATGGTACCCCCACCCACTGTTCCTACTTCTAATGATGGCATGGTGCAACTGATATACAAATCTTCATTATTATCACCTGTAGCTTCTATCAGTGTTATACAGTTACAACTTGCCACTGTTTGAGCTGGATCCTGTAAATATAACATTTAAGCAATTATAACAAACTACAGACTGACCTGAAAGAGAAAACAGTAAAGGAGGACAATGGATGAAAGAAAAAATGAATAACCTCAATATGAAATCTTGTTGGTTGAAAGAACATGTGCAGAATAAATAAAAGCAGAAGTACAAGGAAGTGAAAGATTGTAAAAAAGGAAAAAAGAAGATACTTGAAAGAGTTTATAATGAAAAGAAGCAGCTGTCACTTAGCGGGTCACAACAAAGGAAAAGACAGAAGGGAAATGACACAGGAACAAGAAAACAAGAACATAAGGAACCTTTTGTCAACCTTATGCTCCAATGTAGACAAAGAAGAGTAACAAATATGACAGACGGATCAATGTATGATATTTTTTCCAAGCTAAAAATGACTTGAATGATAAATAAATGATTTTCTTCTTTACTGCCACAAAAACATTGGAAAATCTATTTCAATATAACTAGCATGTAATATGCAATAAAACTGCATCATACAATCAGGTTTTTATTTGTTGAGCTTAACATCACACTAACAGTGCAGATTATATGCAACTTGCAACTTTTCCAGGTGTTAGCGGTTCGGTGAAAACTTCAAACTTAATCTGGGTAGAACCATCAACCTGCCAACAGGACAGCTTCCACAAAGGTGAAATGTTTTGGTCCCAGGTGGGATTCGAACGCACAGTTTATCACCATTGAGGAGCTAGTGACAACTAGTCATCCATTTTAACCATTAAGTCTGTTGAATGTCTCCCTTAAATATGAACAATAATATCAAAGTTTATATAAACTACCTGTCCAGTTGCAATAAACATGGCCGCCACAATATTTGCAGCATGAGCGTTATATCCACCAATGCTACCAGCCATGGCTGATCCAATCAAATTCTTACTGATGTTTAAATCAACAAGGGCTGGTACAGAAGTTTTCAATGTATTCTTCACAACAGCTGAAGGTATCACTGCTTCACAAACAACTGATTTACCACGACCCTCAATCCTACAAACAATAAAAAAAATCATACTAAAAAATGGATCATAGCTGATGCATATTTATAATTATTGACTAGTACAAACAAACCATTGCATTACACATAACTTTAATGTTTACAGAACCTCTAATCCTGTTGTCTTCATAGATTACATTAACATAAAATAAAACCATGTTAAATCTGCAATAACAAAATGGACGGGTTTGAAGAATTGGACACATTTAATGATATACAATAAATTTACTGCTGATGTGTATAAATAATTTCTCACAGCAAATTGTGTCTTTCCTGCATAATCAACACTGGGTCAAATCATACACTTATATCATAATTCAGTCTCAAAGGTTAACAAAGGTGTAATTGCACAAGCACTTGAGGGGATGAAAATCCCTCACACATCAAACATAAACATCATGTTTGAGCAGATCTGACTGGATCTGAACACTCATGAAAAATATAAAGAGTCTAAAAAGAAGAAATCTTCTGAAAGGATGTAAAATCTTACCACAGGGTAAATGATTGAAAAGTTAACATCTCTTTGTTATATATGTTTTAATCACATTTTCACAATAAGTGAAAGTGACATACACGTAATTGAAACAGTGAATTCATGTAAGGAAATTGCAAATTAAAAAACACAGGTCAGGACAAATATAAAAAATAGTCAAAACGGAGGTCTATATTCTAATCAATAACTTACCAATTGATTGCAGATGGCTTTTTATCAGTACAGAAATTTCCACTTAAACTGATAATTTCAAGGTCAGGAAATTCTTCTTGTAATGTATGTAACACTTTTTCTGTGCCCTAAAGAGAGATAACTATACAAATGACCCCACAGCTTACAGCCTTACTCCAAATGACACATTAACGGTATTCTAGTGCGTGACTAATATGTTCTCATGTTTTCAAAATCTACTCAAGCAAACAGTACAACACATTCAATTGATTCTACATTTTCTAAGAAAGCTTACTGACTTATTCAGCAGCCAAACAAGAGATGATGTCCCTAAATCACAGACTCATGTCAAATGCATATAACACAAAAATCAATATTATGATGTTAGCAGGACTTTCCATAAAAGTACATCCTTCATTGCCTGCTTGCAAGTGCACTGAGTACATTTTAAAAGTCAACTTAAAACCCAATTTTAGTCATCTTGACCAAAAATACATATATATTTCAAAGTAGTCAAAAATTTTCAGTGGAAAATACAGATTTTTATAAAGGGATAAGTTTAAATGTTAAACTGAATTCTTTTTTAGGAGTTTGAAGAGATCATAATACATGTAAGTATGCATGACACGATGTATTTATACTGAAAATGGTCTATTCATTGAAACAATAATTTTCTTCATAAAACAACCTGAATCAGCATCAATTAGAAATATGCTCAGTTCTATTAGACATTACACAATCCTCAATTTTAAATGAGTGAACAGCAAAGTATACTAACTGTTTGATATAGAATGAACATAAGAACAAAGTTGTTACAACATACCTTAGACAACATATTCATCCCCATTGCATCTCCTGTCCGAGCAACAAACCTAATATAAACCAGACGTCCAGCCTGCACAGGCTTTAACTTCTGCAGCCTAGCAAACCTGTACAATAACATAAGATACACTGTAATTATCTTTATGGAATCTCAAAAAGTCTTCATTAAATTTCTTAAAGAACAAATAAGAATAAAATATTTATAATTCACATTTAGCCAAATTTGAGTACCATTCATAGCATGTATAAAATAAAATGGACAATAAATAACTTTACCTGCTTGTTGAATCAAAAACTTCTTTTAACTTGTTGAAGTTGTCAGAATCATCAAGCCAAATCTTTAACTCACTGAAAGATAATTTGCAAATATTTCATAATGTCTATAAATTTTCCACTAGTCACTAATTCAAATACTATGTGGACAGTTTAAAAGCTTAGAACAATTTGAATAATTAATAATTGAACACATAAAAAATAATTCAATACGTAAGGAACAACTATCAAAGATAAGCTATATAATTATATAAATGGATCAGCTCATGACAGAAAGGCAACATTAAGCATGGATTAAAACTGATCTTTTTGATCTCGTTTTCTAAAAGTCTACCCAAGATCAAATTAATATATGATATTTACCTAGCTTTAATAGCTGACGGAAATCTTACAGCAGGTCCGCGAGTCATTCCATCACCTATAACCATACTGTAAACACCTCCACCTTGCTATAAGATACATACATACATGCATATAACAATTAAGTGATTAAGCATGTAGTTTGTGACTAGAACACTTTATGCCATACAGATTTATAAAATGTTCTAAACATTTATTGCAGTTAAAGGAAACAAACATTCATAGAAAAAAAATAGCAGGTTGAGAGATAAAATATTTATGGAATAGGCAACAGGAATCATATTTGCTAGCGCTGAGTCTGCAGTGTATGAACAAAGATTGACAGAACATTTGTTCACCACCAATCAGTCACAGCTGAATGACTTCATCTAAAGATTTCAATGTTTGATTGACAGACCACATTTAATCATGGCATTGACCAGAGTATATCCCAGCTGTAAAAGATTACAAGATGTTCTGAGTTATAAACTAATACAAGAAATGACAGGAACTGTCACAAATCAAAACCAGGTTTTCCTTCTCCAGATGTTTACCCCATTTCTACCTTCAGTCATAGGGTGGACACATTTTGTCTATGACATGCACAAGTTTGATTATAATAACTCATTCTGGCAAAATAAAACAAAGGGCCATAATTCTGCCAAAAATTATCAAATCACAAAGTTCTATAAAAGTTTGATAAAATCCATCAAGAAATAAATTGCATATTGTGGTATCATTTATTTTCACTGGGCATGATTTTCATGGTTTTTAATAAAATGGCTAAATGTGTGGATTTTGATTTTTTAAAATTTTTTTTGCCTGTTTGTTTTCTATAATTTTCTTCATGAGATGACACACCTTGCCAGTGAAGTAAAAATACAGGCAGTTTAAGGGTTCTTTCATGTTCCTTTCTTTGGTGTACCATGTTCGTTATTTTAACACTATTTCAGCACAGTCCTCATATTTCTGTCCAGTCAATATGGTATGTAAGTAAGTGATTATTAACTATCACTGAACATAAACTGAGACCTGTTTTGTTGCTGATTTCGGTAACCAGTGAGCAGAGGAGTATTTTTCTATATATTACATATGTGCAAAATATACAAAGGGCCATAATTACACCAAAAATAATCAAATCACACAACCCTGACAACATGAGTTGCATCACTTAGTGACAATAGGTCTATGAAAGTTTGGTCGAAATCAAGTACTTGAGTACGGTATTACTGAATACCGAAAACAAATATTTACCAAAAATAATGAATTGCAATCAGAATTTCGTACATGATTGTAGTAAACACTATTATATGATAGCATTAAATTCAATTATATCAGATCCATTAATAAGAAAGTTTTCATTTGTTTTCTGTGTTCTGATTTGTTTTTGGTATGAAGGAAAGCAACTTGTACAAAGACCAAGTTTACTTGCGTATTTTATAAATCCTCATAACCACTATTAGAATCACTATACAGGGTTTTTTGGGCCGTTTTGACAACTGATATTTGGTCGCGTTCCCAATGGCAAAAAGTATGTTTTTTTCCCCAATTGCAAGGCGAAAATTCTCAATTCAAATGATAATAAAACAACATGTTTGAGGTCAAGAGTAGAGAGTGTGAATAAGATGAGGAAAAAATCACTAATTTTGTATTTTTTGACTGGTACACAACTCTGGCAGTATTTTTTATACAGTGTAACTTTTCCCAATTTTGTCCTAAATTCACGAAAATTCCCAATATTCTGGGGGTCGGGTCATGTCCCCAAAATGCTGAGAAAAAAACCCTGATATATTAACTCGGAATTTCGTGTATGAGTCCATTAAACACTATTCTATAGCAAGCAATAAGTTATATCATTTGAATATCATTTGTTTTCGGTGGGGATTTGTATTCGATTGTTTTTGGAAAATATTTGTTTTCATTATTCAGCAATACCTCTTGAGAAATGTAGGAGTTGCGCACAGAATATTACATGGTCGGAATAAAGAAAGGGCCATAATTCAATAAAAAATGATAGAATCACAAAACCCGGAATACATGCGCTCGGGTACTTGTTGACAGTAGTTCTGTGAAAGTTTTGTTAAAATCCCTTGAGAAAGGGAAGTTATACACAGAATTCTTATTTTGCTTTTGTTTGACAGTGACCTTGACCTTTGACCTAGAACCACCAAATACAATCCCAAAGTAGGTCTTTATGCCAGTATGCTTTTAAAAAAATTTGGTGAGAATCTGCCAATTAAACCAAAAGTTATCAAGCAGAAATAAACTGTTTACGCCCACCGCCTTCAGCAATCTAATAACCAGATTTTCCTTTGGAAAACCTGTTAAAAAGACCATCTGATAAGCTACTAAGTAAGTATCATTGAAAAATCCAGAATTTCTTTCCAATCGAGAAGAACAGTACCAAACCAAGAGGAGGCACTGATATTGATTTTGAAACAGTTTTCAGACCAGCATTTCAATTTACATTTTGGGTCTACAGTACTCTACACTAATCTTATATACAGTTCTAGTTATGTAGTGCCAATATTTGTGTTACTGGTATTCAATAGAGTTTACTTACACTAACAGCTCTACAGCCTCTGTTGGTACTAGCAACCAGACAACCTTCTGTTGTTGCCATGGGAACCATGTAAGATTTTCCATCTAATACAAGGGGACCAGCTACACCAACAGGAATTGGCATGTAACCAATCACATTCTCACAACATGCACCATCAACCTGAATACATGAAAAAAAATAAACAAAATTTACTAGCTCAATACAATTCTAATCGATGAAATCACACAAAAACCATCATACTTCATTGGAAATTTGCAAAAACATATTCGAAGTGGAAACAATATGAATATACAGTATAAGTATACAATCATTCAAAAATAGCAATAGCGCAAAATTTTTAGATAGTCCCTTGGCATTTTGAATGATAGCAATTTTTGAAGAATTGCATTGTTTTTACATGTATTTGTGAAGTTTCATCGATTACATATTGTAGCAATCATGTAATAAATACTATTTTGGCTAACTATGATTCCAGTTCACCAGCTTTCTTTGTAAATTATGAACTTGTGAGAAAACCATATTTATATTACAGGAGAAAAATTTGTGAACTTACATAAGTATAATCATAGTTTGAAAAAGGCAAACTGTCCAGTGCTTCTTCAGTGATGATTTTATCCGAAACAATCTGCCGACGTATTGAAACCCCTCTTTCATAATCCCCCAATGTCCCCTCTAATTTATATGCTGGCACCAGTTTCTTATCCACCAAAAGTTTGACTTCCATGTCTGTTAACTCCTCTAGTTTCTGAAAACCAACAAATAAAACTAACATAAAAGCAAAATTCACAAAAATTGGGATGCATTTTTATCATAACGAATACAATTCTGGTAATGCACTGAATATGTTAATTACAAATTCTATCATCAACTAAATATGGAGTACATCCACCAAATCTACATCAGTTCTTATACGTAAATTTGTTATGTACCAAACACACTATTTTAGCATTCATATTTCAGCAAAAAGTTCATTACTGGTACTTTTCAAAGCTAAAATTAAACTCCTGGTTACACAATAATATCAAAAAAAAATATATACAAAAAATCAAAATATTCTAATTAAAAATGTTAAAGCACAAAATTTATTTCAATGTTGAAAGAATTTAGAATCAATAATATGTATAAAATTATTTTCAGGTATGATTAAATATTCCCACATACATCCTGTTTCATTAGATTAACACATTCATCTAGAGGTCTGGGTTCTTCCAAGCTACACAATCTCTTCAAGGGAGACAATCCTTGCACCGCAACAGTTTGTGTATGTATGCTGTCAAATCTAACATTTTCTGTTTCATAGTCACTATCATCATCACCAACAGAAAATGATGTTCTCATATTGTTTGTATCATCATCATTATCATCTGTAAAATAACATGAAAAATGACATAATTCATCATTTACAGTCATACTTTTTAACACAGAGGTAGAAATTATGTTACACTTATGTCTATGTTTCATTCAAAACTGAACATTCATACAATATATCTGTTTCAGAATCTTAACAGTTATATGAACAAAATCTCAATATTGTGATGTAATTTAATAATGACCATGCTGTATAAACATGCTATCAAATTTCACATCTCTGTCACTATTATTCATGGGGATCATTTTTTAACAACAGTCAATAAAAAATACAAAAATCACCTGTAGTGTTGACTGAATCAGTTTGTGTTGCTGTAGTAACAGCACTCATGGATCTGTGAAGTTCTATACTGTGTTTAATATCAATGAGATCTGTATGTTTGTCAACGAATACATACTTCACCAATAATACTACACCCAACATTAGAGTCATACCATAGTCTATATGTACAGCAAATAGCCTGTAATAAATGCATAGCATTAAGTGGAAATATAAACTAACAATCAAGAAAAGTGGGAATATTACCAAACTAATTTTCAATAGGTCATTGGAAAGTATTTACCTACTTCAACAGCAGTTATCCTGACACCAGAACCTCCAAATGCAATCTCAAGCTAGGTCTCCATAAACCATGGCAAATTAACAAGTTTAGCAGTGATAGGTCAGTCTGAATTATTGAGCAGACACAAACTGCTTGCCTAACAACGTACCAAATCAAATAGTCAAGATTTTAAAATTTGTTACTGAAATTTTATTAGCACTCACAGGCCTATTTTTCACAAATAAATATTGTTTAAATAATACCACTTCAATTTCAACCTAAGCATACCTATAAAGGTAAAACTGCCATATTGACATTTCTGGTTCCCTGTATTCCATATGATCCTCAGCAAGTTGTATGGAAGATGCGGTACCAGCAGCTAGACGACTATGCACATGGACAACAGCAAGACCAGCACACTGAAATACCAGCAGTACAATAGATTTTATTTACCTAAACAAAAACAAAACAAGCAAAACAATACATCACTTCTAATGATTCATAGCGTGTGAAAAACCTTTCAGTGCCATTTTTCATAAACAATTTCTTAGCTCTGGATTCCGACACTAACAATAAATTTGCATTCAACTTCCATCTATCTAAAAATGATTTAATCTTTACATAGCATAACAGACAATTCAGCAATAAACTGAAGTTCCATGTATACATTATCATACATATATGTATGTTTCCCCCTGGTTTAATATCAAACTAATAGCTAAGGTCATTTGGCAACTTTTCTAGCTTTAATGATGAAGACCCTAGGTATGCACCTGGCCATAACTACAGACCTTCTGTAAGCTAGCTGGACAGCTTCCTCTCAGTGGTCCCAGTTGGGATTAGTAATCAGAGACCATAACCACATGGCTACAACAGCCCCTATAAACGTATGTATTAGGTACATAATAGTCCACATGAATTTGTATGATGAACTATTCTTCAAACAGCCAAGCAGGTAGAACTTACCATGATTATTTTAACTCTTTGTATGACAGGATTTGGCTTGTTTTCTTCATGATCTCGTTTTATTTCCTCAGCCAACATTTTATAATCCTTAGTTGAACTTCTAAGATTTAAATCTAAGGATAGCTGATAAAAAATAATAAAACATAATATGTAAAATGCTAATTCATGCATTATAAAGGAAAAGAGCTGAAGATACAGTTTCATTCTCAATTCATAAACAAAAAGTTTTCAGATGAGAAAAACCAACCTGAGTATGACCTGAATGTAATTTCAAGGGAGACAACCTATTAATGAATAGAGAATGTATAACTAATAAATATGGCATCTCTTTGAAGAAAGAGGAAATAGAAGTACTTGCTATATAAATAATCAATATAAATATACTAACAACTGTAAATACATGGTGTTAACCTAAAAACAAATACATATACTTAAAGAATGATAATTCTATAACTAACCTCAAGAACTAATGCCAAACAGGCAGGATAAAAAGTCATAAAAGCAACATAATTAGCAATCACAGACAAACATCCGAAGCTACACATGGTTTCAAGTTGTTGGGCTCCTGTAAATGTAAACTATGGTTGTAAGTAGAAATACATGTGTATTAAGCATAATACATTACAGCAATATTCATGTCTAGATAGATCTTTTAATATTGAAAGGTGAAAGACATTTTCATTATAAATAAAACATAAAAGACGCATAAAGTTGGAGATATTTTATTTAAAAATCACCCAACTGAAATATATATCAACCAAAAGTATGTTTAACTTTGAATATCTTAACCTCTTTGAAATGTACGCAGAGATTTTGGATATATTTATTGTAATACCTTAATTGAGTTATCATTTATCATACAGCAATTATGAATTAATCAAGAACCATTAACTTGTGTCTTTGTTACCAACTTTTCATAATGAATTAATTATTGCTGTCAAGTAAGGCATACAAATACCCTCTCACCTGAAAGAGTTCCAAGTCCAATAGCCAGAATCTCAACCACTGCATCCAGTGTTATAGATGGACCTAGCAGTTCCATACCTTTACCTATGTTTTCATTGATCTCAGCACGATTTGTAGCACTGAATGCAAACACAGCTAAAGCACTAGCTTTTGAGAGATCAATCAAGAACAGAAAAAATGGTAATGCTTCACTGAAATAAAAAAAACATGTTTACTAATTACTAATTTATATTTTAGATGACATAATGCAATATAACTATCACTTGCAGATTAATGTCACGTTATCATGTAAGTTACCAAAATATTATCAGGAAAATGAACAAAGAAAATATGCATTAGCAATGACTTAACAATCTTAATATTAAATCATTTATTCAAAATGAAAAATTAAACAAAACAAGCACATCAAATTGTCACAATATAATAAAAACTATTAAAATAAATGTCTAACACCCAAGTATGTAAAGAATGAAATAAGACATTTATAGATGATTCATAACAGACTTACTATAATCCAGAAATGGTGTTTCCAAACAATTTTGCAAATGCTATACAGAATATGAAGCTTGAAAATATAGTAAAAACTCCAGATATGCCTGAAAAGCATAAGAATAACATATCGGACATTGAAGTAAAATTTTAATTTAGTAAAAACAGGATTTTTACGCAAAAGAGATACAATATGATTATATTGTCAAGTTTTTTCTCTCCTTTTTTAAAAAATCACTGTGTTATTCCCCACTAAATTTATGACAAGAGGGCCTTTTTTCACTCGCCTGAGTAAAGATTGCAACTTGAACAGTTTTCCTGTGATTTGACCTGGTGACCTAATTTTTGACCAAAGTTGACCCATGTTCAAACCTGTTCATGATATCATTAATACAAACATTCTGACAAAGTTTGGGGGAAGATCCAATCAAAACTATGACCTCTAGAATGTTAACAAGGTCTTCCAGTGATTTGACATGGTGACCTAGTTTTTGACCCTGAGAAGACCTGTTTTCAAACTTGTCCAAAATATCATTATGACAAGCATTTTGACAAGGTTTAGTCAAAATTCAATCAAAACTGTGACCTCTAGGGGATTAACAAGGTTTTCCAGTGATTTTACCTGGCGTCCTAGTTTTTGACCCATGATAACCCATGTTTGAATTTGTCCATGATATCATTAAGATAAGCATTTTGACAAGGTTCAGTGAAGATTCAATCATAACTGTGACCTCTAGAGGGTTAACAAGGTTTTTCAATGATTTGACCTGGTGACCTTGTTTTTGACCGGAGATGACCAATATTCCTACAATTTCAAGATATTAATACAAACATTCTGACAAAGTCTGATGAAGATCCAATCAAAACTGTGATCTCTAGGGTGTTAACAAGATTTTTATTTGATTTGACCTGATGATCTAGTTTATTACCCCAGATGACGCATGTTCGAATTTGTTCAAGATATCATTGAGACAAACATTCTGACCAGGTCTGATGAAGATTCACTCATAAGTGTGACCTCTTAGTGTTAACAACCATCAGGGGAGCTAAGAATGCACCAGAAAAGGATACTCTAGTCAGATACATAATGATTAATGTCGACTTATAAATATAATTGAGTAGTAATTACACCAATGATATACAAGATGGTAACACCTGAATATAAGAGAAATATTTTAGCAAACTGCAGCATAATGTACATCACTTAGGTACTAAATATCAAATGAATCCAACCTCACCTAAAAGATGTTTAGCTCCCATTCTTCTCAGATTTCTAAACTGCATATATATGTATACAAGAGCTACACATCTGGCAAATGACAGAGCAATCATATCGGATCTACTCAGTTTCTGAAAGTTATCAAAAGATTGCAATTAACATATTAACTTAAATCACATAAGCTTTCATTTAGAACAAACAAGGGTGAATGTTAACCTATCTTATGAGTGTTGTATTTCAAAGTCATTCCATAATATAAAGTTAATATTACAAAGATATTAATTCAAAGTTAGCTCAGTTCAGCAGAGTCAACAAACAATCCACAGCTAACTATAAGAAAAACCTGTTTATTTTCAATTAAACCAATGAGCACAGGTTAGAAAATCAACATAAATTTTACTAAACAATCCTTTGACAACAATGTCAGGTAAGGACAATACAAAAGCAAGCTGAAGCAGGGCAGCACAATGCATATTTAAACAAAGACTCGAATCAAAGTGTATTGGGGGAACACAAATTTCAAATGAATTATTAATTTCATTTGCACAACTTCATTGGTCTGAGTGAGCATTTCATTCTTAATTTTATAAATAAATAGACATAAATGAATGCCATGTGCTCTTAAATCTTGTGAAGTAATCCATCAATTTGTCACTGCGTGAGCAAGAGAATAAAGTACCTGAGCTTTGGCACATTCATAGTTCCAACCACATACTTTCTCATGATCTATGTGTATTGTTGATCCCATGGAAAGTAGACTTGTTATAGTAGTCAGTGTAGCAATTACTATCTCAAGTGGATGAGAGGCACAGAATTCTCCATGCCTACTAAACAACGACATGGTCATCAGGTACCTAAAAAAAAAAGAAAAATAAACATTTCATATAGATTCAAAATGATAAGGAAATTACAGATACAGTTAAAGTGTGAAAAGACAGTGATTCAGATTGGATCAGAGCTTTGATCCAGGCTGATAAAAAGCAGATGACCGAAGAAAAAAAACATTGTACGCCAATCAGGCCGACAAAAATAACGTTCATAAGACAATTTGACTAATATTTTTTGTAGCAGTAGGATAAACTTCCTATGGACAATATCAAATCTCATATTTCATAACTATCGCCTTGACACATTTTGTTTTCGTCAGACTCACTGGGTGCTCATTATATGAATCGTTCCAAATCACCAGATGCTTAAAAATATAGTGCCGAATGCTTCATACTTTGTCGTTGTGCGATACTGTAATGGCAACAAAGAAATGCCCACTTGATGACGAACAGCGTAAAAATCATATTAGAATGTATGGAAACGTATTTGACAAGAGAAACTTTTAAATTGTAAAAAAGTTTCTCACATTTGTTGAAAACGAATGAATACATACTAATAATGAAACAATCGTGACCTGATTGTATGTACTAATTGCTATTGTAGTTACTGTAAATTAAACAAGTCAATTGCAGACCTATCATAAAATGAAATTTTTTAGGGATTGGAAAAGACATTGGAAAGCTGGTCAAAAGGGGAAAAATCACATGAAAAGGGGAAATTTGGGGATATTTTTATCAAATTTAGTACACTGTCACTTAACCAAAAACAATGTTTTTATGAATCAATGATTATGACAATGGCATTCAAAACAAAAATCTACAGGTCCATATCTTTGTCTTTTCTACATTTGAACATGTTTACTACACTTTCATAGTCTTGATCAGTTAAATTGTCCGGCCAAAGATTTATTCTCATGAGTGTATCGAGCGTCAATTGGCCAAGAGATGGTATCTTTACTTGCTACAGCAAATAGATAAATTTCTTACTTTCATCAATTGTGCATCATTTTACGTGAAATGGAAACGTGCGCCTGATTCCAGGCATCATACACGTGGAAACACACATGTATCGTGGGCCATGATCTAGTATTGGTTCCCATTACTGTGTATATCGTTCTACCATAGTAGGGAATAAGCTCATTTGGATTGTTCCGACAGACATTGTTATAAAGCTGGGAAATCCCGATCAGTTTGCTCAATAATTAATCATTACAAAACAAATAAACTCTACATAAAAATGACAATTAACCTTGTTCTGATAGAAATTTTGTCAGGAATAAATCTACTAAAACTGAATTGTAAACTTTTGCTATTTTTGAATAGCTTCAAAGAGAAATTATGTATCTTAGCGAGGGGAAAAATGCTTCTTAGGGGAAAAAATGCCGAGGGGAAGACGCCGATTATCAGTGCCACTTTCTAAGAATAAAAAACCCTGGCTTCACATATATAAAAATTATATATATAAAATTTAAATCAGCTAAGTAAATTCGCTCTTCCTGACTGCACCAGTGATGAGCTAAATACAGTGGATAGTAGTGATGAAACGATAATCGGATACTATCGATTAGCGGCGTGAAAATGTCTGCAGATTCCGATAATCAATTGCAGTTTTTCATAATTGATTATCGGTCTATCTCATTTAGGCGCCATATGCTAACTACAGGTGCCACAAACTAAATACACATTCCAGGGAAATCACTTGCGTTATTAAAAAAAGATGGCGGATCATCGATCAAGACGAATAATACAATTATTTGACCATCCCTCAGGTTATTTGATGTTAATAGAGTCTGGTTAATGGTTTATATGGATAACACACTCCATTCACCATGCTTATATGTTACAATGCCAACTAGCAAAAAGCAGAAGATGGCTAAGAACCAAAGGGTGCATAAATAGGATCAAACACTAGTGGTCTACTTATATTACATTACTATACTAGAACCGATTATATAATCGGAAAATTGCATCGGATGTACCAACCGATAATCGATTATGATTTTGAACCAATGTTGCAACACTAGTGGATAGGAAGTTTTTACCATGACACTGATAGATATCTACCTCGACACCAGCACATGTCCGCTATTACACCGGTTTCATCTTCCATAGAGAAATAGTGGAGAGAAACAAAGCATTAGTGCATCTTTCAGAAAAGGTGTGCTGGAATATTTCATACTTGTCAGGGCAAGACACTAGCGGTTGTGTGATTGTCAGGTACAAGTAAAAGTTGACCTTGGACAAGTGAATATTCCAATCAATTGCCTGATCAGGCAAGTACAAAATTTCTCCTACGAATCATATTTCATAAAATCTTTCGTCAACAAATATCTATTAATGAGCATCAAATCATAAAACTATTACACGGTCTCGATACCATTATTTGATGCAAGAATGAAAACGAAAGTAATTTCATGTCATGCATTGATGTTTATAGAGGACTGGTACTGGTTTCCGGCGTCACACTACCGAGACACCATGCTTCCGGGACCCAGTGTGCTATTTATAGTACAGAATGAAATTCAGTCAAAAATTCTCACGTCATTGTTGTACAAAATTGTTAATTCATGGGAACTAACTAGCTGCGTTATATTGGAACATAATTACCAATAATTTATATTCATTTGTTTGATAAATCCCCAACAATGACTAGACAAACTTCTATCAATCACATGTTTAATAACGACAATATGAATTGCTTTATGGCTGATTCACTCGAAAAGATCGCAAATTTTCCTATTTAATTATTTATTTGCTTTTGGCTTTTCATCGAAAATAAATGAATCTAAATCAAGAGGTAAAGGCTCAGGCTCAGTTTATGTAATGTAGTCCGGACAAGTCTAACTTTGGTCAGGGCAAGTGAATTTACTAAGTACTTGTGCGGCAAGATAAATTAGCTTAAAAGTTAATGTAGAGCCCTGCTTGTATGAGTTTACAAATGTGTTGCCTATCTACCAAATGGTTCAAATTGTTCACAGATATTGTAGTTATCGTGCCCAAAGGGTTTTAATTTGAGAATTTTCAATACACAAATATGCAGTTCTTTGTTAGACTGAGTGGGACGGGCCAAATAAAAAAATGCTTCGTCGTCAAAAAACAGTCTGATTAGTTGGACCAATAGAACCTTACATAACCTAGGAACGGCATCCAATACTGACAGTAGTAAATTAATGAAGGCGAAAATCAATAGCTACATTGTAACAAGCCCTGATACAGTTTATTTCCAATAATAACTTCGAAAGTCAAACTAGGAAAAACAGTTTGTCAGAAAAGAACATCCGATTAATGATAATATGTCCGAGCACTATGTCATTTCCAATGACATTTAAATAAAAGGCACAAATTCAACAAAAAAGACATATGCATAACACTTACCTTTGTTACGTTTCAGTATTTCGATCAAATCTGAGTATCATTGTGACTTTTATGAAATTAAATGTTCTTTGAAATGTATTCGTGCGTTACGTCATTTTCCAATGCCACCCGGTCTGTACTTGTTTCTACACCGTATGTGTAAATACAGAAAATTACATTAATCGAACTGTAGAAAGCTAAGTCGGTCAATATCGTTCATTCAAAGATGTAGCAGTAATGTACTACTTTATATTTCAATATAAATATCACAATTATCTTAGATATTTCCGATCAAATTATTCCAGGAAACCTGTGATATATTGAGAATTTTGTTCCATCTAATACATTACGTTGTGAGTTTTTTTCGTAAGTTTCGAATGATTGCCACACGTTACTGAAAAGAGAAAAAAAAATATGTACTTAATTTGCTCATTTGAACATAATTCTGAAAGATTTATAATTTCAGCGAATACCTCACATTTCATTTATAAAATTCGAATCTACCGATCTGCTAGGAGGGTAAAGTTTCGGATGATGCCAGTAGGAAGTCAGGAGAGGTGATAATCGTTAAGTCGCTTTTTCGTTTCTACGCATTTGCATTGGTATGAAATGAAATTAATAGGCAAGTAGAGTTTAATAATAAATCATACTCACTATGTCAAATCCTCGGTTAATATGACGGATATTGTGCTCTTATGGCATTGATAATTTGGCATTAGTCAAGTTCTAAAAATAAATATGTTTTCGTAGTTTATTTTTAGGAACTTCACTATAGATCTGAATCTTTTTAATGAGAGTACAGGTAGATTTGTTATGACTCATACTTTCAAGATGAATTTATTTTGGAACTTTGTAAAATATTGTGGATCAAGTCTTAGTTTTTTTTTTATAACAGTTTGAAAGAATGTAAATGTCTGGGTGTTATGTTTTTCTTAAAACGGAATGTACTGGAATACGACTAATAGTTGACTGACAAATTATTTTAATACCCATTTTGTTTCATTAAATTTGTAAATTCTTTGCTGTAACAGGTTGAATATTACTAATTTGATTGTTATTTTCATGGTACAAAGGCTGTTATTGCAGTTTTTTCCAACCTGTGGAGAAAGGGCCTGGCCTTTTTATAGGAGGAAAATTGAACAGGATTTGGGGGGAAATAACTTAATAAGCATGCAATTGGTGATTGTGGGGGAAAATATCCACTACTGTACATATGACATGGTACATTGTATTAACTTTTTAAGTTAACATATTGGGAAAGTATCCTGGTGATACTAAATACTGGTGATGCTAAATTTGGACCGGAAATTGAAAAAAGAAAACAAATCACTCCCCGTAAATAAATATAGTGATTTATCAGTTCATATCTCTTTTGCAGATGTCAACAGACAAATGTACAAAATCATCATGTAGCACCCATTTTACTGTACTGGGTTAAACTTCCAAACTATACAAATGAGCTATATATAAGGCAACAGTTTCAAATGCGAAACTTTCAACTTTTAAATTTTTCAAAAACAACTACTGGGCACTTTTTATAGTGTTCTGTCAACTTCCTGTTTTGTTTCCATGCATAGTTTTCTATTAAGTTACATTATGGATAGGAAAAAATATCGGTAGGAAGTTCAACATAGTATCTTTATAACGGAAGCTGTGAAACAAATCCATTTTTTTCTAGAAAAACAACAAAATTTGAAATCTTTTGATTGAATCGTGAATATTTTTTATCATTTTCTTTAAATTAAACTAATTTTAATGCTTATTCACCCTCAAAAAATGACATTATAACTCTGTTTCGGCGCCGACAGATGGCGCAAACCAAGATAAACCAAGCGCAGCATTTGTTGACAATGGTCAGTTTGGCATGCGTGTATGTTATGGCTATTTATAGAATCACCGGTATTTAGTATTCACCGATAATTGGGTTACAAGGGATACCGTACAAAGGTCAATATACTGGTTGTTTGCAGACTTTGTTTTAGTTATTCTTTGTATTTATTTCAGCATCTAAAAATAATATTAAGTGACAGTAATTGTTACAAAACCAAGTTTTCACTCTCCAGACGCATTTCCCATTCTTACGTTCAGTCCATGGGCAGATCCAGGGGGAGGGCGGACCCGGCATATGCCCCCCCCCCCCCCGAAATTGCCCAAGCAAAGGTTTTTTTCTATCTTGAAATAAGATATTTTTATGAAATTATATACAGATGCCATAATATTTTCGTATGCTATGCGTGTAATAAGTTGTAAGTACAGTAACACAATGACATAATATACAATTTGCCCTGGACGTGGACCCCCAGCCTACTTATTCAACTTATTCAGTTTCCACCCCCCCCCCCCTATCTAAAAATCCTGGATTCGCCTATGCAGTCATAGCAGGTTCTTGGACGGTAAGACAAAAATACTCAATGGAGATTTTATGGTAAAATGGATGGAAAAGATGAGATGTAGGTTAGCTGATTATATAATTGGCAAAATGGAGATTTCCATTGGCAAAATGGACATTTCAGATGACAAAATGGAGATTATTGATGGCAATCTCCATTTTGCCATCAGAAATCTCCGTTTTGCCAAGCCTGTGTTATTATATAAATACAATTGTTTAGTTCTAATATATTTCATGTACCAGCACATTTCTAGGAAGTAACACCCCAACAAATTATCTTCAGATAAATCTCCATTACGCCAATGGAAATCTCCATTTTACCATAAGGAATGTCCAATTTTCCTATGGAAGTCTTTACTTTGTTGGTGAAAACCTATTTGAAAAGTATGATCATAACTATGAATATCTAATTTGTAAACATTGATGCCGAGCAAATGATTCTTGTCTTTGAAGAAAACTGTTTGTTTATAAATATAACTGCATTTTCACCAATTTTTATTATCAGTATAATGATATTATTTTATAAAGCATGAAAAAGTTTACTGCTTAAAAAGTATTTTTGAAAAAATGTTCTGCCAACTCACTGGCTGTATATTTTTCAGAGATGTTAGCTGAAACCAGTTATTTATTTTTTAGCTTTTTGTTTACAAGGATATTTTTTATAGATCTATTAAAGAAATGATATCATGGATAAAGATAAGCCCGTGAAAGAAGACACTCCACCTGCTGCCAGAAATCAGCGCAATGGAGAAGCTAATGGTAGAGGTAACCAAGCAACAACTAGAAACCACAACAGTTCTAATGGAGCTAACACTGTATCTGCTATGATTGCAAACAGTTCGTCTCAAGCTAACCTGAATGCCTGCAGTAATCCAATTCCTGCGGATCGTGATAGAAACTGTGAATCAGAAAGAGCAGAGTCAAGTTCACCATCTTTAAGTTCTTTATCATTGTGTGACTGTCCTTTGTCCTCTTCACCCATTGCATCACAAATTATTCCTGTCACTAGTGCTCCTTCATCTTCTCCTAACCTTGTCGGACAGGCTAATGCTCCATATAATTGGCAAGCAACAAAGCCTGCTGTTAAAGAGAGACTTGCATATTTGATAAATACGGACATTATGAGTGATATTCAGTTTCGCGTTGGCAAGCCACCAAATACTCAACTTGTACCAGCACACAAGTTTGTTCTTTGTGTTGGGTCAGCGGTATTTGATGCACAATTTAATGGACAAATGGCAACAAAGGATCACATTGTTGACATACCTGATGTTGAACCAGCTGCTTTTCTTGCTCTCCTGAAGTTCTTGTATTCTGATGAAGTGAACATTGGACCTGAAACTGTTATGACTACTTTATATACAGCTAAAAAATATGCCGTTCCGGCTCTTGAAAAAGCCTGTGTTGAATTTCTGAAGAGAAACCTCAGTAGTGACAATGCATTCATGCTTCTTACTCAAGCCAGGTTATTTGATGAACCACAACTAGCTGCTCTTTGTCTTGAGACTATTGATAAAAGTACTTCTGAGGCTCTGAACGCTGAAGGATTTACGGATATAGACCATGAAACATTGTGTGTTGTGTTGGAAAGAGATACGTTAGGAATCAGAGAAAGTAAACTGTGTACTGCTGTATTTCGTTGGTCAGAAGCAGAATGTAAAAGACAGAACATTCAGCCAACTCCTGAAAATCAACGTCAAACTCTTGGTAGAGCTCTTCGTTTAATCAGGTTCCCTCTTATGAGCATTGAGGAGTTTGCTGTGGGGCCAGCTCAAAGTGGTATACTAGAAGACAGGGAAGTGGTACAACTATTCCTGTACTTCACAGTAAATCCTAAACCTTCAATAAACTTTCAGGTTTGTACATTCACACATGTTTAATTGATCTGCTGCACATTCCAAATTTTTTCAACGAATACCAACTTACTAATACTAATTACCAGGGCACTGAAAAACCGAAAGTCCAGATTTAATTTCAAGTTCCCAGACCAATTTCAGTTATGAAAATTTGGTAAAAAATTGGTCTGTAAATGTTCTTTAAATTTTGGTCCGAAATCGCTGAGTAATGTCACAAAACTTACTGTATGTTGTTCGCACGATTCTCAATACCCTAATAAATCTGTCAAGATAATCAATAGCCTTGAGTGATCATCTGCTAATCTGATCAATGGAAGTCTATCAATATTGGGGTCGCTTGTAATTAGTCCAAACACGTGGTAGATAATATTTGAGTGAAAGACTTCAAACGTTGTTCCGTAAGTGAATTAAATACTGTCATTATTTTTTAATTTAGTATTGTTTCGGTTTAATCAAAGGCGGTGAATTGTTTAAGAAGTCGTCATAGACAACAGAATCAAAGAAAATTTGGTTACATCAAAAAGGAAGCCTACATTAATTGCTAAGATTTTGCACACTATATTGCAATTCATCAATCAACCAATGACAGCTTCGAAGGCAAGACGCTAGTCGATATCAAAGTCGTAGCTCCGTCTTCTCATCTGTTTACAATTTAATAGCTTGTTTGGTTTAGCAGTCATGTGACTAAGAAATACGTCATCTACTACATTTACACGGGTGTGATACGTCATGGTTGATGACGTCAAAGGATTAAAATCGTGGATTGATATTTCTAACTGTGTCTAGAAAAAAAAAATCGTAAATTGTAATTGGTATTTCGTTTGGTATTATCTATTTCAATCAAGTACGTGTTTGTGATTCCATTGTACTAATATCAGGTATCAGGTTGAAATTTAAATTCCATCTTTGTTTCGTTTTTATTGTTAAGTGTACTGTAACTATGAACAAATATTCACCGTGTGCAGAAACTGGGGAGAGGGGGGGGTAATTGAATGGGGGATCCACGGGCCTGGACCGACAGAGATTTCAAAATTTTCCATGCCCTGCTAATTATCCTATGGCACAGGGGGCTAGCACATTGAATGGATGGAGTATAATGGCGTATTAGGCCTAAAATGGCCACACGGACCAAAAACACGTATATCATATATATACATATACAAGGATTACAACTTCCGAAATGATTGTTTCTGCACCAAGTTTGATTAAACTTCGTAACTTTTTAAGGAATCGCTTAAATTTCTAATAACTGGTGTCTACAGATAGCTAATACATTATACTACACATACCCTATAAACATTTGGTCCAATTCAAAACAATGAAGCAGATATTTAATCTTTTTCCTCCGAAAAATCGTCAATTGCATTTTAGTCTAACGTGACCTCGCAGCACCAAATTGATCAGAATTGCCATACTAAATACACCTTAAAACAACAGGTAGAGGAATGATGACGTGTGCTAACCATAAATATCTCTAAAATACACTGATCCAGCACAAAAGAATAATCCAGGAATGGCCAATGAAACGCCTGCTTACAAACAAATTACGGGGCAAAGGTCACTGCATCATGATATTTGAAGTTTCAATCATGCGATGATTTTTGTGAATTGGACGTGAATTGAACGTTCCTGGATTACTTTTTTGCGCTGAATCAGTGTATTTTAGTAATATCTATAGTAAGCATGTTTTGTCATTACTGTACCTGTTGTTTTAAGGTGTATTTAGTATGGTAATTCTGATCATTTTGATTTTCGAGGTCGCATTCGACAAAACGAAAATGTTTATTGGGTATGTGTAGTATAATGTATTAGCTATCTGTAGACACCTGCACCCAAATGTATAAACATTGGTTAACTTTAACCAACTGGTTAATTAAACCAAGGTTAAATTTAACCATTTTGGTTTTCTAACCATTAAAAAAAATCATTTAAACATTTAAAAAGGGGTGCCATTTTGGTACTAGGTGAGATTTATTTGAGCTTTAACAAAAACAACGTTTGGTTAAACTTAAACAAAATTTTCATCATTCCAATTGTTTTCATACTTTGGATTTTGCTGTTGCCAACTTTAGGGTCAGTGCCAAAAAATAGATTCTGTCTTGTACCTGTAAACACGCCTATTTTTTCTGGTCTAAGGATTAGAATTGCTTGTACTTGTTTCAGTGTATTTGATTGGAGATTTGTGCAATTATGCAAAATTATGATATTATATATGCATTTAAAAATCCTATTATTTTGCATGTCAACATATGAAAGTTTTACCTGGCCATATGCCAATTTGAAAAGTTCTATTACAGGTTGATCATTTGTCCAAAAACTAATTTATTGTTCAAGTTACTGCTAGGCTTAAAATTTGAAAACTGACAGTCATTCAGCTGGCACTATAATTATCAGCAGTATAAAAATGATTCTCTACCATCTGTTTCCAGGATGTGCCACGATGCTGTCTTACTGGTAAAGAGCAGGTTGTATCAAGATTTTGTCAGATTGAGAGCAGATGGGGCTATAGTGGTACTAGTGACAGAATCAGGTAAACCTAACTTTGTTCTATTCAACATAAATTTACACAAAAGCTTTTTATGTAATATTATTAAAAGAATTTTTAAAAGTATCTTCTCTCCATCTATTCCAAATAATATACTGGCTGTGTAAGATGATGAACAATTCAGTGAATATATCATTATGGAAGGTAAAGTCTTGGTTATTCAAACACTTTGTCTTCATTGATAACCTTGAATAATATTTAATTTTGACTACAAGCAGTAGTTGTACATTCTCATGTGTTTCTTTCTGTTCTGATTTTTGCAGTTTAGTCATTATATTTAAAATGTTTATTATATATTAGTTAACCTGGCCAGTTTTTGTTGACCTAAGAAAAGCTCAACTAAGTAAGCAGTTAGTGAAGGCAAGACTTTTTGGATTAGGCATCATGAGAAGGTGGTCCGTCAGAATTCAGTTATGAAATCAGCCGAGGAGATGGCCGACTTAGTAAGGGTAACTGGAAAGATGTAAATCACAGATGAAGAATAAATGTCTAGGTTGTGACAGCCCCAATAAAAATGTCTAATAGAAACTTAAACTCATTTGGGATAAAACCTTCAATATAAATCCCTCCATGCGTTTGAAGAAGCTTACTGCTATATATATAATAATACATGGGGAAAATCAATACAAGTGATGTAAATGTTTCAGATTTATGGTAAATCGTCGGATATTTGTCGTTGGTTTTGGTTTGTATGGCAGTATTCATGGTCCAACAGAATATCATGTGAACATACAGGTAAGTACAGTAAGCCTGTTTGAAATGCAATTTTTACTAGAACATGGTTAGTTTGCTTTATTGTCTTAGCTAATGACTCCATTATGTCAATTTTCTTTCTGATGAGCATTATATTTCTAGGTCAGTGTATTCAAATTAACTTATTGTTGAAGTTCTAGCATATCTTGTAACACAAAAAAGAAGTAATTTTGGTGTAAGTTTTGTGTTCATTTTTCATGAAGCAGTTTTTGAGAGTGATCAAAACATTTTATGCTTAATTTGTAACCATTCACCATTGAAAAATTTGACAGGGTGAATAGGATTTCAAAAGTTTCAAGAAGTTGCCCTGATGAACAATGCTTGTTAGATGGACAATGCTTGCTTAATGCTTGCCTATATTTGCTTTGGATTACATTATTTATTGTATTAAGATTACTGTGCAAACAAAAGGCAATGTTACTTTTGTATTTATGAAACCACTGTACTAATTATTAGTAGTAACAAGTTTTTAATGAATGAAAACAATATTTTTTTACCAAGTTTTAGGTTTCTGAAAAATGTTCCATAGTTTGATAGATAGGTTTATGAAGTAAAGTTTGATTTATATCTCTACAACTTACAATACACACTTCTCTTACAAGTTAAGTAGACAACAAACTAACATGAGGAAAATTATTACTAGGAAGTTTTAGTTCTTGCAGGAAGTTTAGAAATCTTATTTGTGTGACTTAAAATATTCAATGTACCTTACAAAGAACCATACAATGCTTAAAGAGTCTCTTGAAGTACGGTTTTGTACATATTTGGGAAAGAAAAAGCACATAAGTATTATTTTTGCTATAAAAGTTGGTGCGTGCAGTAGTCCTGAACAGTAGAATCATCATTGATGTGCATATTTTGTATGTTAAAACATTTTGTAAAGATTTTGTTTATATGTACTTAGCATTGTGTACATTATCTGTGAATCTCAAATGAATTGCATTGTTAGTGAAGTCAGTGAACCCATTGTAAAGAAAGACATTGTGAAATTGGAAATGGCTTAAAATGTTTTTTTTTATATTTTCCAACTGAGAAGTTTTTTATGTCAGTGTGAAGTCTCATGTAACAGATGTTCCTTGCATTTTCTTTACTATAAAACTTTGTTCTTAACCTCAACAACTTATTGAAATCCTGTTTAACAAATGTTAAAGGGACTTAACTCCAGATTGGAATTTTGAAACCATAATGATGAAAACTTTTGTGGCTTTAGTGTCACTCATTAAAATTAATTTCCTTGATATTTTATCAGATTAAAGTACTGCAAAATTCAAATCCATTGTGAATTTCAGTGTTATGATGGTTTGCAGACTGCCAAAGTTACTTGAATGTGACTTGCTTCTAGATTTTAGCCAATTTATTTACCATTATGAAAAAGTACTATAATTTCAGACGGTATACATTGTGCTCTGTTTAATATTTTTTTAAAAGGATGATGATACTGTTAATTTAATGTGTAGACTAGTATTTTTAATCTGGATGGCATTGTTTATCTTAATTATGACCAGTAGGTTTGTCTGTATATATTTTAGATACTGCAGTCGGATAATGGAAAGGTGATAGGTGTAAATGATACAAGTTTTCAATGTGATGGATCAAACTGTACATTTCGTGTTATGTTTAAAGAACCAGTTGAGATATTACCCAATGTTAGCTATACAGCTTGTGCTACACTGAAGGTATTCATTTATCCTGTAGATTTATGTTGTGTTTATTTACATTTGATATCTGTGTTTATATGGGATATCTGTGTTTATATGGGATATCACATTTTATAATCATCATGTTTTTCATTTAAATTGAAACATCCATTGTCAATAAGTCAAAGTTTCTGACTTGTGATTACTAGCCCCTCACCATTGTGAGTTCATGTCTCACCCAAGACTAGAAAAATTTTCATGTGAGGAAGATCGATGGTTCCACCCAGGTGCATTCCTTGGGTAATCCTTCATTGCAAAAAACTGAACCAATATCTTTATGACCCTGGTAATTACAGGGTATTAAGACCCATTTAGAAAAGTAAGTCTGATAGAATTGTTTTTCATGTACTTGGAAAACTGCCTTTTTTATATGACCTTCTAGCATTACACTTTACATGACTTCATCCAGATAATGATCTTATTGAAATGATGTACAATCAAACCTTGATATTTAGACCACCTTTGAGACCAAAATAAGTTGAACGGTTGACAAAATGTTGAAATCTATTCTGAAAATGAGTGGTTATCTTATTGAGATGGTTACTAAAAGAGGTTTTATAAGCAGTTTTACTGTATGAATTATAGAATTTGAATAAAAAGATTTGTAAGGAATTTATGTAGAACTTTAATTTGATAACTTATTTGTATAGCTGATATTTGCTTGGGTCCTACTTTATGTTTATTTGTGTTATTAATTATTACAGGGACCTGATTCATATTACGGATCTAAGGGATTGAGGAAAGTTACACATGAATCTGTATCAGGTGGTAAAGTTACCTTCCAGTTCCATTACGCTGCAGGAAACAATAACGGGACCTCAGTGGAAGACGGACAAGTTCCTGAAATCATTTTCTACACATAATGTTTAGATAATGTCACTTTGTTGCAAAGAACTTTATCAATTTATTTTATAGTCCTAAAGGATGACCAACTTATTTTATGCCTGTTTTGTCCAACTTATTGACTATTCTGCCCGTGTCTCATATTGTGTTAACAAAACTTTTAGACTGAAAACCTTTGTTAGTTAATCATTCAGTCATAGTAACACTCAGTGTCTGCAGATGCTTTTTTTATTCATGTAAAGAAATCCTCATAACATCTTCCTGCCTATGATTAATCACCACAACTCTCAGGAGAATACATGGGTCATGTATATATTCTGGACCAATATTGATCTATTTAAGGATATGACTAGTATTTGTATCAAAGAACTTGCATGGAGGGTACGTCATTTTTTAGCTCATATGTTTTGAAGAAAAAGTCGAGCTATTATGACTGCTGCATTGTCGTCATTGTAGTTGTCATTGTCATTGTTGTGCAAAAACTTTAATGTAGCCCATTACTCAAATACTTTTAAAGATACCTACACGACACTGGGAATACTTGATTATTATGATTAGGCACAGTTGCAAGACAAGGGGTATTATTCTGAAAGCTATATTTTGGAGTGCCTTTTTAATTTAGAATTTTGGTCGAAATTGCTTAATAAATAGAATGATGTAAAACAGAAAAACAGATGAGCATTGTGTCTGCTCTGTGGAGCTCTTGTTTAGTGTGTTATCATTATTTCATATTCATTAAATGTAACTGAAGTGTGTATTATGATTTATAAAATTATATATCTATCTCACAAGTACACACTTGCTTCCAGTCAGCAGTAGGAAGGTAATTTATATGAAAGCTTGTGGCCTCTTTAAAATAAATGGATTGAGTTTTATGTGGCATGTAGATATTGTACTGAGGATATTAATCATTTTTAGGTACTTGTGAACATTTTAATGGTTTGACGTCTGAAGTAAGTCATTTATATTTGATGTTAATTATGTCCTAGCTGAGAGTATATGTAAAATGGATCATTTTTTATAAAGATAATACAAGAATGTGAAATGATTCTTAGATGATGGTATGTAACTTTATTATGTGATGCATTTTTTGATGCAAGATTATAAGTGGAGTGATGTATGTCGGTTATCTTATATAATTAATGATTTATATGACCCTGGTACCCAGAATGGCCAAGTGGTCCAATGTAACACGTGTTCTCATTACACAGTATGTTGTCAATGTAAACAGAATCTCTCTTGATATAGTTGCATAATTTGAACATGCTCTTGTGCGACCATTATTTACCAGTTTTATGTGTGAATATCTTCTTTACTCTTGTAAGAATCATGCTTGTGATTCTGTGATGTTTGTTTATAGTCTAAACAAGGAATTTCATGATAAATTCTGCCAAGTAGATGCTGTGATGTTGTCATGGTAAATCTTGTTGCAGTCCATATTGTTATGTTGGCATTGTTATATTTATTTGTACATTTTTATCTTGACAATCGTTGGAATGAGTATGACTGAATTGAACCTTATGTTCGATATTATTGATGATCTTGTGAATGTCTATGTTTGTTACCTCTGCAGATCTGCAATGCTTACCTCAACTTGTATGTATGAAGAATTCAAAAACTGATCTAAGATGATAATTTGATGATGGTTTTGTTTTGTTATATATATATTTGTTATTTAGCATACAAGTTCTTATATTGATTATAACCAAACAAGTATTTGGTCAAGTGACCTTCATTAAAAGTTTTGTACATCAGAATTCATTAAAATGTAAACTTTTGTTTATTTCACTGTGTAAATGATGTGGTAAAAAACAAAATTTGTGCAATATGTTTGTTTTCAGTGAGAAGAAAGTGACTTTGTTATGAATATTTTACATTGCTGATAATTCATTGCGAAATAATACCAGGGCTTTCAATGTTTTTTATTTGATGTGTTAGTATGAATAGTCAATTGCAATTTGTTTCATAAAATTCGTAAAGCATGTATATGGTGCAAGCCAAAGGCTTGATGTTCACATAATTGTAATGATAACTTGTGTATTCTTGCACATCAGTTCTGATCATGCTTTATTAATTCATACATAATTGTATGTATATTTATACATATGTATGTTTTATTGTAAAATAATCATTTTGAAGTTTTTTAGCTCACCTGAGCATGTTGTGCTCAGTGAACTATGGTGATCAGTCAATCTGCTCCGGCATCCACATCTGGGGGTCGTTAGCACTCTAGAGGTCACATGCTTGAGTGAATCTTCATTAGACCCGGTCAGAATGTTCGTCTCATTGATATCTTGCATAAGTTCGAATATGGGTCACCAGGTCAAATCATTGAAAAACCTTGTTAACCCTCTAGAGGCCACAATTTCAATTGAATCTTCACTAAACCTTGTCAAAATACTTGTAGTAATGATATCTTGGACATGTTCAACCATGCATCATCTGGGGTCAAAAACTAGGTCACCAGATAAAGTCACTAGAAAACCTTGTTAACGCTCTAGAGGTCACGGTTATGATTGGATCTTCACCATACTTTGTCAAAATGTTTGTTTTAATGTTAGCTTGGACAGGATCGAACATGAGTCATCTAGGGTCACAAACTAGGTCACTAGGTCAAATGTGTCCTGAAAACTTTGTTAACATTCTAGAAGTCACAGTTTTGATTGGATCTTCCCCATACTTTGTCAGAGTGTTTGTATTAATGATATTATGAAAAGGCTTGAACATGGGCCAACTCAGGTTAGAAATTAGGCCAACAGGTCAAATCACAGGAAAACCGTAGATGTTGCAATCTGCACTCAGGCGAGTGAAAAAGGCCATCATGGCCCTCTTAATAATTATTGTTACTGAATTTATATGGTAACAATAAGAAATCTTCAGCCGAATGAATTGATCTGATTGTGGTAATCTCAAACTTGATTAATTTTGTTGTTGTCGTCTTTAAACATTTTATACCAATCCAAAATATCTTCTGAGCTTAATGCATTGGTTGGAAGTCTATTATCCATATGAAACAGTATTTTTCTACCATCTCCTTGCTATGGAAGACTTGGACTGATTCACCTGGACTTAGCACTGGTGATGTTAAAACTAATCTATTCTTTCTGTAGTTTCTGGTCCTCTGACTGTCAAAATGTATGTATAATTTTCTGCCTCTTTTTTACGGTGATTTTTGAAACTTATAAAAATAAATGCAATACAGTGACTAATACTAAGGGCCTGGATGTACGTTTTCATTGACATCTTTGCTCAAGTAGCATATTGTGAACTTAAAATAATGTCAATGGTATGTTTCAGTCATTTACTTAGTGTGCGAAATTTCAAAATATCTTTAGAATAATTGATTAAATGTTTAGTTTCCCTTCAGAAACAAGAGGGTATTAGTTATTTAAGGTTGAAAAGTGCTATCTTAGCTAAAATGTATGTATAAAATGGTACCCTGCTGTTCATATTACTGTGTCCAATTGTGTGAGTCATTTCCTTGTCTATGTATGAAATTGTTAGTGTTAGATATGTGTTCATAGAGTATGAACCAGTGTGTGATAATATTATACTTTAGCCAAATAAATATTTACTGACCAAGTGAAATGGTGTTGTTCTATATTCCTCTTCACCTAGTTGATTGTGTCCAGGGTTATAAAACTTGAGATCAATCCCAAGCTCAAATCTCATATTTTCATCTTTCATTGTTTCAAAATTGATAAAAATAAAACAATGATGTATGGACATAAAGTGTGCATTATTAGGACAGCATAATTGATCTGAATATATATCTAAACATTAAGCTACTGTATCTTTTAACCTTAACACATTGAAAACGATATTGAGATTTGAACTCAAAGACTGATCTAAAGTTTTATAAACTTGGAGCCTTTTGTGAAAATGGAAGCTCATGCATGCCTCTGAAATCATGCTAAGAACTTGAGTTGTTTTGAAATCAAAAGTTGGTATTGATTGGTGACCCAGAATAAGTATGTAAATGTACAACATGGTAGATACTACAGCGAGCTAGCACGTTGGAGGGATGGTGTATAATGGTGTGTTAGGCTTAAAATGGCCACACGGACCAAAAACACTTATATTACATATATATAGAGGATCTTGAATAAGTGCTCATTCCGTACCATTTTTATTAAACGAGTTGACTAAATAATATGACACGAGGCTCTTCCGAGTGTCATATTGTTTTTGTCAATGAGTTTAATAAAAATGGTAAAGGATGAGCACGAGTGTAAGATTCTATTTATCACATAACTGTAAAAACAACCACAGAAAATGAAGCAGACTACAAGATGACGTCAGTACATGACGTCTAGTGTAGACTGTTAACTACTGTGCCCAAAAAAGTAATGCATGTTTCTATTAATCGTTTGGCGATAAAATTTTATTTACGCAAACATCATTTTATTCATTAATAAAATCATTACGAATCGAAAGTCGAACATGTTTACAAATATCGTAGTAGTGTAGTAATACAAAATATGCAAATATAGTGATTTGGCTAATTTGAATATTTATTGCACGGTTTGGCAGTGCCGAACGATATTTCCGGCACGGGTTTACGGCACTCCTGGACCGCAGGTTATGTGATAAATACGTATACAAGGGTTACAACTTCCGAAATGACAGCTTATGTACCAAGTTTGTTTAACACTACGTAACTTTTCAAGAAATTGCTCAAATTTCTAATAACTGGTGTCTACATATAGCTTATACATTATACTACACATAACTAATAAACACTTAGTCCAATTCAAAACGATGAAGCAGGTATTTCATCTTTTTCCTTCGAAAAATCGTCAATTTCGTTTAGTCAAACGCGACCTCGCAACATCAAAATGATCAGAATTGCCATACTAAATACACCTTAAAACAACAGGTAGAGTAATGACAACACATGCTTACTATAAATATTACTAAAATACACTGATTCAGCGCTAAAATGTAATCCAGGAACGTTCTATTCTCGTCTAATTCACAAAATCGTCGCATGATTGAAACTTCAAATATCATGATGCAGCGACCTTTGTCCCGTTATTTGTTTGTAAGCGGACGCTTCATTGGCTGAATCCTAATGGCGTAGGGAGGTGGAAATCTATGACGGAGACGACGATTTTGTTAATTTTACGTGAGTAGACCATTCCTGGATTATTCTTTTGTGCCGGATCAGTGTATTTTAGAGATATTTATGGTTAGTACGCGTTGTCATTCCTCTACCTGTTGTATTTAGTATGGCAATTCTAATCAATTTGGTGTTGCGAGGTCGCGTTAGACTAAAATGAAATTGACGATTTTTCGGAGGAAAAAGACTAAATATCTGCTTCATTGTTTTGAATTGAACAAAGTGCTTACTGGTTAGTTGTAGTATAATGTATTAGCTATCTGTAGACATCAGTTATTAGAAATTTGAGCGTTTCCTTAAGAAGTTACGTAGTTTTGATCTAACTTGGTGCAGAAACTATCATTTCGGAAGTTGTAATCCTTGTATATGTGTATATATGATATACGTGTTTTTGGTCCATGCGGCCATTTTAGGCCTAATACGCCATCATACTCCATTCATTCAACGTGCTAGCCCCCATGTGATCATAATTACTTACCTGTGAACTAATGTCATGGGTCATCGGTTATTTTATGGTGAGTGGTTTTGGTGGGAAAATACTAGTTTTTGGCAGTCTTAGTCAATTTGTCAGAGCGAGCAGACATGTAGTTGGTAGTGATAGATGAGAAGGAAATCTAGAATTTTATATGTAAGTGTTATACTTCATTATCTGTATGTATTTATTTTAATACATTAATTACACTGAAGTATTGATTATTATTATTATTGTACATTTTGTATGATTTAGAAATATATTGTAATGGATAAGTTTATCATGGCCACTGTATCTTGAACTCTAGAACTACATTGTATTTCTTTTTAACTATATATCATTATCTGATAACATTAATTATAACATTAGACAGGAATCACTCTAGAATACCCAATTCACTCTTTTATTTCTAATTTGCAGTAACATTTACATAATCACAAGAAAGCGGGAAGAGCGATAGCTTGACATTCATTCCACAAATGGTGAGATATGTGTATTATGTTGTATTTTGTACTATGTTTGTGTAATTTAGTAAAAATCTCATTTAGTATTGTGCCACTAGATAACCGTATTTGTAAATTGTATTTAAGATGTATTTATGTTGATGTATTGAAATGTCATTATTTAGTAAATGTATGTATGTTTGATACTATTCCTTTAAAATGTCTATTTTGTAATATTGTTATTCTATTGTATTTTCAGTGTGTTGGAAAGTTGATTTGAGGAAAGTTGATATACTTTGACTTGCAGAATAGATTGATAGAGAACCTAATAGATGCTTTGTTTTATTAATACCCTGGTCTCCCTTTTGACATAATGAACCCACGTTAAAAACCCAACACAGCTATGGGACCCACACGGCCAATATAGAATCCCCCTACAGTTGTCACAGACACTACTGTTATGCTTACTCAAAATTATATATACAAACAAAAACAGGTTTTGCAACTTATCTTTGTAAGAATATTTATCAATACTTTTTACTTCTTACACAAAGAATGATTTCCATATGGGAAAATAAGTCTGATGATATCAATCTAAAATGTTCTTGATTGGAAACTACTTTAGATCTGCATTGAAATTGGTTCCATGTTGCGGCACTTGCACCAGAGCCACTGGGAACCAGTTTAATCTACATTTTGGTCAGAGCATAATCACATTGAAAAGATATGTAGCAAACAATGACAAATTTGTCATGAAATTTTAAGCAATGATATTTTTTTCAAAATATTAATTATTCTGATGAAGGTTTTGCGGATTTTTGGTTTCAATTTACTTTGGTGTACAAACTTTTGATATTTTTGGTCTGATTTACTTGAGCATCATGGGACTATATTGATATGTGTATGCATTTATTGTTCTTGGGCCCATACAGATAGAAACAGTGACATGGGAATGCGATAAATCACCTTCCAGAAACTGTCTGAAATCATTGGTAATATTATTTAAACCACCAAAATTTTAATGCTTTCAGAGTCTTTTGAAATAGAAGACCTGGCGCTTTTTAGCTTTCGCAGGTTTACAGAATGTTCCAGATTCAAACGTTAATCAAACAGTAAAGTTTCAGGTAAGGAGTGTTACTGAGATAATTAATTCGACCATCTGTTGATAAAGTTCAGCCAGTTTGTTTATCTCAAACTTGAAATGAAAACACATTGTTTACTTAAAGTATTAATACAAGTCATTCTGAAATTGTGTGACTTGCGTAAACTTTCTTAATTAAGCTTTAATCGACACATTTGAAACAGAATGTAATTTGTTACCAAGGGTATGATATTATATTGTTACCTTTTAAGTATGGTGTGGTACCAAGTATATATATTATTCTCTAAGGGAAGTAATGCAGACTTATTTTACCACTGATCAGTAATGAAGTTACCTCCCTTATATAAAGTTACCTCTCAAGCCAAAGTGCTAAGAAAAACAAGAGCTTGTAGTTTCAGCTCCATGAAAAAACTGCCTGTTGACTGATGCCGTCATTTGAGCCTAAATTTGTACGTTATAATTCCGTATACGTGTCTGGCGATGTATCATGAAATCAATAATGTCAGTCTCGTATTCAAATTGATATTTTCAGACAGAATATTACAAATCACATTCACTTCTTAAGGTTAAAAACGAATTGAATCTCGACTAATTTTCTATTCTTTTTACACATGTACAAAAATGTACAGGAACAGTATTATTGAGGATAGCAAATTCGTTCATTTTTCAACACATTTGTATCGCATTACCGGAAGAGCAAGTAAACAGGTTTGTCTTTGGATCATACCTGCATGCGGGATGTTATTTCATGTTTCATAAAAACAATGTTTTGAGTTTCTAACGATGTATCATATGTAGTTTGTGTAGCTATTTCACTGAACTCAAAACGACGTGCTGTTTGTTTTATAAACTTAGCGGAATATCTGGCGTATTTAAAATCAAAAATCAAATTGGCGGAAAATAAATGGAACGTATTTTTACACCGGATTTCAAAGATAGGAAAGATCTGAGTGGTAGAAATATATCTGTATCATCCATTGACATATACTTAAATGAATTATGTGCAAAATGCATGTGTATTATCAATAAAAACATGATATCGCCGACATAGAATAGTGAAATACATTTTATGCACCAATAGATGATTTTAAATAGGTTTACACTAAAACGTTTTATTCGTATGGGTTATTTTCTGTATCTATGAAATTTGATATTAGAGAAAAACAAATAAACGAATTTTGTTATTTTTCCTTTTACTGACTGACTAGTCTTCAATCAACAGAAAATAATTTGTTACAAGATGAAGTTTGCCTTTAGATAATCGGCGCCGATTTCGTTTATAAAATCTCACATTTTGTGAAATTAATACGTCTCATTCTGATCTGACTCCCATCCTTATGATTATCTGTAATTCATTTATTTGTTAATCAAAGAATTAATCTCGGTCCATAAATTGTCACCAACGATGTTATCAAAGTGCGGAATGCCGGCTTAATGTTCGTACATTCAAAACGCTATAGAATTTAAAACAAAAGGCACGGATTATCAGATGTTCAGTTAACATATTGTTCTGAACTTAAACAATGGTATATCTTTGCGATATCTTACTGATATTGTGCAATGAATAAGGCGGATGGAAAGTGTTTATGGTACAAACTATGTTTGTTTTGAAAGGAATTACTACAACAGACCGAAAGTCAAGCCATCCATCTAAGACAGATTTCAGTAAAGTTATGTTACAGGGGATATCAATTGCATGTTTATTTTTGCTTGTTTAAGGATTCACGTTATTTTCTATTGTCTATGCGCCTATATTCATACCAACTCATTGTATATCTATTGACAATAAATCAGATTTCATATGCATAGACTGTCTTGCAATTATGTGATATTTATTTTATTCTCTGAATGCGAATTTAATTTGACACGATTGTTTTATCTCCGATATTTCTTGGACTAGAAACCGTTTTCATACTGACCAATATCATGAAAACCCTGGGTATGGCCGCATTGTGTCAAATCAACGCCTTTCATGCAAAGATCGGGTTATTTTCGGCGTCATTCCTAGAATTCTGAAATCATTTATTTACGGTTATATTATATTGGACCGGAGAAAACGTTTAAATATGAATATGTATGATAGTTTTGTTACTTAGTATTACCTTCATGTTTTATTTATTGAGTTTAATACACGATAAAATGCTCTGAAATAGTGAATGGTCATATCCAGACAGAGCGCTTTTGTCGTAGTTGAACTATATGTCTCTATAAGTTTTAGAGAAACACGTAATTTTGGTTTTACGCGCCACAACAACACACATTTGGATCATTCATTAGCTTTACTTTACGTGACGGAGAGTGGCGAATTCGACCAAAGTTTGTCGACTGCTGGATAATCTGTTGGACTCACAGAATCGGAAACACAGAATGTCTAAGATCTTTTTAACAATATTTATTGAAGTGTAACTATATCCGCTAAAGTTCCCATCGCTGTTTAACCCATCTTTGAAAATTAATTACAGTGCAGAAAACATGTGTATAATTATCAGTTGTTTGCCGTAACTTTCCCATACAAAGAAATGGCCCTCATTGTCCCTTTATTGTCGTATAGTTTTACCTCATACTACATTATTAATTCTTAATTATGATCAATTATACGGTACAAAAAAAAACAGATGACACAAAAAGTCGACTTTCGCGCTTCATATGAATCGTCAGAATAATTGAATTATATATAAACGACCATAGATTGTTATCTTCGTTTGGCCACACATGAGTTTAAAGATATTCCCGTATAAATATAATGCGATAAAATGTTGGGTTCCTGGAGCGACACGAAGAAGGTTTCATGAAACAAGTAATAAGTGACACGGTTGTATGCAAGGGATTCCAATAGTCAGTTTGTAATGGAGCAATAGCTTAAAGGGACTGAGAGTGATGCAGAAATGCCTCATTCACGAGACAGTTTAAAAGAAAAATGTCCGTCCACTACAGACCAGGAATATGAATAATCATGGAAGAACAACATGCAGCTGATATAACGAACACTTCAGGGGTCAAACTGAATCATAAACCAAAATAGACATAAATACAAATTGGAGGAACATAAAAATATTATCTTTTTGATATCTATAATCCAAACAGAATATACATATATTGCATATTTAGGACTTACATGCGAATATGTTTAAAAATGCATTCAAGTAATGTGACAAAAGACACGTGTAGATGTATCATAGTGCTTTATAAACGAAATCTGCACACCCGTATATGCATGCTGCGACGTCAAATCCACAAAATATACAACGCGCGCTTTAAAAAGACGTATAAACGCCTAAGAATTAAATGATTCTGAAAATAGTACAGTAACTTATCACATTGGCGCCTCTTAAAAAACTCCCAACTCTTAGTTTGCTTTTGACGCGTGGAATGCATCAAAGCTGATTAATACAAATCATCATAAATATGTCACAAAGTTATGCTATTAACAAGCATTTCCCATGATTAGTTTTATACCATAGATGTTCCATATTAATTAACATAATGCGTAATTAATTCAACACTTGCCACATACAAACTGTATTCAGGGTCGTCTTAATGCTCGCAAGAAATCAAGCGCCCATAAAATTGTGCGAATAAGTTTAACATTGTCTCCCGCAAAATTTTGCTAAGTGAATCCCATTAAGTAATTGTCTTTATGCTGTAATTCATAATTGTGATTATTACTCTATAACTGGCTTTATGTACGAAATAAACTTCTTGCTTACTGTATAAACCGACATGTAATCAGTATATACTCGCGCTTCATTATCGCATAATGTTGAATTAGAAAATTCGATGTTTGACGTCCTTTTTAGATTTCATTTTATTTTCGTGCGGGCTCTGGTTGGAGCATATTTATATCGACGTCCATTCAAGACTTCACATTCTTTTGGATCGATGATAGTTGTTTTAATCAACAAATTATAAACACGACTTCTGCGAACTGTTTTCACTGTTATCAAGATTCAACTTTTATTTATCCGACTTATATTTTTTATCAGCGAAATCAAACCAAATTGTTATGTACTCTTCTACACTTCAGTGAATAATTTAGGTAACTACCAGTAACACTCTAATCAATAACACACGTGGCATAAATCCTTAGATTAATGTTATTTTATATCACTCAAGTTGAATAAAAATACCGAGGAGAGTTTCTGTTGCAATGTGTGCTTTTTGATATTTATCGCTGAATGAAATAAAATTAGCGTTAGTCACTCAGCCTTGATTCGGCGACATAATATACCTCTTTTCGTGACATTCTTTATTAGGAAGAATTTAATTTCTATCTTTGTAGTTTGTATCAGTTTAATTCCCCACATATTGATCATTGCACCCGATTTTATTTATCAAGTTACGTCCAATTATTTGAAAAATATTTCTTTAATCAATAAACTATCATCTTTGCCATACAAAGGGTCGAGAGAATATCGCGAACATTCAAAAAATGGTGTAATAGTTTAATTCCATTTGATTGATTCAATATAACAATCAGCCGAAGTGAGTGCGTTATCAAACTATTGCTTTGTCGAGACAGCCTCATATATTCTATTATTGTGTAGATTTCCACTGAAAAGGATTCGCTATGAAATGAAAATGTAACCATTATTCAGGTATTTATAATTGCCGATTATTTTCGATTAGCATCAACAGAATTAAAGAAGATAGATTTGCGTTACAATGCTTCAAACTGTTTATTAAGTTGTAGTATTTTTTCCAGTGCACGGTACCTTTTGCCACCGTCATGTAAGATATTCATAGCTCGATACAAGAACGGAATGCAAAAACATGAAGAACCATTTTACGCATCGATATCTAGTCTAAACAAGGCATAAAGAACGCCAAATGCTTCAAAATTACTGTAAATATTTATCTTGAACTTTCATGTCAATTAACTGGTTATGTAGTTATATCCACCACGTATCAGGAATGCTATCTGACTTTTAGGTGTCATGGAAGGAAATATTTTACATATTTCACGATTTTCAAGTTAAAACAATATAGACAATATGTAACATTAGGACAAGATGAAGCTAGCTATAACTTGTAGTATAAATACACTAAAAATTTTACAGTAAACATAAATCTGAAACGCACACAGCCTTTACCACCACTGAAAGAAAAAGGGGCCTTGCCTCATTACATTACCGCAGTTGGGACTTTGTGATTGCGGCGCCGCGGCCGTGGTCCAGTGGTTAGTGCACTGGACTTGTAACCCAGAGATCCTGGTTCGGATCCCGGTCGCGGCAGGTCATACCCTTCTATGAAAATTTGACAAAAATGTCGACTTTCCTCCATTTGTGGAGAAGTTGCCGGCTCCTTGTGGAAGGGTAAGTTAGTACTGGTTAGTATTCAGTCCAGGAAAACTGGTTAGGTGAACCAGTCGCCTTATATAACTGAAAATATTGTTGAAAAACGACGTTAAACCCCAGTGACAATAAGTCATATAAAAATATGATTGAGCGGTTCAAATAGCCGGATTTCAAATAACTCATTCAAATATTTAATGAGGTTTTATAAACGATGATCACTATACAAGGAGAAAATGATTGTACCAAAATATAGAAATCAGACGGAAAGTTTTGCAAGACTCGTGTAATTATGTGATACACAGTTTTACCGGGGTACATGTTGTCGGACCTAAACAGATAGTTGATCACAACGCTAACAGATAAAATGGTTGTTTGTATTAGCTGTAAAATTGTTGCTTGTGTGGTAAATGTATAATGTTTTGTGTCGTAAATGTATGATGTTCAAGTGGTATATGTATATATATATATGCTTGTGTAGGAATTGTATGGCGTTTTTGTGGTATATGTATTATGGATGTTTTATGTGGTAAATCTATGATGTTTTGTGTGGTATATGTGTAATGTTTTATGTGGTAAATCTATAATGTTTTGTGTGGTTTATGTATTATGGATGTTTTATGTGGTAAATATATGATGTTTTGTGTGGTATGTGTGTAATGTTTTATGTGGTAAATGTATGTTTTGTGTGACATTAGTATAATGTTTTGTGTGGTATATGTATGATGGTTGTTTGTGTGGTATATGTATTATGTTTGTTTTTTGCGGTATATGTATGATGGTTGTTCGTGTGGTATATGTATGATGTTTGTTTGTGTGGTATATGTATTATAATTGTTTGTGTGGTATATGTATTATGGTTGTTTGTGTGGTACGTGTATTTTGTTTGTTTGTGTGGTATATGTATTATGTTTGCTTGTGTGGTATGTGTATTGTGGTTGTTTATGTGGTATATGTATTATGGTTTTTATTTGTGTGGTATATATATATACATGATGTTTGTTTGTGTGGTATATGTATTATTGTTGTTTGTGTGGTATATGTATTATTGTTGTTTGTGTGGTATATGTATTATTGTTGTTTGTGTGATATATGTACGATCATTGTTTGTGTGGAATATGTATTGTGTTTGTTTGTGTGGCATAGGTGTTGTCGTTGTTTGTGTGGTATATGTGTTACGGTTGTTTGTGTGGTATATGTTTCGAGGATCTTTTACGTTTTTGTTTATGATTCCAAAAATAATCTAAATGTATTAAACTTTTATTTGAATATTTCCAATTCTTCAAAAACCCTAGTTTCGCCTTGTAGTTGTTGTGGAAAACAAGATTAGCACCGAACCAAGGAAACTTGTTAACTGACAATCGGTATGTACATATATTACTGCAATGCTGTTGACACCATTAACAGATGCGTAATCCGAAAATAAATCAAAAGAAACAAATAATGAAAACGTAAATCAATTAAAACAATCAACTGCTACTGAAATGTAAGCAATATTTTTTCTCTGATACGTAAGTTTATACATTAGTTTGAAAAGGGGTTTATTTAGCAAAGTTTAAATTAAGTTTCACTAAAGTTCAATTATTATATTTTAAAATTTAATCAATGTTAATTACTTTTTTGTGTTTTTGTACTCAATTCACGCCAAGCAAGGACACTTTTAACAAACGCACCTTAATCGAAGCTAATCAAAATAGCTCAATCGGAACAGTTTTAGCGAATTTGATACCATTTTCGTATCAAACGATATTATTTTTATCTAAGTTTTATTGTATTCGTGTCTTAAGAATGACTTTTTATGTTGAAGAATGCCCTCAGTTGACATTATTTGTATTAATCCATTCCTATTTGGATTATCAATTGAAAGGATATTCATCAAGTGTATCCGAATATGATACTCTTCATTTTGAAGGTACGAAAAGAAGACTGCCACCACTCGAAATATCAAAACAATAAGAACGGACGCCAATTTAGTTAACAAAAGAGAAATAGTTAATGATTAAATGAATAATTACAATGTCATGTTCAAAACACACTTTCCAAAACTGCTGATAAAAATCTTTTTTTCTTTAAGTCGTCATGTAAAATTGTTGTAAAGCTAATTACTTTGTTCAGACAACGTGTATTTATACGTAAGATAAAGATTATGATTTTGGATAAAACATTTGACATCCGCTGCTTCGGTGAGCAAGTACAAATATCGAAAAGCATTAAACGAATCATCCAAGTATCATACTTGGTATTGTCTAAATATCGGTCATAGATTTGTGTTCAATGACTAAAATATTATAAGCGAAACGCAATTAGTGAGTAAAGAAAATCAGTACCCTTTAATGTCGTATTATAACAGACGCGAATTATAACAGACGCAAAAACACGAAAACAAAGATGCAAGATAAAAAAGGGTTTTATGCGGCATTGTAAAGTTAAGATGATACAAAATATGGACCTTTTTTACTAGCTATAAATCATTCATCATTGCTCCCAATTTATATTAAGAGAATTTTATTTCTAACTGATTACGATCAAATATCAAATAGAATAATTTTTATCTTGTTTCAATAACAACACGTGATAGATGCTTATTAGTGAACCGAGTTTCTATTGATATCCAGAAATTTTCATGAGCTAAATTCCTCTACTTAATTCATAGTGCTTCTAACGGACACTGAACCAAATTCACATCAGTAACTTAAGTGCATCTTGTGAAAAGTGAACCGAATTTTTCTAAGGAATGAATAATACATTTTATAAACAGGGAACCAAATTCATCTTAGTTATCTATCGTACATTTAAGAGACGATGAACTAAGGTAATCTTGGACCCTATTGTACTTCTAATGGGTAGTGACTCCTGCTCTTCGCTGTTCTACCCTGTACCTATGATTGACAACCACCAGTTTCTACAAGATGCTCGCCCATACATCAAGATGTATAAATCACCATAAATATACTAGAGGTATTACGTCGTACCAGTTTTTTCTACATTATGTATTAGTACGTAAGCTAATATGAATACCGAACTGCACGATCATGTAACAATTCCATCAAGTCGTAATTCAATTCAGTTGATGTAGTGTATTTTGAGTCAATAAATAAAATTACTGTCGGTTTTTGTTTTGTTGGGCATTTATGTTTTTGTACGCTTAAGGAAAAAGCATAAAAATATGCAGACGTTTTCTCTTGTTGCAGTGTTTAATCTGCTTTGTGGGTGTTAAATATTTTTTTAAAAAATGCAATGTAATCACGCTACTAGAGATACTGAATAGTATTGACAAATATAATACTGGGACGATTTTAAATAAATAAATGATAGATTAGTTCCCTGATATACAAAATTATCTCAGTTGTTAACTAAGATTTCTTATACAGTTAATACGATATATCATAATCGCATGATATATGGCAAGATATGTTTAATTAGCCCTTTATTGTTTCCCACACCGAGACTTTAAGACTTTAGTCTTGTCTATTACAGTCCCACCTTAGATATCATAAAATTGGTGTTATGCCAATGTTTTATACCGATGGATTGATAAGGTTTCATCAAAATGAACAAATGTCTTATATCACAATATTAACTTTATCGCCATCTATATCGCATTTCAACAAGTATTTCTAAAATCATACTAGATAATTAAGGCATGTTAACACGTATTGAAATTCATTACGGTTTGACGGTTAAACAATAGAAGATAAGAAATATAAGGGTCATATCATTCCTATTACTTGTCATTAAAAGGTCTAATTAAATATTCTCAAACACTCGAGACAAATTCAAGTTTATGTGTAACCGAATTTGTCTATATAATGCTTGAATGTTAAATTTATTGTCGTATTTAGATGTAAATTTAGACTTGCGAGGGTGTACTCAAGCCGAACACTTTGATGTAGCTAATATCGTCTTTGAACTTGTTATAATTAATGATTATGCTGTTCATTGTGTTCCTTAAAATTTATCTTTTCAAGACAAACATATTTCATTTTACGTGTTGAAATAAGTTATAGTGGAATCATATTTCTGTTTTCATCTTTTCCCCCCTTTTTACGTCAGATTCTGAGATCAATCTCAAAATTACTAAACTTGAGATCGGTCTCGTACTGATTAAACCTGAGATCGGTCTCGTAATGATTAAACTTGGGGTAGGTTGAAACTGAGATCAGTCTTATCTAGATAATATCCAAACAAATATATTTGCGAACGTACCCTTTCATAGAGTTTTTCATTTTTTATAAGAATTTTAAAGTACGTCGATTTTTATCAGAATTAATGTTCCAGCTTGTTTTTTTTTATATTTAAGCGCATTCCAATCATATTCCCAGCGGACCAAATTTGACGTGAACTGATTAATGTTATAAAGTGAGTTCAACTCATAATTATACTCGTGTGATTAGCATTTTACGATAGTATTCGATCATATCACGTAAAACAATATTTTATAATAAAATATTTACACTATAACTATAACGAATGCAAACCAATGCGTAATGTTTATGGATCTGACACAGTACTAAGTAACTTTGTTGGGAATATTTAGAATTTTAATTGTTTCTCAAAGAGAGTTGAATAAGGCATCAAACTTTATTGCACTAATCACTGTCGAATAGCACTTTCTGATCGATCTTAACCAATACAATTACCCTGTTTTGGGTATTTGACGAAGGCGAGATTCCAACTCATGGAGGTCGCTTCCCCTGGTGTTTATATCCACTGTGACTGATGTGATAATGTGCTTCCCCTGGTTTTTATATCCGCTGTGACTCGATGTGATAATGTGCTTCCCCTGGTGTTCATATACGCTGCGACTCGATGTGATAATGTGCTGCCCCTGGTGTTTATATCCGTTTGATTCGATGTGATAATGTGCTGCCCCTGGTGTTTATATCCGTTTGATTCGATGTGATAATTTGCTGCCCCTGGTGTTTATATCCGTGGTGACTCGATGTGATAATTTGCTGCCTCTGGTGTTTATATCCTTGGTGACTCGATATGATAATTTGCTGCCCCTGGTGTTTATATCCGAGGTGACTCGATGTGATAATTTGCTGCCCCTGGTGTTTATATCCTTGGTGACTCGATGTGATAATTTGCTGCCCCTGGTGTTTATATCCGTGGTGACTCGATGTGATAATTTGCTGCCCCTGGTGTTTATATCCGAGGTGACTCGATGTGATAATTTGCTGCCCCTGGTGTTTATATCCGTGGTGACTCGATGTGATCATCGAAATAAAGTGTAAGAACAGACAAGAAGCAGAGACGTGGATTTAAATATGTACATATAGTTATCTCGTACAACCAATAAGACCTCCCAGAACTTGTTGAACACAAACAAAGATGACAGGGGTTAAGTAAGTCAGATTATCCTAGACAAGAAGTGTCAAATATCTTACGTTCTCTTGTACGTATATCTCTTAAAGACAAGCTTGGTGCTGGTTAAGTGTTGGACTCCCTGTCAATACGCTTGCTAATCTGTCTTTATAAAACCATTCTGAATGTTAAGTTTTTTTTCTTGAGCGACAATTTACCAGTTAAGTACAATATACTGACGACGATATTGTTATTCGAATTTTAGGAACAAATTGTAAGTGTCAGTAAATAATGAGGTGGGAAATGTATATTAAGTTTGTATCATCTTCAACTCAACGATGTGAAACAATTCATTCGAAAACTCCATCAAGTACACTCGTCCCAATAAATGTTAACGTTTGCACGAGCTCCACGCACATGTCTGTTCGGTGAATTTTAGGTGCGTTAAATTACACTCAATCAGTCATTTTACCAATACACGACATCTGTAATACTTGTATCTAAAAAAGTATGTTTCAAGTTATGAATAGTTAATATGCTTTGTCGTTTTAACAAATCCAACGGTTGGATTATGCCAACAGCTTAACAATTTTGTGAAACCACGTCGGTAAATTACCAATACCTTTATATTACCAGCATGTAGGCAAAGTTGGTGATAAACCGAATATCTTGTCACAGTCATATTGTTATTAATTCATAACAATTACAGGAATATCAAATTTTGTTTGCGATGAGAACAATACTTATTATAGTCTCTTGTTTCCGCTTCTCGGAGACCCTAGTGAAGTCGATTCTCGAGTCTCAATCATATTGGTGATATTCATTCTCTCCCTTTCGTTGGATTTTGTTCATGTGTTTGTTCATGTGTTTGCTCATGTGTTTGCTCATGTGTTTGCTCATGTGTTTAAATGTTTCTGTTCTGGTGATGACTTTGTCCTTCTAGATATGGTTTTAACATACAGCTGTCTGAACAGGTCGCTGAAACATTTAACAAAACACTATCAATATAATCACAGCCAAAACAAATGTCTACATGTTTAAGAGGGTATGCAGTAAAACAAGGTTATAGTGAATTCGGATTTAATGAAGAATTGGATACCGTGCAGTTTTTTTTTTTCTACAGCACGTCTTCCTTGATTTAGTAAAATGGATTTAGTGAAATATGTAGTGAAGTAATCCTTCGGTTCCCCTGGAATTTACTATAACCTTGTTCTACCGTGTATTGTGACACTATAGTTAAAGTTCATGTTTTACTCCCGTGACAAATTGTACGTATTCATACACATTCAGAATACGTTGTGTTCATTTATGTAGATTCGTATCATACTACAATACGTCTTAATTTATTCCAGTCTGATCCATGTTGTCATTGGCTACAAATGATAATTTCACGAGACCTTCGCGTGAGGTCGTTCATGTCTTTTGATTCGTTACTGATGTTTCGGCGTGTAAAAGACACGCGTTTTAGGGTGATATAGATCCATGGACCCTTCTTGGTCGAAATTTAACCAGAGTACATGCTCATAGGTAGCGCTGAGTTCTTCTTTTTACATTTGTCTGAAATGTCCACATGAAAAAATTGTACATTGAGTGATAAATTATGTGATCAGGAATGATAATTATGTGATCAGGAGTGATAAATTATGTGATCACTGCACTGGTTGAAATGTATGTGTGTTGATTTTTTGTTGTACGTATAGAATCACCCAGACTTGAGGATAGTGGATGATTTTCTTCCCATAGCGACGTCTGTAATTGAACACATTATTCATTTCAAGTATATGTATATCAGTATAAAATCATTTTATTTCAATTCTAACACAAATCAATATCGGAGTGATTTTGCTCAGGTTCTGATTGTATTGTCCCATCATACCGTGGTTTCCATGGTGATATGGTGTAGTAGTCAAGACGCCACAATACTTGTTTACCTTTCTCTGGCATATATCATGTTACTTTTTGAATCATCAAAAACGTACGAAACTTAGCATTAAGCATATCTTTTCTGAGTGCCCCAGATCTAAACTATTCTGTACGCTCATTAAGCAGATATGTGTCTAGATTTCATGACATTGACTTCAGGACTGTTCCCAGAACATTTTCTGCACTTGCAATAGGCATATATTAGTATCATTTTCAAGTATTAACTGTCACCGGCAAAACATTACCCTTCCGTGTTTCTACACCTAAACAACATCTGAACCCTTTTGCGTGCTTGAGTAATAATCACCAACACGAAATACAGACATATAACATTTTTTATTAAATAATAATTCATTTATATCAACATTTACTATTTGTACAAAAAATACAATAAAAAGAAAGAAAATATAACACATAAAGGTCTTATTCATGCTTAAGTTTTTTTATATCTCTACACACGTGTAGTTATCATATTATGATACAAGACAGGCAATGTTTATTCACATTTCGATGATCAAATATTCGATCATATATGCGTGAATATTTATGTTAACGAATAGTAATGTGTACGAATAGTTATGAGTACGTAAGACAAAAATATTTGTAATCTTCGCGGACAAATTTATACAAACATCTTAGTCTGTGATGTTGACGAACATGAAATTAACTGAAGTTATGTTTAAACAAAAAAATCTTGGTACAAAGTTTAAATAAGTGTTTAAAGCGTTAAAATGGCAATTTGTTTATGACTAGAAAATAGCGTACTGCACATACGCACAGTCACGATAATAAGAGAGCTGTTTATATGTAACAGAATATTTCAGAGACAATTCTCGTTAACCTGTCTGTGAACAAAACATGGCAAGTTTATATGACTCGCTGATCCACTAACTAGGCGATCACGTGCTTACAAGCTTCTAGAAGATTTGGAACAATAGTCTTCAATCAAAGAGCATCTTATAGAAATACAGGGACCTGTAAACAATGTGAGTGAAAACTACTGCTATTTAACTATGTTTGTGGGTTGAAAACACGTTTAAAGTCTACATGCTACATCTACATACTAGAGAAGAGTGCTACCATTTTACCGCCGTTAAGACTTATGAATTAGGTATATTCGTTTATTCTCAGATAAAATAGATTTATGGATACATAATGATATTTTTAATGGAATGAATTTAACATTTTCTAAACAAAAAAATGATAAGTAAATATAGATGATAAGACAAGGATTTCTTTAAAAAAATTCCGATACCTTTCCCCAAACCCCCCAACACAAAACGCACCCAACACATAGGACCATAAAAATGGAGGAAAAAACACAGACTCCCGGGGTCCCGCTTTGGTTGCACTAGGACCCAACCTCACACTTAAATGGATGATATGCATTCATTCTTATGAATAATTACTGCATTTGATAAATAAAAATGGTACCAGTTACATTTTTACTACAGGATAATGAATCTCAACTAAGGCAAATCATACTAATTGATATATCACTGATTTTATCATATAAACCAGTGCTGCACGTTGTATGTGAATTAAAAATAATAAATGATTAAAAAGAATAAAAACTACAACAAAAACGGCTAAAATTCAATGAATTTAAAACTAAGTGTATACTGAAGAAGTCACGTGGTCCATTTCTCAGACATTTATACCTCAGAGAACACAGCGTTAGTTTTCGTCTTACACCCGTCCACGAAATTGAGATTAAAAGATATGAATTATTAAAGCCATACAATGTTACAAATGTGAAATGATACTCTTCTCAAACAGAAAGCACTGTTATAATGTGGGATGGGGGCATTTTACAGTATGATCATCTCAACGAATGTCAATAAGATGTTTGAATGCAACAGGAAATTTAGTCGTAGAAAAAATGCAGCGAGATTTGTACTGCATCCCCATAAAATAGTATCACTTTTATCTGGAAGATTACGACATAGAATAATTTTGGGTGAATTCTTAGTGAGCAATTAAGAAACAATCTTTTTCAGAATATCAATTTGTATCAAAATATCAATATCGTGTATTTCATGGACAAATGATTTAATTTCGGATTTTGGTTACTAAAGTACGTAGTATACCCATTACCTGATTGCAACAAAAATATTATATTTAAAATTGTATAAACACTAGGTGCAAAAAATTGGATTGAATAAGTATGTATGTAAACACAACACGTATTACAAATACCGCTCCTAATATCTAAGTATGAGTATTAAACATTTATAAAACAAATGTTTCAACAGAAGTAATTGTTTATTATCAGTACAATTCACCAAATATAACACATTTACTTTCGCCATTTACTCACACAATAGTTTCAAAATTCTCCACGAATACCTTATTTCACCAATCCTGCGAGTTTAAGCGTTAAACGTCGCCGAGAGAATAACGTCATCTCCTTTACGCTCACGCGCAATCGTTTCTTAAACAAGAAACAAACCTCCAACACATTGACAATATAATTATATTTCTGCTACCCACACAAAGTAGTTTTAGTGCATTTAGCCAAAATGTTGATTCATTTCTGTAAAATATATAGGTAATGTAAGTTGGCTTCCGAAATCACGTCATTTCCGGTCTTTTGGGCGTCTATACGACAAGCGCTTAATTAAGCGTCTTTTGTAATACCCGCATATATTGTCTAGAAATTGGTTCACATCCGGCGAGTGGCCTGGTGAGCGAATAAAACACCTTGGTACATAATGCCATTTATTTCCATAGAAACGACGAGGGAATTATCAATTTCAGTTCTTCCGTCATCTGAAAAATAATTATAAAAAACATTGTTGATTGGCATTTATCATAATAGCAGGAAAGCAGAGGACATTAATTGTCATACAACGGACACTCGTTATTTCTTAAATTTGTTGTGACATATGTTCACTTTTAATATGATGAAACAAGTGTACTATTGACAATTTTCCGATTTTCCGATTAAACATACAAGAGTTCATTGTCGGAAACACTGAAACCAAGTTCAGGAGATAAAAATACGTTTATTAGTCTGTGAACAGATTTTATGGGCATACCGGGCCCCTATGACTTTAAAATGACAGTCATTTTTTTCCGAAGTTTTTCTTGTTGAAGACCGTCCTATAATTCTGACAATTCCTCTCTCAATTAAAACCAAATCTTAATCAATATTCTGTATCGTTTAATTACTCAGAAAATCGCTCGCACTTAATGTAAGAGACACTCAGTAATGTAGTCTGAAATACTGGAAACTTCATATCGATAAATTCACACCCTGTATATGGTAATGGCGTGGCTAGAATCTGTGGTACAAGATATTAGTCAGCTGATTGCAATCAAATATGTAGTCGAAACTTAATTGAATGTGTAGGTAGAGACAGGGTGGCGAGGTGAGAACAGTGGTTAATTTAGCACTTGATAAAGATATATAAATTGAATTAAGGCATTAAATTGGATGATTGACTTAATATAACGGACATTTCCGTAAATAATTGATGCTATTTTATTGTTTCTGTAGATAACATATAGCCCCATGCCAAACCAGACGAATTAATATATAACAATGTAACTGAGGTGCAAGACGGTGGGAAATGGGTAAGAAATACTCGTCACTTTCGGGAGTTCATGATTTGTACCATATTCACAGTTTTAACCTGAGAATAGTAACAAAGCTCAACGATAGCGACTGAATCGTTTTACTCAGATAAGTTAAGTGGAACACTGAGGTTTACTTATAAATTATACGGAACTCACTCAACTTAATTATAAAATCAACTTGTGAACTTTATATGTGGTTAAATAGTTTCGTTAATACATGTAGCTGTTTTGTGATAAAAGTTAAAAAAATAAACTATGTATGATGCAACAGAACGTTGTTACGGTGAATTCCTAGAGACCGAATAATTGTTTTATATCATCCACTTTCTATTCCATTTCACTTGATCCGTTACTAAAATTACTGATGGACGTTTAAAGGAAATGCAGTTATTTCACTGTATCCGAGTTCACTATAACCGTGTTTTGCTGTATTGTGCTTATTTCAGACTAAATAATCTAGCTCAAGGTTCCGTAAACATAATCAGACAAAGTTGACGTCCTCACTTTAAACTGATATCCATGATTGAGTTGTGAGGTGACAATTATCTTTTATAGACGTTTAATTTGTGTCATTATTTGTCAGCTATACAGACAAGTTAAACACGTCGAGAAATGCTATTAATACATTACCGTCTCCTTAAATTCACGATTTAAAGCATACTCTGACTCATTTCATTAGATTCTTGTTTTACTTTTATTACAATATTTCATTCATTTATCCACAATTTTCAACTCCTAGTGATTTAAGATTTTCTTTTTTCTCCGTCGCTTACTTTCATCCTTCCTTTAGTCTATCATACGACACATGATCTATACAAGATAACTATGTGATAAACTATTTAATTGGCCTAATTGAATCATAACAAATTAATAATACGACTTTATTGTCGTTTGATTTCTTTGAGATTTGATGTTTTATACACCAAGTAAGCGTCAGCCAATTGAGTTATCAACTATATGCTTCAGTTACCTTGGCGACGTTTAACAATAACTTTTTAAGTTTTATTGCATATTTTGGGTGCTCTATACTTTGATAAAATAATTTCAGCGTCCTAATATTGGTATCAAGTCAACATAGAAATCAATTGATTTCAACTATAACATCATGCATATTCATAAATATTAATATTACATATATGCATGCCGACAGTGATTAACTCGATTTACTTCTATGAATATTTATGAGCTAAACCTAATTTTCAGAGATTTTCCTAATTCATCGTATTCCCCAAATCGTGAGGAGACAAAAAAGAAAATCGTAATTCATTATCGGTCTAATTGTAGTATTTACAGAATTGGTTAAAAATTCATCTGTTCACCGCCGTTGTCATGACCAACCTTTACTGTGGCGTGAAACTTGCCATTTCAAAGTACAGCCAAACTGTGAACAAAAGCCATCATTGGGAAAGACAAAATGTGGCCTTTATTGACAGTTGGCCTTTATTCGGAGGTCAATGTGTTCAATCAGTGACGGTTTTTCAAAGAATGGCCTTTATTCACAAGTTAGTCTTTATTCGGAGGTGTTCTCAAACACAGACTTGACTTTACAAACTAGTATGTACGTAGTATGTACGTACATGTTATTTTTTTAAGTGCAGAAGGGTATGATGACATTTTTGAAAGTCTCATTCTCTGATGTTAATGGATGATATGTAATATCAAAGTGTAATAACAGTACCCTCTACCTCTGTTCTAAACATTTGTAAATATTCAACAAGTTTATGTACCTCACAGTCTAATCGTACACATGTGTACATTTTAACATATTTACTTAGATCGTGACTGCAAAAAAAAAACAGTCATCAAAATCACTTTTCAAAGGTGCGGTGTTTCGTTTGATGCCGATTAATAGTAAATTTAGATCGAAATTTTGATATTCAACATTAAAGACTTCAATAAAATCATAATACAAGGTATTTTCGTGAAGCAATAAAATCATACTTAATTTGTCACTCATAATGGTGTAGAATTTATCGAGTGTGAAATTTATATAAGACATTTTCTAGCTGTTAGAAAAAAGATTTTCTATATAAAATGTTGAAATAAATTGATGCGTTTTCATCTAGTGCAAAAATTGAGATTTCATGTACCGTTCATTACTTGTTTTATAAAAGGGTAAAATTATGGCTTAATATCATTTATTGAAATGGTACTATCGAATATCGCGGACAGGAAAATAAACACAGCGTGTTGATTTCTGCTAATCTCTTAAAACAAATGATTTAGCGAGTAAAAGTATCCAAAATGCCGCTGACTGTCCTGAAACAAAATTCATACTTACTTCGGCTGGTTATTTTTAGATGCGCGCTAGGCATGCCGGGATGTGTCATTATTCGATCCTCCTCTGTCATTAACCTTTTACGTGGTGGTTCTTCAGCAGCAAGTGCGGCTGCGCGGGAGGCCTCTTCCATTTTCCTTGTGGCTTCTTCCATCGCTCGTGATGCGGCTTCCATTGCCATGGCGTCCCGCTCTGCATATCGCTCAGAAAGACTTCGGTGTGTGGGAGTCGGAGGTAGACTGTCATCTTCGCCTGAAATTAGTAATATAGAGATGCTAAGTATCTCGCATATATATATATATGTGAAATATCGTGATAGACATAAATCTAAAGCAAAAAAGAACAGAAATTTTGATTTTCATAAACTGTCATTTTCCCGAGTAATTTCTCAGGATTAAATTTTTTTCCATTGTGTGTAATATAGTAGCTTTTAAAACGTTACAAGATTTAAAAAATCGTAAACTCGGTAATTTATTTTTACAAATTAATCTTTTCGCCAGCTGTTAAATAACTAACCAACAATTTTTGTGGTTACAAAAACCCACAATTTATATCAACTTGAATTTCTCTGCAATTAATTGAGATTTACTAATAATAAGTCTTGTGTCCATTGAAGTGTTTGCACTTAGTTTAAAAACTCGTTATCTTTTCAAATCTCACGGATTAACAACAAATTCACATTTCTAAGATCATTATCAATATCAGATTTCAATATTAATCACCCCCAGACAAATTATTAATTTCTCTGATTTCGAAAATGTCTCCCTGTCTATATCGCAGTCTGTATAATACGTGTTTAATATAGATGAAGCATCTTTTACAGTAACCAGATCCCGATTAGGGCTCGCCCCTTTACTCCGTGTTGTACCTTAAACCATTCATTGATGCGTACCTCAGAGCGGCTATAATTGTGACCAAAACCATTTAATCACGGTAAAATGTCATACACCAAGTAATCAAAAGACAAGTGGCAAACATTGTGATAGTAGTGTAGACGAGTGCACAAGATCAAATTTCTACTGAAATTACACATTACAAATTATTTGCGTCGATATTTTTTACTGATCTTCAACCTTTAAAGAGTTGATATCTTAATTCAGAGATTTATTAGCCAGCGATTCTTGTCCCTACAATAGTCAGGATTTAATGTGCCCGATTTTTCATTAAACATCAAATTGGTAGTAGCAAGGGTATAATCTTCAGTTGAAATTGTTCTTTTTTGGTGGATTAGTAAAAAGATGATATCATGTTCTAATGTTAGACCTTGAATTAATAGCAGTTTATGGTGGCAAAGAGGGGCACGAAGATTTAATGAATACAGAGATCAAATCATACTGGTTGAGGAAATATGAAGTCTGGTCATGCAATTCCACCATTTTATCGGTCATTCCTGATTGAACGCTTTCTTTATATCGTCAATACGTCCCATAGAAATTACACTCGTTGCCATTTCATTAGAAGTTAGCGAAAATTTATAAATGAAAGCCGACATTTTGACTTCTCTGGGGCAGTATAACGATATTTGAAAGCCATTTGAGGAGTTTGATTTTAGAATAATTCATTGTCATGTCAGTCAAAGATTCTTTTTTTAAAACAGGTGTATCTTTGTTAGTCCACATTGTCAAAGAAGCTTTACCGAAACTAAAAAACGAGGTTTCAATAGTAAATGTTACTTTCTATGGCAAATATTCTTTATGTTACTAAAATATTTTCACCGACATGTCGGTGTAACCCTAACAAGCATTAAGGAATTCATTATGATTTAGTGAAGGTACACCGACACTTACACATTTGTTGTTGTGCGGCCTGCATTTGCCAAAACTGTCTCAAACTTGTGATCGGCGATCGTCGATCTAAACAATAAATAAACAAAGTAATATCAAACTCCTGCATTGAATGGTCTAGTAACGGGTCGTAGTAAGTGAATAATGCATTAAAACCACTCGAAATTACAGAAATATGTTGTACAGAAATAAAGTGTATATCAGAACTGTCTATTCGTGAAAACGACCAAAGAATTGGTCAAGTGAGTGACAAGGAAATACAGTGTGAACATATGTTATCGTGAAACATTGTTAATTGTGATAATTGTCATTATAAGTGTTTGGATCAGAAAAAGAGAAATCGTGCTTTCATTTCACAAAGAGCATAAACGCATTTTTGAAATATACCTGAACTTGTTCCGTTGAATTTTCCGTTCATTAGTCCATTAAAGTGGGGATGTGGGTGTGATGTGGGAATCAGAGTTGGCCCCGGGGAGAGATCATAGCCATAGCCAGATCTACGCCCTTCTCGACGATTACCGTCAATGGCGGCTTGGAGTTCCTGTGGTGAACTTAGATGTAACTTTTCACATTCATATGGATAGAGGTATTTCATGTACCTGTAAAAATGTAGAACAATAAATGAGCAACGAAGAGCACTCGTATAAATGTATATTTACTTCAGTTTCCAACATTTCAATTCAACAAGTTACAAACTGGTTCTTTTGATATTAAAATGGTTAATGTTTAAAACAAAATGCTATTTACACAAGCAGTATTTATACATTGAAACAAAGTGTATGTGTACGCTTACGAATTGATTTCAAACTTACTGTGTTCTCAGAGTAAAAGCAGCGCTTGTTATTGAAGAAGGTAAGTTTAGTCCCTTTGTAATTTCCCGCCATAATTTCTTGTTGATCACTTCTACAAGACCGCCTTTTGATACCACAAGTTTGAAGAGTTCGTATAAATCAAGTGTCTGCTTAGCCATGATGGGAATCCGGTTTACGGGGGAGCCTGAAATGAAATAGCCATATCGTTATATATGATTAGAGCTCCCACACGACAAACAATTCTGTCGAGCAATCGGTGGAGCATTGTACTGGTTCTTTACTGAAATATCAATTAACAACCAAGTTATTTGAAAGTGGTATGTATGTCAACGGAATTGTATGTATGTATTTCTTAACTTTCATCGATACAGCTTTTTGATGACAAAGGTTCAAGTGTGCCACCTGGGAGTTAGGTTAAAGATAAAATTATAGCCTCTTCTTAAAGTAGTTTCCAAAACACTGTTCAACGTTTCTCAATCCTATAAATGGTGCGTTTGCATCATCTTAAAGCGCACTGAATGCTACATTGGTACTACCGCCACAATACTAAGAAATTCCGTTGATCATTTTTCGCTTCTACATAATTAATGTAAGTGATTAAGCAGGAATCAAGTAGATTGTACATAATTAATGAAATATAACCCTTAATACCAACAACCCACGAATAAATGTTTCAGGGGAAATAGAAACTATAGCATCCCCAATGTTTTGATATAACATTCTTATTAGGCAGGTCAATACAGCAAATTTGTTCGTAATAAATAATTCACCGTATCTGTTTATATCTACAATCTGAAAGTACCTTAATAATTTTCCACAAATGTCCGATAAAAAGGAATATGTAATCAGGTGTATTAGTTGAAGAGGTTATATGGTCACATCCATACAGTTGGCAACAGGATGTGTTGATTATAAAACGTCAAAAAAGCTCTTACGTTCGTTTATGCTATCTTAATATCGCCCGTTGGGATTTCAGAATTATATCATTAAATTAGAAAACCTTCTTTCAACTTGATTGAGAAATAAATCTTTGATGCGAAATTGTTTTCAGATATGCATCGATTAATAGAGAAATATTTATTGAACAAGAAACTTGTTACATGAACTTTTATGATAAATTCTTTTCCTTAACAATTTTAGTAATTGCCAATTAGCTGGACTTTTCAAATATTCAAGTAAATGCGACCAAAATAATCAAAATATATATAACTACTCCCCTTTCACCATAATCAAAAGGAATTAACAATTTACTATTGTGATTTAATTTCAAAACAATAGGTGAAATAATGTATAAATTACGACTTTGGTCCCATTTCCAGTACAACTGTTAGCGTCTTTTGTGAATTAAAAATTCATGCCAAGTTAAAAGCATTTATTGACATAATTTCAAAATTACATTTGTTGATATTTGATGGCGATTTGATAAATGTATAAGATAAAGAATTGTTTTGTATATTTAATGCACAACATGATTTTTTTGAATTCGTTAACAATTTCATCTCAAAACCAATCGCTTACTAAAATACCAAGTGCCTCATTGAGTCACAGTTGAGATTTAAGGGCGTTTATAAATTTCTGATTTCCATCTTATCGATATACATGTACATGTATTACTTTTACTGCTTCAAAATACAGTAAACCGTCAAAATACTCACAATAATAAAATAGAACAAGGTCATAACTAATTCAATTATTAAAGTCAATTATGTCTCTTACATTTTAAAGCATTTTAGTCACCCATGTCGTAACATGCGTTCTTTTTATTAATACAGTATTGAGATATAGTCTGTAAGCAGACAGAGTACCAGATCTTCCATTTAGAACTGTGCATGCTTCCAATGTTGGTTCTTTTAAGTGTCCGTCGGTGTCAGTGTTTAAATCAGTTAAGGACATGTTGTTACGTTTAGTCAAAACAAATTTGCCGTACTCTTAATGACATTTCTATTATTTTTTTCCGTCACGTCACAAACGCACCCTTGTCTTCAAGTTCTCGAGTCATTCAATATCACCGTATGTCCATAATTACCGTTTAATTATTTTAATCCGAATTACTTCTGACTTTCTCGTGATCGCTCGCACGTGATATACCGTCGGGGAATTTTAATGAAACTCTTGGATAAAACGTTGGAGAGAACGTACAGATGCAATTTATTCATTCGGTGAGAGGGTCTAATTTGTCCTAATTTGTGGGACTATCTCACTTATCATTGAATTTGATGTTACAATAAGGCTTGAATTGAATTAAGAAGATATTTGCGCCTGTGTGAAAGATCGTCAAGATCCCATTAAACACATATAAACACCTGTCACCCCATTTGGGACTATTAGAACGAGTTATCGCCCATTATATTGATAATTTGGGCGAATGATTATCATGATCATTCGCAGCAAATAAATTTGAATAAAAAAGTTTTTTTTGGCAAAAAAGGTATTGTTTACCGGAGTTAAAGCCATGTAGTTATAACTGATCCACTACTTTGGTAACAGTTGCGTAAGAAATATATCACTATGTAAAAACAGTTTCATAATTAAAGAACTTTTTTATAAGAATTCATCTACGAGCCTCAAACTCCCCTCCCCAAGAATGTCCAAATGTTAATTCTAAAAATTCTTCATACTTTTTATTTCTTAATATTATATCTCTTATTTAATAAAGTGCGTCTTTCTCCAACAGAGGTCGTAATGACATCAGAATAACAATAATATGAAATTATGTTTCCGTATAAATGATAGACCTTTCATCCTATAAGACATTCCATGCCATCATCGTCTACAATGCTTCGTTATCAATTAACGGAAACCCGTTAAATTAAAGTAATATTTATATTTATACAGACAAAGACGAATTCGTGTATTTCACAAGGGATATAAAACCCGTATCAATACTATATTCCCGAAATAACAAAATTAAAATGACACCTTTGTATGACATAAAATACAAAGAAATTAAATTGGCTGGTCATATAAGAGCTATGACTTATTATATGCGACTTAATTGATTCTGGCATTGAACAATATTCGAGAAAATCTAGAAAGTTTATCACTCAAGACACGCACAACTTTTCTATCTCCGAGAAAATTTTCTGCCAATATTTTTTCTGTCTGAATCTCCACTGTGAACGAAACTTGGATACAATAGAATGGTGGAATACAATGTAATGATACCGCTATCAAATTAGACTCCCTAAAAACGAACCAGTCCGTTACTGGAGTCATCTTTTTTGTTTTGTTATTTAATATTGGTGATGTCCCATAAGATTCTCGAAAGTTAACAACTAGACTAATAGAATAAACTATATTTCAGGGCGTGCATTGTGAGTTTAACATTTTCAAACTTGCCAAAGTTCTGTGGCCGGTGGTTGTTGAATAGATAAATTCTACAAGATTTTCATCTGTAAATGATCCCAGGCTGAGAAAACATTCTATAATTGTTCGACTGAATTAAGTTTTGTAAAAATGGATATTGAATTATGCCTACATAAAACCTGATTACATAGGAAACACGTGCTCCAATGACAATGTATCCACGATATTGTTCTGTTAATATAACCATACTTAGTACCAAAACTTCCATGTTCTTTGTGCGGTAACTTTAAATCAAACTATCGTATTTTTGTGCACCTTTCCTTTGACTTTACCCTGCACGATTTTTTTGTATTTTATTTCCATGGGCAAAATGTGTGACTTTCACAAATGTCAACACCTTCAATACGTAATTGTTTGTTTAATTGAAACTACAAGAAGTTACGGCCGATATTTTGTGAACCATGGATGTTAAGTCGTTATATGAAGATTTACTGATGCTGATGGTTACTGTGGAACGTATGGTGTTTTGTATGAGACAAAATTCTCATGTACATAGCATCTAATATAATCCCGGACTTAGCTCTCACTACAACTAGTCGAACCATAATGTGATAAAGCTAAGTTACATTAATGAAGCAGTATATCCTTTATTACCGTTATATGCGTTTAGAAGCCGTTTTTATACGTGATATCAACAATATTTTAGATCATTTAGTTATTCTCGGCACGATACCGATCTATTTACATACATTTCGGTAGATTAAGTTATTCTAATTAACCTCTGGTGTTATTAATTGCCTAATGACCCCGTTACAATATTATCAGAACTGTTAACACTATCATTATCTTGCGTGGAATAAATCTCCACATCATCTGCAGCTGATCATGGCAGATTATATTGTATCATTTCCAATTACTTTCGATCCGCAAGAAATCCTTCCATGAATTATCCGTTGTTTGTATTCGGTACGATTCGTAATAATTTTATACGTAACCGGAACCAGTTTAGAGAACGTGCGGGTAGCGTGCGGTCGATCACTTCATTAATATCTCAATTAACGAAACATCTCCGCACAGATTACCGCTAGATCTGTTGGCATTTGTGTAATTCAGGCATCGTTATTATAAACATTGCTAACTTCACACCTTATGAAGCAAACACAACTAAACAACCATAAAGTCTCATGATATCCACTTTATGTCAAAATCAGCATTTATTGACATTGTGTCAAGTTGACACCAATGGACTAATATAACAAATATCTTGAAAATTTATCCAGAAATTACTTTCTATATTATCTGTCGATCAAATGCCACTGCCAACTCTAAGCATAATTGTTATGTTAGCTTCAAATAGTTTGACCAGGACCATCAAAGTGCCACATTTACCAGATTTAGCTGACACAATTTTAGGTACATTTTGGGACCATAGCAATTAAATTAATAGGACATGTGACCATTAAATAGAATGTTTGAAAGTCCGACAATTCTCTAATTCGCAGTTTTATTTTCTACACTGCTTTATGGCTAATTCCGTTTGAATGAACCCTACAATAAAGGCATAAAATAAAAACAGGCATAAACATTTGTATGTGTATGGAAATCTGACCCTAACACTAATTTACGAGCTCTTGTTGGAGCGATGGTCAGTTCTGATACATGTATGGCACGTGTTGACTCCACTTTTACACACAATACAAGGACAATAGTTCGGACATTATAAAAAATGACCGTATGATATGTATGAATTGATGGTATTATTTGAACCAAACAATTAAAGCACCTGGTCGGATCAGTTAAACAACTATTTAGTGGGTGGGATATTGACATAAATCATTGTCCTCTCTAATGACCAGTATCGTGGGTAAAGTTTCTAGTTGGCTACATTATACATTTGATTGGTATTTATACATACATATATGCATCTCAGGATGCGAATCAAATCTTTCATCTTACAATATAGTTGGTCTTTGACATCATGTGTCGTTTTTTTGTACATCGTATCCGGATTATTTGGTGCACTAAACCAATTAACCGTACAAAATCTAACAGAAGTTTTCATAAACTAATTAGTCTTATACTAATACTATCATACAATAAAATACAAAATGTATCAAATAATCAAAGAAGGGACGTACCCGGATATATCGCCTGTTATCCAGGTGTGTATAAACTTGTTCGAACAGACAAAATGAACACAATCATGTTAATTTATATAGACCTCTACATCAAACATTGATCAAACGTGGATTTTAGGATGTTTACTTCAAGATATGGCAAGATTAAAAATGTAGCCATTATATTTAAGACAGACCAAACAGGAAACCCCTTTTGTAAAATCAACAAATATTTATAAAGAAACACATGGAAATGCACGTGGAATTATATACAGATAGTTTATGAAAGCTCATAACTTCTCATGAAAGTTTATGGCTCAGGATTCTGTTTATATATCTTGTATAATTGTCTTCAATTAATGTTTCCGTTGTTTTCCATCAAAACTGAACGCAAAGACAACATCGTACATCGTTAGATAGCATCGCTAATGCTTGTTTTGCGGACTATAAAAAGTCTACTTGTATCATTGCAACTTCTCCTCTCTTTCGTCTTCCATCTGGTCGGTTTTGTAGGTTCTACTCGACTCTTCTTTTCTCTGTATCCAAATTGTATCCTAGTTTCATATTAATACATTTAATTCTTTAATGCAGTTGTACAGAATGGTTGGTATAGATTTTATTTCAACTATTACGGATTAATGTGTGAAATTTCCGTCCGAGTGATTTCATTTAATGCATTGCATAAATATACGCGTGTGGTGTTTGAATAAGTAAGGAGCATTTAACTATCAAGTGCTACAAATGATAGCAATTTGCGTTAATTTCATCGAACCTTTCTGTGGAGACAACTACATATTTTCTGAATATACTGGGCCCTATAGGTTAGAACCTTTGATAACGAACTAAATAATCACGATAGAAAATTATCGGTATTTTATACAACATATGTGGCCCGCATATGTTAGCCGTATGTGAATTAGAACAAAACGTTTTATTGTCCTGCATTTTGTATTAATTTCTGCAGTATTCTGATAATTGTTAATACGGAGATTCGGCTAAGATCAAAGGCCAGTTTATTGTGAGATGTAATGAAATTACAATAAAACATTGTCTTATAAAGAAATCATTTCTCCAGATTCAATATTTGTACGTAAATCTAATAAAACATTGATGCGAAACATTCGTCTAATCGAAAGACGCGCAATAAATAATATATAAATATATTATGATATACGATTTATACCCTCAATGTAGTATAGTTTTATAATCTTGGAGACGAGGTAGTAATGACAAACGTGAACAACTGCCGGATGGTGGGGTTAAATCAAATACAAGTGCTAGCAAACAATGAAATGGCTCAATGCTCAATTAATAGAGAACATTAAACATCACGGCGGGTAGTCTTCAAACAAGTAAGCTATCATCAACAAGTTTTGATAATGGGCGATACTTCAATAAAAGGCCCGTGATTATCATCCGGTTATTGGGAAGACCTTGCACTGATATTGACTTCACAAGAAACTCTCCCAAAGCCCCCCCCCCTCCTTCCCCTCAGCAAAAGAACAAGTAAAGTACAGTGGGTGAATCTCCCTATTGCCTGGTTTATAATGAATACTCCTCACCTTGTTTATTAACAATTTAACAATAAAAGTGACTACATGCGCATTAACGCTTATCCATATTTTTTCTAACGTAAATAAATGTAAAGAATCGTGGTTAAAATATGTATAGTTAGATTGTAATCCAGCATTCTTTTCATGTCATCGTCTCAGCTAGCGCCCTCTATAATACAGTATCAGTTTCATGGTAAATAATTGCCACCCGTTGTTCAAAGATTTGTAGCAAAATTATATCCACAGAATATGAATGTAGACCTGTGTTTTTATCGGGTGGCAATGAAGAAAAACACGGGTCTTTTCAGCAGATATTGTATAAGATGTGAAGAAACGGTTCTAGTTAGAACACTGGTGTGCATACTAAGTTATATTTATGCCTCATAGAAGTTTTTGGTTAGGATATTACAAGTGTGCCTAGCATGTACGTGAATTTTGTCACTTAATTTGCAAGTTCAAGGATGTTATCGAAGTCATTTTCTCTACATGTGTCAGTCAGTCATATAAGAATGAACGAAAAGTGGAAACAAGTAAATTAGTGAAGACCACGTGGGTGATTAAATGAGTCAGTCATCATCTGATTGACACTAAAAAAATGTCGGAATAATATGTAGCAATGTTTATCCTCAATATTTGTGCGAATCTGTGTTATATATCTATTGAATTTCTATAAATTACTTTTAAAGATCGACTTTTAATGAGTGATTTCCGCTATGTGACAAAGAAACATTGATTTGCAGGGGTCGTTATTGAATAACCCTATTTGGTTGGAATAATCAGTATTATTTTATTTAGAGGTGATATTAATTTCAAGAATGAAACGACTTTTAGTTATTCTTCATCGGTTATGATTTATTGAGTTAGCGATAATTTGTGTTGATAGTATCACATATCAACTTTAAATGATAAAAAATACTTATTTGAAATTGGCTCTAATTGATAGGACAGGACTGAAACAAATATGTCACCAATTATACCAATGAACGGCCTTTTATTCCACGTATTAACGGCCATTAGATTTTTGTTCGAAAACGTTTAGTGACATTTCAGACTTCAATTGATTCCAGTAAAAAATCGAAATCAGCCGGAAATAACATTTTTATAGAGATTTCAGTAACAGAAAATGAGCCTTGTGGGTAAAATATTGGTCACGTGACAGTTTGGTTCACTGACACGTGATGTACATTGTTCAAGATGGCACTCGGAATCACCACATGTGATTCACGACGTCTTCCTAACTGACCATTTAATTTTACTGCCCCTAATTGCCAAACTATCATTGGTACAATACCAAAAATAAATAATTACATTTTATTGAAACTTCCATTGAGGTTTGGTTTATATCTGTTTATGCTGCAGTTTTTAAAGTGATTGGTGTTGTTTTCAACTGCTGTGATGTTGCTATGGTAGTGATGGTTGCTGTTGCTATTGCTGATAAAGTAGTTAACACTGCCTGTTGTACTGACGATGTTGCTGTTGAAACTATCGCGGTTGTTGTATTTTTAACACTTGCTGCTGAAGTTGTTGCTATTGATAATTATGGTGTTGTTGTTGCTGCTGGTGCTGATACTTTTACGGCTGACACTAAACTCTCGTATGAAACTTTTTTACAATATGATTGTACTGGGTTATTGTTGAAAAGAAAAAAAACTGTCGATTATAGTATCATTTCAGGAGAAATACTCCCGCGTGTTTAAACTCGTCACTTCTTCAGGTCTCGTATATTTTGATTTGTTACGAGAATAAATCATAATTTCTTGTCGAGAAAAAACTCGAGAGAGAAAATGATGTATGGTACGATCGGCCGGGAAATTGCTGCAAACAAAATACGTTTCTTAACTGCAGGATGGATTTTAAGTGGATTAAATAAAAGTAAATTTTCCGGCAGACGTATGTTCACCCATTATTTTAGTAAATGTTACTAAATTATATTTGTCTAATTTTTGAAATCAGTTTCATATGCCTGATAATATTATTTAGAATTTAGCCTAAGATTCCATTAAATTAAATCCCATCTAAAACACTTATGTTTTGGCAGATGTCAATTTTACAGGAAGAATATTAAATGTGCGCTCTTGAATATATCTGAATACTTTCGGTTAATTAAATAAAATCTAACTTTAATAATGTTTATTATGTCGCTCAGCCTCTACTAATACTTTTAAGTGGAAACCACGGGCCGGGTAAGAATTTATGTTTAATTTCTCCAGATTCCCGGTACATACTCTTCAAATCACGGCATATGGTTTCCGACAAACGTATGAAATCTTAAGATATCCATAAATCCAAAATAAATATTCAACATCATTTAAATTATGACAGTTGCTGTTTTTATATACCCACGGCGTTCAGCGCGGAATTAATTGGTTCCATTCGCTATGGAACTCTTCAATTTGAAGGGAAGAAAGTGCTATTGACGGGTTATGGTTTTAAATCTCGGAATGGTTCCACATTCATCAAACATGTCATGATAGCTCATATGATGTTCATTAATACCACATAAAGAAAATTGGCTGGCAGACAATGTTTCCTTGTTTCTACAAGAATCACTGAAACATGAACTAAATTCATTGTTAAAAATATCGTATAGTCTTATAGTAATGTTGCATACATTTATGAATTAGATAGCACAGTGAGTTTTATGCACATCTCCATTAGAATCAATGCAACAACGCACTTTTTTAATCCAAGATAATTACATCGATTAATCAGTGCGGTCTTAGTGAGTAACGTTCATTTTTATCTGAACGTGAACAAATATTAGTACATATATAAATTTGGTAGACAATTCAATTTAGAAAATATTTTGGTAAATTTGTATTTTAAATGTATTACGTGAAGTCTCGACCGGCGTAATGCATTCCGTATTAAAACAAAGTTTCGACAGGTGCCTATGTCAAAAGGCTGCGTATATACCGCTTTATATCACTCGAAATAATAAGTGGAACTTACAATAAAATATCATTTCACTTTACGTTAATCAGATGTATAATTAATGCGAGCGGAGTTTTCCAGAAAGAGAGACTGACTGCCAACTGCATGCCGAAATCTTCGCTTTAATCTAATTATGTGGCAGGCGCGAGCTGATGAAATTCCAATCTCAACGATTCTAGCTTGGCTTGAATTCCTTACTTCATCGCATTCATTCTTTTTGTTACATTAAATATCAAGTTTCAAGATATGATTAGTGAAATTTGGAATTGCATTGAAGCGTATCGTGCAACATTCTATCGTTCATTACTTCCCGTTGATCGTTTTACATCATGTGGACGCTTTGAGCGGGCCCATGACTGCGTTTGGCAGACCCAGATCTTTTTACAAGCTTCTATGGAATCAACATCTGAAGTTTCCATCAAAATGTAATTATACCAGTGCATTGAAGCTTTTGTTGCGAATAACAAACGAACACAATTATACCAAACGTTTCACTGTAAAGGTAAAGTTCCTGTAAGAAAGAAGAATTTCACAGCGCCGGAAGTTGTAGATATATCATTGTCCAATTATTGCCCAGTTTGGAAGAGCCATACTCTAACATACCACGTATAAAATATAAAACTGTTCCAGAATAATATAATCATCACATTTTCCCCAGGAAACATAAATAATAGAAATGAAGTCCAAAACATATACAGTATTGAGACATTTTCTAGTGTAATACATATACAGGATTAAAATATTTGAAAATATTTCATTCAAACCTTCTGACAGTTAGCAGTCTCTATCAGCAATTTTATTAGTTTGATAGCTTGGCAGGAACTTCTGTTAGATCCTGTATTAAAGTATGAACGAGAATTTTTATATCTAATCTAAATTTATCATAAAACAGCTATAGAGAATAAATAAAACAGATACGGTTTTAAACACCCAGAAATGATAGACACTGCTTTCATCAACGTATCAATTTTCTAAATCCCTGATTTATTTGCTGCCATTCTTGAATCAAAACTTACATTAAAAATACTTCTTATATCTTATTGTCTCTCAAAGACATAAACAAATTTTAAATTTACGATCGTGCCCGTGAATTATCGCGGAAAACCCACCCTTTCTGACCGTGTGGGGCCGATCGTATCACCTATCATTGTTTTAATATCGCTACAATCTTTCGGCTATCTTTCTACGAAATCTGTGCGAAATCTAAATCAACGTATTAACTTCCCGCTTCATAGCGTATTTCTTAGTTTCAACTGACATCTTATTTCATTCTTAATCCAGCAAGTATCAAGAAATATTACTGATAAGCCTCTTGTTGATGTCTATAAAGATTCCATAAAGATTGGGTCAGATTGCTCCGACGTATCAAAAGTTCCTGTCAACTGTTCACGTGAAATCTCGTTACCGTTATTCGCGAGATTATTCGAGAAATCTTGATTCCATTTTGATGCGTCTGAGATATGGATTATAAGCTGTCACATTTACTGAATGATAAGTACTCACTATTTCTGCGTTGATGAAGTAAAGGTATGATAAAAGTTTGTGCAGCAATTCTACTCGTCGTCTTTGTTTTCTGGTCCACGTCTGGATATTATTAAAATTGTTACAAGCAATGTTTATCAGCGACAACATAATAAATACATACCGATGCTTCGTTGAGTTTTTTTTACGTTATGAATCGCACTTAATAAGTAAAAGAGCAGTTACAATGTCAATTATACACAAAAACATCTGCCGAGTTATTACTTGAATCACGCTCATGCATATTTACAGTGGAAGCAGGTTTACGCCACACCTATATACTTACATTTGCACTTTAGTATTTCCTAGTGAGTAAGCCAAAACATATTGTCTAATTACTTGTTACGCATAACTGATCTCACTTAACCAGAGAACTGAACAGTAACCCAGTCAAGGTATTGTTTTTAAAGTTAATCACCAAGTTTAGTTGGTGAGCATTTAACATTTTTAATGTTTATTTTTATAACTGTTGCGTAATTAAACGAACGCGATAAAGGCGAATCATGTCGATCACTGTCCATCCTTTGATTTGATGCCTAAGTCGTGCCAACCGGATGTCAAACACAGTTAAAGTTCAAAGTAACGCTACAATAAAGGTGAGAGCCTCCATTAGTCACGATCATAAGAAATAGTTTGCATCGCGGCACTAGCAATCAATGATCGTCACCAATTATCGCCGTCACTTTCAATTTCACCAATTTTTAACACTTATACAACATCAAACATTTCATTTACAATATGAAAGTTGATACCAATCACATTGAATGATTATAAAAACTGAATAAAGTCTAAAACATTTCTCTCAATTTCTTTAATATTCAAATTTTTAAAGATGATACAGACTCACAGCACAATGTATCTTTGAACAGATGACAATAAATCTTGGTGATACGAAAATAATTGGGTCCGCCTGGTTGATTCGATTACTTAATATTTAAAACCGTCAAGTCATTTGGCGCCTAAGCTGCTGATGTTTAAACATCTAATGAGTACTTTATGAGGACGATTGGAACGTCATTAGATTGAAATATTCTTTTAATTTCATTTATCAATTTTTGTTCGTATTTTACGGTTTCATCACAAGAAACGCGTTGCATTATAATTTTCTCCGCTGTTGCGCCAATTAATGAACGACTGTTGTATCGCGGGCTATAATATTCAATAATACCTATAGATCAAGAGATTTTTCCATTATTTTGATACATCACAATTAGTACACAAACACACAGAAAATACATTTTATAGAGAGAGAAAAAAAGAAACCATTTGACAACATGTTGTACATGGCTAGCTTTAGTTCGTATCGGCTGATTGTCTAAGTTAATATCAAAGCATTATATCATTGGATACGTATTCACGGAAGAAGATCAAGGGAGCCCGTAATTATCTATATAGTTAATGTTGAATATTTCAATGATTTGTCTCATAGGTTAAAATGTTGGCTTAGACATACACATGTTGCAATACTTTTAACGTTCAATATTTATCTTTCTACATGTTGGTCGCGATATTAACTGATTCACAGAATATTTAATTGCAAAGAACAGAAGAGAACATGACAGAGCTGAACAGAACATCACATAGTGTATGCTGGTAAAATGCAAACTAGTTTGTCTGTGATGATACATGTGGTAGAAGTACAATAGGGTCATAGGATATATAAAAATACATAATCAGATTTAGCTGAACACTGATGACGAACATTGATTCGCAATTATTACAGCTGAATTTGAAAAAGTAATTCAACATTTTGTTTCAATGATGTAAAGTTGACATGTTTCTCGGGCGATTTATGATAACAACTCTACTCTACTCTATGATAACAAAACTACAGGCTTCTGATTACGGGACAATGTTTCCAATAATTGTCTTAATCATCATGTTTAGATAATTGTCTGCTTAATTCGTTGACCAATGCCATGTCAGAAATCATTCTTTCATCTTGGTATGACTTTTATAATATAACAATAATATATTACGTAATTGTGTTATTAATCAGTTGTTACTCTACAAAACAAGGATTATGCTCTGGTAACCAGTTTATGGCATGCTTTACGTTAATATTTTTAGCAAAACTTGACAATTGTCATCTTCATTGGCTCCTAAACATCCTCTTTGGTGCGTCTACTCGATTTATGTCAAACAAACAAGGAAACAGAGCGAATGTAGATTCTAATTCTGATATAAAATATGGACAAAAAAGGGAGGCGCAAGAAGTAGCTTATCTGTCCAATAACATGACAGGCAAGTCGTCACTATCTGCACAGATGCTCAGAGAATGGTCAATATCTTATAGTGTGAGCAAGACTTCATGCTGCTCCCCGTATGAAAATACAATAACTTCGCAGTATTTCTCGGAATATTATTCGAGGCGAATTCCATGAAAGCAATCGACAAGGGGCGTCACCAGATATATAATGTAATAATGTAAATCAGTCAGTTATCATATTTGGGAAAGTCTGTTAAAATGTGATTTTGTTCATTTTATGCGCACAGAACTCTCATTTCTTTATTATCTTTTGAATATTAAACGGGTGCAAAACAGACTAAAAATCACGACTTTTAATTGAGTATTCCATTACAAATATGCCCTATGATTTTTGGACACTGTGTTTTTGGTCGTATGCCCGATTTTACAGTAATTGATTGTTGCAAAACAGGGGACTGACCAACATGTTCTAAAAACTATACATGTAGAATACATGTACAAGGTAACATATTGATAGCTCTACTTACCTCTTTTCTGCATAAACTGGAACAGATCATCCAGGAATTCTTTTCTCTTTGGATCATCACTAATCTCGTACAACTGAAGGAGAACACAGTAGTATTAATATTAAATACCAAGCAGTATGTTAAATATGTATAAAAATAAAATTACAATGAATAAAGATTGGAATTAACTTTTAATCTACAGTTTGGTATGTGTACGCATTCAAAACGCTATCCTTGAAATTCAAAGCAATGACCTGTACATGCTTTTGGGATATTACAAACTAGGAGAGTCTTTATCTGATAAAATACACTAATGTGTCTGTGAAAGCTTTTGAGAGTGTGTTAATTTTAGGATGTTTAACAAGATTTTCATAATTAAGATATCAGATTTTATACGTCATTTGTGCGGCTTTATGCCCGTGAATGCCACCAGGATTTGAAGTAAAATTATCAGTGATTCACACGGTATAAATGCAAGGACAAGATAGAACAAATGACCTTTGATAGAATAATGTGCAGCTTGTTACATATAAATATTATAGATCTTATATTTATGATTCACACATTTTTATTGTAAAATATCATTATGGACACTTTCTCAATGTCTGGAACAACATGAACACATAGCATGAAGGTTGTCGTCTGAACACAGCGGTACCGGCCCCGGTTTTCAAATTTCATGAATGCTTAAATTTCAATTAAGTTTTTCTCTTTTTATGGTACTAGTGTATGTGATTCGTACAAATATCTGGAATTTTGTAAACAAGTTTAGCCACTTTTTCACTGAATTATGGGTGTATTGATTTGACAAACGGTATCACGCGAGCCATGCGGACGCTTATGTTATTGGCATGCGGGACGTTCCATGCTTCAAACCTGCCTAAGCATAATTCCAATCTTAATTGTCAAATCATTACACGAACTTCAAAAAGATTCATTCAAGTTCAATATTGCAGGTGATTTTTTAATAAAATGAGCGTATCAATAATTTTGTTTGAAATGCGTATGAACATTTTGCAGATTAGAGGCACGTCCATTAAGAAACGAATTAAATTAAAGACGACTTACAACAAAAAATCAAAGAGACATCAACTCTAGGCTTAATTAAATGTCGATTTTTATTGTATTATTTTTAGGAAATTGTGATATGTCGTCTGCTCGGTAACATTCGTATGACGTTTCATGGGTTTAAAGAAAACTCAATTATTGATAAGAACACAGTCATGATTTTTCAAAATTTGAACGTGAATCATCGAAAAAATGTATCTGAAAAAAGATGGAAACTTTTCTTTTGTTCTGTAGATCAGAATTTGTAAGCTTTACAGTTATTTTAGAACCTTAGGAACAATTTAAGTTTAAATGTAACGATACAGCTTACAGCCGTCTGTACTGAAGTTTAACCTGAAGTTCGAGCAGCGTTAAATGCCATGGTCGAAAAATATATAATACAAAAGCCAGACGACTTAAGACTTAAGCGCGGGAAATTAGATTGTACTCAGTGTTTTGTAATAAAAGGACGATATATCAGTCTATCCAGCACCCAGTCAAAGATTCGATCATTTAATACATCAGCAGACGAGACAGAAAAAATGATTCACGGATCGTATATACAGATTCTGAATAATTTCCGGTTATTGTTTTCGGTCTAATGACATTGAAGAAAATAAATAATGGACGGAAAGTAACGTCTTCCAGACTCAGTAGATGTTTATATTCCCTGGAATGATTATAAAAAATCCAATCTTCAGATTTGCCTCAAGACAGATTATTGCTCAATCTTCTTTTGTTTTGTTTTTAATAATATATTTCATAGAAATTATTACTTGTTTGAATTTACGTCAGAATAACTTATGTACACACGGGTACCTTTCCAAAAGGTTAAAAAAGTTGGTCTTGTAACAACAACGACAACAACCAGGGGCCTGGATTTTCCAAATTGTGTACCATTGTCATGATTTAAGTTATTCCTGTACCCAACCTCTCCCGTGCTTTACATCAGAACAATTTCGATTCTTTATCAATTACAAAATTAATTTATCTTGCCAATATGTTCGAGTCGTTGATTCCATTCTATTGTATATTTCGTACCCCCCTCAAAATTTCAAAATTCAATATATATGAATGAATAAAGTGCCATTCTGTGATAGGTATTGTAAGAAATAGGCATGCGCACAGATGATCAATTAAATTAATTCATGCGCATGTAAGCTGGTTGTATATATTGTTCATTTAGATGGCAATCAAACGTGTTAAGTATGATTTATACATGATATTGACAGCGTTAGATGTCTATCACAGATCAATACACGACTTGGGATACAGATTTGTATAAATTAGTGTGAAACTATTCAATTATAACGATTTTAAGCGCGATAATACGATTTAATTCTGTAGCGTAGATTAGAAAAAAAAATCTGCATAACTTTCAGTATAAACAATTAATAAACTTGAGCGACGATCTATTTAATCATTTAATACACGTTTATCTTCATGCTTTAAAACCATGTTTGTACATGCTACGCCGATGTTAGTAAGTGAATAGAATTCTGAAATCTGACAGAATTGACTTTCTTACGGTTATGGACGAGCATTGTCTTTGAGAAAGTAGCTAAATGTTTAAATAATCAAACTGCATTGTTGCAATAGACATCATTAGGTACACGCTTCGCAATATCAGGAGTAAGTTCGCTTTAAGCTGACAACATGGAATGAAATCTCATGATGTTAATGCTATCAGCTATCTTTTTATACAACCCGTATATTTCATGGATCTCCCGGGGGTAGTTATAAACGCCCGCGATTAATGTTATCATGTTTCAAGTTAATTATCAATGTTGATATGAACTATTGTCTTTATTTAACATACGGTTATCTAATAACACACTCTAATGATTAATTATTATGTTTAATCAAGTTAGTTGATTTTCACAAAACGTGTCGACATCTTGTCTGAAGGGCGCTTGATTTATTTCCTCCAAATCAATGTCATCAGTAGACGCTTGTTGTTATCAAACATGATCAGGGACCCAGCAGCAGTATGGTAATCATTACATGCATGTACTTATCTGCGTGATTCCAACAAACTGTCAATTTTGTATAATCTTGGAAAGATATTATAATTTAAATAATGTATACCTTCAATAATAAAAATGAATGCCTACAATTAATGAAATCAAACAAACAAACACCAATAACGTTACATGATTGATCATGCATTGAATGTGAAACAGTAAACATAAGTACTTTAATTTTTATAAAACAAATTATCATATTGAAACATTTATGGGTATCTCAAATTCTAAAGTCTCCATTTTATTTGGTGCGTGTGTTATTCGTTATTTATGAAAATTAATAAAAAAAGGATTTACAAATCAATGAAATTATTAATTAGTTGATCTTTTGACATTTATTACCAACAGTTGACAAAGCTAACTCTGATTTTTATAAATTTAATTTGCGCGCCAAAAAAGAACGAATATATACCATTTTATTCATTACTTAGAAATAACTGATTTTTTTTAGTTTTATGAACGTCATGTCTTTTATCAGATAAGAATCATAAGTCATAATTGACACGTGATATCAAACACAGTCTACACATGTTTTACGACTTTGGACAACATACGGGACACTTAATTGAGTTTTATGCTTTTATTTACTACTTTATGTCCATCTTCGGCTGAAAACTCATTAATAATCGAATTGGTAATACAACCATTATCAGTTGATTGTTAACTGTCGCGTTGAAGGAGAACCATAAATTAATCACAATATTGACGTTGTTTATATCAACATTGACACTCTAGCTGCCGGACATTGTGTTAAAATTATAAATTAATTCGTCAAAATTATTTGATGACAGCCATTGTGGGTAATTCACTCTTTACTGGCGCTGATCGGACGCATGTGTATGTAATAGTTCTGAAATTAACGTGTTTTGTTATAAGTTTAAGCGTAGATGAAATATTGATGGTTATGTCAATATATATTGCTTTATATTGTATAATGTTTGATACAAAGCACCTTTAGAATATATTGTTCTGACAGTATTATGACAGAATTATAATTTAAAACAATAAAATCTAAAACGCTTGTTATACCTAACTTTAAATATCAGTTCATACTATTGTTTTTCCGCCCTTTGTGTTTGAATTTCTGGTTAATAAATTACGAACACATAAATACATGTACATTGTCTACGCGTAAACTAATATTATGTTTACATGATGTTTTTAATCAGTCTCTCTGCATTCCATGGAAATATGTTTCAATGCTATCTTAGGCCGCCTACTTGCACTGAGAAATAAGAATGGTTATAATATGACAAGACATATTTCCATTGATGCGCGACACGTTCTGACATGACTATTTTACAAAGAGCTATTTGCTAACTAGCGTCAGCAGCACTCTGTTTCCGCCTCTGATAAACCACTCCCACAACGACACGCGACTTGAACAAATAATACAGACAAATCGGTCGGGACATTTATTTCCTAAATTAATCATGTTAACAAGTGTTAATGCTTATTTTACGTCCACGTCAAATAACATTGATTTCTTATTCATGGACCCCAATAGAAACTAAAACCTTATATTGTTTAATATAAATGGGCAACAAATAGACATGAAAGGGCACAAATGGTTTCACACTATATATAAATTGTAAATCGATTTTGATACAAGTTTTATGTAAATTTACATTATTTGGTCGCGTATAACACAAACACACGTATAGAATCTACTCAATACAAACCTTCATCCCGGAAATTTGAAATAAACTTTATATAATAAAGACCAGAGAAAGAACCAAACCTATAAACCAGAGAAATTATAGTGGATTCGTTGTCGTGAACAAATTAGCAAATTTAAGGCAATTTTAGCTGATTGTAATGCCTTTTATCTTCATTTTACAGAAAGGTGTTTAAATGGCAGATGGTTGGCTATAAAACCCCGATCATACGGATCGATTTGAAAACTGGAGAAATTGTGCGTGAAACATCCAATGTTTTAAAATTAATGAAGTCTGGTCATAGCAAGCGGAACCTTGGTAAAGACTAGTGTTCATGAAGACTTCATTGAAGACAAATGATCGCGGTATATTAACTAAAATATCTAATGTTGTTATTGTGCTCCCATGGGACGTCATTAATGCGTCCTACGACATCAAAAATGAATCCGGTCTGTAACTAAGAAAATAATGAGATCACGGATTATCGCATTCTAATTTTGTCAAATATTAATCGACGATGGTATATAGCCAAGACGATTGGCTCATTTTCCGACAATTATTCCCGCAGTTAGGGCCCGTGAGTACGTTCTAGTGAATAGCTCTGTAGACCGCATCGGCACAAAGGCGCGCGCCAGTTATTATCAAGTCACGTGACACAACAAATACTGTTCTGAAATGATTGTTAACTGCTTTGATAATTGCTTTCGTATTGTTATTTAAAACAACAATATAATGATTAAATATTTTCCATTGATCTCAATCGATACGCATCTGGGCACCTTACTCAATAATCGAACATGGGCTTTGACTTAATTTATTCACATGCATCCATATACGACGTGGCACTTTGGACACATTCCACCTAGACATGTTGGTTCGTAAACCAAGCAACGCGAGAATCTAAATAATGCATTTAAAGGTACAATAATTAAAAAAAACAATTTGGTAAGCGGTCTTTGAATTTGTTTATTAAAGTACGAGCTCTATTAAAGAGCGAATGTACACAAAATAGCTCGTGTGTATTATCAAATCGCTGCATCCAGTGTAAACCCATAAAGAGTAGGCCGGGGACACAGCATTTTTGCGTGGGGAAATTGCAACCTGACTTTTGTTCATTAAACGTTAACGTAATCATTCAATCGAATTGTATGAAACTAAAAAAGAATGTTGCGCAAGACAAGAGGCCATCATTAGGATTGGTAATATCATTATATAATGCTTTGTAATCATTATTTCGAACGTGGATAATGTAAACTTGAGCAATGTGACCATCTATATTTGTACGTTGAAGCTGTAGCGAATTCGTATTAAGATATATAGATATTTTCTCGGCCAGTTATCAACCAAATACAATTGTAAACTTTAATTAACAAACAAAGCTAAATGACAGTCAATTGAGAGGGTTTAATGTAGTTTTAACTTTATTTCAACTTTTCGACTGACAATTTGATAAAACATCTATTTGAGTACATACAAGTGAAAGACAATATTCAAACGATTTTGAAAACACTAGAAATATTTTTTTCTAAGTTAATAAACATTATTCGATACTCAAAGTCTAACAAAAAAGCCTCAGGCATTTTAACAAGTTCACCGCTAAGTATTCACAAGTGTTATACATGATTGAATATAATTTAATATTAATTTAAGGTTTTATAAAAATAAGCATTACTAAATTCTTAATAGTGCTTTTGTCGTCATAAAATATGTATATACATAAATACATACATACAAAAATGCGGTTAGAAAGCATTTCTTGTAAAAGATTGCAATCATCTCCGGTAACATACGAAGCGGGATAATATTTTAATCAACTTAAAATATCAAAACATAATTCGAACTAATTGAGAACCAGGTAATTTTATACTATGTATTTTATCATTTCTATCGCATTAAACTGTATATTTATGTCAGCTGGATATAAATGTAAATTATTCATTTTAACTACAATTATGTCATGTAGAGGCAGGATGCTAAGCGTGTGCTTGATTGGAAAGTATGTTCAACCAGAACTAATAAAAGTTCATTATAAAAAAAGTTCATGAATACTAAACCAGCGTCAACAATACTCGATCTTTTCATTTTCTGTTTTATTTATCTATAAAACTAATGTAAGGTTTGAATATAAATGTTGTATGGTCAAAATATTTACAATTAATGTTAAAATGGATCGGATGCAAGTTAAATATTTCATTGGTGTGTTTAATGTCAACATAACGTTTATTTGAAGACCAAATGTGTGTCGCTCTTAGAAGTTTCTCGTTTTTACAATTAAACAAACATACAATTATACAAGTAAATATTACAAAAAGTAGTCGACTGGGTGAAAGGTAGAATGCATACAGATTAAAGCTACCCAGCTCATAAGTAGCCAGTCAATATCAACTCAATGCTGCATGTAACCGCCTCGTGGTTGCATGACGGTATTAAAAATATTCAAATCTTTACAGCAATGCATTGAAACAGTTGCTGCTTTTTCTGACAAAAAAATCAAAATATAACTTCTTGCAGAGTGTTTCGTTATTCGTGTAGACTACACGGCTTATAACGCTATTAATGCACCGTGTGGTAGCGAAAACATAAATCTAAATTTACAATATTAACTACCTTTTGAGATAAAGTTTTCTAGCACTGTTGTTAACTAATGGTGAGGGGTTAGCCTGATTATAAGTCAGAATTGTTCTTACTAATAATATGATTAATAAAATTTACCAGAAAAAAAACAAAGAAAAAACGGTCATTACAGACGATTTGTCGGATGTGCATATTTGTTAGATTGTCCATTTCTTCAAAACACATGTCATTTTTTGGCGCTGAATATGAACATTCATTAATAAAATAGTTAATTTCGATACTTTGAAAATGTTAACATTCATAATGATTTTAAAGGTTGGTTGCTGCATGTTGTTACAAATTTGAATATTTAATTGATACTTCTGTACTTGGGTACAACGGTTAAAACAGGGTCACGTAGTAGGTGCGTCCCTATTAATGTAAAATGCAAGAGAATCAATCAATTATCAATACTAATCATTAGCATTTCTTTAACAATATATGTATGATCACTCACCTGTTTAAACTGTTCTTCGAAGGTCCAGTGATGTGAAGGTCCATCCCCAAGAGGCGGAGTCGTAGAGGTGGTACTCTCTGGTGTTTGGGACCTAGGATACCCAGCTGTAGCTGCCGACATGGCGGCCAAGTATGCCGGGTGATTATAAATATTAATTGCAGGAGAAGTGTATCCTTTGAGAACATTTTCTCTTAATGTTTTATAATCCTCGCGTTCTCGTTCCATTTTTTCTCTATCACTTTTATTAACTCTGAGATCTTGACCTAAATCTTGGTCAAGCATCTTATCCGAATGTCGTAAATCACGCAATCTGTTCAAGTCACTATGTTTTCTCATGTGTGACAGCACATCTTCGTGTGCTTTAAGTTCTCGTTCTATTTCGAGTCTTTCTTCCTTTTCTTGTTGTTTAAGTTTTTCATATAGTTCTCGATCTGACGGGTCAAGTTTATCAAGTTTGTCCATAGAAACATCACTAACATGGTCCACGCCGTTCTCACTAACATTGGCATCAGATTCCATACTGCGATCTTGAGGTCGGTCTCCGTTGGACTGAAAAAATATGTAAAACAAGTCAACATGAAGAACACACAGCATTTTCTGTTGTTTACTGGTCTTAAAAGTTTCTGAAAGTTGCAAAACCGAGCATCGGTAAACGTATTTATTATCCCATCAATTAGATTTCTATCGTGATAGCAAACTATAACGATGTTCCACGAGAAACGTATTTATACCAAAATGGAACAATTTGTTTCAATCATAATTACATTTACACAGTTGTGCTCTGCGGAGAATTTAAGAAGCAATATTTTATCATCCGGAATGTGCGAATAATTTCAATTTATTCGTACAATAAACTCTATACATGACACACGCCCGAGAAGCGTTTTGTAACTGCATATTAAAAATATTCATAAAATCCTATTAAAATCTCATTAACAATCTAAGACAAAAGTCAGATCAAGAAATAATCGTTCTTCTGTTTTTGAGAAAGATTTGACCTTGCTTCTGTTAAAACTTTCATCTGTGATTATTTTTTGTATCAATTTATACATGATGAAAATCCCAATAATTTACTGCAATTCATACTGATGTTTAACTACTCCCTAATTAATAGAATGGAAAAAATACAGGCGTTAATTCAGCGAAATTTATGTTGGACACCTGTGCAAATTTTAGAACAATGGAATAGTTTGCTACGCATTTTCTACGAATTAATATAGACGAGAATAAAACATAAACAAGATTATGAGTTATGACTGTATGTTTGTATATACAAGATTCTCCCCTGTGTCTACTGTATACATGGCGTACAAATAAACAACGTGCCGCATAAATTGACCCGTGCAACATTTACATATGGAAACACTTATGAGGCTCATCAACTATACTTTCCTGGCATAAATCTCAATACACGTGCATTTAATATCATTTTAATGTTGATATATTTGTTTGACACAGTCATTGCACAGCGGAAATTCTATAGAATGATTTAATTTTAAATTGCGATGTCGATTAAATATTAAACAAAATAAAAAAGGTATCGCACAAATAACTGACATTTTTAACATTTATGGCACGTACAATGAATAGAGGACATGTGAAATGATAGTAGAATAATTTAAGCATTTAGTTACAAAAATATAACAACAAAATATTAATGATATCTAATCATATAAACCACATATCAAAGAAGAGCGATAAATAAAAGAATACTTTCACACGTAGATTTATTACTATTAAAAAATTAAACCTCCACGTATGTCGACGAAAGTCATTGTGAATACAGATTAATGTTCAATATTTTATATGCTTAACAATACCTTTAATATGACAATATTTCAAAGTCACTGAATCAAATTATTATTTTTCAAAACACGAAAAAATCCTAAAAAACGCAATATTGAATGGAAGCTATTTATTGCTATCAAACCCTAACATTAATTGATTAAGTAATATCATAGTTATTGAAACTTAAAATATTTTAATGATCTGCTATAATAAAATTTGTTTAAAAAAAAACTCACACTAGCAACACTCCCAGCGCCGTCTAAACTATTATCATCTCCTGACATTTTTCTTACTCCAAGAGTCTTTTTGGATAAATCTACAATCATGTGTGCAAAATGAAACAGACAAACACCAAATGATTGTAATATTTCGTTTTCTTTTACTTTATATCAATACCGTCAATAAACCAATCCGGATTCTACAATTAATGGTATAAGCACGTGACTGTTTTAACGAAAAAATGAATTATCAACATGAACTTTGACGTTTGATGAAGTCTTGGCTAATAAAAGCGCTGCGTGTATGAAGCTCCGCCCATATAGGTGGAGTCAAATATGCATATGCAATAATTGTCAAATGCTTATAAACTTGTGTAATATTCAACTATTGATAACTCAAAAACATAGATAATTATTATTAAATCGAAATTACAAAAAAAAATTGCAATAATTGTCCATAAAAAATAATTCATTACAAGAACACTTTGCTTATAGATTAGTTGTAAATTCAAGATGGCGACCTCCTTTAAGAAAACACTCGTGAAAAATTATGCTAAAGTTGGGGAAAAAGTGACGAGTGACACATTATATTGGAAGAAACTTCAGGTAATAGAAATCTTGAATAAAGTCTATGCGATCGACTTGTTATTTCTGATTCTTGTGTAAAATTTATTCTGTATGCATGATGTAAACATTGTCACGCGTAGTTTAAAGGCCATACCCCACCCGTTTCTTGTTTGTTTACGAAACACGGAGTTCTCATTGATATGTGAAGAAACCTTTCACTCATTAATCTGTAAACTTTTATCTTTTAACTGAGCACTTAATACTTTTTAACACAGTTTTCCTGACAAGCTCCTCCCAGTTTTAATCAGTATTGATTGATCGGGAGTATCATGTAGATGAAGAATAGATCAAGTGATTGATTGGTTACGTACATATGAGTGAAGTTTAATTATTTCAGTTTTTATAACAAATTTTCTCTTATTGTATTTCTATATTCCTTTTTTCAATTGGGTGAACAAGTTTGAGGTAATTAAGTATTTCTTAAAGTAAACTAATATTGGATGTGAAATATAAAGCATTTGTCACAATGGGTTATCAACGTTATCCTTCTTGCTATATACAGGATTCAATCTTAAGCATTTACACACTTAGTGACTGTAAGCTTGTGGTTTTGTAGTCCAACTAATTAGACTGTTTGTGACGGGGAAACATTTTTTGATTTAGCCCCGTCCCTCACAGTCTAACATAGAACTGCATATTTGTGTGCGGAAAATTCCCAATTAAAGCCCATTGGGCACGATAACTACAATATCTGTGAACAATTTGAACCGTTCGGTAGATAGGAAACACGTTTCTAAACTCACACAAGCAGAAATTATTCCACCATACCTTTTCTGAAAAGTGCACTAATGTTTTGTTTCCCTCCTTTATTTGTCTATGGAAAACAAAACCAGTGTAATGGCGGACAACTGCCGGTGTCGAGATAGATATCTACCGGTGTCATGGTAAAGACTTCCTATCCACTGTATTTAACCCATTACGGGTACATTCAGGAAGTAGTATTTATGCAGCTGATTTAAATTTTGTATGTGGTGCGCGCATCTAATGCAGCGATTGTACAGAGTGGAAGTTTGGAAACATCACGATATGGTAAAATATATGGTATGGCATGGCCGCTTGAACGCGACACGCTATGAAGAATTTTAAGTCAAATATTCGAATTTTGGCGCTAGATACTGAGAATTTATGGCTCTTTGTTAAGAATTATTGTTTTTTTTCTATCAATTTGAGTTAGCCATACCAGTAACTGATGTATTTTTGTGTAATTTGTGTTTCCGCACATAAATATGCAGTTCTCTGTAAGGCTGAGAGGATGGCCCTTCAGAATTTATTTATGAAATCGGCCAACCGGAAAGCTGAATAAGTAAGGCTAATGGTTTGCTGTTCAAATATTCTTATTTATATAACAATCATGAACTTTAGAGTATGTCCAGCAAGTGTAGCAAGTAGATGTGTAGTCCTCATATCTGAGTATTAGCTATCGTCTTGGGCAAGTGGAATTTAGGAAAAATGGAGAGATGCTGTCTTTCTCCTCATGTTTGCTTTCCTGAATAAGCATAGATCTTCTAGTTGAAAGCAGGGACTCTGCATTACAGGGATAGGAATTTGCAAGTTTCGCTGAAAATTAGTACCACTTCGATATAATGCTCATCATTTCAGAACCGTCACCAGTTGCATTCCCTTTGCATTAAAAGCTTGATCATTATTTCCTCGTCAATCAACTTAAATAACTGTTGTTCTTGCTAATTTTTTCTGTATATTGAATTTAAAGAGCTAAATATTTTACTGATAATTTATTAATGAATTTTGACATTCATGGTTAATAGATTTTCTGAGATTTTGTGATAGACCAAAAACGAAATTGACCAATTACCAGAACAGTCGTGAAGTATTAAATATGATACCTTTTGTAAACTAAAAAAGTATGTTACAGGGCCTTTTTTCAAAAGTTGGATAGGGGCCTTAGCCTTTCATTTTGGAAATCCAAATGTGATTTTTGGCCAAATTGAGAAAAGGTAGACTGACTTGAAAATAAAATTATTTAAATCGTAGCCAAATATTTCATGATATTTACACATGTAGCCTTTTTAATGCTACCATGGTACACCCATGGGTGCCTGAGTTTGTACTTAGGCAGAAGTGCTTTACAGCCATTATATGATTAATGAATATCTATGCATGATGAAGATGTTGTGGAAGAGAGACTCAGATGTGAGACGGATTGAGACACAGATATATCAGGGTTTGCTTCAGATGTCAACAATGAAGTCTTGTGTTGCAAGTGCGAAATGGAAATGACAACCATGTCAAGTCTAATGCGGTGTGATAAAATGCATAAAATAACTTGATTCGGTTCATGTTGTCTTCATATAAAAAATCAAATGGTGCCAAGAGATCGTAACATTTCAGAAGATATTATTTTGGTAGCCAATAAAAATCTGCTTTTGGTTTGATTTGCTTTGCTAAATAACAAGTTTTATTCACAAAACATGATTGGCATTGGGAAAAAAGAGGCTTTTTTGAAATGGGGAAGTCAATGAATATTAGCCTCTATAATAGAATGAGGAAAGGCCCTGTTTTTTAAACAGATTATGATCTAAGTCAAATATCTGTCTGAGTTGAGGAAGGTTGTTTTTAGTATTTTTGTCATTTACTTTCATTGTATTGATAAGTTTACAGAGTTTTCAATAACCAGTTTGCCTGACACTTGGGGCAATTAAATTTAGTCTGGCAAGTTGACATAGATGAAATTTTTATGTATACAGTGCTGCAATAAATAATATAGATATAATGAATATAGATAAGAAAAAAATCCTAGAAAAGAACACATACAAAACATTCCACCTTCCCCAAAATACTATCTTTACCCAAATCCTCCAACCCAAAAGAACACCCAACCCATAGGACCATACGAAGAATTAGGACAAAATGCAGTCTCCCAGAGGAAAACAGCTTTGAACAGTCACTTGCTTAGTGCTGAAAACTTCATTATGTTGGCATTTCTGGTTGATCTTCTTGGTTAGGCCTTCACATACTTTACCAACATAGTTGGTTCCTTCAATGCTTGTAGTATACTTTTTTAAAACCAATTTGAATGATATTTAGTAACCAGTGAAGGTAAACAAGCCTCCACTGTACAAATTTAATGCTAGGTTTAAGAAGATAGATATATATTAGTGCTTCCAAGTTTTCTTATAGATGCTACTCATTCAAGTATGACATTATTTCTTGTACAAGCTATATATTTATACAATGAATACACTTTCAGACACCTGTTATAAAGAAAGAATATGGAGCCATCACAAATATTGATTTCAGTCCAGTGTCACCATATCAACTTGCTGTCACAAACTCCACGAGGGTATGTACATTATGCATTGTATTTAGAATTATTACTTACTTACCATTTATACAGTGACCTAGATATCTGGCTTACATCTTGAAACTGATTCACACATTTCATGGCATCTTGTTGGACAAACTTAACATTTTATGTCTGATAAAAGAACATTAGTTTTACTGAAGGACTGGATTTCAAAAAAGTTGTCTGACTTGTCAGATGGTTGGACAACTTCTTGGAAGCAGAGCTTAAATATTTTCTCTCAATGTATTTTAATAGCCAATATATGCTATAATTCAATGAATAAGATATAGCAATAAATTAAAATATACATGCTGGTGTAGCTTATCGTATATGTATATGCTACAGTGTAATTTGTACCAATATGTAGTTGATTTAGCTTTAGACGATAAGATAAACTGGTAGCAATCAATATTGTGTAATATTTAGATATTTAACTTAAAAACATTGATATTTCTCCTGTCTTGAACTTGCTTGGATAGACAAAAATGTTCTGATCTGAGAGGGTTTTGGAATACAAAGGTTCCAGATTCCAAAAGCTTTTTAGTATGAAATATATAATAAAAAAATCAGGACCATCTGACATGTTTGGTTTAGAGAGGACTCCAGATTGGAAGGTTCAGATTAGAGGTTGGCTGTATTTGGTCTTGCTATGATGAAATATTTATATGATGAAATATACCAATATCTGGCTCTAGCTATTGTACTTCCTATGAACCATGGACTGGTATCATTTGAAGGCATTTTATCTTATTTTAGACATTATCTTCTTCGTAAACTTCTGAGTTAATCAATTTAATGCAGAACTTAAACAAGCAAAATAGATTTTGGAAAAATACAAACTTTCGAATAGAGGCTGTGATGTGAACACAGGCTAAAGTTATCAAATACCCAGTAAAGCTTGCCATTACTGATCTGTTCAATGTTTTCTTATATATCCTTAGCATGGTTTTCTACCAGTATGTCTAGCAGTCAAACACAACCAGGGCCTTCATTTGATTCTTAAAACAACATTTTGACTCTTGAAATCAGATCAGTGAAATAAAGCTTATGACTCATGAGAATTTGTACCAAAGGGTCAAAAATACTATAAAACTAAAGGAAATTTTGTTGACTCTTCAAATTATCACCAGCCAAGGGTTATTTTTGACCCTCAACTTTTGATGTCTAGTGAAATCCCTGACGACTTACAAACTGCAAATGTTTTTTTTTAATTGAGTGCACAGCTTCCTGTACTGAACAAAAAACAGAAACCTCTGATTTCTATTTCTATTTTTTATTTGTATTTTTATTCTTTGTTTTTTGATATGCCTAGAATTGTGCCAAATTTACATGAACATGCCATTGGAATGCTTAATGCTGGTATGGCGACGAATGAGGTTCCTAGAATTGCTGGAAGTTCTAGCTGTTCTATTTGAAACCTTAGGCAACGTTTCTAAGCAACAGGGCATACGGAAGATTTACCACATAGTGATGTCCGCGTGTCACGATTTCTGGTCAAAACCACTATATCATGAACACCACCTATGCAGTCGTTTTCAAACTGCCACAACTGCTAACACCCCTGGTACACATAACAACCAAATATCTGCCCAAACTGTACGCAATTGTTCATGCAAGTTTTGCCTTACATGGACATCATCCTTACATAGACGTTTACCTCACTGTGCCATCGCTGGACGAATAATATTGCATTCATTAATCAATTTGACTCCAAAAGTCCAGATCTGAATCCCATCGAACACCTGTGTGATAATTAGGACCAGTGTTTTAGAAGTCCCCTATTCCACCATATAACATCAATGAACTAATACTAGCCTTAATCCTGGAGTGGAATAACAATTCACAGGCAGAAATCAACACACTTGTTGGTTCTATATGCCAATGATGCTAGGCAGTACTGGATGCTCAAGGTGGCCATACCCGGTATTAATGTGTGATTTTGGTCTACGACCCCTGCCACATCAACCATTTCATCAGTTATCCATGAATGTATAGCAATAAAATTTTACACACAAATTCACTTTGAAATACTCTCGGAAAACAAGGAAAAACAATTTAACCCTTCTTTCCGTAGTTAACTGCACTGAAACACAGCGGAATTTTCTTTTTTGTTCAGTATATCGTCAATATCAGATAAACCTTTCCCTGGAGTGACTTGAATGACCGTCAAAGCACCCAATAATTTTGTACAAAGTATTACTTCATTATAAATGTTTGTTTTAAAATTGTGAAGCTCAGTCTTAGCATAAGCATTGATGTTGTGTATATGTTCCCTACATCAGAATCACAGTAATAGCCTGCATTGAGGAAGAAATCAATTTCTCATTTTCAGCCAAAAAAAACTGTAGAAATTGCAATTTACAACTAATTCCATTTGTAATTGTCTTAAAAGAAAATTAGCATATAAGTGAAAGAACTTGTTTCTTATAAAAATGAGCAATTGTAATCCAATAAAATGTATCAGTTCATTAATTATAGTACAATTCCTAATGATTAATGTAAAATATTTGAACATACAGAAGTTAAGTGAAAACTCATTCTGTAAATCAGTTAAAATGTTAAGATTTTTTTGCTTAAAATTCCTGTATTTTTTTGTTGAAGTTCATATGATATGGAAGTATCAGCTGTGCTTTAATGGTCAGTTTGAATAATTGCAATGGTGATATAGCAAAATAGCCAAATAGCTGAGAAATTGTGGATTTCATGAACCCAAGTAGACTAGTATTTATAATTGTCAAACCACTGCATTTTAGTATAAGATTGCCTGATTTGTATTTAGTATTGTCAGTTAATTTGTGAATATTTAATGAAAATTGTATCAGTTTTTGCTTGTTCAGACTAGAAATTAATATTGCTTAAACAATAATAGATTTACAGCTCACATTTCTTTGTACGGTGTTACAATTCAACCATGGATTGATTTGTTTAATTCTAAAATATTACTTGATTTATTGATTCATGCTTTGTAGTCTTTCATTATTTCTCCATGCCTAGCAGATGATGCTTACATCTAAACATGACATAATGTTTATTCAAAGATATGAATATTTAATTTGATTGAAATGTCTTTTAGAATTATAATGTCTGGCTTTCATGAGGTTTCATTTTGAAATAAATCTTCCCTAAGTGGTGTTTAAATTCATGTATTACTTTATGATGAATTATGAATGATAAATGTATTATCCATATACAATTCTCGAGTATTGTTTTGAATATGATACGACTTTTGTATGATCAAATAGTTCAGTAGACATCATAATTGTTCTGTATATTTGCTCTTCATTTTATGTTGTTCTACAACTTTAGATGTACTATAAAACTTTAAAAAATGCTCTGTGTCTGATAAACGCTCTTTGTAAAAAATATATCCATGAAATGCGAAAATGAAACCTACATTAGTGTAGTCTCAACGAAACACAATAGAAATTTACAGGACTGTAGGTCTGGTGAAATTTCCATTTTTACATGACCGGACAAATTTGCAGGACCAAATATTTATGAGAAACTATGAGATTAACAATAATATGACTTGTTAGGAATTCATTTTCTTATGATTTCATCTGACTGAATTACATATCTTGTAAAATTGACAATAACAGGATTGTATTTGTGTCCTCTGTTTAAAATTCTTTGCAAGAATGGTCTTCTTCTTCATGACAGAGGGAGTCTGCTGTGTCAAATGTCAACATGTTAAATGCCATGATTAACAGAAATGAAAAAAACGAAAAAAAGAAGTCCATTGTGAACTTCATGAATGAGTTAGGTAGTGTAGTAATATTTTACGGATTACTAAGATATTTTGATACTGTTTTCATTTATTAAGTTTTCAAAGTTTTAGTATTTTTTACAAAAAGATAAAAAGCTTATTATCTGAATGTACAAATGAAAAGTGGGATATTTGATCACAGTTTTGATTGTTTCATTTCACTCATTTATTTTTTCATTGCTTATGTTATGTGACAAGTTTGTTGTTTTTGCATCTTTGCAAAGCATTGTGCTTTTATTTTATTGTAATCTATTGAAGAAAGAAATTTGTGTGTAAAAAATAGACCAGGGTTCCCATGGTCAAGGAAAAGTCAGGGAAGAATGATTTTTTCCAAGGTCAGGGAAAAGTCAAGGAATTTTGTAATTTGTCAGGGAAATTTGGAAAATAAACAAAATCACGGAAAAGTCAGGGAATTTTGTAATTTGTCAGGGAAATTTGAAAAATAAACAAAATCAGGGAAAAGTCAGGGAATTTTGAAATTTGTCAGGGAAATTTGAAAAATAAACAAAATCAGGGAAAAGTCAGGGAATTTTGTAAGAGAAGAATGTTGGTCAAACAGTCTGAAGCAAAATCAGTAAAGGCTAAGGCAGTTTCTTCCATTATTTTGGGTATCTTTATTGTTATTTATGATTATGAGCATCTTATTTATTCTTGTAAACATCTTACTATAAAAATATGCTTATGCCTGAAGATTTTGGATGTTATTAAGGAAGAAGCTGAAAGGAGTTTAAAAATACATTTAAAGCTTAAAGATTGTGCAAACTTGACACTGTTATTGGTCAGGGAAAAATGGTTTTGGTGAGGGAAAAGTCAGGGAATTTTGATTTCTCTTCTTTGTGGGAACCATGTAGACAGTAAATGAATACTAAGAAAATAAATAATAACATTACAAGAGTGGCATGTTTTTTGTGTTTGTTAGAATTTAGGACAGTTAATATATCAAAGTAACGTGCAGGTTATGATTAATGATAAATATATCAAGGCTAATTTAATGCAATGTGTGGCCTTACACTAGGCTAATTTAATGCAATGTGTGGCCTTACACTATGTGGGGTCAATTTAGCCTCAGTAATATGACCATGCACCTTCTGTCTGCGTGCTTGGTACAGGCCTTAATGCTGATGACACTTGTATCTTCTTTGGTCTAACATTTAAAGTATGGATAACTTCTTCAAATATTTACTGATGTTTGTATAAGGAAACCTCATACCAGTCCAAAAGTTTAACAATACCGGAAGAAATGTGCCTTATTTAGATAATTGTTTTAATTATTAATGAAACTGAGGACCTAATTTGATCGGGAATTCACATGTTTTATTTAACATGACATCATTGTTATTTTGCTCTCATTTAAGACGTGCTATTTGGTGCATTTTGAGAATTTGTTCGAAATTTGTACGACATGGTATTGTTGGCTGTGGGGAATATTGAAAATAAATTGTGAATTTAAAAAAAATTGTGGGGAATATTGAAAATAAATTGTGAATTTTTACAGGCTTATTTGATAACAATTACTTTGAGTGCATGATGAGCAGTTGGCTTGTCTAGTTCCTAGATTTGGCTTCTTTCAACCCAAGTTACCAAGCCTTGCTGAATTGACAAACAATGCCTGTGAATATTTTTGGCTAAAATTCAGCCACTCTCCCTATCTGAAATTAAATTATGTTTCTTTTTCCTAAAATCATGAAAAATTCCCTTTTGGTTGAGTTTAATTTTTTAATAAAAAGATCATAAAATTGACCTGTTGAATAGGTTTTTCATGTGTGTAACAATCGTTTGTATACATAGTTAAATGTTGGAGGATATCAGTGATTTTATTTGCAATTTTGGGAAAGGGTCTGGTCCAGTTGGGAAAATACGCGCAGTGTGAAGGCAAAATTGGGAATTTTTAGGTTGGGAATTGGGAAAAATGTCTTTATTTTCGATTGGTCTGTTTACCAGACCCAAACAAAGAAGGAAAAAATTGCTGGATATATATGCTTTGTTGCCTTATTTTCCCTCATGATACTTTTTTCCCTTTCTAAGGGTCCTGTTGTTTTCCCTCCAGGTGAAAAACACTGAAATTTTAATGTATTTTCATTTTGTTGCCAAACTGTGCAACTGTGCAACGGAGGGGTATCATGTGTCAGGGGTATCATAAACCCACTAAACAAGGTTCATCGTTCAAAAGCTTCATTTAGATTATTATATGTGTATAATGGCAGTCGACTCTTGTTATGGCAAAGTCGGTTAACACAAATCTTTTAAGTCCCGATTTTTTTCTTCTAAAAGTATATGAAATTCTGTCACTTTAGATGAATTTTGCTCTCAAAAATTTTCATTGTGTCAAACTAATTTTGTAGTCCGAATGAACAATTTTGCACCTAATTTGCATAGTTTATTATAAAGTCAGACTTGCCCCCAATGTTTTTCACACCTTGCTGAGCGTACAACAAGTTCAGTTTAATTTTTAGTCAATAACAAAAGGGAGATTATTATTGTTTACTCTTAAATGCAGACATATCATCATATCTGACTTAATAGTGGACAAAACATTGGATTTGTTAAACATGTCATAATAAAAGATATTTGTAGTTTAGTGTATTTTTATATAAATCATCATACATGAATTAAATATCATTTATTTATTTATTTATTTTTTTGTAAATAAAAATAAATTATCACGAATATGTAATTCATACAACACACACACACACCAATTATCATGAACTAGTGATTCTAACCATGGCCAAAATGTCTAATACAATACTGGTATTCGTCCGACGTTTATGTCGAATTTTCGTTAAGACGAGGTATTTTTTCGGACCAAAAAATATCGACATAATGAGAGTTGACTGTACTTAGATTGACATACAAGATTCAGTTTTAAAAAGTAATATGATATTATATACCAAAAAATAAGATTAGTGATTGGAGATCAATCTGATGTTTTATAAGCTCTAGTCCTGACCATGATCATCTTGCTGGCTGTTATGTAATTCTCTGAACATCGTCTGTGTAATGTCCTAATTTTTCCATGTGTTTTCTTGACATCACTTTGTCTTAGCCTGACCTTAAGAAGTTGGTCTACAGCATAGGTAGGTGGATAACTGACTTAATGACATTTCTTTCTTGCACTGAAGGTCGCTCTAAATACTGAAAACTATAACAGATACTTATTGTTTACTGTAGGCATTTTCTTTTCTGTAGTTTAAAATACAAACTTCACTTGTGCTGTGGCTCTGTCTGAATATGTTCTAAGTATTTTATGTAAAATAACAGAAATGAGGTCTTCATGTTTCTATGGTAACCATAAATCAATAAAATGTTGTGAAAATAGGGCAAACTTAATCAAGCAGATGAGGAGTGATTGTGGTAGCTATATAAAATGAATTAGACAGCCATTTTGGATCATACAGTTTAAACATAAGAGCCTAATTACTCTTGCATTATTCATACAGAATGGTAAACCAATCACACTGTAAGCAAGAGCTGTCAGTAGTGGCGAAATTATTAAAACAAATGATTTCCCTAATTTGGCAATAGATCTAATGAATCTGTGAAGTAATGAATACACCATTAGCCTTAAGACTGTGTTAATTTAATTCAAGTCATTCGAACCAAATACTGCTGCAAAAACACAGACTTTATTACAGGAGTAATCAATCTATTAGGTGAAAATATCTGCCACTGCTGTTTCATGGATCTTAGACAAGAAATCCTCGGTATTGTCTGAATGTCGTTGTTTCTCAAATAATTGCATTAAATACTTTTAGTAGGTCTTAATATGATATACGAATTTGGAACTTGTTTTACCGAAATTTGTTTCAGGAGAAAATGGCTGAGTGGCGACTGTTTTGTTGATCAGGACAGATTATTGCTAGGCGACTTTATGGATTTGACTTTGTAGTTTCATTTCTACCCTTTTTTTGGCTTGTAGTCGTGTTTAGAGATTTTGATTTTTAACTTGATTTTTTGAAGTAAAATCTGGTTATTAGATTGTTGCATGTTGGTAGGAGGGTGGGTGGCGGGCGTCAACAATTGGTTTCTGCACAATAACTTTTGTTTTAAATGACAGATTCTCCCCAAATTTTGTATATAGCATGCTTTCATGAAGACCTGGTATGGGATTGTATTTGGTGGTTCTAGGTCAAATTCACTGTTACATGAAAGAAAGATAAAAATTCTGTGCTCAACTTCTACATTTCTCAAGGGATTTCAATCAAACAGTGCAATGCATATTTGGGATGGGGTAATTTTCTTGGCATGGTAAGATAGCAATGAATAGTTCGCTTGGCATGGTGAGGTAGCAACAAATAGTTCAACAAGACGGTTAGTCTGATAATGGGGATCATCTAAAAATTAACAAAACCTTGCAAAATTTTCGAAATCTTTCATTGAAAGCTTTGTTTTAATTACTTTGCTGTCATAACATATTTGGGCTTTCCAGCTTATTTCATGTTTGTTTCTTTTAAACACACCTCTTTTGTGTTTGAGGAGAGCAGTTTACTTAACCATCACTGTGAGTAAAAGTGCTTTCTGTCCAAATCGAAACAGTAGTATATTAGACTGTACAATACACATTAATTATTGAATGACCCTCGTGTCGCGCTACTTCTTGACTGTGAGTCATATTTTGGCTGCAGATGCTACCTGAAATTAAGGTTACTGGTGGGATTTAGTCACTGCAGCCAGCTACATGTAAGACAAATTAATTTGTTATTGCGAGATATTTTTTTAATATTCATTTTTAAAAAAAAATTCTAAAACAACAGTATATGTTCACAGTTAACTCCCTGCGACTCGATGGATGATTACAAGCGGTTAAAAGGGGTATTTTTGGATGTCCTAGTGCAAGAGTAAAGAGTGTTATTATTATCCATTGGAACCTCTTACTGTCGAAACTTGTGCTAAAAGGCAGGAAAACATCCACCAGTTCAATAGAGGTTACCAATGGGGTTAAGGCAGTACATCGACATGTTCACATGAAAAATCGATTAGAAGATGTTTATTACAATACTTTTTGAAACAACAAAGGGCGTACTGCAAAGACCACGGGACACAACAAATTATGTTATTTTTTCTAGTTATTGCAATAAAGTTGCTGCATCAGACTTTATGTGCACACAACTTGGATAATTATTGGTGCTACACTTTCCCTTTTGCAATTTTTGTATTTTTGTCTGTTAAAAGGTTGTAAGTTAACAAAACTATGAGACATTCTGTTACATCTCAAGAATTTTATAAAATATTATGAAATGGCTGGTATTGTTTTTTTTATCTGAAGAAATTATGGAATAGGAGTGAGACTGATTCATCCTAACACATAATGTAAGATGGTCTGCTTGAGTTATTTTTGGTGCTCCAAAACTGAAGAGCTATCAGTCCTCTGAGGTTTCATTGAATTCCTTTTCTATCTCAATAAATTTAATTAGGGGATATGAAATGTGTTATAATAATTAATTTTATCCCTTATGTTTCAATATTGAAGTGATTAATTGACGGTGCCTGTTTGAGGCTGCAGCTGTGTGTGTGTGGAACTACTGATATTATTTCCTTGGAGTTTTTTTAATCGTTTTTCTTTCGTGTGAGGGATAATGGTTTTTAATCATTCTAGGAGAACAGTTTATACGAGTGATGATTTGAGAATTAGCAATTAAATATCTGGGTTATGAAATCTTATATTTATTGCCTGTTTTAAAGATTTGAATAGAAAATGTTTCAAAATTTATTGATTAATAAAGTTTGGTTTATATCATGTGAACAAAATTTGAAACTCCACAGATTTATTACACTGTAGCCAAGGGATGAATTAAAGACATTTGCATTTTTATCCATCTTCACTCCGCTAATTTCATTGCTTAGTATCAAACTTTTTGTGTGTAAGGTCTAAAGTCACATCAACTGCTTTTAACAGTGTTAGAAGACCCATGTACTCTTTGAACCATTGATCTTCTGTAAGCGATCTGGACAGCCTCCTCTCATGTGAAATATGTTTGGATTTGAACTCACCACCTGGGGGCTAGTTTACTAGTCAGAGACTCCATCACTTGACTACAGAGACCCATTTTTATTGATTTTTCAATAACTGATTTTTTTTATTATATTTACAGGTACAAGTTTACAGTTCTACATCATTACAGATTCACAAAACATTTAGTCGGTTCAAAGAGTTAGCTTATTGTGGCAGCTTCCGTAATGATGGTAAACTTATGGTTGCTGGTGGTGATGAGGGTGTGGTTCGATTGTTTGATTTGGCTGGACGTATCACACTAAGAATGTTCAAGGGACATACAAGGTATTGTTTTATCAAAAAAAAGATATCCTGCTAGTAGGATTCTCAAGTACATATATTGGGTAAAGGATAGAAGTTGACATTGAAAAACTGTCAGACTTCAACCCTCCGGCTACAATTTTAATGTGGTCTGGTAAAATTTACAGAGTGTATGTAAAATTCCTTTGATTTCTAGTACAGACATGGGTCAGTATGTATCCTAGGCCATTAATTTTGTCCTATCCTGTTAAGTAATGTTACCAAGATTGTCAGTCATCTGGTCCAGTAATTCTTTGTCTCACATACACTGGGACAGTAATTGAAATGTGTACAACTTACGTAAGTATTTCTATTTAAGCTGTTTCCTATAATTGATATGAAGCCTTTGTGGTTGAGTGGTCATGATCTCTGACTAGTTATCACGAGCCCCTTACTGCTCTGAGTTGGAATCCTACCTTGGATCAGAAAAATTTCACTTGTGGGGAAGCTGTCCTGTAGTTTTTGGAAGGTTGGTGGTTCCACCCTAGTGTATGTCAGGAGTCTTCCTACATTGTCAAAGTCGGAAAAGTCACCAAATGATAAAGGCTGTTAGTGTGACGCTAAACCCCAGAAAAAAATGTATGATTGATGTACAATATTACATACAGAATGTACCTTCTTCATAGTTAATAGCTGCTGAGGGACATTGTGGCATTTCATGTACCTAATGGATAACATTATAAGGTTTTATGATGCCCAGTTCTAGCATTTTCTGATCCAACATTTACTGACCCAACAATTCCACTGTCTAACCAACACTTGCCCCATGTATAATGTGATGAGAATGCATGTTATGAGCATTAGCAGTGATTGAAATCAATGTAGTGACTGCTAGTTCAAGGTCACTTCTGCCATTTCTTTGGTTGCCAACTGAGGCATTCATCACAAATGCATTGCCTTGTTATAGATGACTGCATCTTATACAAAAGCAAGATGTTTGCCCATATGAAGATATTTAAACTGTAATATGTCAGTTGCATGAAATTTAAAACAGGCTCAAACAAAAAAGAATGTTTGTCATACAGTGCTTAACCCATGGACCTAATCCATCAGATTTTTAACTTCAGGATACATACATAATATATATATATATATAATTATGTATTTTGTTTGTATTTTTTCAGTGCTGTTCATGTTTCCAAATTTTTGTCAAACAATACTCAAGTAATGTCCGGCTCTGATGACAACACAGTTAAAATCTGGGATGTCCCTACAGAGAAGGAACTTGTTACATTTAATCATCACAAGGTATGTTTACAACTAGACTTAAAGTGTTATAGTAGTTCAATTCTGTAAGTTCACAATCTGGTGAACTTAATTCATATTGATGTGGTGTAGAGATACAGTGTTTGATTCCTGAATTAGTGGTTTCTGATTGTGTAGTTTGCTGATGTTTCAATCATCTGATCTAGTGGTTTCTGATTGTGTAGTTTGCTGATGTTTCAGTCGTCTGATATAGTGGTTTCTGATTGTGTAGTTTGCTGATGTAGCTGATGTAACTTACCACCCACAGATTGTGAAACTGTGCCATTTTAACTTTTTTTTCATTATTGTATCATCCATATATTGACCCTTCTAGACATACAGTGTTCAATCTAGACTGACCATCAGGTAATTGTCACAACTAGACATGAACAAGGTTTTCCCATTGTCACAACTAGACATGAACAAGGTTTTCCCATTGTCACAACTAGACATGAACAAGGTTTTCCCATTGTTACAACTAGACATGAACAAGGTTTTCCCATTGTCACAACTAGACATGAACAAGGTTTTCCCATTGTTACAACTAGACATGAACAAGGTTTTCCCATTGTTACAACTAGACATGAACAAGGTTTTCCCATTGTTACAACTAGACATGAACAAGGTTTTCCCATTGTTACAACTAGACATGAACAAGGTTTTCCCATTGTTACAACTAGACATGAACAAGGTTTTCCCATTGTCACAACTAGACATGAACAAGGTTTTCCCATTGTTACAAGCAGAGAACATTTCTTTTTCAATGTGGTATTGTTATATTGGTCATACACTAACCAACATCTTTCAGCCACTTCAATTGGAATTCACCTTTTTTAACTTGTTGGGAAGGGCCAGGATTTGACTGTGATCTGAATCGAGTTGACCATTCACATTTATTTGCTATGGTAGAAGACTTGGCTTTCTTTGCCAAAGTCTGCGCAAAGAAATCTGAGATTCTCTTCATCATTTTGTGATTTAAAATTAGTAACAAAGCTGCTGAAAATAGCTATAGCATCCGACTGGTTTATGCTATATGGCAAGATAATGACATACAGTCGGCAAGTGCACGGTAAATTAACGGAAAGCATAGAAATCACAAGCAAGTGAAAGAATGATAGAAGCAGAAATATACTACAATAGTTGGCACAAATGCGCCTGTCAGGCCCAATGGCATGCACTAGATTGAACACTGGCCATAGAATCTCAGGGATTTTTAATTTTTAGGGCAAGTACGGGTAATCCAAAATAAAACTCCATTTTTCCCAATTTCAGAAAAAAAATCAAACTATGGAAGAATTTTGACTGAGATGTTCTAATACTATGCATGCGATTTAACTTCTTGTGGCGTATTTGTAAAACAGTGTAAAAAATGATCATACAAAACTCTATCTGTGTCCCCATTTCCCAATGTCAGTGCAAAACTAAGGGATTTTTTCCATTGCTGTCTGTACTTTCCCAAAATGTGGAAAAATGCCTGTGTCATATATTTTGGTATGATTTTTCCACAAATGATTAAGTTTTCCTGTTCCCGTATAAAATCAAAGAAAGGATCAGTTTGCAATTAATATATAATAACCTTGATTATTGGTTGTATGGCCATATGGGTGAGTTATAGCCCTTGGCTTAATACTGTGATACACGGATTATTCATCGTAAATTAAATCTCCCATTCACTTTACTTCAAGCAGTCATTTTTGCAAACAATGATAAATTAGGACAAAGCCATTGTTTTTATAGAAATCCATTCTATTATTCATTAACTCTTGGATTTCATGATGAATTTGATGTTCATTAAACTGCATCTTCATTATGTTGTAAGAAATGATGCAAAGTAAATCAGAAAAGATATTTAATCATGCTATTAATTTTGCATTTCCAGTTAGAAATCCTCTTTATCTATATATGAAATATACCCAAGCAATAAATATTACATTGCGGATTCCTTTGTTTCTTTCTCCCATGAAAATTCTTGGCTGTAATTAAAGATCTATTGCATATTATTGTTAATGTAATCTGGCAGGAATTAATTTGTGATATTGATAGTGGTGTACTTTTAATTTTGGTTGTATGTGGTTTAATGATTCAAGCATTATTAGTCTGAGTATTAAATTGTGGTAAAAGTTCTTGATTTAAGATGTATGTTTATGACTGTTGCATGTTGCTCATATTGTGCACTTCTGAGCAGTAATATTTCTTTCTGCTTGCTTGAATTCTAGACAGACAATTGAAGAATAAAAACTAAAAACTGAAGTGTTATCAAACACCGACAGGACCAGTAGAAAAATTTGGTTTTCCAACATTTCCGGTTTTGGAAGTGTCATTATATCAATATATGAATAATTGCAAGTGTTATGTATATGTTATCACTTCAAATGAACATCATGCACTTAAAGTCAGTAACATTTGCTGTTGTATGTAAATAAATAGACTCACTAATTATATTAATCATATTCTCTAAGGACAATGCAATCCTTTGCCCATTTTTTGCTCTTTTTTAAAATGATAATTTCATAAAATACCATTTAGTGTCTAAATTATATACCTCTTATTTCATCAAATGTTGAAGTTTTTATAATTTGTAGAAGTGTATAAGTACTGTCTATTGTCAGGGACTCTATATTAGAAAATAGATTCCCTGCTGGTGTTAAGTGCTAAAGAATGACCTAATTAGTGTCTACAGAACAGGTGAATGATATAACAATTAAATTCAATAATCTTTGAATGTATTTTGTGTATGTATTAAAATAAATCCAATTATCATTTCATTGTAAAAAATGCTAATTGCATAATTACTATGTCTACTCATGACTTCATTTTTGTGTTTTGATATACCTAACTTAAATTGACATACTGTATCAAAACGAATGACTGCTGCTAAGTTTAAACTATGACAATTCCGTTTTCAGAGGTTTCCTTTTTTCAGAGCAATTGGTTTTGTATTGTGTAATGGACTCTGTGTCCTTCTTGCTCGGTCTTTTTACTATTGGAATGTTAATTTGAAGATTGCATGTTCTAGAACCTTGTAACTAGTTGATACTAAAGACCTGTCTGATCTTTGTCTTCAGGCAAACACTTTGATGAGTTGTGATGAGGTAAAATTTAGGGAATTATGGCCCTCATGTCCAGTAAAATTTCATTGATATTTAGTGATGATTATAGTCCACATATATTGTGGGCCAGTCATATTTTGTTTGGTTCAGTAATGTGTTCAAGTTTGTCTGTGCTCAGACCCTGTAATAGTTAATTGTCTTTTACATATACAAGTAAAGCCAGTGTTTTTAGCAAAGATTTAATGTACTTGGTTATTTGTCTCTGAACTGTACTCTGGTACAGTTGACTTACAGACTGGTACTCCTGTGTTTTTGAGCTTATAATCCAGCGCTAACCACCTGCATCTTATTCAGTAACTACATGATCATATTAGGCTTGAGACATGCATATAAAACAAGGTATGTTAGGCCATCATTAGAAAAGTGTTGCTTTGCAGTTACATGACCCAAACTTGTTTACATTATATGGTGGTACTGAAAACGAACAGCTAGAATAAAGAACAAAAAAGTGTTTGTCAAAATTGCTAAAAATGCTTTGGGTGAGGGGATTTTTCATTGAGTGGTACGTACCTGCAAACCAACAAATTTTTAAGGATGGTCTCTCTGTAGACTACTGAAATACAGTCTTGTGTGCTGGTGTATTGTACATGAGGAATATTTTATGCATGTTCTATCATTCAATGAAACATGATAAGTTGGTGGTAATAACTTGTCTAACATTAGTATTTGAAGATGATTTGTACATTTATATAAATGGAATCATGTGATTTGATGTACTTTATAAACATTGTAAAGACCAACAACCAATTTCATTTGTTGAAATGTGTTTAAAGTTAAATTGTAGTTATCCATTCCAACTGTAGGAGGGAACTGCAGCTTGTGTTTGGGATGTGGGATAATTAATATCCATGTATTTAACACAAGTTGAAGGCTGTCAGACAGTAGCTTGAGAAGAGATGAGTTCTTGTTGCCCATTATCCTAAACAAAGCAATTTGTTAATCTCATTATATTTTCTGTACAGGTATTCTATTTCACCATCATCGTGGTAGAAAGCATTTATTTTGACTTTTGACGAGATTTTTGGATTGATATCCACATTATATAGAGCTACGGCAGGCAAAAACAAACTGAATATGTCTTGTTGGTATTTCGGTGATTTGATGATATTACTGTCATAAATATGGAAAAAAAATACAGAAAGCATATGTCTGCTCACGATAAGTTATGCCATGAAATTGTTGTCTTCTATGAAGCTATTATTGAATTTGTCAATTTACCCCTCCCACTTTTGTCAGTTTTTCTAACTGTGATTGTGATACCATCTGAGATACAGATCAGTTGTATAGTTTTATCTACTTGATTATCTATGATATATCATTATGGAAATATTTGTTTGCTTCATATGTGGTTATAAATGTGTGCATTCATATTTATATTGCATGGAAGAATCTGTACTGTAAAATATATACATCATCTTACAGTTGCATCACTAAACAGTTGGATGGTCAGTTAACAGAAATTGCCTAGCAATAACAGATTTCACACTTTATAAGGATTCTAATGAATATGTAATAATTACATATTCATCGTAAAAATTAATAAAGAGTTTGTTGTGTTCAATTGTTTTCATGTCCCTATCTGTCTATACAAGGTTAACTAGACTTTATCCTTTTGTCTGTTGCTTTGATACCTATACAGTTGTTGCCTTGGACCATTTCCAATGTACTCATATCACCCAAACTTGATTTGATCTTGACTTTGACTGGATTAGGACTTACAATGTTTTCAGTGGCATTTTTTTTTGGTTAACTAGGTTTTACCATTTCATCTAGCACCAACACCGCTTACTAGAATGCTTTGATACTTATACAGTCGTTGCCTTGGACAATTTCCAATCTACCCATATCATCCGTCTTGAATTGATCTTGACCTTAATTGGACGTGCAAAATTTTTTACGGGTTATTTCTCCATTAACTAGATTATACTCTTTCATCTAGCATCAATAGCTATTTCTTTGTTAATTCCATATTACTATTTCGTCTAGCACAAACACTGCTTACTTGTTGTTTTTGTTGTTATCACATATTTTTGGCACAATTATGGGACTTGGATTTCATTTGTTGAATATATAGGGCAATTATGTACATTTGAAACTTTGCTTCTTCTTTTACACATTAACCTAATTTAGATTCAAAATTTGTTGTCAAGCATGCCACAGGGGGCATATGCGTTTATTGAACACAGTGTCTTGTTTCCTTGTCTGCTTTCCAGGATGATAGTTTGGACCTATTTTTTGTCATTCCTTCAGCCAGTATGTCATCTAGTAAATGATTTTGCATTACATGAATGTTTTTTCTGAGCATAAAGTGTAAAGATTCATGCCTAGGTTTGGATTGTACTATGTAACTAAGGTCATAAGTGTTACAGTTTATTTAGATTACATTAGTGCAAGTTAAAATCTTGATATTATCCAAATACTCTGGTTTCACTAATTTTCCTTGGTTCAGGGTGAGCTGTTAGGATGGGTTGGTGGATGCTCCGGCGTCCAGCGTCTGGCGTCTACAATGGTCTTCTCCTCAGAAACTACCTGTCGGATTTACTTCAGATTTGCTGTGCAGAAGCCTTTTGTCATTCTAACTGCAATTTGCTCATATTGTTCTGGTTGAATGCTTTTTGGGGTCACTAGAGCTAAAAATAGAAAAACCTTTAATCATCTTCTTCTCATGAACCAATGGATGGATCATCACCAAACTTGTTCTGTAGCATCCTTAGATGGTCCTTTCTCAAGTTTGCTCAAATAAATTTGGCCGGCCCCTTTTAGGGGACGCTAGAGCTCAAAATAGAAATACCTTAAAATGACTTTTTCTCATGTTTCTACGGATGGATTATTACCAAACTTGGTTTTTAGCATATTTAGATAGTGTTCTGTCAGATTTGCGAAAAAAAATTGGTTGGCCCCTATTAGGGGCCGCTAGAGCTAAAATAGAAAAACATTAAATTGTCTTCTTCTCATGAACCAATGGATGGATCATCACCAAACTTGTTCTGTAGCATCCTTAGATGGTCCTTTATCAAGTTTGTTATTGTTCCCCGTTATTTGCCCACAAGTGTACCTTTATCACCTTTTTAGTAACAAGTTAATTAATATTTATTCTGGTGAGCAATGCAGGGCCATCATGGCCCTCTTGTTTTTTTTATTGTGGATTTCATGGGTTGGCTTATCATCAGAATAAATTAATTTAGAAATTCATTTCTCTGCTAAATTTTGACTGTTGTGTAAAATGTAAATGTTGTATGTGTTGTATTTTGGACCTTTCTGCTTGTCTTGTACTGTAGATGTTATCCCTGCAGCTGACCTCCTCTGTTTTTTGGACGGGTAGTCAGTAGTACAAAGTAAATTTGATAAATGTGTTGTTTAGAGTGTTTCTCTAAAGATATATATTTAATGCAAAGAAGTGCTGGAAACATGGACACAAGATTTTGCGCCATCTTTGCACCATTGTTTAGTTTGCAATTCTCATGTGTTGCATATATTCTAGTGTTATATCAGGTTTTTTCCAGCTTGAGGAAAAGGGCATAACCTTTTTATAGGTGAAAAATTAAGTGCAAAATAGCTGATTTAAGGAATGAAATAAGTGTGAAATTGATGATTTTATGGAAAAATATCAACTATACGTATGACATGGTACATTGTATAATCTTTTTAAGCTTACATGTTGGGAAAGTAAAGTGCAAAGGTCAAAATACAGGTTGTTTACAGACTTAGTTTTAGTTATTCTTCATATTTGTTTCGACAACTAAAAATAATAACAAGTGACAGGAATTGTTACAAAACCAGGTTTTCATTATCCAGATGCATACCCCATTCCTACATTAAGTTATAGCAGGTCTCTGGTCTAAGAGTAGAAACATTTCGCCTATTACCGGCAGGACTCGAATTTAACCCATGTAACATGAAAATTGTGAGAAAAAAAAGAAAAATGCAAGTGTTGTTTCTGTAAACTCACAAATTTGCAACTGCTGGAAAAATGTAATTATACCATTGATGACATTTCACTACACTTAGCAGTCTGCAAGTTAAACCAACAGTCTAAGTCCGAGGCTATGAAAAATGTCAAGGCTATAAAATCCTCCTTATGTGTAGTTCAATTAGACTATTTAAACTTTGTTGAAGAATGTTTGTATTAATGAATATTGTGAAATTTTGTGAATATAGGTCATCTCCAGTCAAAAACTAGGTCACCAGGTCAACACACCAGAAAACCTTGTTAACATTGCAGAAGTCACAATTTGGATTGAATCTTCATCAAACATTGTCAAAATGTTTTTCCTAACAATATCTTAGACAAATTTAACATGGGTCATCTGGGGTCAAAAACTAGGTCACCAGGTCAAATGACTGGAAAACCTTGTTAACACACTAGAGGTCACAGTTTTGATTGGATCTTCACCAAACTTTGATGTCTGAATGTTTGTCTTAATAATATCGTAGTTATGTTCGGACATGGGGTCAAAAACTAGGTCACCATACAAATGACTGGAAAATCTTGTTAACATTCTGGATGCCACTGTTTTGAATGAATCTTCATTAAACCTTGTCTGAATATTTGTCTTAATGATATCGTGGACGGTGCCGAACATGGGTCGTCTGGGGTCACAAACTAGGTCACCAGGTTAGATCACTGGAAAACCTTGTTAAACCTCTAGAGGTCACAGTTTTGATTGGATCTTTCCCAAACTTTGTCAGAATGTTTGTACTAATATTGTTAACAGGTCTGAACATGGGTCAACTCAGTTAAAAAAACCAGGTCACCAGGTCAAATCACAGGAAAAACATAGAAGTTGCAGTTTTACTCATGTGATTGAAAAAGGACCATCATGGCCCTCTTGTTACGATTTCTTTTGGTTATCCCTTTTTGCACCTCATCATTAATATGGGTCATTACTTGGTCGTCTATTTATACAACCATATTTTCCAGAAAAAATTTGCATGCACATTGGTTTATTTGCATCCGTAAGCAAACTAAAACATGATTTTTGCTAATACTGTAAGAGCTGGCCAATTTTTTGTTCACATGTTTATTACATCTTAAAGTATTTGTTGGGGAAATGGATTGTTGGGGGAAATTCTATAGAGGGGAAAATATTCCCAATAAGTAAGGGCAATTGTTTGGCGAGTGCCAAAGAAGGAAAAAAAAACTGTATTTTATTATTATATCTCTGTCACATTTGTATAACTTTCAATATGCAAGAGTCAATTACCTGTAGTTTAATTCATTAATGAGTTTATAGTATTAAAAAAAATGACATAAAGCAATTAGGCAATATTTTTTTCCAAAAATCAGAATCCACAAATTTATGTCCCCATTAAATATCCATTTTTGTAAAAGACACCAAATTGAGCCCAATGAAAATAAATGTATCCAAAGTGTGTGGCATCTATCTGTAGTTATTGGACTGGTAAGTCCTATGTTGGGTGTTTTAGCTTGGATGTGGCATTGTGTCTGCACATAATTGCAGTGTGGCACAGACATTCATGTGCATATGGACCAAGTTCCAGCCACCACAGTTTTATTTTCTCAGTCATATTAATTATAGAGAAATTGTGTAGGTACTTAATATTTAGTAGTGAACCCTTACATATTTATGTTGGCCTAACTCTGGCTGGTATTACCATACAATCAGTAAGTTATAGGTGATAATTACATGCTTGTTTCCGAATAACAATCTTTTTACCATGGAGAGACTTTACGAGCTATCCGAGGATTTAATGGTTAAAATACAAAAAAAGGTTGAGGATATAAGATTTATGGAAACAGGATTATATAGTTACATTACATATTTGCGCGTGGTTTTTGCGTAAGCTGTCTAGAAGTGTGGCACCAGAGACATCGAGCCTCCAAACACATATTGAATTCATTAAATCATCAAGTCTTATAGAAAAAAAAACAACTCAACAACTCTAAAAACCTGTAGTCATAAGACACTTCAACACTTTCTGAATTTATATTTACTTATGTTTTTTTTAACTTTTTTAATGCATTTAAACTTGTAAAAGGTCCTGTGCAGTTCAAGATAAATGATTATAAATCTACTAATTTAAGTGTTTCCATGGTTATAAGTTGCGTTTTCCAGTGCAAACCTTTTATTTGAAATTTTGGTTTAAAAAAGCAGATTTTTATCCTTATTTCATTGCATAATTAATATCAAAAATATGAAATATTGTGTTTTATCTTAAACATTTGCTGTTTACTTGAGTGGTTCAAATGATGAACCCTTTTACTGGTGAGATTATCGTTGGTATTTATTTCAATCAGTATATGTTAAGCGTTAGTAAAAAATTCAACAATTAGGAGGCAAATTCAGAGCATTGTTTGCTGGAAAAATTAGTTTTTCATGGTGGTATATTACTTGTATGTCATGCACTGTACACCGATCTACTGGAAATTTTGTGAATGGCATGTTATAATAATTCTCTTTTCTTGCCTCAAGTGAGTGAAATATTGTGTTTTATCTTAAACATTTGCTGTTTACTTGAGTGGTTCAAATGATGAACCCTTTTACTGGTGAGATTATCGTTGGTATTTATTTCAATCAGTATATGTTAAGCGTTAGTAAAAAATTCAACAATTAGGAGGCAAATTCAGAGCATTGTTTGCTGGAAAAATTAGTTTTTCATGGTGGTATATTACTTGTATGTCATGCACTGTACACCGATCTACTGGAAATTTTGTGAATGGCATGTTATAATAATTCTCTTTTCTTGCCTCAAGTGATTTTTTGAAACAGGATATCCCATTGTTGTTGTGATTATAAGTGTTAGAATTTTTCTGTACAGTTAAATATATGTTTTGTTATTTACCAATCTATGAGTGTACTGCAGTGAAATTATTGGTGGACATAGCTACAGGCATCGTTGGCTCCGCCCACTCAGTAGGATTTTCTGCTTCATATTAGCTAGACAGACAAGCTTGGCTATAGAATTTCCAGTATAGATCAAGAGCTATGTTTTTGTTGATAGTTTTTATGTTGAGGTTTCAGCGAGCATGTCATCAATTGCAGCCGATAAAGATCAAATAACAAGATGAAATTAAATAGAAAATGTAAATAATTTACTAAACAGATACACGGTGCCAACATGCTACTAGTCAACAGTTGCTTATAATTACCATTTTGCCACTTTAAAGTTTTTTTGTCTACATATTACAAATACATTTTTGATTTATTTGTGACCGATTTTTTTCTCATTTGAGAACCATAGAACACATGGGCTTACCTTATTTTGTTATACCATATACGTTCTGATTCTTTGTCATGAACATGATGAAGTTGATTGATTGAATGCACTCTGAAATCCCATGTTTTACTGTAGTTTGTAGATTAATTTGGATTATTGGTATTGTCTTTTTGCTTTATTTTATTTTGCCAGATACATGCATGTAATGGTTGTATTCTGCATGTATCTGTTAATATTTGTGTAAATTTTCTATTTACAAATTAATTCTTAGCGTTTTCATGTTCAAATTATTGTTGTTTTTTTCCCAGTGAAACAAGTTGACACCCCTCCAAAAAGTTAATAAATTTGGTTTTTGATATGAAATGTGTTTTATTAATTATAAATTACATGATTCAGCTGTGTAATTGCTTTAACAAGTGTAATTGTACTTATAATTATTGTCATGATGCACAATTTTGTAAATCAAAGCCTGAGAGCAAAAATAGTTTATGCACGTGTAAATAAGGCAACTTTGCGTCTTTTTTGCTTCCAGAATCGACTTTGTTATATATGTTTTGCACATTTCCAAGGTTTAAAATAATGGACTGAGAATTCTAGCATTTATTATTATATTGTCTTATATCTTCATGGCATATTATTAGCAAAAAACTTAAGCATTATAATGAAGAATTCACTTTACGTAAGTATTTCTGTGATTTATTTAATGTTCTGAAATTATGATTTAGTATGCTTTACTTTTAAGAAATAATGAAAACTGCTAAGTTTTAATGTATATTAGTTGAAATGATTTATGCATGTTAAATTATGGCTTTGCTGTCATAGTAACTGGTGGAATATTGTTATATTATCTTGGCTCTTTTTATTATTAATTTTTTGGTTGTTTGAAACAAAAAATCCAGTCCTTAATTTGTCAGTCATTCTGAGTTTTGCTATATGATGATGACAGTTTGTCATAAAATTGGACCTTTTCTGTTGGGTTTTGTACAAGTGTTTCATCTTCAAATTGTGGCTTCAGAACAGTACATTGTGTCTGTAATGTTATATCATCATACAAGCTTCTGTTTTTTTAGAACAAGTTACTCTTCAGTTGATTATTTGTAGGATATGTGGCATTCACCCTGGTATTGATGTTGCCTCTGTTTGTAGGACATTGCATTTTGGCAATATTGTAATGTGGTGATCGTTCATTTACTGTGGTTTCACTGAATTTCAATGGGGATTTAATACGGTAGATTTCGTGGGTCGGCTGATCCAAAAAATCAAATCCCCTTGAATATAAATGCCGAGATATCCGTCAACCATCCGACATTTGACGGTATCCGAATTTGTGCTACAACACAACTTCCGGTAAAGAACCTTGGATGTACAAATTGGATTTTACACGAACCTGGTGTTATCTGAACACATTATTTTATCCCTAAAATTGTGTATGCATGCTCTTTCACGTATACTTTTGCCATTTGTCAACAAGAACCATTTGAGAGCCAACTAGCGTGTGACAAAATATCCGTAACAATAATTAATAGACATTGCGTATCAACATTTTCGTATGTTTAATGATTTTTTTGAGAGTGTTTGCTTAATTGTTCAAATTAATAATGGATTAATTAAATAGCATTGTTGTTAAAGTTGTTCATATTGTTGGAAATGACTTTGTTCTAATTGCTATAATAATTAATAATGTACATTTCATCATTTAGGTCATTCCAAAACAGGGAAACGATTTTGTGAATAAATACTAAAAAAGAACAAAAATCATAACCTTTAACAAAAGTTCATTGATTGTTAGAAGTCTTGACAGTGGTGTCTGTTCAGTGAGTCGTTAGTGAATAAATAAAATGACATATATACTGGTATTTGTTATATTGTGTATTTATGTGTAATTAGTGAATAAATAAAATGACATATATACTGGTATTTGTTATATTGTGTATTTATGTGTAATTAGTGAATAAATAAAATGACATATATACTGGTATTTGTTATATTGTGTATTTATGTGTAATTAGTGAATAAATAAAATGACATATATACTGGTATTTGTTATATTGTGTATTTATGTGTAATTAGTGAATAAATAAAATGACATATATACTGGTATTTGTTATATTGTGTATTTATGTGTAATTACTAATTAGTGAATAAATAAAATGACATGTATACTGGTATTTGTTATATTGTGTATTTATGTGTAATTAGTGAATAAATAAAATGACATATATACTGGTATTTGTTATATTGTGCATTTATGTGTAATTAGTGAATAAATAAAATGACATATATACTGGTATTTGTTATATTGTGTATTTATGTGTAATTAGTGAATAAATAAAATGACATATATACTGGTATTTGTTATATTGTGTATTTATGTGTAATTAGTGAATAAATAAAATGACATGTATACTGGTATTTGTTATATTGTGTATTTATGTGTAACAATGTGTCTTTGTTCACATTCATGTTCTCATGTGAATGTTTTAAAGCATCATAATAAGTATAATAAATTGTTAGTGTTGTTTTTTCTATTTATATTCATAGTACATGTATCATTTTTTTATACACGCAAAATGGTAGTTAACTCCCTGTTAATGAACAGATATAGAATGCATCGTTGTTTTCCAAGCAGTACATCATACAGAAATATTATTCAGTACAATGGATTATCCAAATGATTTTTTCAGGCCCTAACATTTCAAATCATTGGGGCTTAGTGTATGTTCATATGTGATATAATGTATGTTCATGGTGGTATCATATATGTTTATATGTGTTATATTTTGGTGATATTTTGTACAATATTTAGATTGAATTGATCACCCTGGTTAGTCTGTAATTTGTACTTAACCATACCAAATAGACAACATCTAACCACACCTGTGGCTAAAAGATCATGTTAATTATTTATTGTTACTTTCAAAGATAAAACACTTACTAATAGTAGAATTAAGGAACGGATGTTACAAAAAAAAAACATGAAAAAATGACACATGGTTACAGGTGATAGAAATATTTTATAATCCAGTTTATTTGCAGTTTATATTCTATCTACTTGACACCATTCTCCTAAGGATTGCTACACAATATTTTATTGTTAACTTCCTGTTGGAGAGTACTTAGAACTTAGTGTGGAAACTTAAGTGTTTCTTCCATGAATCTTCCAGATAACAATTTTTGGTGAAACTTATATTCTTTATTCAGTTGAGATATAATTTTCATATTTATTCCATGGAATTAATTGTCATTTATAGTGTTTTACATGGTTCATTTTGTGTGCCAGTAAACACATATAAAAGGCCTCTGTGGCAAAACTATAAAATTTTTATTGAAGTAATTCACACTAATTCTCTTACATTTAACATGTGAACAATCATGATGAAACTTATAAAAATTATGTTCATTCAGAATGAGTGTAATTGGTGTAATTCTTTGAATCAGTGCTGCAATTTTATTCATTTAAAAGTTGGGTTTGTATCTTAATTATTGCCACTATGCAATACACATTATTATACATTTATCAGCACTATTGATTAGAATGACAATTTGGTGAATTTTTTACTGTTCCTTTAAAAGGATACTTATCACAAGCTGTTGGTGCCAGTTATAATATTTGTCAACTATTAAAGGTGTATACCTGTCTCATATGCTAGAGGCTGTGATTATATAAGTTATTTTATGGGTATTGGTAATTCCCCTATTTATGCTTAGTATTATACAGGTTTGTCGACTGCTGGGGTATGGTTAATGTGAGCAAAATAGAACTTATATAATAGTTGTTTTTCATGTGTATTACCCATGTGCAAAAGCAAGCGTTGCATACTTCCTCTATATGTTTTTTAATATAGGGTAAAATCGGTCTTAAGCACCCATGAATTTGAGCAGATTTGGTATTGTCTCATGTGCCTCTCTCATGTGGTCTTAGATTTGATATTGTATCTTGTGCCTATCATGTGGTTACTTCAGTGTAGTGGCACTCTGCTTTTCCTTGCTCCAACCTCCTGCCTGCTTGTATTTCAAATTCACTATAACCCTGTTCTACTGTAATTATATCTTAATGAAAATAGCCTCAGTGTAGTTATGGTTGGTAAGTTCTGCGTTGATTAGCAGTTCAACCCTAGTTAAGGTCAAACTGAAATAAATTGATATCAACAAGATACTTTTATCTGTGTTTAACCCAAGGTTTATTACTAGGTGTCCCAAGGTATGTGCTAATGGAGCTGACAGTTAAACCATTTCCTAATCATATAAAATTGATTGTAAATAAATAAACAGCAATTATACAGGTCAGATTGAAGTCATGAATTGACAGATATGGAAAAATCTTGAAGACTAACAAACTATACTGGGCAGTCCAAACACCTGCTGTGGCAAAATGCAGTGAAAAAAAGCCTTAAAATTACTACATGGCAATCTATGAATTATGTAAATGTTGAATAGTTTTTACCTGTAATCAAATATTTAGTAATTTTCAACTTAATTTTGATAATAACTAGAATTTATGTTAAAATTTATGTGTAAATGATACTTCTCAGCAAAGTTCATTCCTATTTTTGTATTTATCAGACCAAACATTGCTCTGGCACTTATCCTGATAGATAGGGAATGTTTATTTTCTGACCAGTCAGGGAAACAAATATAAAACTTGTTGCTCAAATTGATGCTGAAGTGAATAGATAGATAGCGATTTGTTATGTTATCATTTATCAAAGTGCTATGATTTGTTCAGGTGTTCACCTCATTAATGCACAAGGTGAAGAAAGGTGAAAGTATTCTGATCTATGGCCAGATATCGGATCATGAAAAAAATGCTACATTCAGTGTAAATATTAATGTGTCTGTACTCTGTTGTCTGGGTTTGCATATTTGTTGTGTTATCTTAGTACAGCTTTGGGGGCTTTCGTCCTGATACAACAGCTGCTTTCTTCATATGTATCAATCATTAATTAAAAACCAATTAATCAATTTGTGTTAAGATAATCCACAAGTAACTTTAGATGCTTAGACATTTAATAATGCAGTATAAGTTATTGACCTTATTGAAATTTAATTTTATGTCTTTTCAGGACTATGTACGATGTGGGGTGACCAGCAAGTCGTCTTCTGATATTATTCTTAGTGGTAAGATTCTTTAAAAAATCATCTTGCATTCATAATGAAACACATGCATTTTTCTGACTGCTTAATCAATTCTTGTCTGGCAGTCTCATGTCTTTGGTTTATGAAGCACTGCTCACTTTTGAATGTATAATGTTACCATAATGATTAACTCTTTGCTTCTTGATTGACCAGATTCTGCTCTGTGTCAATTAAATTTTTTTTAAACTTTCATTAGATGTCATTAAATTTATTTTTATTTAGTTTAAATCTATTTTTGTACCGTGGATGATTACAGTTTATTAACTGTAAAGTGGATGTTATTTGTTATTTACATAGATGGTGCACATTTTATCTGTGTTTTAGGTTCTTATGACCACACGGTGAAGTTGTATGATACCCGTATGGGTGAGAATGTACTTAGTGTAAATCATGGAGCACCTGTTGAGAGCGTTCTCATATTTCCTACTGGTGGTGTGTTTTTATCTGCAGGTATGATTCTAATATTTCTGTCTTAAAGAGACAGCTTTACCTATGTTCCTACAAATGTAAGATTATCATATACTTATAAATGTGGGCATCATCTGCCTTGCTTACGTCTTTCATCTGATTTATGTCCCAGTTTGTTTTGAATGTTGTCCTCAGATTTATTAATTCCAATTCCACTTGCATGTAATCTTTGCTGTAATGGAGAGTCACTGACTTGAACCTCTGAAGGAAGAGTTAAGTCTTAAGAGTGAAGTGTTTTGTTTCCTTGTATCTACTCTGGTGTGTTTTTTCCTCCTTCTCAGACACTTCATACAGTTCAACTTGTATTGAGCAACCACCCTTGGGGTGATCTCAAAATGGTCTCTTAATTGAATAGTCCCTTTAATGTTATGTCAGAATTAATTTATTTGCTTCATAGAACAACCGATAAAGGAATAACCTTTAGCTTTAATCTGAAGAAAGTGTATATTGTATCATAAAGTTTACGTATTCAACAAAATAATTTCAATGTATAACATATACACAAAGAATGAATTACAATTTTTCTTACATTGAGGTTATCCATAAGGTGATGTATGTGATAATGCAAAAGCATATATCTCTCTGTGACTGAAGTGTATTATTGTATATCCAGATCTAATTATCAGTACTGATAAAGATCCAGATGCATTGTAGTAGTGACACAGGAATACATTATATTTCAATCTTTATCATAAATTAGGTGGCTTTCTACTGTTTGCTTGTTTCACTTAAAACATTAATTCGTACATTGATCAATAATAATAATCTTGTGTAAACCAGTTAATTAAATAAAATCATTAAATATTTATACTTAAATCATGTTAAAATTTGTCATTCAGTTAAAAGTTTTGATATATTCTGCAGGAATTACTCAAATTGTGCGGTTTCTTTGTGACTGAAACACAGTATTTGTGCTGATTGTAGTCTCACATACTCAAAAAAGTGAATTTTTAGATACCATAATTCCTTGGAGTTAAAGTATAAAGTTTAGGGTATCCCCACACCAATCAAGTTAAGTTTTTCTTGAATATGCTTTCTTAATTTTTTATCCACTATTTCTATCCTATGATTTGACAAAACATCTTTTACTTTCATTTTTATGCCTTTCTGTGTAGTGTCTGGAACCCTCTCTAAGTAGTTATATTGGGTGATGTTAATTCTTAACATTACAAATTTTGACCTATTTAGTCTGAATAAAACTGTGCCATTGCATGCATTATTTTTTATAAAATTAAGAGCATTTTGTATTTCAGTTATTTTTTTTTCAAGTGAGACTGCACAACGCTAAAAAATGGCCATTTTTGGAGCATTTTTAATGCATATCTCAAGAATGAGTAACACTGGGCTCTTGAAATTTCAGAAAAGTAAGGTAGATAACTGCCAATCTAGTGAATTTTTAAAATTAGTTCCTATCTTGTATATTTTTTCTGTGCCATTGATATGACAAAAAAATCCTGATCAGCACCAATATTGTGTTTTAGCCGTTGATAAGTGGGTTACTATCATTTTACCATATCCATGAAAATACTGCTTTCTGATTGGCTGGATTGCTAATTGATATTAACTTTTTCACTCTGAAAATGGTAAGAGAGCTTTTAAGTGCATATGCACAGGTTGTACTTAAAACAAAGGAATTTACTAAATTACATATTGAACCTCTAATATTTGCTGTTTTACCTAGAAACCAGACAGATGTAGGATTTTTTACCACAAATTCAAGTTTATACAAATTAAGAACCATTTTCCCAATTTATTTTTGCAATATTTAACTACAAAATGGTATTCATCATCCATGTCACACTGACAACACAAATGACAGAAAATGTTGAATATGTTTACCAGATAGGGGAAATTAAGGAGTAAAGATGTTTACTTAATTACAAATCATTGTAAGCCGAGACAGTTTTAATATAGCTGGAACCCCAACCTGCCAAATCATAATGGTGTGCTATGCAATAAACAACGTAGATGTCATTTGTAAGCAACTATGTAACTAATCCATAATGTCATATTGTGAAATATAAAGTATCTAGCCAATAAACTGATTTTATAGAGAATGCAAAATGCCAATTATTATTAATTCAAGCATTATGAATTGTAGGTATAGAGTTAGTGAAATGTTTGGAGATGAAATTTTTCATGTCATTTATGCTTGTTACTTCCAACTGGTTTTATCAATATAAGTTTATATTTCAAGCAGGGTGATGAACATTTAACATGACATGTAGCCACAGTATCTGACAGTAAAATAACAACGTGCCATTATTAGAAATATCTGGTTTTGCAGTAAAAATAAATGATGATGTACTAAGATATGAGGGTAAAAAACACGAAATAACTGCTAATAAAATAAATGTGTGAGGATACATATAATCACATTCAAATGATAATATTAGTATTACTCATAGGCCAAGTCTAAAATAGTCACTACAGTATTTGGATTATTTCTGCATCAGTTATACTGTATTTATATTTGATGGTCAGCTGATGTGACAATTTACATTTATGTATAATGATCAGCTTATATAAATGACAGTACAGTATTTATGTATAATCATCAGCTTATATAACTGATAGTTTTACATTATGTATAATGGTCAGCTTATATAACTGATAGTTTTACATTTATGTATAATGGTCAGCTTATATGACTCATAGTTTTACATTTATGTATAATGGTCAGCATATATAACTGACAGTATAACTGATAGTTTTACATTATGTATAATGGTCAGCTTATATAACTGAAAGTTTTACATTATGTATAATGGTCAGCTTATATAACTGATAGTTTTACATTATGTATACTGATCAGCTTATATAACTGATAGTTTTACATTGTGTATAATGGTCAGCTTATATAACTGATAGTTTTACATTATGTATAATGGTCAGCTTATATAACTGAAAGTTTTACATTATGTATAATGGTCAGCTTATACAACTGATAGTTTTACATTATGTATAATGGTCAGCTTATATAACTGATAGTTTTACATTATGTATACTGATCAGCTTATATAACTGATAGTTTTACATTATGTATAATGGTCAGCTTATATAACTGATAGTTTTACATTATGTATACTGATCAGCTTATATAAATTTTTCATTTATATATTATGGTCTTATGTTCCTCTACTATGTAAGTGGCAACATTCCCACAGGTATTACTCTATTAATGAACAAAAGATTGAATTAGTTGCTTTTAAAATTGTTTCTGAATATAATCTGGTATTACATGGTATAAAATGTTCTGTTCCATATTCAGAAATTTAGTTAATAATTAATGTGATATTGATCTATTTCTGTCAGAAAGATAAATATCAACATTATTATAGAAGTTTGTCAATTTTTGCTGTGAAAATAAGAACATACATATAAAACATGTTTTCAGTGAGGGGCCTCAGTGGTCAAATGGTTATGGTCTCTGACTAGTAATCTCTTGCCCCTCATTGCTATGAGTTCAAATTCCACCTGTTACCAAATTTCACATATGAAGAAGCTATCCTGCTGTCTTACAGAAGATCTACCAAGGTGTACATCTGGGGGTCTTCCTCTGCCATTATAGCTTGAAAAGTTGCTAAATGACCCTGGCTGTTGGTGTGACGTTTTGACCCTAGTGACAATTAAACAAAATACATGTATTCAGAAGTTTTTGTCCTCACCAAAGCCAGTACTAAATTCTATTCTCTCAAATCTCAGCTCTTGAAATTTAAAATTATGAGTCTTAGATTAGAGACATTTGATATGTTTAATGTTCAGTTCAACCTGTGTTTTGGGGCCACCTTCAAATAAAGACCACCCTGTGAATGAAGACTATTCTTTGAAAAACAATCACTGATCATTTAGAACAAACTGACATCCAAATGAAGGCCACCTGTCAATAAAGGCCACATTTTGTCTTTCCCAAGGATGGCCTTTGTTCACACACAGGGTTGTTAAACACCAGGTTTTCCCTCAGAGCTTTGTTTAAGAGTCCCAGGTACTCTCAGTACAATATTTTTGGGGTCCTTGGTGGGTAATAGTTGTATTACACAATAGTTGTATACTCTACAAGTTGAATAGTTCCCTATCAATGTTCAGTAAATTTGGTCAGTATTATTATTATGGAAATAATTTCTCCACTAAGTTTGAAAACAACAAATTTGCCCCTGGTATATTCTTAATTGTCACGGCTGATGACGAAAAAGACCTTGTTGAAGATAAATTTTTCACACTGTATTTATAAACCATTCACCAGTTTCGTTTTATTCCTTAGATGTTTGCTGAACACAAGATTGACTGTATTGTCAAAGAAACATTGAATGTGTGATAATTTAATATTAAATGTTCAGTGGATTTGATATGCTTCAGTTTTTAGATTTATACTGATTATTATTTTAGACATTTGAACATATTGACTCCAGCTGTCAGATTAATTATATGTATAATACTACACAATAAAGCATTATTAGGGCTGCCAGTTTTCCAAACAAACAGAGATTTCGTCTCTTAAAAATGGAATTTTGTACAATTCATTACAAGCCTGTTTTTGTTAATGTTTCAGTAAAGAAGTTCATGGTACAGATGCCTTATGGATACATTTCTAATTCAACTTAATTATGTTAAGAGATTTCAAGAATAACTTAAAGTCATTATTAAATCAGAATTTTCACTGACAGCCTAAATGCTCCCCCTCAGGTATAGATTCTAGTGTGGTGAGATGGGGGTATGAATGAATTAGCTGCTGTTGTTGAATGAATGCTTATTAAGAATAATCATATAACTTATTCGTCAATTAAAGAACAAGATTCCTCCATGATGGATGTTTTATTTACTATTTGTAATTCATTTTAAAAAGCTTTGAAAGATTTCTTAATGGGAAGAGGGAAGGAAGACAAGGCTGGATAATAAAGTGGTCTAATGGGTCATAAAAAGAACATGTAGCTTTGAGCCCCAGCAGTACACTGTGTGTCGTGTAGTACATATAAATCATAGAAATCTTCTCTGAATTTTCATTGCTAACATCTATATAATGGCTGTTAGGGTACAGATTCCCATTTATCTTGGACATGATATAAATAGTGGAATATTACACAGCACTTGGAAATTTATTGAAAAGTAATGTTTCAAGGAATTTCATGCACTTCTCTGTCGACATTTGTATAATTAAGTAAGCGAAAAGCATCTTATCAGGGCAGAAAAAACTCACCAGAACCTGTGGTTTCTATTATATGATTAGTTTAAATGAGAATAAAAAACATTAAACAATACAAATGAAACTGTCAATGGCAGACAGTTATGCTGTATGATAGTTGGAATAGATGATTATTACTTATATCATGAAGTACGACAGAACATATAGCAGTAATTCAGTTCTGTGTTTTTAATTAGTGGAGATGATGTGATCAATTTAAATTTTGGGCCATCTGATTGTTTTACATAATATCCTGTGTTTCATTAACAAATCTATTTGTTCTATACAACAATGTTTTTCTTAAAATGAACATGTAGATATTTGTGTTATTTGAGTTACTGGCCAATAACAACCCTGGTTATCCTCTGATTTATAGCCCCTCAGCTAATTAATTCCCTTGACCTTATTGTTGAAAAATTTAAAAAATATGACTCGCCATAAGTGCTTGAATAATCTTAACGCATCAATTAAGTGAAAAATTGATTCATTCAGTTTGTCACTGATTTAAAATATCTGTAAATTGTAACATTCCTTGGGTCATTTATTTGGGCATATTTGGTATGTATATTGTGGTATAAAATATACTAAACTTGTCCACTGTGTGTTTTTGTTAACTGTTATTAAATGATAATTAAAGGATTTGAAATTTTATGAATTAGCTCAGATTTAAGAATTTTAAGCATTTGTAATAATTTGAAGATAGATTAACCAAGTGTCCATTCTGAAAAGACTGAGAATTGACTTGGGTGAAAATTAATCTTCTCTGAAGAGGCTGTGAAATTTAACATGATGATTCGAAATATAGCTGTCTGTGTACTTGAAAGTGTCTTTTAAATACAGGCAAGTTATTATCCTGGGACTCAGCACTTAAATGCTTAAACAGACACAAATCAAATGGAACATATTCTTCATAAAAAAATACAAAACTGATATTACAATCAGGCCTTAAAGCATGAATGTATAAAACAGAATCACAAATATAAAAACACATACAGTTATCTAAGTAACAATGGAGCAGTATGGGGAGAATTGTTTCTGAGAATTTGTTATGAATATGATGCTGGCTGACAACAAGGAAATCTGTAATATGAATCAAAAGGTTAATGAATTAGAACAGATATAGAATGATCTTGCTCTTGGCAGTATGTATATAATAACTACATCCACATCTCTGCCAGCTCTTTGTGAAAATGAATCCACCATGAAAATCTATTTTACACATACTAATGATGGAGATTTGACGCTATTCGAGTAGTGTATTTATGTGTTCAGGGGCAATTTTCTATGATTATTAATGACTTTCGGCACCAGCCCAAATGCCAAGATCAACAGCTACGAATATGGAATCACGTTTATTTCAAATTTGTAATGAGTTTAACATACGAATACTTGAGTGATACGGTGATATAAAGAGGCGGTAAATGTTTTATATTCATATTACTTTTGATGCACACTGATGTGAAGTATGGGGTCACAAAGATACTTAAAGGGCACAACAGTGGAACAGTCATGCTCAGTTAATATCCTGTCGCAGAGAATTTGGGTCATGGCATGATGGGAAATGTTTGATTTAAGAAGCAGATGAGAAAATCAAACGGACCAATCAAGTTCCAATTGGTAAACATGAAAGTCTCAATTTCTATGGTATTTGGATTCTAAGTGCAACTCAAATATATGTTTATCTGGACTGAAGGCAGGGTTGGTAGAAGTGAAGTAAAAGTAATTATCCACCGTGCTGCCTGTGGTCATGATGAAACATTAAACGCTATTTGATGTATGAGAAATAAATAAATAAATAATAAAATTAATAATTGTGAGTTATAACAGTGAGGAAACGTTTAAATTCTGCATCTATGTTATTTGTTTTCATGCTTTTGAAGGTGTGTCATTCTCATAATTAGGTAGTGTTAAAAACTCCCATTATGCAATACATTTTATAAACTTCCTTGGTGGCCATATTTTTATCCATAATAATTATGTATGTATCACATTTAGTTACTGATAATAATATGCCTGAACTGTTGTGTATAAAAATCTTCTCATTAGAACTGAGTAAGGAAGGAAAACACAATTTACAATCATTAAAAATCACTCTAGGGAATTCCTACTTCTTTAATTTGTAGGCAACACAAAAAAACACAGCTTTTATTTGTAAATCTAAATTGCACATTTTATGAGTGAGTAATATAATAAGTCATAGAATATTTTATTTAATGACTCTTTATGAAAATAAAATTGTTGCAAATGTTGATTATAGCAGACAAAATAATATTTTTCTTGTTAATGAATTTTTGCTCCATTTGCATTGTGTTTACATGGCAACCATCTTGTAAGAATTATGATACATATGTTTCTACATTTTCTAATAAAATAAGTATCAGTGAAGCCTGAAATTACTATCAGCCAATTTTCACAAATTCTGGTGAATTTCTGTAAATTTGTGGCAGATTTTCTCTAGTGAGTTGACAGATTGGAGATATGTAGCATTCTGCTAAGTTTTTGGCACTTTTCACTCAGAAAATAATTTGAAGAAAAGATCTCACAGGAATCTAGGGGTTCCTCTTACAGTTATTCTCATAAATAAAATACGATATTCAGATAAAATATTTTAGGATTTGTTATTTTTTGTTGTCAGTTAATTTTCATCTAATGTTAGCGCTTGCTGAAAATTCATAAAATGAGAATTTTGACATCTCAGATTGCTAATTAATGTAGCTGGCCCTTAGTGTATAACTACATAAAAACATATTTTAACAATTATTAACAAATTTTTATTGCATGACGGAAGGACTTGAAAATGTTTCAAAGAAAATTCAAAAACTTTGAAAATTCTAAAATCAGTGAAAGCAATCCTGAAAAGTTTTTTTCTTTCAAATTAGAAAAAAATCTCAATCTCTTAAAATAGATGGAACATTTTGCAGTAACATCTTCATCAGAATTTGTTGGGATGTTAGCGTTTAAAAAATTAAGAGCAATTGGATAGTAATTATATTAGTCTACATTACAGAAAGACAACTACATATATTCTGATAGACAAGTGGAAATTAATTCTCTATCTAATCAGGCTGTAAGTACAAGCCGTGAACGAGTTTACTAGAACTGTATCCAGCATGTTATTTATTGATGAGAATTTAGGGCCCCCTGATTTAATTTAGTAATAAATGTCAGTTTATGTGTAAGTATAGACTTCACATACCTAATATGTAGAAAATCCGCTTACTCAAGAAGAACAAAAACACAGGGCAATGCAGGTTTAATGAGATATTGAGAAAAAACCTGAACAAATAGGTTGAAAATTTTAGAAATTTCTGGTATGTGGCTGTACTTTGAGTAGACTCTTGTTAAATACTTAAAGAATTGTCCCCTACACTACTGCTGATATGTTTTAGTATTTTTATCTTACCTTGGCATGTACTAGTTAGAACTTAATTCAAACTGATCCTTATTTTGCTTGCCTTGTTTTATACGCTCCTCATTAATATGTGTGAAAGTTCTTCTTATTTTTGAAATGATATAATTTCCACATAAATTAGAAAGTGAGGTGTTGCCTTTGCTGATGCCGTTATGAGAATCTTTGGCCTTGAAACAATGTAGGACTAGCACCTTTCACATGTATTTGGTATCCTTCTTATTGTGTCCAAGGCCCCTGTGGTATATTTTCTCACACTGTCTTTGTTGGATTGGCTGACATGTTCCTGTGGGGAAGTGACTTGAATACTAAATCTCTCAGTTGGATGTTTTGAACAATGAGATTGGGCTGTCAGTTTAGTTTGATTATCTTTCATATATTCTATAAGTTATAAGTTCTTGTTGTTGTATGGTGTTAATGTATTTATCACAAGTTTATAGCCGACCCTAGTTTTTCACTAGAAAAATTCCTCTTAAAAATCCCATAACACTTGATTACCTACACACAATAACACTTAATTACAAACAAATAACTGGAAAGTCATTAACAGATAGCTACATACTAAGTATTCCAAGACAAAGGTTATTGTAATAAATCAGAAAAATTTGTTTATTTACTGATTTTCTCCTGAGTAATAATCCCTGAGCTTTATATATATTTGTTAGTGGAATCTGTCAGGCAGAATTAATCGTAAAATTAGCGGAGATTTTTCAACAGAGCCTTTGATTCTTGCCTGAAATTGTTATTCTAGAAATGTATCCATTCTGTTAATTGCTAGCATATGATTAAGCATCTTGCTGAAATTACCAGTCCATGGTTGTCTCTGTATCATTTCTACTGTGTTGAGAGTTCATTTATGTTCATCCTGAAGCCCTGTCTGGCTTAATTCTCATCCTATCTTAATTATTATAAGATTATAAAGACTCACTTCTGATTGGTTATAGTCATTCCATTAACAGTCCTTATGTCACTGTGTGGTTACAATTCAATGGTGTCATATCCTGGTGCTATCAATCAGATCAATGTGTTGTACTACTGCAGATTTATATTGCATGCTCTGATTGGTTGATAAAAATGTACAACATAATACGTTGGTCCGGGTTTTGCAATAATAAGTCTGTTGTGATAATGTATACACTATATGATACTTTTATTACTCTATATAAATGTGATAAGATTATTGGTTCATTACAGTGGAAACCCTCTAAACAGGTTCCTCTGTAAACGGTTTCCACTCTTAATCGGTCAAATGCTCTGATCCGACATTGTTACTGTAAAATTCAAAAATCACCTCTAAACTTGCATCCCCTCTAAACCAGCCAAATGAATTGTTTCCAGGCTTGACCAGTTCAGAGGGGTTCCACTGTATTAAGTATAAGCAGTCACATCAAACTTAAATAAACCTAAAGGCTTTAGTGAAAGAGGATCCAGATCTAACTCTTGGTATGTTCAATAGAGATGCTATCTCACACTACAATGATGACTTTTTGTCCAGTATAAAGGACATGCCTTGTTGTTTAGATTAAATGACTTGGGTGCTGCTTCTGGAACTGTCTGACAACTGAACATGTGTCTTGAAGAGTTTTGACTCCTGGGTATTGTCTGTATTTTATGGCTCTTGATCTTTGTCAATTTTGTGAAATATGATATACATAATGGTATTTTTTCCCTTGGTAACATAGTTTGAAACTTTTATAACACATTAATGGTCCCAGGTTTGATTCTCATGTGTAAAGTTCTAATGTGTCAATTGTTCTGCAGGCTCTTAGATTTTCTTAAGTTTTCCTTCATGTTATTTTCGGTTTAGTTACCATGGAAACTGACTCACAGAAAGTGTTAAAAATTGAATGTTACCTTTGATTGATGTACCATTAATGAGGTTAAAATACTCGCTAGCAGTCACAACTCTGAAACTGTTTTTGTTACCAAAACATTCTCAGAGACACAAGATGAAGATAAACTCTTGCTGTGCAAAATTAGTGGTTTCTGATACGTGGTTGGGAATAGTAAATATTTAACTTTGAGTTGTTGAAAGATGGAATCGTTGAATAAGATAATACCCATATATGGTACAGTATATGCTGGAATCAGATCTAATTGTTGTCACCATACCAGATATAAACAAACATATGTAGACAGTTCTAAGCTAAGATTTGTCTTTGTGTATGCTCAGCACCCTTGTTACTGTGTTATGATGAACACTTTCCATACTCTGCATTGTTGCACTGCAAGAAACATCTGGAGAAGGTTTAGACTTAAAGTCAAGTCTTTTTTGTAGATCTTTTGCCTTTCTAAATTATGATTTTATGAAATCTAGTTTCTTTTTGGGGAGTGAAAAGAAAAGCACCTCCACACACAAGTGGATTGGGGACACCCACTGACACATTCCCCTTATCCACAGCCCAAACTATTGGGGCTTGAAAGAAATGCTGGCTGCTCAGAGATAAAAGGAGAGATGGTCTAAAAAAGGAATGATAACAAATTGACAGTTAAATACTCTCTCAGTTGATGTTACTGACAACTTTAAAAAAGTAACAAAAATAAAAAAAATGCTAATGTATGTTTAGACTTTATAAAACACATTATAAATCAGGAAAAAGTGTGTTTCTGCTGACAGTTGTAAAGGGGATATCTTTTTCCATTGTCTGACTACAGAGCTAAACTTTGTACTATAATTCAATTGATTTTCATGGCTGACAGCCATTGTGATGGTCAGAATCTGATAATTAGACTGTGCCATTAAAATTCTGCACATTTTATGGACTGGTTGTCAGATTTCTTTCATTTTCAAGAAAGAAGTTCTCTGTTAGGAAACTTCAGGAATCCTGCTGGCATGAACTGTGTTCACTAAACATTAATTTACCATTTAATTGCCAGATTATTTCTAATGTCAGTTGTTTAATTGACCAGTAGGTCACCGAAGGTCAAGTTCTGTATTAAAATAATTTACTGAACAAATTTTTGTATGATTGTTAATGAATGTACAGTTTTATTGACAATTATGAAAAGATAATGTAAAATATTCATGAGTCTATAGACTACTGAATGTTCCCTAATTAATGTCCCTCTTCTATTTCTTGAACCTCCCCTAATTTATACCACTCCCACTAATTAGTACCCCTTACTGTTTTGAATAAAAAGAAGAAAAAATACTGCTTGATTTGCTTTTAAAATCTTTCAAGTTAAATAAAATGCACCCCAAAAATTGCAACAAATTGAAAAGAAATCTGTAAACCAGGCATTTATTAGGAATATTGAGTTGAAGCATTATGTGTGACAGAAATGTCACTTGGTTTATATCACATTGAAGTATACAGTGCCAGATTATATAGAAATACATAATGTATCTGATAAATATGTTTTAAAAAAATCTGATATTGAACCTGCTTTAATCTAGTTCTAGACCATATATGATAGTGTATTAATTTTGTTGCTAATACTTATCTGAATGGTCAAGTGGCTATGACCTGTGACTATAAATTATTGGGCACTAAAAGCTGTAACTTTGAATCCATCCTGGAACCAAACTTGTGCATTTTTTCTATGGAAAGTGGTCCTAACCATGAAGATGTTTGCCTAAGGTCCTTCTCTTTAGTTAAAGCTGGAAAAGTCTCCAAATGACCCTTGCTGTTGGTGCGACATTAAATCCCAGTGTAATTGTCTGAAACTAAGATATGAAATGTAAAAAAAACATTAATTCAAACAAAATTTAAATTAGAATCTTCAATTAAGGGTGTATTATTTATGTGTAGATGTGTACATTTTTTAGCTCACCTGAGCATGTAGTGCTTGGTGAGCTATAGTGATCAGTCAGTCTACTCCGGCATCCGTTGTCCGTCGTCCACACCTGGTGTTTGTTAATGCTCTAGTGGTCACACTTTGGAGTGAATCTTCATCAGACCTGGTCAGAATGTTCGTCTCAATGATATATTTGACAAGTTCGAACATGGGTCATCTGGGGTAAAAAACTAGGTCACCAGGTCAAAAAGAATAGAAATTTTGTTAACACTCTAAAAGTCACTGTTTTGATTGGATCTTCATGAAACTTTGTCAGAATGTTTGTGTTGATGATTTTGTAAAATTGTGCGAGTATGGGTAATCTCCGGTCAAAAACTAGCTCACTAGGTCAACACTCTAGAAAACCTTGTTAATGCTCTAGAGGTTGCAATTTTGATTGAATCTTCATCAAACATTGTCAGAAGGTTTGTTTTAATAATATCTTGGACATGTTCAAAAATGGGTCATCTGGGGTCAAAAACGAGGTCACCAGGTCAAGTCATAGAATAACCTTATAATGCTGTAGGGGTCACAGTTTTGATTAGATCTTCATAAACCTTGTCAAAATGCTTGTTTTAATGATATCTTGGTTAAGTTCGAACATGGGTCTTCTGGGGTCAAAAACTAGATCACCAGGTCAAAGCATAGAAAAGCCTTGTTAACGCTCTAGGGGTTAGAGTTTTGATTGGATCTTCCTCAAACTTTGTCAGAATGTTTGTATTAATGATATCATGAACAGGTTTGAACATGCGTCAACCCAGGTTAAAAACTAGGTCACCATAAAAATCATAGAAGTTGCAATCTTTACTCAGGTGAGCGAAAAAGGGCCATCTTGGCCCTCTTGTTACACTATTTGTCTGAAACTCTTACTTCCAACTCTGGCCCTAAGTGCTAAGGTCAAGGTCATACTTAAGGTCATCCATTATGTATGAAATTTTGTTTATATTTGGTGTGTATGCTCTGTTCCAATGTATTGTTTACAGCCAATCTTAGTCATATGAATATCTACTTAGTGGGTTATGAGATAAGTGTCATGGAAGCTGATGCTAAAAATGTGTTGCAACTTTTGGGGAATATGTCACAATCAGTGACAGTTCTTGTTGAAAGATGAAATTAATTTGTTGTTGATCCAGAAAGGAAAAACAAGTATTGATACCAGCAGGAAATAAACACAGTATCTGTTAACATACTATTATTTCCCACAGAAAATGAAAGAAAAATTAATGTATAGGTGCCAAACAGGAGTCAACGAAAATTGATATTTTGCACGGTAATATAATTAGACTTGTTTTAATGATACTAACATAATGTTAGACATTAGTTGCCATATTGTTCCTCAAAACTGTTTATTTCTATGCTACAGTAAGCATGAATATTTTCTATTACAGTTTTCTAATTAATAAAGGAGGCAAAAAAGTCTATGCAGACTGGCACATGATTAATGATGCCTCCATCACTCAGAGATGTCTATAATGCTTGTAAAACTAGACGTCCAGTCTGAATTTTAAAATTTTATTCAAAAACTGCAGACATTTGGCAAAAATATATTTCAACTATTAAAAGTATCATTTTTCAACTCAACCATATGTTTGGAACATCTTGGTTTAAGTACAAGTGATTAATTATTTGAATATGAACATTAGCATGGTAAAAATAATTAAGTTGAATTTTTTTGTATGCTTCTTGATCTTTTTTGACCCCAAGTTTAAAGCATGGTAATAAAACTAAAATTCAGTCCCATAACAAGCCATTTTGATGACTGTACAGTTTGTATGGACAGATTTCCCAGGCCACTGTCGACATGGCAACCTTTTTTGACTGGTTTTGGCTTTTTTACGGTCTTTATTCCTCATTTTGAACAAAAGACTCTCCGATCATCTCATTAAATTTTAATGCTGAACATTTAATTTTAAGGGCGTCAAAGTGTGCTATGAAAGATGACAAAATTAGGTACCTTCAGTAAATATTCTGGAATTAAGGGATATAGGGGTTGCATTGGACTATAACAGGAATTTAGCCATTCTAATCAATTGCATGTTTCCTCTGAATGAAGTTCACATACAAGATGAACTGAACAAGCCTGAGACACTAATTGTTGAGTCTCTGACCCTCGACTTGCCAGCACCCCAGGGATCTATCGACAAACTGCTCTAACCTAATCATAGGGAAACAAAAAAATCGTGGAAATACTTCGAGACACGATTCTAATTCCTAATAATGAAGTTCTTTGAATATTTTATACTAATAAATATTTATTGCCCATTCTGTTATGTTGCTTGGCTTTTTCCAGACAAAATTAAAACCATTAGGCCTAGTTTTGATTTTGTCATTGGTCATTAACAGTTTTCAGAAATGCGATTACGATCACAAACAAGTGATTACTTGGAAAGATGATTCCCACAAAATGAGCTGCTGGAGTATAACTTTTAAACATCGAAGTTTAGCCATAATACAAATTGAAAGCCATTATGAGCTTCATAATGATAAAATTTAATCCCTGAAATAATTAAAATGTCCTATTTATTTTGAATAATGAAGACAAATGTAAAATTTTACTGACAAAACTTCATGAATTATTTTAGATATTCACATACTATTATTGCCTTTATTTCATTTTGTTTTCACTCTAATAAAAGAATTGTGGTTTACTTGATATGCTGACATATTTTCTTTAATTGCTGACAGATAATTTTGATATTGAATTTCATGTGACGTTTTCGCTGGCCTCCTTTTATTGATATGTTTGATATGCACTATTTTCTTTGGAGGCACTTAATTTGTTTCTTCAATTTTTGGTCTTATGTTAAATTTTGATGATTTTTCATTTACCGTATGTTTTTTTAATCAATTAATGAATTAATGGTAATAAGAGGCAGAAAATAAAGTTCCTGATGTGGAGTTCGAACCCGCGACCTTCTACATACAAGTCAGCTGCTCTACCATCTGAGCTAATCGGGCTGACCGGCATACAAACTACTATAAATACATATATTATAAGGCCGCAGCCGTGGTCCCGTGGTTAGTGCGCTGGACTTGTAACCTGGAGATCCTGGTTCGAATCCTGGTTGCGGCAGGTTATTCCCTTCTATGAAAATCTGACAAAATGTAGATTTTCCTCCATTTGTGGAAAAGTTGTTGGCTCCTTGTGGAAGAGTAAGGTAGTACTGGTTAGTATATACAGTCCAGTAGAACTGTTTAGGTGAACCAGTCGCAGTATATATAACTGAAAAATTGTTGAAAAACGGCGTTAAACCTCAGTGACATATATATACAGCAACATGTATTATATATACAGCACTGTTACAATGCTCCTTCCATTAATTAATTAAGCGACAACCACTGGTTCTTTAAGCTATCCCAGCCTTTGCTTTACCCTAGCGCTAGGATTCCAAGGCTAGCCACACACGGCACCAATGTAATATGAGGCAGAAATAAAGTTTCCGATTCGGGGCTCGAATACATGACCTGCTTGCAAGCCAGTTGTTTTGCCAACTGAGGTAATCAGGATTGTGGGCATACAAACTACTATAAACACATATATTATATGTACAACACTGTTACATAATTGATTCGTTTGTTTGTTCATTCATTCATTCATTCATTCATTAATTCATTCATTCATTCTCTTACTTTCTGTTTTAGGTGGTTCTACAGTAAAAGTGTGGGATGCATTGGCCGGTGGAAAACTGATTACTTCTTTAACACATCATCATAAGACTATAACTTGTCTATCGTTCTGTAGTCAGTATCAACGCATCATGTCTGGTGGCCTTGATAGGTAAGTGTGGTCACTGCCTTCTGTTTTTGATGTGTGAATGAGATGTATGCTGCTTTATGTAGTTCAAACTGAGTCATTTCAGGTTAAAGTGGTCTGGAGTGATCTGAAATACATTAAAATTTGCGATCAACAAAAGATATTTGTGAGCACTATGAGCTCAGTCTGTAAGTTTTAATTTCAATTTCATTCTTGATGTATTTTGGTTGAGAAGATTAATTCATTTTACTGAAAGCAAAATGTATCAACGTGTATCATCAATATTCTTCTCTGAAACAGTTAAAAGACAGAATATGAGATTTGAGTCCAATCTCATGTTTTATAACCTAGGTCAGATAATTATATAATTTTTTAATATAATAATAATATAATTTCATCTATTTGGATGGGTTTATTATTCTTGACTAACCTTATTTCTTATTCAGACCAGTCAATAATTCAGGACTATTACCAGTTTTAGCTTGTCATAGCTCAAGTCAGTCTTTTTACAATTGTTTTGTGAAAATACTCATATAGATTAAGAATGATGTAGTGGACATGACTTCATACAGTATAATGTATGATACCTACATTCACAGTTTATAAAGATTTATACAATGATTTAGTTAACCCTGTTGATGCATTTATCACTATGTTTTGTTTGAATTTGTCATGCGTCTGTGCTGGTGAACTGTTTTGCAATCTCTCCCTCTGGTTGACTTGAAAAAACTCCTTTAATTATAACTGCTCAAATGACTGTCTCGACTTGTTGATTTAATTTTATTTGTGTGTGGTAAAACTTGTCGAATAATCACATTTACTGGTTATAAAAATGATACATGTGAATTTTTTTTTTATTTTTTTCAAAGGGAATAGAAAAGTGTACATATTTTAGCTTTACTGACATAAAATGTGAAGTTATCGTGAACCTGCATCTACTCCTCCTGATTAGCACCATGTTACTGATGGCACATAACATTTTTTGCTCTGTTAGAATAAATGTATTTTGACGTTTACTGCCATGAAGGCTTGTTATATTGGTTAGAAGAAATATCTTACTGCAACATTACCCCCTTATCCGATTGCTATTCTTAAATTTTATTACCAGCCATTTCTCTTGGTTGTAAATATTTTCGACAGAGAAGTTAAATTGTAAGCTTGTTACTGTCTGATGTTTGTTGTGTGTTATGGTCGACCCTCCTTTGTCCATTTGCAGTCAAAGATCAATAAACAAGGACATTATTTTATTGGTCAGTATCTGTCTGTGGTCAAGGATGCTGCTGGTCAGTTTCTTTTGTATTTTCAATGTCAGTGTATCAAACTGGTAATTCTCTCTTCTTGTGGTCAAGCCCAGTATTATAGGTTGGTCAAGGAAAATATTATTGACTTGACCATGTACATCTAGTCAGGGTCAGTGTGGTTTACTTGTCACCATCCCTCCGTAGTGAAGAGCTGTATTATAGACTGGACATTCCCCAATTATATAACAAAAGAATAAAAGTAAATCATTTAAGTTTCAGATCTAGTCACTGATTCTAGTCACTTAGCTGATTCCACTGGATGTGTGGTGGTAGTTTTTTCCACCATGTTTTCTTCAGAGAATTTTTTTATCACCGTCTCATAAGTTCTTGAGGGCTTTTAATCATGGGTGTCTTTTATTGTTGTTATTGTAGAAATATCTTTTTAATAAATGTTTTTAAGGGGCTACAACTCCTCCCTTTTCCAGACTTTAAACATGTTTTAATTAGCATGGCATTTTTAATTTGTTGATTAATTACCATCCCCAGTTTTTGTTGCATGCATACCCAGATAGGGGATTTGATAGCTTATTTCCAGTAGATTTTGCCATCATTTTCAAAATGTGAATTCAGAACACATGATGTGTTAATATCTCATTCATTATGTTGAAGTATCATTTTAGTGTCACTATTGAGAGTACCATATGGTTACCTCCCTTTAGAGTGAAGAATTTATTCACATTCAGTATTGTTCCCAATAAATGCTCTGTAATCATTAAATGAGGATGTAGTATATGAGTTACAGATAAGGGCTATGTTTCTATAATGTACAACTGTTCAAGACTGCTCCATACCATTCAGTTATGATGTATAATTGTCAGATATATTTAGTCCAGAGTTCACGCCCTGTTAACCATGGTGACTTATGACCATTAACAGAGGTACTTTATAGATGCATGATAGAACTCATTTATGTTGAATTCATGGGGAACACAAAACTTAATTAATTTCATCCATATTTTATTATATCCATAACAGTGAAATAAAGATGGGTGTGTTTTGGGGAGTAATAAATACTTCACTGTATCTAATTCTCCCTATATCTCAGTTCATGATAACCATGTTTTACTGTATCCATCTTAATTTCAATGATTTTTGCAAAAACTACTTTTTGTACTTACAATAACTACAAATTATTCTACCTGGTACTTCATTCAATAAATCTTCTCTTTAATTGAATATCTCTTTGTGAATAGTTTCTTTGGTTACTGCTGGGGTGCTTTTTGTGTAACATTATGGTAATTGCTATTTCATGAGATTGTTTTTATGCAAGAGGACTGTGGGCATGAATAGAAACATATGAAATTATAGTGTTTTATAAATGATAGACAAATTGTTTCCAAGTTTTCCCTGCGGAGGTTCACGGAGACTGGGCGGAGTTACGTGACAGTTTTTATATCTTTAATGGCATGTATTTCAAATAGAAGCTATGGCTTGATATTAGTTGATTTCTCTGTCTGTAATTAAATTAAAAAGGTTTTAGCACCCAAATTTTTAGTAATTTGTGAGAACATATGAGAATAATGAAGTTTAATGGATATTTATATAGAAACTGCATTAAAATTATTTGTATCGTTGTAATAATGATGATATTACTGGAAATGGTTCTGTTTGTGTTCCTTTTGGAACATAGCACTTAGCTGGCAATGACTGGAATTAATGGGCCACATTTTAGTACCAAATGTATTTTATGTCATCTTATTTCTGAATGATATTCATACAGGTTTTATTGTGTCATTTCTAAGGCAACAATATGTGCTAAGACCTCTTGTATTTCATTCAGACATAGTTTAGTACTTTCAAGTCAATCTTTTCTTGTTGTAAATACTTACCAACATTATGTATTGTTGTAGTAATCCATGTTGATACAAATGGAAAAGATTTCCATATTTTGATGGAATTCTGTATCCCCCCTCATTCTGTGGGTTATATTTCTAATTCATGTAAACTGTAAATTCGGGTTTAAAATTCCCTGGGGGGGGTAGGGAGGATCGGGTGGATATCATACATCAAACAACACATAATGGTCAGCACAAGGTTCTACAGCCAATCAGAACAGATTTTAAGCTTGGATCACAGCTTTTAATGGTGTCCGATTAGAAATGTGAAAGACCATGTTACAAAACTAAAAATGAAGTTTTTGCTGCCCGCTTACTAACCTTGAAAGGGATGCGAAAAACGAATGATGTTGGGAATGGTTGTCTGAATGCATGAAAATGGTTGGAAATGGGGTGATTGGTTAAGAAAAGATAATTCACAAATATTTCCAGAGTGCAAAGGCATTAAAAATAAATACTTTGTTTCTGCTTACTTCTACAACAATAGTATGGTTGGCAGGTTTGCTATTTTTAAAAAAATACGTGAAAGTGTATACAAATTTAAATTCAAATATACTTGATAAAGTTTGTCGAAATATTAGCGTCAGTCTAATTTTAAGTTTTCTTTGGCTTAATGACTTCCATTGGATATTGCCTCCAGCCCCCAGGGCCCACAGCCAGGGCATTGCTGGAGATCCTAGCAGCCCCAAGGCCCCTAACTTCATTTTTCAGTATGTTCAGTTTTGCCAACTTTCAACCATGAAAATGTGCGAATGAAACATACACAATGTCAGTAGTAAATGTTATCTAATTTATCCATCTGATAATTAGGTGTTTAACTTAAATAACTTCATCTCACTTTGGCTTGACAATTAGTATGAAATCCAAGCGTTGAAGATTTTACTGTGCTTAAGTTCCCTCCTACTTCTGTGGGATTGGTGAGTTAAGGGAAGTAGAATTTTGATGATAATTTACTTTGTATTTTCCACCGTAATAAATATCTATTTAAATTTTGTTGAAAGATATTCTATGAGCTCTGTTAGTCTCATCAACTCTTCCTTATCTTGAGTCAGATCAAAGTGCCCCAATGAGTTTTGCCAAATTATTTTATATCTCTTGTTACTAGCTCTCCCCTTCCAAACTTCACCCAAACTTAAAGGATGACTATGTTGATAACAAGATATTCCATTTTTGTTCGATTTTTTTCACGATGAGTCTGTACTGGCACCTTTTGAGAGATGCTGCAAATAATTGGCAGTATAATTATGGAAGTGTACATTCTGAATAATGCACTCAAAATTCATTCACAAACTTGGCTTGGCAATCAAGAAGCTTTTAGTAAATGTATGGAGGGATAGTATGCAGCATACAACTCATTACAAATAACTTCCCTGTGTAGACATAGCTGTCCTTTAATAAGAAAACATCTTATAATCAAAGTCTGGCATCAGATAAGCCTGTCTAATTTTCACTTTCATGCTCAATTTACAATAGCGGAGTTCTTTATCACAAACTATAATAAATTATAAAAATATGTTTTTGATGAATTAAATATCTAACAGCAAAAAAAAAATAGTCAAATAAAAATGCAGAAATATATTGCTTTCTTTACCACATTAAAATAATTTATCAGCCTGGAAATCAAACCTTTTTTCATGAAATTCGATAGGAATATATTCAGAGATTTTGATTTGTATGGATTTTTGTATCCATTAGTGACTTTTGTAACTTCCTGTTTTGTTTCTCGAAGATTTTAATCTGATTTCAAGATATGTATATACCATTTCATTTCATTCTCAAATAAGTGTTACTCTAGTTTATGATATACAGTAGAACCCCCCCCCCCCTTTTAATGTTAATTCCTTAAAGTCGAATTATGATATTATTCAAACAATTGATTAATGAAGCCGAAATTTAAAACAATCAATTATCTAAACGAATTTGCATCATAGGATAATAATATTCCCAAAATTGCCAACAATAAATCAAACAAATAATACTTTTTAAGCGGGGTTTTATAAATTGTTGTTGGCACCTTTTGACACATTAAAGGGAATCTTCAGTGGACAAGTCTGGTTGATCGGAGTTAATAGTTGATTTCGGATTACAGGTGTGAAAATACGCATTCAAATGATTTTGGGGACCATAATCACGTCGGATAAGCCATGATATTCGGATTAGACAATTCGGATAATTAGGGTTAATGTACAAAGAAATATATAGGGAAAAAATTGGGACTTAAATTTCTTTTCGGATTACACAAGGTTTTCGAATAATCCGTTGTCAAAAGTTGGGGTTTTACTGTACTACTTTATTAAAAGGTAAAGTGATAAAGCATTATATGATCGAGTTTCAACCCTTCGTTTGCTTTCAAAGGATAAGTACTAGTGTTTAATTGTTTAAAGGTGTTGTTATGGTATAGATGTGGTTTGAACCATGTGACTTCTGATTGGAAAAGGTTTGAACCTTGTGACCTTTGATTGGATGAGTATTGAACCATATGACTCCTGATTGGATCAGGTTTGAACCATGTGACTTCTGATTGGATGAAAACAATGCTTTCCTTCAATGTAATTTTTGTTCATATTGGGCATCTATCAAGTGTTTTGTAGAGTGCAGACAAAACTGATGATTTTAGGTCTGCAACTAGGATTGATGACACTGCTTGAATCTTGTCCATCTGTTAATAGTTACATAGTATATATGTTTAGTTACTTTTATTTTTACATCATTTGGCATTTTGCGTGTCTCACAGAGACATTATGGTGCACTGGTTCAGCCAACAATAATTTGTTCAGCTCACTGTAAACTCAATCACATTTCTATGTATTTGATTTATATTTTATATAAGTCAGCTGAAGTCATTGTGAAAGACTGTCAGACCATTACCTGAGCATGAAGAGCTCAGAGTGAGCTTCATTGATGGGTCTCTGTCCGGCATCCAGCATTATGTGACATGCGTCATGATTTGTGCATCGTGCTGCATCAGCATTCTCCTTGTGAACACACTAGAGGTCACATTTTTGGTTAAAGTGTTATGAAAATTAGTCAGTGGCTTAGTCTTGATAATATCTCGGATGACATTGAAAAAGGGCTATGTGAGGTCAAAAACTAGGTCACTGGGTCAAATGGAAGAAACGCCTTGTGATCACTATTGGTCACAGTTTTGATTGGATCTCCTTCAAACCTTGTCAGAATATTTGTCCTAATGATGTCTTTGACAATATCGAACATGAATTATCTGGGGTCAAAAACTAGGTCACCAGGTCAAATCACTGGAAAACCTTGTCAACACTCTTAAAGTCACAGTTTTGATCGGATCTTCACTAAATCTTATCAGAATGTTTGTCTTAATGATATCTTGAACATGTTTGAACATGGGTCACCTGGAGTCCAAAAAGTAGGTCATCAGGTCAAATCAGTTGCAATTTTTACTCAGGTGAGCAAAAAAAGGCAAACTTGGTCCTCTTGTTAATAATATAAATTGGTGAAACTTGATATCACCAAATAGCCCGTTAAGCCACATTAACTCATTTTTTTTTATCAATTAAATCAATAAAATGATTCAAAATGATGAAAGGTCACTTGGAAACAAATTTCCTATTATGTTAATTGAAACTATTTTATGATAATATCAAAGTATAGGCTTTTTTTTGAGAATCTTTGTTTGGTTCCTTAATATTGAGTATTTCTTAATGAATGCTCCCTATTATGTTTTATGTATTTTTTTTTCAATGTATTATTTACATATTATTTGAAATACTCCTTAAGGCCTTAAAATTTATAATATAATAAATTGAATAATCAATAATTCCATGTTTCAAAGAAAAAGTCAAGCTATTGTGATTGCTGCAGTGTTGACGTCATCGTTTTCTTCGTCATTGTTGTTGTCGTGCAAAAACTTTACCCATTACTCAAATACATTTAAAGATATCAACACGACACTTAAAATACATTGATTATCATGACAAGCCTATATTTTTGGAGTTACACCTCTTTTTAACTTGGTCAAAATTGCTTATTAAGTAGAATGATGTGAGACAGATTATGCTTTGTGATATTCTTGTTTTCCTTTATCGAATGTTTTTCTTCATGTGGGTTGTTTTTAGCTCACCTGAGCACATAATGCTCGGTGAGCTATAGTCATCAGTCAGTCTACTCCAGTGTCTGTTGTCTGTTGTCCACACCTGGGTGTTGTTAATGCTCTAGTGGTCACACTTTGGAGCGAATCTTCATCAGACCTGGTCACAATGTTCGTCTCAATGATATCTTGGACAAGTTCGAACATGGGTCATCTGGGGTCAAAAACTAGGTCATCAGGTCAAGTAGAATGGAAATTTTGTTAACACTCTAAAAAGCACAGATTTGATTGAATCTTCATCTAACTTCGTCAGAACGTTTGTTTACAATAATATGTTGGACAAGTTCGAACATGGGTCATCTGGGGTAAAAAAAGTAGGTCACCAGGTCAAATCATCGGAAAACCTTGTTAACGCTCTAAGGGTCACAGTTTTGATTGGATCTTCACCAAACCTTGTCAAAATGCTTGTCTTAATGATATCTTGATTAAGTTCGAAAAAGTCAAAAACTAGGTCACCAGGTCAAATCATAGAAAAACATGGTTAACACTCTAGGGGTCGCAGTTTTGATTGGAGGTTCACCAAACCTCGTCAAAATGCTTGTTTTAATGATATTTTGCTTAAGTTTGAACATTGGTCATCTAGGGTCAAAAACTAGGTCACCAGGTCAAATCATAGAAAAACTTTGTTAACACTCTAGGGTTCATGGTTTTGATTGGATCTTCCTCAAACTTTGTCAGAATGTTTGTATTAATGATATCATGAACAGGTTTGAACATGGGTCAGCTCTGGTTAAAAACTAGGTCACCAGGTCAAATAACAGGAAAACCATAAAAGTTGCAATCTTTACTCATGTGAGCAAAAAAGGGCCATCTTGGCCCTTTTGTTTTCTATGGGGTTTAACATCACACCAGCCAGGTTCATTCAGTCTCTTTTCCAGCTTTAATAATGCAGGAAGACCTCAGACATACAGTTGGATAGAAACTCCTACCTTCCATAAGCTAGCTGGACAGCTTTCTCACATGTAAAGATTGGTCCTGGTTGGTATTCAAACTCTCAGGGTTGAGGGGCGCTTAAGTGATTACTAGCCTTAAACCATAACCTCTCGACCGTGGAGGTCAGTTTTCATTGCTTTACATAAGATATTAAGAATTTCATATCAACACATCCCCTGTGGATGTAGGATGCATTAATGATACATGATACTGTATTACGTGTGTGGAAAATTGAAGCAACTAACTAAACATAGAGTTGACAAAAATTAACCATCCAGATCTTAGAATCAAGGATTTTTAATCAGAATCAAAGTACACTAACACAGTTCAAGAAAAAAGTTTTATTTTAATAATGGCTAAAACACAAAGTTCTCCTTTGATACAACATGGGGGAATTGTGGTCTAAAGTATTTATTTCATCATAATTGTTGTTCAAAAAGGGTCAGGTTGATTAGATATTAGAAAATATTTGGTATTTGATCTCAAGGATAAGAAAACTAGCTGTTTTGTTTCTTGAACAATCCACTTTTTGTACACCTTCTATATATCTTTCATGCATATTTTTTAAATAACAAAATGCATGGCATGATGACACATATTATGATCAAAGGAATTCTTCAGTGTTGACTTTGAATTTTCTTATTTGTGTATTGATATTGGTTAAGGAAAGTATCATGTTTGTATTTCTATTGTTTTAAAATCAAAATTGTATGCGATTAGTGTATCAAAGTAATCTTTATTGTTTAACATTTTTAAGTAGTTATTTTCCTGTTTACTTACTGAAAATATGCATAATTTATTTACTGTACTTATTTTTAAAAGATAAGTTCATAAACAAAATTTCATCTTATCATTTTCAACTTCAGGTACCAGTCTAGAAAAGAAAATTCTTGAAACCAGTCAATGATCAGAATCTTATAAGTGAAGTTGAATGTTAATATTACTCATGTACCGTGTATTAGTGATATTAAAATTTTATATTCTATCGCACATGTGGTATTCAACATGTGTTTTCTTGTATTATGTCTTATTGATTACAATTTCTTAGATATATTTAGTTTGATTTGAGTATTACGAGAAAATAAATTGTATTCAACATCATCAAATTTATATCCTGTTCAGAACTTATTCAGCTGCTGGAATTAAGTATTTAAGTATTTATGCAACACATGTTGATGTCCACAAAATATGAATTGTTGAGTTTTATTTAATCTGATATACCTGCATACAGTGTAACCATTTAGTCATGGCCATCATCAGTTTCATTTTTTAAATTCCAAGAATTTCATTGAGTGTCCTCTATTGGTTTGTTCGCAAGGGTGTAGAAATGAATCAGTTCTTAACCTGTCACCCCACATTTCCTTGTCAACTCCTATCTTTATTGATTTAAATTGAAATTAACCTTGTTTTTCCTTTACCAACCAACTCTGACAAACCCCACTGACACAAAATTTTATTGCCTAAATCTAAAACATATTATTTATTAGCTCACCAGAACCGAAGGTTCGGGGTGAGCTGTTAGGATGGGTAGGTGGATGCTCCGGCGTCTGTCGTCTGGCGTCAACAATGGTCTTCTCCTCAGAAACTACCTGTCGGATATACTTCAAATTTGCTGTGCAGAAGCCTTTTGACGTTCTAATTGCAATTTGCTCATATTGTTCCGGTTGAACGCTTTTTGAGGTCACTAGAGCTAAAAATAGAAAAACCTTTCATCATCTTCTTCTCATGAACCAATGGATGGATCATCACCAAACTTGATCTGTAGCATCCTTATAGATAGTGTTCTGTCAGATTTTCTCAAATAAAAGTGGTTGGCCCCAATTAGGGGCCGCTAGAGCTAACCATAGAAATACCTTAAAATGACTTCTTTTCATGAACCAGTGGTTGGATCATCACCAAATTTGGTCTGTGGCATCCTTCTGTTGTCACGAATATTCTTTTGTAGTATCCTTTGATGGTCCTTTATCAAGTTTATTATTGTTCCTCATTATTTGCCCTCAAGTGTACCTTTATATCCTTTTTAGTAACAAGTTAATTAACATTTATTCTGGTGAGCGATGCAGGGTCACGATTATTCTGTTGAGCGATGCTGGGCCATCGTGGCCCTCTTGTTTAATTTTAGCCTGATGTATGAGTCAGAGATGGCTAACAAATGATATTGAATATTTGAATGTTGTACCACCGTGGTGTATCTTTCTGAATATAAAAAAGAATTAACTGACTGAAAACTGATTCATAGATTGGATCCTAAACCTGTCTCAAATACTAAAACTTTTAATGGTTCTTCTCCAAATGAGATTCATACTTTTCTTAGTAATAGAATGCAGCTATTGAACAAGGGGTTTGTCTGTATTAGTTGTTGATTATAATGTTAATATACATCAGTCTTAATGGTATGACGGTATCACTTAAGATTTTTTCATTATTATGAAATTTTTACTCATTAGCCTCACACAGATACAAACAAAAAGCTTTTCTTCAAGTATAATTAAGCTTCAAGTCCTTGAAGATATTTTTTTATATGAAAGGTAAAACTTCTCATCAAAAACTATCAAATGAGTTTTTGCTAAGCATCATGAATTGAAATGTTGTGTATGAGCCTAATTAACACCTGTCTCTCGTAAATTGTGACTCTTCAATGTGAAGGATAAATAATGACTCTTCAATTGGGAGGTTTTATTTCTTTAATTCTGAGGAAATAAAAACTGCTCCCTATTTTATCTATTAAGTATTGTTTGAGTGGCTTAATGGAATACTGGAATTGTAAAAGCACTTCTTTAGTTTGTGAAATAGCACTAATCATATTGAAAATATGCTTTAATTAATATCTTGAAGGTGAAGAACTGAATGTTGTTAATGGCTGTCTGTGATCATGGAAGCAATTTTTTGTATCACTTCAACATTTCACTGGCAAAATATATTCCTGCACTTTAGTGCTTTGATTTGTAGCTGAAGTATTATCTACCTCACAGATGATGAATTAAACATTTTCTAGGAAAGTTTTACTGTCTGTGGTTTCTTCGAAGAAGTGGTGTTTTAAGGCAGGTTCTCTTTTTTACATAATTGATAGATTTACAGTCCTGGGGTCAGTTTCATAGCCATGTTATAGCTGAGATAGCAGTTTTTAAATAAGAAATGCTTAATGGTATTGATTGTTTTTGGTATCTACTCATCTGAAATGTATACCAGCAGCAGTATATGAAACTTGCCTATGTAGCTTAAAAGCTCCCTGAGGACAGTAGTAGGTTCTAAGGGGCTCTACTAATGATTGATATGTAACAATATAATGTGATATGTTGGGAATACATGGTGTGGACATTAAAATGTTGGCTGCAGGTGCCATGTTTTTAGTAAATGAATATATGTCTGATAGATATGAATCCGTGAATTACTCAAATAATTGTCAAGTCTACCTCCCTTGAAATTGATTCTGTCGTATATATTGTAATAATGGAAGTCTTTGAACAGAATTGCTCAAATTTATGTCTTCAGTGCACACATGTTAATGGTGTATTAATTTCTGATTTAATCATATAAAAATTTCATGTTAATTTTACAAATATTATCACTTGTGTAGTCTAACAGGCCAATTATGGAATTTGTTGTGAGTAAAATGTGTCATGAAATACTAGATGGTACAAACAATATTTAATTTCCAAGTTATTTTTTACTTGAATCATTTTTAATCTGATGAGATTTGTAAAAAATTCACATTAATTTTGTGTTTGCTATTAGCATATTGTAGAATTTAAACGACAGATGGTAGAAATTTAGTGATTGGCTTGTAAGTTGAACATTGATTAACTTTATTGTTCAAAATTCACAAAATTAATATTGGAACTGAAGAGCTTAGGTTAAATTTGGTCACCTTAACCAAACTTTATGTTTGGCCTGGACCTAAACATTTTGAATCAGTTTGAGCAGAGAATTAATGTACTTATGTAAAAGAGCTGTTTCTTGTTAGAGAATTTATGAACTGACATTTTTTTATCAACCTGAAACAGATTGTTTTGTCAAAATGCATGCTTGACACTGAGGACAATGTCTGAGGATGTAAGAATTGAGATCGGTCTCATTTTGATGGACGTAAAGAGAATTTCTGTTGTATGTCAGATGAATGTTAGATCCTGTTTAACAACTAATGGCTTGCTTTGAAGGAGTTCTTACTCTCTTAATTGTATGTATTAATCAGTAAGAAAAAGCTTAGTGTACACATATCACTGACCCTTAAAATGGAAACAACACCTGGGTATGTTGTCTTTTGTGTCATAGAATGTCTATCTCTTTCCATTGGAATTATTAAGTTTGAAATACATTGACAATGTTATGATAACATGGAATGTAACATCCCGGTGTTGGATTTACAAGCTTAAGCAATAACAACATGTTGATTTTGTGTTAAAGAGAGATTTTCAATGTTGTGCAGCAATTAATATTGTGTCATACCTGTACCCTGAGTTTGTTCAGCTCAATTAGAAGAACCATAGGTTAGTGGACTTAGGTTTTGTGATTGCAGAAACAGAGAGCAGTACATGTCCTCTGAGACGATTTGGTTGAAGACATTATTTTTAAGGCCATTCATCCTTCACTGGTGTTCTGAATGTTTAATGTGATGACGTTTGCACTTATTTGTCAAGAACAAGTTTGACACTGTTACAAATTCCAGAGAACTAGATTTGTCAGCTACCCATCAGTACAATACCTGAATGTCAGTGTAATATTAACTAAACGTCAGTACAATATTAACTGAACATCAGACTATATTAACTGAACATCAGACTATATTAACTGAACATCAGACTATATTAACTGAACATCAGTGTAATATTAACTAAATGTCAGTACAATATTAACTGAACATCTGACTATATTAAATGAACATCAACGTAATATTAACTGAACATCAACGTAATATTAACTGAACATCAACGTAATATTAACTGAACATCAGACTATATTAAATGAACATCAACGTAATATTAACTGAACATCAGTATAATATTAACTGAACATCAGACTATATTAAATGAACATCAACGTAATATTAACTGAACATCAACGTAATATTAACTGAACATCAACGTAATATTAACTGAACATCAGACTATATTAACTGAACATCAGTATAATATTAACTGAACATCAACGTAATATTAACTGAACATCAACGTAATATTAACTGGACATCAGACTATATTAACTGAACATCAGTATGATATTAACTGAACATCAGTGTAATATTAACTGAACATCAGACTATATTAACTGAACATCAGTGTAATATTAACTGAACATCAGTACTATATTAATTGAACATCAGTGTAATATTAACTGAACATTAGTGTAATATTGACTGAATTACTGTTTAAAACAGGCATGAAGCCTTTAAATTGAGAATGTATTTCTTTGATAATGATCCTATGGCATATTCATTGTTGTTGTAAGCAGTTCTTTAATATTTTATTTTTTATTAGAACTGGAGTATGTGAAATTAGTCATTGTATATAACTGTACAAAATTTTCACCCTTTTAATTTTTTGGTATACATGATACCTCAATCATCAGAATCTTACATTATGACAAATGTAACTTTAAGATCAAGTTGTTGCCAGTGTAAGCGTGCCTAAAATATTCTGATGGAAGATTCAGTTAATAAGACTGGCAGATTTACATTTTTTCTGATGCAGTATTTGCAGAATTGTTTTTACTATCTTATTAAGAGCCTAAGTTGAAATCTTAAATCTACAAACTAATATCTTGCAGGTGGCAGAATACTGACAGTTTATATCATCAGCATTTAGTTGTATAATTTTATATCAAGAAATTTAAAAACTGATTTTTTTCCAGCTAATGTTCAGTTGTAATATTATAATGAGGTTGCAACTCTTTCAAAATTAGAGTAACATGATCGTAATTGTTTTACTGAACCCTCATTAGCTTCAGATAGTTTGCTGTTGCAAACCTAATTATTTAGCTGGGTATATTGGTTGGTTAATAACTTCATAAGACATTTTGCCCTATTTTTGAAAACATATGTGTTTTGATCACAGCATGTAAAGGGCCACTTCACGTAAGTTCTTTATTTCTTTATCTAAATTTGCAGAAAAATGCTGTTTTCTCATTTTTGGGCAAACACTGTTCATCTATCAGAAAAAAACATTAAATTACGCTTGAAGTTCACTTTTTTGACCTTAGCCAATGGGTGGGGTGATAAAATGTATGGACCCAGGATCATGTTCATTTTGGAAAATGTTTCTATATTGACATACCGAGACATAATTGGGCATTGTTGGGGATATTTTTATGCTTATAAGATTGAGGGCTTAACAGAAAAGGTTTATTGCGATGTTTAGTGTTCTTAGTTTTATGATCAAAAACTTTTCTATTATATCAAGATGCATGAATGTATCCTCTGATACATTTTCATGCTTAAATCTACATGTTAATGGCAACAATTTCTTACAATAAAGGCAATTCTAATTTGCGGTACATACACAAATCTGGTAAAATTTTATTCCTTAATGCACTGGACAATAGAACACTTTCACACATTACATTCAATTGTGTTCATTGTTTTTTGCCCATTATGTGTCATCTTAACACCATAGACAGGTGTGAAAAAAACAGTCAAATTATCGATGATCTTGTTATACCTGTGTAAAATTTGCCATTGGGCAGATAAAAAGACCACGCTATAGCCGATATTCTCGATATTCTCGCTACAGACATCTTGTTGTATCGAAGGAAATAACATATAGACAAAGAATGAAAATGGCCGTGACTTTGAAAACACCTCGTTGTAAGCGGTATCTCACTGTAACTGATCTCGTTATAAGTGGAGTGGACTATATATCAGTTATCAAATACTTCAGGATTATTTCTATAGATTTAAATACTTCATTGTCTCTCATGCAGTTTCACTGTCATAATATATATGGTTAATGTCTCTGAACATACTAAATTAACAGCCAATGGAATTCATTGTATATCTTTGTTAATGCTTCTATGATTCCCTCTACAAGAATTCACTGCATCAGATCTCATTGCTATCATTCATTCTCTAAAATAAATGCACTCTCTACAACAGTTGACTCTCTACACCAATAACTCTCTACAACAATACACTCTATACAACAATACACTATACAACAATTCACTCTACAACTATACACGCTATACAACAATACACTCTCTACAACAATGCACTCTATACAACAATACACTCTGTACAACAATGCACTCTCTACAACAATACACTTTTTACAACAATACATTCTATACAACAATGCACTCTCTACAACAATGCACTCTCTACAACAATGCACTCTCTACAACAATACACTCTATACAACAATTCACTCTCTACAACAATGCACTCTCTACAACAATACACTCTATACAACAATACACTCTATACAACAATACACTCTATACAACAATGCACTCTCTACAACAATACACTCTATACAACAATACACTCTCTACAACAATACACTCTATACAACAATACACTCTCTACAACAATACACTCTCTACTACCATTCACTTGTTGTAAAATTCATTGTCTACATCATTTCACTCTCTATATAAATATTTAATTGTCTTTACTAAGATGTCCATTAAAATACCTGTGCTAGTTTTTATACCATGTTCCCCACCTAGGAAGACTTTCTCTCCAAGCCTTGGAATTTACGTAGACATGCTTGTTTTCACCTTACACTATAATACTAGATAATCATGAAGATTAATATTGGCAATTACTGGTATTAAGTTGTCTAAATTTTATAATTGTTTAATCCTGATAGAAAATTTAAAGCAATTAAACATTTTTTTTGTTTTCAAATATGAAGATTAAGACTTTATAAACACAGACAGTTTTATTATAGTGAAGAAAAATACTTTACACAAATTTTTTTAAGAGTATTTTCGTGTTATTCTAGAAACATGTACAAGTCAGAAAACTATAAAAGTGCCAGAATAGAGAAGAAATTTTGAGGAAATTAAGTGTTGGTGATGAATGGAATCTTGCTAATAAACTTGAAGTAAAGAATCACATCTTCTCATCATCTGCTAGTCTCATAAATCATAGAACAGATTGACATATGAATCTATATACAACTTATGAAAGTATGTCTTCCAATACTACTATTCTGAGTATGTTATCTATCATATATTTACTGTAAAATGTCTATTAAATAGTTTGTGCTGCCTAAAAATATAATTTTGATTGCTAACTGGGAGAGTTTTAGCTTGATACCAGTGTTTGTTTTTAGTTTTTGTTGTTCTATGCTGTGGTATTTTTTCTTTGGCAGTTACAGTGATCACTATTTTATTTAGATGTTTGTTCCCTTATTGTTGTGTTTATTCAGTATGGGTTGTATAGTCCATTCATTGGTTACAGAGTTTATTCATTGATTACAGAGTTCATTCATTGGTTACACAGTTTATTCATTGGTTACACGGTTTACTCATTTGTTACACAGTTTATTTTATTCATTGTTGGTTACAGAGTTCATTCATTGGTTGTGCAGAGTTTATTCATTGGTTTCACAGTTTATTCATTGGTTATGGGGTTCATTAATCGGTTGACTTTTTACCAATTCATCTCAAGTCATTCTTCATTATGATGAAATTCTTAAGTCATGGAATTAAGCATTGGTCTATGTGCGGTCAAATGTAACTAAGAAGATATAATCATAAGTGCATCAATAACTAAGCTGAATTCTCTCAGCAACTTTGGTCTTGCCTGAAAGGCTATTGAACCATCTACCTATTTTTTTCTTCAAAAATAATCATTAGATCAAATCCAGTTAACATTATCTCAACACTTCCATTAAACAAAGTATTTTGTTGTTTGCAAATTATACAAAGTGACACATATTTAATTTGTGGTGGTGTAGCTTCAAAAGATATTTGTCCATTTAAAACTAATGGTGCAAATGTTAATAATTAACTCTAGAAAGCTTCTGATTTTAAGATCTTATCTATATAGAAATTACTGAAATAATCAATGGTCCACTTATACTGTGAAAGTTGTGTTTTTGTCACGTATGTGATTTTAAAAATGGATTTGTTTATATTGGTGTTGTAAGGCCCTGTATCTAAAGTACATCATTTATGCAAACATGATAACTGACTTAAGGAGTGCTCCTAAGTTAACTATTAGTACAAACCTGTTTCCTCCTGATTTCCTGTGTACAATTTTACTTTCTTACATGAACTGAACCTAGGACCAGGTTCAGAGACTTATCTCAGCTGAGGCAGCGGTTTTTGAACTTTAAAAAATCACCCCCATTTATAAATAAAAGTGTTCATCCTATGATTGTTTTGGGGAAGCTATTATTAGTTTGTTACTTTGTTAAAGTTTCATGTCTGAAATGTATTTTATTGGCAATGTGCCAGGTTGAGAAACTTATCTTAGCTGAGACTGAGACAGTCTTATGTTTAAAATGTTTATTATTGGTAAGAGTTTTAAGGTTAAAATGTATATTATTGGTAAAAGTTTTAAGTTCAAAATGTATATTATTGGTAAGAGTTTCAAGTCTAAAGTGTTTATTATTGGTAAGAGTTTCAAGTTTAAAATGTTTATTATTGGTAAGTGTTTTAAGTTTAAAATGTTTATGATTGGTAAGAGTTTCAAGTTTAAAATGTTTATTATTGGTAAGAGTTTCAAGTTTAAAATGTATATTATTGGTAAGAGTCTGAAATTTAAAATGTATATTATTGGTAAGAGTTTTAAGTTTAAAATGTTTATTATTGGTGAGAGTTTTAAGTTTAAAATGTATATTATTGGTAAGAGTCTTAAGTTCAAAATGTAAGCTGACTGGACATTTCTGATTTCAGGAAAGAATGTTGTTACTATTTTAAGGAGACTTCTGTGGCCAAGTGGTTAAGGTCTTGAAGTAGTAGTCACTGGCACCTCACCACAGTGAGTTCGAAACTGTGTGAGGAAACTGTCCGGCTGGCTTACGGAAGGTAGATGGTTTTTCCTACACCGTTAAAGCTAGAAAAGTCGCCAAATGACCCTGGCTGCTGATGTAAATGTTAACCCCAATGTTTATACATTTGTTTCCTGTAACAAGAACGGATTGATAATGGCTGTTTAACCTAAAATATGTCCATTAACAAACAGTCAGGACAATCCAGTCTTATAATTAATAAATCAAACAAAAAATTACTGCTACCATCCATTTTGGCATTTATGTCAAAGTTGACTTAGTTACGCTCAGAGTCTCAGAGTTCACACTTTAAGTATAGGAGGGAGCTGTCTGTTGCTAGAGGAGGAACAGGTCAGTACTGATCAATATACTCCGAGATCAGCTCATTGGTTAGGTACATTACTAAAATACTGTTAATAAATACCATGAAGCTCAACAATGTAGGTATCAAATAATGAATTATCTAATATATTGTTTCATAGAACTGCTTCTAGTATCAAGGTAAAGAGGAAAATTGTTGACACATTGCTGGGGACATCCCCATTCACAAGATATATTAACAAAAATAACATGAATGATGGTTTATTAGAGATAGTGCGGTACGTCATGTTGGTACTTAACACTTATTCTGATGAAATTTATTCTCAATTGACTTATCATTGATGAGAATAATAATTGTTGGAAAAACTGTGTTTAATTTTTGACAGTTATTTTTAGTTGGCATTTATGGTCTTGAAATTTCTTCTGTATAAAAATCTAAATTGAAATTTGATTAGCTCATGAAAGTTTCAAACATTGGTATATATTGTCTCTCATCAAGTGGTTTACACTTAAGTTTACTGCCAGGCATTTTGAGAGCTTGTACCGATGGGATGTTGTTTTTTCTTCTAAGGCTCAACAAAATAATTTAACTGATTCTCATTGTTTTCAGTTCAGAATGCCATTTAGTTATTAAAGTTACTGTGATATATTGTGTACATTAACTGTTACAGAATTGATATTTGTACAGTGATGATGTATGTTTAGATCTGAGTTTGTTAGCTCAGCAGAACCGAAGGTTCAGGGTGAGCTGTTAGGATGGGTAGGTGGATACTCCAGATTCTGATATCAACAATGGTCTTTTCCTTTGAAACTACTGGCCCAATTTACTTCAAATTTGCTGTGCAGAATATTTTTGAAGTTTTAAGTGCAATTTGATCAAATTATACCTGTTGACCCCTTTTTATGGGGTCACCAGAGCTAAACATAGAAAATAAACATCTCCTCATGGACCAATGGATGGATCATCACCAAAACTTGGTCTGTAGCATTCTAAGGTAGTCTTCTATCATATTTGCTCAAATAAAAATGATTGGCCCCTTGTAGGTGCTGCTAGAGCTAAAGATAGAAATATCTTTAAACATTTTCTACTCATTAACCAATGGATGGATCATCCCTAAATTTGGTTTGCAGCATCCTTAGAGGGTCCTCTATCAGGTTGCTCAAATTAATTGATTGGCCCCCTTTTAGGGGCTGCTAGAGTTAAAAAAAGAAATACCTTTGAACATGTTCTTCTCATGAGCCAATGGATGCATCATCACCATACTTTGTTTGTAACATCCTTGGATGGACCTCTTTCAAGTTTGCTTGAATAAATTTGGTTGGCCCCTTTTAGGGGCCACTAGAGCTAAAAATAGGAATGCCTAAAAATGAATTCTTTACATGAACCAATGTTTGAATCATCACCAAATTTGGTCTGTAGTATCCTCAAGTCATCACCAATATTCCTTTGTAGTATCCTTTGATGGTCCTTTATCAAATTTATGATTGTTCCCCATTATCTGCCCAGAAGTGTACCTTTATTACCTTTTTAGTTATGAGTTAACTTATATTTATTCTGATTAGCGTACAGGGCCATCATAGCCATCTTGTTTTATTAGTGGTGTAACTCACCATATTATGTGTAAGATACCATTGACTATAATAAATTAATTATATCAAGTCATATTTAGTTATAATTATTCAAATGCCTCTGTGTTACATACATGTGTTATTTTCATGCCAAAATTGCGGCGTAGGCCTTAACTATGATTAGAAGTTTAAATTAATCATTGAGTTACATTCCTGCACTCTTGTAGAAAAAAAAGTAAAATGGTACTTTATTTGTCTCTAAAGAGTGTATCATTGCTCAGCTACTGTCATGTTTAAAAATTGTTCTGTGTGTTACATCCATCTAGTTATTGTTAAAACAGTTACAGATTTCTTACATTTTGTTTCAATTATACTTACAGACATGTGAAGATTTACGATGTGGGCACGTACCAAGTTGTACATACGTTAGATTACCCGGGATCGATCCTAAGTGTTGGGGTATCTGTAAGTACTCAAAGAATTTTTGATTTATACTGAGAAGTCTTGATATAATTTCTTTCAGATTTATTTATGCAGTTCGTGTATTGTTAAATATTACAGCTAGTGTTAATGATACAATTGTTTAATGTGTAAAACATTTAATCATTCTATGATGCTAATTTAAAACTGAATGTGTCGATTCCATTTAGCAGTCATAAATATTTCACAACTTCAAATGATTTGATCAAGAAAAGATACAAATGTTTCCAGAACCTTGGTCTCTATGCTTTGTCCCTTTTTTCCTTAGTGAAGGACCTTGGTCCATATACTTTGTCCCTAGTTTCCTCAAAAATAGTGACAAGTTTATCAAACCAGTATAGGTGAAACCTTCAGTGTCTGGACAGCAGTGTTTTAGGAAAATCAAATTCCTGCCACTTTAATCATCATGATAAAAGAATCTGGTGAAGACCTTTATTCTGAACTCTGTGCTGGTACCATTCTCATAATGATGAAAGTTTAACTATAATTAAGATTTTAATGTAATAAGTTTCAATTGATCATTAAAAATATGTGCAGCTCGAAAGCATGATTTATTTGTTTTTTTTATTGTTTTCATTTTCTGAATGACTGCAGCCAGATGACAGTTTGATGGCTGTTGGCATGGCAGAGGGTTTGTTGTCATTACAAAAGCGCAAACCTGAAGTTGAAGAGGTCAAAAAACCAAAGAAAACAACTGTGTCTTATAGATATGGTTTACGAGGAAAAACTGTAGTTCCAAACAAGGTATATGGTAACTGGCTTCCAAAAATTATGCCTTTATTGTGAAATGAGCATGACACCATTTATAATTGTTAGTTTTTGTTTTTTTTCAGTCCTATTTTTATGAATTAGGTTTATGTTGTAAGAATTTTTGCTATAATGACTTTACAATACTACAATACTTTACAAAAGAAGTGATCATGGAATATTTTTTTTATTTTTTTTATTGAGTTTTTAACTTCCCAGGCTGAGACAAAGGCTTTTTTCTCTGGTGTTAAATGTTGCTCCTACAGTCAGAGTAAATTGATGACTTTTCCAGTTTTAACAGTGGAGGAAAGCATGAAGCTTACACTTTGTAGGACCACCAACCTCTGTTAGCTAACTGGACAGCTTCCTCACATGTGAAATTTAGTCTGAAGTGTGATTTGAACTCACAGTGGTATGAGGCTAGTGAATATTAATCATAAAACATAACCACTCTACCATGGAGGCCCCTAGAAATATTTGTACTTCAATAAAAATTGGATGTGGAGTATCTCACTTTTTCATAGGTTTGCTGTCCCTAAGTTATGGTTATATGAATATTAAATTTTGTGTTTAATATTTTCACAGGATGACTATGTTGTGGTCCACAAAAGAAAGGAACAACTTACAAAGTATGACAAATATTTTAAAAATTTCGAGCATACAAAAGCATTGAATGCTGCATTAGAGGTAGGACAATGTATGAAAGATGTTCATTTATATTAATGTTTCCTCACCAAATGTTACTGTTCCATCATCTACCCCAAACATAAGAAAAAAATTGTGACTCAAAGTTAAGAGCATGAATGTCTCATTAAATATTGACTTTCATATAATAGTAACAACATTTCAAGTGAAATAATAACTTCTAAAATGGCATTCATATTGATGATGAAGTTGTAGGATTTATTTTTTTAGCTCACCTGGCATCCTTCATCCACACCAGGGGGTTGTTAACGCTCTAGTGGTCACACATTTGAGTGAATCTTCATCAGGCCTGGTCAGAATGTTGGTCTTAATGATATCTTGGACAAGGTCAAACATGGGTCATCTGGGGTCAAAAACTAGGTCACCAAGTCAAATGGAATGGAAATTTTGTTAACTCTCTAGAAATCACAGATTTGATTGGATCTTCACGAAACTTTGTCAGCATATTAAATTAATGATTTTGAAAAATGGTGTGAATATGGGTCATCTTCGGTTTAAAACTAGGTCACTAGGACATCACACCAGAAAGCCTTGTTAATGCTCTAGAGGTCATAATTTTGATCGAATCTTCATGAATCTTCAGAACGTTTGTTTTAATGATATCTTGGACAAGTTGGAGCATGGGTCATCTGGGGTCACAAACTAGGTAAAATCACTGGAAACCTTGTTAACATTCTAGTGGTCACAGGTTTGATTCAATCTTCCCCAAACCTTGTCAGAATGTTTGTCTTAATGATATATTGGACAAGTTCAATGATTCACCTAATGTTATCCCTACACTCTGAGGTTAAAAAACTTAAGATTGATCTCAAAGCACCAATCTTACAACTTGTCTTATAATTTTTAGTTAATTTTGATAACACAGTAATAATATTGATTGTATATTATTTAGTCAGCATAATTGATCTGATGTTTTGTTTTAACTTGAAGCTGCTGTATTAGCAACAAAAATACTTTTAGAATGAAATTGAGATTTTAGCATGAGACCGTTCTCAAGTTGTTTTATCTTTGGGCCATACAATACACTTATGTTACTATATAATGTACGTAATGTTTAGATATGATACTTACCTTTCTTATATTCTATAAATCAGCCTCCAGTACGGAAGAACTCGCCTGAGGTAGTTGTCGCTGTAATGCAGGAATTGATACGACGTAGAGCTATAAAATCAGCTCTTGCTGGACGTGAGGGATCAGCTCTTAGAACAGTCATTGTTTTCATTCGAATGTATGTTTATTGTTTTACAATTTTTAAAAATAGCATGAAAATGTTTCATAGTTTACTTATCAATTGCAAGTTTTTTAAGTTAGATTGATAGCATTTGTTGTTTGGAAGATATTTCTTTGGTTAATTTATGGGTGAAGTAATTGGTAGAAAGCTGATATACATCATGTGTTGTTTTCCATATATTATCTTAATGAGTTGATTATTACTTCCAAATCTGGGATATATTTTCCCTCAAACATTACGTTGTCCCTCTAGGCCTCGGCCATGGTCCAGTGGTTAGTGTGCAGGACTTGTAACCCAGGGATCCGGGTTCGAATCCTGGTATCGGCAGGTCATACCTTCGATGAAAATTTGACAAAAATTTTGATTTTCCTCCATATGTGGAGAAGTTGCCGGCTCCTTGTGGAAGGGTAAGTTAGTACTGGTCAGTATACAGTCCAGGAAAACTGGTTAGGTGAACTGGTCGCCATATATAACTGAAAAATTGTTGAAAAACGGCGTTAAACCCCAGTGACAATAAGTCACATAAAACCAAAAAACATTTTCCCTCTAATTTGAGCTTTGCCTTAAGTCTCAGATATTGAGACCCAGTTTATACATTTTAGAACTAAAGTATTCTTATCATGAGAGAGCATTTTGATAAATGATACTTTATATTTGGTCATAAGTTTCACTCTCATAAATATTTATTGCTTGGCAATTTACTTGTTGGTTGAAATTTTTAGCTCAACTCTTATGCTTGGTTTGTTATATTAGGTATCATAAATACATTTTTGTAGTCAAGATTCTAACCTACTATCACTTCCTTGTCTTCCATTGAACTAAATCAGTCACAGTTCTTTGTTTTCTGATTTGTATTAGAATGTATTAGAATAAACGTTTTATTGAATTTTTAAAGAAGTAGATACTTTACTATTAACTCTTCAAACTATATATCTATCACTGTACTATTTATTCTATTGAGTTATGCATCTGTTACTGTACTATTAACTCTATAGAGCTATACATCTATTACTGTACTATTAACTCTGTAGAGTTATATATCTATTATTGTACTATTAACTCTGTAGAGTTATATATCTATTATTGTACTATTAACTCTGTAGAGTTATACATCTATTACTGTACTATTAACTCTGTAGAGTTATATATCTATTTCTGTATTATTAACTCTATTGAGTTATACATCTATTACTCTTTTATTAACTCTATAGAGCTATGCATCTATTACTCTACTATTAACTCAATAGACCTATGCATCTATTACTCTACTATTAACTCTATAGAGCTATACAATCATTACTCTAGTATTAACTCTATAGAGCTATACATCTATCACTCTACTATTAACTCTATAGAACTATTAATCTATTACTTTGATTGTCTGATATAGATGGCATTACCTTAAGCCAAAAATCTCTGTATTATTGGAACAAATTTCTACATGTCCATTAATGCTGATACCCATCAGTCATGTATTCATGTCATGTTCTTATTTTCAGGCATATTTCAGATACAAGATTTTCAGCCACGTTAATTGATGTGGCAAACATTTTATTGGGTAAGTTTTGTATATTTATTTCATTAGTATTTCTGTTACAAATGATATTTGAAATTGCTGTTTTCAGTCATCTTAGAATATGTTTGGAGATATTTAAAGTCTGTTTGAACCCAGTGTTCACAATTTTTAGCTATTTTTCACAATGCTATCTTAGCCTTAAACATACAAGTATAATTCTTTCAGTGACTTGCTTTCTTATAACAAACAATAGTTGAATGAACCAACTGATTCCGCTAGCTTCACAAGAATGAAGAAAAACACCAAACAATTTTATCTGTGAATAATTTTTTTTTCTACAACTCAAAAGAAATTGTTTTATGTCTGTGATGCAGGACGTGGAAATTTAACATTACCTACTTGAATTAACCTGTTTCTCAGCACTATGTAGATGACTGGACAGACCTCCCCCCCATGTATCAGATGTGAGTGATGAATGACTCTGGATGTAACATCTCCAGTCATATTTCTTGTGACCTATACTTTAGACAGATAATGATTATGATTGTTTCCTGTGATGTATGGTATTGTAGAAGGAATGGTTGTGTAGTACTGTATTCTCCATCTTGGTTTCAGATATATATTCTCCTCAGATAGGTCGATCATCTGTACTTGACACAGCTCTACATAGACTTCGAGATACAGTGGACCGCGAAGTTACCTATGCAAAAAAATTACTAGAAGTTATTGGTGAACTAGACACATTATTTTCAGCCTCGCAGCAATTTCAAATGTCCCTCAATGATACAGAGACTGTATCTGTGGACTGTAAAAATGAATTGAATTTACTTCCTTCTACTGCTGCCCAAGTTTCTTGAAAATTTGTTAAAATAAACTGAATAAACAACATGACTTGTTTTTGTTTGAATGCCCACTTTTAAAAATGGCTTTTTTAAAGATTTATTTAGTGTTTTTCTCAAAGCTTTAGTGAGTTGATGAAAATAACCAAAAATGGATAATTATTACAGATATAATCCCATTGTATAATGGACATTTCAATTATATTGTTCTTGTAATTATTACTTGTTTATCTAAAAGTTAGCTATGGTCAATTAACAGTTTTTGAGCTATTGACTTAAAGTCCTGGATAGATGAAACTGAAATGAATTTGCCAAATGTTCCCTAATTGTCTCTAGGGGTATTACGCTACAATTTGGATATATTTTTTTTGGTTTGCCTTAAACATTGATAAGGAATTTAAAAAATGTTCAATTGATATTAGTATTTTAGATTGCTTCATCTATAGCAACCTGAATATGAGAGCAATGATTTAATACTATGTTTGAATCATTCTCCCTTATAACCAATTATTGTTGCTTACATGTCTGTATTTTGAGCCTCCCTTTCTACTAAAAGGACTTTCTTCATTCTGTATGAATACATTTATTAGATCACCAGATACAAAGGTTCAGGGTGAGCTATTAGTAGGATAAGGGTTATGCTACAGCATCTGTCATCCAGCGTCAGCTATGGTCTCCTCTGAAACTACTGGTCAGATTTCCTACTGCTGTGTAGAATTCTTTTGACCTTATAAGTACAGTTTGCTCATATTATACCAGTTTACCCCTTTCAGGGGTCACCAGAGATAAAAATAGAATTAATCTTTAAATATCTTCTTTTCATGAACCAATGGATGGATCATCCCTAAACTTGGTTTGTAGCATCCTTAGATAGTCCTCTGTCAAGTTTGCTAAAAAAAATTTGTTCGGCCCCTTTTAGGAGCTGCCAGAGCTAAAAATAGAAATACCTTGAAACAACTTCTTCTCATGAATCAATGAATGCACTATCACCTAACTTGGTCTCTAGCATCCTTAGATAGTCTTCTATCAGGTATGCTCAAATAACACTGGTTGTCCCCTTTTAGGGGCAGATAGAGCTAAAAATAAAAATGCATTAAATTGACTTTTTGATTCAATGGATAGATCCTCACAAAACTTGGTCTTTAACATCCTTAGATTGACTTGTATCAAATTTATCAAAATCAATTTGATCAGCCTTATAAGAGGCCAATAGAGCTAAAAATAGAAATAACTTTAAAAGAACTTCTTTTTGAACCAATGGGTGGATCATCACCAAATTTGGTCTGTAGCATCCTCGGGTCATCATGAATATTCCATTGTAGTATCCTTTGATGGCCAGTTATCATGTTTATTGTTCCTCTTTATCTGCCCAGAGGTGTACCTTTGGTACCTTTTTCGTAATGAGTTGACTTACATTTATACTAGTGAGTGATGCAGGGCCATCATGGCCATCTTGTTTTATGACGTTGATCAAAATGTGTATTGTCTGAGTTGCTTATTATATATGAATTTAACATCATCATAAAAAAGTATTTCAAGTTTTATTAAATAAATTCATAGTTTTAGAATTTTTGAAAATAATGTTCAAATTTATTTGAGATGAGTATAAAAGGATGTTGTGGTTATGGGATATTTCTCTTCAGTATTTAATTGCTGTGAAAATTAATATTTAGCATACTTTTTGTTTATAAATACATGTATATTTATTATGTATAGAAAAAAAGGTATAATATAAAATTGACAAAAATATTGTCTATCAATCTGAAATTTGGTGGAAAAAAATTGTATGATTCATGAACTAAAATTATTCTGAGTGTTTTAAGATGTTACAATACTAATAACTGGACCCAAAGTTTATCTGTATGAATCATACCAACTTTCGAACAATTAACTTCCAATTAACATATTCTCTCGTGACTTTAATTGCTAACCTAATGCTACTTAATATAAAGCCCTAGTATCTATAACAATTAGCATATTTGTGTTTTAGCATTATTTTGAAATCATTATCACTATAATTGGTTGGGAGTGAGATAAAATACTCTGTGTGTGGAATAAAGTCAGTATTAAAACAATGGTATAATATAACTAGATATTTTTTCAAGGATTTTTCTCATTATTAACGCATCTACAACAGACATAATAAGACATAATTTTAGAATTGTTATTATTTGTTATTGTCATTTGAAATAATGGAATGATACAAATATGGTATCTTAAAGAATTATAATTTTGTGACTCATACTGTAAGTTCAATACTTAATACACTTTTAACAATGTTAATCAAACTATTTGTGGAAAGTTTTCTCAATGATTGATCTGGCGACACATAGCTATCAAAGAGAGAGGACAATATGTATCTCTTGGAGACTTATGGTGCAATTTTACCTCACTGTGGATGATGTCTCCCTGGACAGATCAAGGTTATGGCATGATGGAATATTCACACTGACCACAGCTTTAAAATAAGAGTTTCATTTGCCTATTAATCACTGTTCATAATTTCACTCACCCAGTGCAGGTTGGGGTGATATTTTAATTGACTCGAAGACAAAAATATTTGGTGACCAATTCTGGAAAGCTGCTTAGGAAAACTTATGTTTTTAGATAAACAATTTTGTTTTTCATGGGTTTAATTAAGTTGATCAACCACAGTACATTTTTTTGTATGTGAACAGACGACTTTACAGTCTTGTACTCCTTGGCTACATGTTTGTACTTAAAAATGTTTTCCCATCAATCTGTTAGTGGTCACTTTCTTATTTGTTGCATGGCTGAAAAGATTTATTGTTCCTCACTATATTTAGGTCTTATACCTGCCACTTCTTCATCATTTGCCTAGCGCTCTATTTACATCATATTCCTATGGATTTAATAATGATAATATAGACATTATTTATAGAGGCAACACAGGAAGGCATGGGCCCCCAGTCTTCCCAGTGAGCTTCTAAATTTCTGTGGATCAGAAGATTATGGAGATCGTTTTGGTGAGATGTGTAAATGTGGTGAGAAAATCTTAAGGGAATGAGCCCATTCTCCTCAAATACTATTTGAACAAATAATTTAATACATTGCAATTGCTGGTAGAATTACTAGTCCTTATCATTTCCAGTTATTGTACTTTTTAAATACTTTCTTGTCATATTCTGTGGAAAATTCCTCCCAATCAGCAACCAATTATAATTCTGCTATAAGTAAATGAAAAATTGTTTCAAATATAGATAAACACAAGAAAATATTTAATTCTACACAATGAACTAAGTAGGCCTAAATGAAATGTGGAAAATTCTTTGTGTTTTCATGTATAACTAATTGCTGTGGCATTATAGTAATGCCCTTAAAATGGTCTGTAGAGTGAAAATGACTTCATTTCAAATGCTTTTAGCATAAGCAGCTTCAAACTTCATTAATAAACCCTTTTGTTTACAAAATTTATTTATGATTTCATTTTGGTTCAAAGGAATTACTGACTAATTTTACTTACATTGGCTCGATATTGAGATAAGCATAATTCAGAATTTGAATTTTTTTGCTTTCTCTAATTCTGTTAATACCTAATAAAGCATTAACTTGGTTGCCTTATGAGTAATTATATTGATTGAATTTCCTTTAAGAATTCTGTAAGTACAAGTTGTATAATTGATCTCAAATTTGTGTCATTATTTATTTACAAAATTGGGTGATTAAAATGTGTGATAATTGTTCTATTGTGGTGTAATCAAGTACCTTGCCATGATTTATAATCAATTATGAAAGAAATTAACTTCAGAAGTTAATTTGATGGTATTTTATGCAAACTTTTGTGAGAAGTGGTTAGTAACGACATGAATTTAACATTATGTTTTCTACTTTTTATGGTTTATGGTCATCTGGGATTAGAGGTATGAAATTTTATACTGCAAGGAATAAAATAAATATCCCAACCTTTATGTTTGCTGATAAACCATACAACTTGACTGTAGACAATGAACTTAGCTAATTTACACAAATGAACTTTTCCATTTTGCCTAAATTATTCATAAGGAAACCAATATCCAAGTTTGTTTATACTCTTTACTAAATTGTTAAGTTAGAAATTATTTATTTGAATGAATTGTGAAGCACATTTCAATATGATAGTATCAAACATGAAAGCATTGATTATGTTGAACTTTATTGTTCATTCTGTATGGTGTAATAATAGGCCTTGCATTGTTAAGATTTTGATTTAGTGACCTTCTCTTTCATCTAGCTGCTGTCAATGAAATAATTATAACTGTATAGTTCACATTATGGTATTGGGATTTTAAACAAAAAAGAATGTTAATAGATATTCTGGACTATTAATTCCATCTGTTGTAGAAATGTCTCATTGACTTACAGTTTAATACAAAGACTGGATCCTATGATAAAGTTTATTTATTGGTGACAGACCTCGCCTTGCACATGGTCAAATCTGGTAGAATTGTTACTGTTCTCTGGGCATATGTCCACAATGTATTAAGTTTTCTGACTGAGAGTAGCAGAATTTTGGTTAGCATCGAAGTCACAATTTTATAATATCAAGGTTGTTATAAATTGACCCTTAGGTTGAGAATTAGATCTTGTAGACATGAAAGCTATTTTTTTAATTGGTACTTTTTATGTGGTGGTATGCAATTACATGCACTGATACACCAAACGACCTTGAAACTGTATGATAAAATTATGATTATTGACTTCATGAAGTACTGTATGTCTGAAGTACAAAAATAGTTATTTGAACTTAAGATATATTAAAATATTATTTTTACATATTCAGATGCTTATTAATGTATTAGCCTGACCATATCTTCCATACCTGGATTAGTTTGGAGGGTAAATCTTAACAAAAACATGTTTAACCTTCAGCTACATTGTGAATTGATTAGGTAAAAAGTGTGAAAATATATGGAATGAAAGAAATTGTGTATGGCTACTGTTCATAGCTTTTTTGATATATTTGATACTAAAACAATTGGTTCAACTACCTTCAACATATGCACGCACACATGTACAGTATAAAATGTAATTTTCATTCTCTTACATCCTTTACCTCTAAACCTGTTGTGTGTAAACATCATGCCAAAACAAATACATGTATGTCTCACAAGTGATTCAAAATATAAAGATTTTTATTGTGATACTAGAAGGAAATTCACTTCAACAATCTAGTTGAATGTGTTCAGACCAGATGATGATAATAGATAAGTGTGTTAAACGAACTTGATAAATGTGTTATGACCATATATGGTAATAACTTTGATACAATGACATTCCATTCGGCAATACTAATTTAATACAATTAAAATGGAATGCTGGTAAAATTTTGTTTTGAAAATGAGAATAGATCTTGTAATTCATTTACAGTTCTACTTTCTGGTGATCGTATAATTCTGTAATTTTATTATAACATTAAGATATACTTAGTGATGTTATGTGAACAAGATTTCATCATCATAAAACTACGTTTTTGATTGTTTTACTTCTTTTTGACAGTTTATATGATTAGTTGTTTAACACTATCAAAACTGATATGAAACTGAACTGAATAATTCATCCTGTAGCTATAAAATACTACTTCTTGTTTATCTTGAAACAAATGCCATGTAAACTCTAGTATTATGGTTGAAGAAATTCAATATTTTTTATTAAGATGGGTTCATTTTTTTGTATTGTTACTCATATTTCTTGTCTTTGGACTTTTTTATGCTGATGGTTACATTTTTATATGAACATGGGTACTGATGGTTTCTGGTTTAAATACATTTATATCGTGTTATAAAATTTAAATTTTTGTGTTTGTGTTTCCGAATTCTTTAATTGTGGTAGTCCACTGTGACTCACGTTATTATCATATTCGTTTGCAAATTAAGCATTTTGAAAATGATACCCCCCCCGCAGAAAAAAAGTTTCCACATTTTTGGTGAATATATCAGCGTCTTACTTGCCACTTGTCAATTAGAAATACATTCGTGCAAAGTTGCGCTACTTCTCGCATGAACTCTTCAGTGTATGAAGTACAGAAAACTCCAAAGATCTTATCTACCTAGTATGTGTGATACCATTTTATTTTGAACAATGACATATCAGAGATCAAGATCTAGGCTTTGAAAATTGTATTCGGCTGTTGGGATTTATAACGTTTACAACAATAAAAAAAACTTCACCAATTTCAAATCAATTAATTATTAGGAAGTTTTCATCCATCGAAACTCAATAAATCACTTGGGTCATTATGATTTTTATAACGCGATGCCAAATTATGGCATTTCCGTACTGAAGGTCACTTTTGACATCAACTTATATAAAAATGACCATCTTGAGTTGTTTTTCTTTCTTCAGATATTATTTGTTACCATCGTTAACTCTGCGTATGAAATTTCATCTATAATTAATGTGAGATGCAATCAATCAGTTATAATCTGTAAATGGAATAATGGCTTTAATTGAGCTCAATTCTCAATCAATGATTTTTGAAGATTATAATATTGTAGTGATACGATTTGACAGGTAACAGCATGAACCATTATTTGGATGTTCTGTATTGACTATTATATCACTACAAAATATAGCCTGTCTTCACAGGTGACTATTTTTTGGTCATCAGTTGATATACAAAATATATGCTGGAACAGGTCTAACATTGATTGTACATTTAAACTTAACTGTTCATCAGTTGAATTACACTTTCTTTCACGATCTGCAAGTGAATTTATGAATAATGAAAGTAGTTTACAAACTAGTTTTTTTCTCCCTAGTCGGGAACTGTTATAAATTCATCTAACACCTACGACCAAATAAAGGTCAAGGGTTAGTGGTTTTTGCATGTTCTGATTCTCAGTTATTGTAAACATTGTGACAGAAAGTCCCCTTCATAACAGAACCAAATGTGCTTAATTTTGAATGTTTTATTTATATCATCTTGTAAGAAATCCAAAAGTAATTTCTGTCGCAAAAATAAGATCAATTCGGTATGGCACGCCTGACCTTTGCCATTTGGAATATTTTCTGTAGTGAACATTACAACGAAGTACCGAATTTGAAGCACCAATTTTTGACACGTTACGATCTAAACTCGACACTAGCAATCCACCATGCTATAGCTCTCCTACCTAATTTATTCTTAATTTAGGAACAATCCAGGAAGCGCTGAATTTATGAACTGAAGCAGATATTAATAATTACATTATTCTCTCTTCTAGTATTCGATTTGTATATGTTTATCGTATTTGCGTACGTTTCTGTGACGTGACTATACTACTGTTGGTTCGTTGAAATTGTTCATGTATGTCGGTTTAATATATTCTATCTAATAAAGTAATTTGTGATGAGTTTTATTTATGCATGTCGTATATTGTCGTTAATTCACAAAGCAGACAATTACGTCCCAAGTTAAATACGCATTATTTCCAATAGAGTTTTGGACTGATAGCCCTCCCGGCATATATGACTTGAACAAACGTTAAAATACTTTCTCCACTTTAATCTCCAAGCCCAATTTTCGTCAAGCAATGAACATAGTTTAATTCCTTGTTATTTCCCTACCGACGAGTTGTTATTTGATTATAAAGGCTAATATAAGAAGGAAATGTCTGGATGGCCCTGACTAATTTACCGTGTACGCGATTACAGGGTTGTTAACTGTACATTTCTCCTGTTGGCGAATACAAACTACCCTGTAACGTGGTTTTAATGAGGCAATGAAAATAACCCAAATTTGTGGTAAACAGTAAATTATTGAAAGCAATTCTTAAATTCAATTGAAAGTATTGGAATATTCCTGTGATGCATTCTTCTGCTTGTTATTTTCATTCCTACTGCTTCCCGATCCAAGCCGTTTAAAATGTACTTTGCGTCAATCTGAGATTATATTTTTTCTCAAATATTTCGTCGTTTTAAGACATTTTTGTAGAGGAAAACTTTCCGGACAAATCCATTGCTTGAAAAAGGACTGATTTTTTACGAGTTCTGTCGAACCGTAATTATACGCCACGGTAGCTCCGTTTTGTATCTTATTCTACACTGTAAACTTCGATAAGTTCAAAGCCTTCATGTACTTTTGTTTCAGACAATAAACATATGGTGTGATGTATTTAACTATCAAACCAACTTGCTCGTCCATGTTGACGAATTAACATGTCGTATGAGTCAAGTACAAATGTTTTTTTTACAATTTTGTTGATTCATTGAAATAACGAACTGCTTGCATTTGGATTACAATTACAAATTGATCTGTTTACACTCGACGAAATGAGTGCCATCTAATAATAGCGCAGTTATTTTTGAAGCTATATCACAACCATGTTAATATTCGGGACAAGTTTGTGGGTGATTGAGGGGAGCTGGTTTCTTAGATCTAAAAGTCCAGAGCTTGACTGTTTCTCTTCATTTTTAACTCCCAAGTACAAAATAATTTATGTCTAGATCACGTGACCCGAGCATCAGACGACATGTTACCTTTACGACACAACCAACATACAGAGCGTATTGTAGACATTTGATCCACACTTCAGTGAAATCTTGGTTAACGATTATGAATAACGCCATTTGTTCGTGCCAAGGTTAGGGTACCAAACCAATAAACCTCTGAATAAAAGCTAATTGTGCTGAACGGCCACATTCTTTTCTCAGCCCAAGTTTGGCTTTTTTTTAAAGCATCAGCCTTAGTGTTAGAATTCCGTATAATTGAACATTCGATATCAATGTAGGCATCGTGTCAAATAATTATACTGAAAACAAACCTTTCATCTTTTTATTCATCCTGTTATCTTTCTATTAAGCTTCGTCGCTGTTTTAGTATCATAAGGTTAAATCGGTATTCCTGCTGATTTACCGTATCATAAGCTTATAATCAGCATGCTAACTGATTAACAGTATCATAAGGTTATAATCAGTATTCTGACTGATTAATAGTATCATAAGGTTATAATCAGTATTCTGACTGATTAACAGTATCATAAGGTTAAATCAGTATTCTGACTGATTAACAGCATCATAGGGTTAAATCAGCACGCTGACTGATTAACAGTATATATGGTTAAATCAGTACGCTGACTGATTAACAGTATATATGGTTAAATCAGCACGCTGACTGATTAACAGTATATATGGTTAAATCAGTACGCTGAATAATTAACAATTTCTCTTGTTTCGGTTTTATCAGACTATCTGGTATTTTAAACAGATCTAGTATTGATCAATCGAAGCATACTATTTAGAGCCGCTTTGAAATGCATGTCACAATCGAAAAGACCCTTAAATTACGCCCCTATTCAGACACCTCTGTGGCGCCACCTGACTTTTTTTAATATTTTATATATGGGATATTTGATACGTTTTAGGGAGCGCATGATCTAAAAGCAAAATAGGGTTCAATTTGACAGTCATTTAATGGGTCCCTTTTTACACAACATTGCACATTATGTTTAGATCCGTCTTGATAGTCATAATTACTGCTTTGTTTTCATGTTGTTTGTGAAAGTTTTGTTATAAAAATAATGGAAGATTTTGGAGTTAACCAGTCAACTTCAATGGAAATTTGATCCTACACATCGCGGACATCAGATTTGGTTTGATTTGGTTTATGATCGACCAAGTTAGCAGAACATTATTTACATCTTCATGCACAAATTTTGTTTGTTCCCGTGATATCAATAGGTGACAGGATGAGAATCTAATATTTAGTGTAAGTAACATCATTTTAAGTGATTCTATCTGTTTCATATACGGGTTACTATAAATATTTAGCCGGATTCAGTATAAAACAATGTTTTCACGTCCCGTTTAGCGGTATTTGGATCATGTAATATCATGAAATATCCTTATTACGATAACATATAAAGTATTGCATTTATCTAGCTGTGTATTAAGACGATCTACAAGATAATGTTTTTCAACAGAATCCTACGCACCGTATACATAAACAATAGTTGAGTCTCATTGGCTCGAACTCTTCGGAACTGACGAAATAATTTCAAGTAATAATTATGGTCATCCGAGGTAGATGTGAACATGCTGCTTCAGCGGTAAAATATATTAAAATGTTCAAAGCAGCTGAATTCTGGTCAACGAGAGTCCAATATGTATTAGTTTCTTGAATAAAATGTGTTGCTTATTGTTCTAGCAGGTTAGTTTCAGCTCTGTTCTGCTCTTCTTAGCCCAACTCTCCTGTTCCTCTCAGCTCTGCTTTTCTCAACTCTATTCTGCTAAGCTTATCTCTTTTCTTCTCAAATATGACGTGTGCAAATCTGTTCTGCTCTACTCGGCTTAGCACTGCTCCGTGTATCAAATCACTTAGGTGTTTAAAGGTAACAATGAAATATATTCACGCCTCATACATGAATTAATTGCACGTACATATGTAACACTATCCAAAAACAGTTAGATGGAAACAACAACCAATTGGTTGTGTAAACTAGTAAAGCAGATAATTGAGACTATTTTAATTACAATGTATAGACAGTAATGATAGACACTGATGATAAGATGTTAACATTGGATGGGAAAGTTTAGATGGAATGTTTAGTTAAAAGTTCTAAAGACCACACTGAAAGATATCATCAATCTGTTAACTTATACTAACGTTTAGAACAAAACAAGGAGTTAGATTTTGTCATGTAATTTGTTCAAAACTTTACCATTTTGATTCTACAAAGTTCATTTCTTGGAGGTATGTGTTTGTACATTATGGTCAGTGGTGACTGTATTGGGTCAAATGCCATTTATCAAATTCTTTCAGTCGTGTACGGTACACTGATGACATAACCATTGTTTTTGTGTTATTGTCCAGTCATAATAACCTTCCATAACCGAGTGTCTGAAGTTTTAAGATAGAGACATAGACATATAGAACATTGTCTGAAGTTATAACATAAGGACATAGACATATTGAACATTGTCTGAAGTTTTAACATAAGGACATAGACATATTGAACATTGTCTGACGGTTTTAGTTAAGGACATAGACATATTGAACATTGTCTGAAGTTTTAAGATAAAGACATAGACATATAGAACATTGTCTGAAGTTTTAAGATAGAGACATAGACATATAGAACATTGTCTGAAGTTTTAAGATAAGGACATAGACATATAGAACATTGTCTGAAGTTTTAAGATAAAGACATAGACATATAGAACATTGTCTGAAGTTTTAAGATAAAGACATAGACATATTGAACATTGTCTGAAGTTTTAAAATAAGGACATAGACGTATAGAACATTGTCTGAAGTTTTAAGATAAGGACATAGACATATGGAACATTGTCTGAAGTTTTAAGATAAAGACGTAGACATATAGATCATTGTCTGATGTTTTAAAATAAGGACATAGACATATAGAACATTCCTTTTGATGTTGATTATTCGTTTTAACCGGATCTAATGACAAAATTCTGTCATGCATTTTTGTGTTGAAATTTTATCATCCTTACAGTCTCTTTTTTACAAGGAAGTTAGTAATCAAAAATGATGATTTTAAAATTTACAGTAGAACCTCTGTAATCCAAACTTGCTCCGACAGAAAAAAAATGTTCGGATTATAGAGGCTTTCAGCATACAAAGATTCCGGATTACAATGATTTTTTGACAGTAAATACATAATTAAAAATGGGACCAGCTAACGTGTTCGGTTTCAAAAGGATTCTGAATTGGAAAGGCTCGGATTAGAGAAGTTCGATTGTATTGCGAAATTTTGCCTATATAGTTTTGAAAAAAATCGCTAACATCATTTGTGTCCGAAATGTGAAAACTTGAGACTAATCGTCTCGCTAATATCTCTAGTTTGTGTCTTTAGTATTTCAAATTTAACTACGATACGACTACATTACTTTCCAAATGCTAAGATTTATACAAGTCATTCGATCAAAATATTTTTCCGCATATATTGCTTACATACCTATAGGTTTGACCTGAGTTGAGAACAAAAATGTGATTTGAGCAGCTCGGGGCACCAGTCTATAAGCACCAATTACACTTTCATTTTTAAAGTATTTCGGTTGAAAAGAAAACACTGTTTAATGTTTCTAGACCAAGTATACTGGCAGAATAACATATAAATAGTATTATCATTGTTTAGTCATAACTAACTCAAAAATAATGGCTCGAAATGAAATTTGAGCTAGGAGACCGATCTCGTATTTTATAACCTTGGACGCATTTTCTTACCTCGGACCCAGTCTTCAAGGTTATGGTTTTAGAGACATTTTCCGTGATTAATTTAGACAACAGACTTGAGCTTTAAGCTGATAGTATTGTCTATTAATTACGAATGAATCATTAATCTCATTGGAGTTGATGGTTATTTCCAAATATTGGAATAATTCAGAGCCATTTTCTATAGTAGATATTGTTCTTATATAGTGACGCGATTTCAAAACTGTGCATAGTATACACGGCTGGGCATTTGTTTTGACTCTTATGTTCCCCAAAGCCGCCCGAATTCTCCTGAAATATTCAATGGAATCTTTCTAAAATGGTAAAATGTTAGAAATATGATTTGTTAATCATTTAATGCAAATAAAATGTAAATCATGTTATCATGTCAATTTTTAACGTGTATTTTCCCCATGCACCGTTTTTAAATCGCGCCAGTATGTTAATCCTTTGTCTTCTTGAAACATTAAAATGTTATCTTAAAACGTTACATGACGTGATTTGACGTTTTTGTTTGTAGAAAGTTCTTAAATATCTCAGCGGTCTATTCAGTGACCTGGTTTTTTGTTGGAAATGGATGATAATAATAAAATATAAACGAACATGCATACTTTATTTCCATCAAATTTAGTCATCAATTAGGTTTTAGCTGTGATAGAACTGTAATGGTGTAACTAAGAAGCTGACGTATCACCACGCACGGTTTAAGACGCGTGATAAGTAATAGAAACAAAAACTCATTACGTGTGTATTACAGCCAACTTTACGTAGATTCTTAACAATATTGCTTCCATTTTTATTTATTCTTTACTGGCTGGTTTGAAACTATTTGGATAATTTGCATATAAATTATTCTTCACTGTTTGTGCTTATGAACCTAGAATTCGGGTCATATTAAGGGACTTCATAGAAATAATTAGCTCTTGTATTGGAAGGGATCAACCCTCTGATAAGGGGTCCAGCAAACTAATTCTGTATTATTCGCTTGTTATTCAAATATCAACAATGATTAAGATATTTGCGATGTTTTGTACCAATGAATGACATGAATGTCGGAATGAATAATTCATATTTACCAGCATGAAACTACATGATGTAAATATTTTTATATTTGTATATTCATCTTATTATTCAGCTGTCTAGTTCATCGCAAAGTTCAATTATTGTCTTGTTTTCGGCAATTATCATTTCATCTTAATCTTTAAAAAGTCCGGCTTGCATTTCATTTGAAGATTCTATTCGCTTAGTCATATTATGTTGTATTCAAATGACTTTTTTTATTTAAAACAGAATTTTAATTCACCTTAAGTATTCCTGGTGATAAATCAACAGGAATTTTACTCAAACATTCACTCTGAGTGACTCACTGTGATAATTATTGTCAAAAATGCATTTATCTTACATTAAAGGTGTTAAAATTTGTAACTCATAATCGGTTATGCCACAATTATTTACGTTTTTAACTATTGATATTTTTTCAGAAATCAAATCGCCTTTAGACTTGTTATGAATGTAGACACATTTGATGTTTACAAATTATCTATTTTATCTGTAAGTTTTCCATTGAAGTTGGTTATCATTCTATCCATAATTGCAGGGTACACAAAAAATGAACGATTTGAGTCAAACTGTGTCAGAATTGATAATATCTCAATTTCGAGTCTGTCCCCTTTCATAGCTAGCCCTTGATGGTGTAGATTACGTATAAACTTTCAACACGTTTTAGTCTTGTCTATTAATTACGAATGAATCATTGATCTCAATGGAAGGGTCTGTTAAGGGCCAGCGTTTAATTTCTTTTTTTATACAATTTTGTGAGATTATTATCAATATGTTGTACAATGTATTTTATTCAATGAATCGATAACGACACCTTTGACTTGAACAAATACTTCACAATACAGTCATGACAAGTGTTTACGTGTAATTTTCGTACAGCACCAAGCGACACGCTGAAATTATTCAGAATCGAATTAATTACGGGGCGTATTTTGAGATTTGCTCACCAATAAAACAGGGTTAAATATGAATTACTATACGAAGAACAACATTAATTGTTTTGGGTTCACGCCTTTTGTTAACAAAGTTTCTATTCTGTGCGGCAGCGAGGTAGTAACTTATTGCACTTTGTTCAACTACAAATGCTAGTCTGGTCCTTTGTAGGTCACTGACGACGACACAACATACGGGTCTACTTGGCTTTAGAAATTTCTCTTATTTCATAAAAACATTCCAAGTGATCCCGATGTCGAAGCTCATTTGACCTCCAGATCCAGCTATACGAATGTGTTAGAAATGTGGGTACATTGATTAACCGTACATATTTTATATTGAAGTTGAACCATTCTTGTGGACAGCTTCCAGAACCGTAGGTGGATGCAAGAAGGGCCTTCTTGTTATGACCACTTCAGTTGATGCTTAGCATTCGTTCATAATTCTTGCACTGTGACTTTGGCGTAGTAAAATGTCTCCACTGTTGGATTTTAACTGGGTACCATGTTAGACTGTATATACACCCACTATAACTTGGTACCATGTCAGATTTCGTATTCACCCACTATAACTGGGTACCATGTCAGATTTCGTATACACCCACTATAACTGGGTACCATGTCAGATTTCGTATACACCCACTATAACTGGGTACCATGTCAGATTTCACCCACTGATTGATGCCTCCAAAAAGATTGTTCTCTAAAATACTGTCAGTACAAAATGTTACATTCTTTTATTGTTGTTTCATCTCATCGTGTGCCAATCATTAAATCATTCAATAAATCCATTTAATCAATTAATCCATAAAGTGATTTGTTTCTATAATATTTTTGTCGGTCATAAGTAACTCGATATGTACTACTTTATTGTAAAACTTAGCGGCATTTTATGGCATGTCACTTCGTACAAAAACAATCCTATTCGGCTGGTTCTAAGTTCTGTCGCTTCCTTTACTTAAAATCTTGTTGGAATAGCATTGATATCCGATATGTGTTGAAATTATCTTGTTAATAAATTGGGACAACAAAAAAATCTAAATTTCACAGCCATTTATACTATACCAATTACAAAGCACATTGTAATTCTGTCCATTTTACATCATAGCTGTGTCGATAAAATACACAGCCAACAATTTGAAAATCAGGATATAGATCTTATCTCAAAGTAATAAAACAAATCAAATAAAAGATATATTACCGCATTTATTGAATTCTTAATTCATCATTATATCATCTAATGCTATTTTTGTAAATGAACAACTTGTGTTTTGATATTCAATGATATTATTTTCACCCCATTTATGATATCGCTACTTCGAATAAAATGCTGAACATATAAAATACATTTGAGGATTGCCGCAAATTGTTTTGAAGTTTATTGTCCAAGAAATCGTAGTCTTTGAGATTAAGTGGACCGTGATAACGAGCTGGTGAGTTGTGTTGTTTTAAGAGTCTCAAAACATGAAATGCATCAACCGTTTATTATTATACTCCGATAGATCGCCATCATAAATGATGGTGTATTTGTAAAACTAACGTTGTTGCTTTATGTCTGAGAATAAAAGATATTAAAGATCAATGTAAAGTGATATGGAGCATGCATTATTTCTATTAAGGAAATCAATTTAGAATTGCAGAACGATTCCGTCTCACTGGCTTGGTTACATAAAAGACGGTTGATCAGGCTATCAAGAGTACGGAAATGTCGGTACTTAGCTGGAACTTAGTCCCGTTGCAGGGGTCCGGATACACGTACTTTAATATTAACTCTTCGAATAATGACGTTTCCTTACAAATTAAATCCATATTTATCAAACAAATTCTTTGGTTTTGTTGATGAAAGCTATACTATAATTCAACTTCGTACCTTCTTTGATCAATTGTTACTTCGTCGTTGTATCAAGTTAAGTAAATGAGATTTTGAAGCGTTGATATGTCTATCAGACACATGCCTAGCAACTGGTTGTTAATTTTCATTGATAGAACTGCTGAGTTGCAGAACAATCAAAGTGATTGTTTCAGTGTACACAGCAGAATAATCACGTTGTTATTCCGTAAATTATGTTGGTGACAATTCATAAAGTTTTACTCAAACTGATCGAATTTGCTGACCAGTTCTTCAAGTGCGATGTTTGACTGTATTCTGTAGCTCATGGTTATAGTGATTCCTGGAAATCGGAATGTTTGTTTCATTATAAACAGTTATAGTGAATTTCTAGGGACCGGAATAATTAGTGGTTATATCCATATTTCACCGTAATCATTACATTAAAATAAAGAACGACATGACCGGGGAGGGAGAGGATAATTAGACCTACTTTACTTCATCCGATTTTTCACTACATGCGTGTTCAGTATAACCGTGTTTTACTGTACCAATCTTATGACACTGTAGAACAGAAGGTGTGATAATGGTTTATAAATCTACCACACCAATCTTATTTTTAATCAAGATGACAAGGAAATAAGTTTTCAATGATTTACTATGCTAGATAAAACGTAAGGGGAATCACAATCATTCTCCGTATTTGGAACAATAAGATATGGCCAACTTGTTCAACGAGCACGCGACTATGTCATTTAATATGTAAAAATACTGTTTTCATATCAGAGAGCAATCTGTCGCCAACAAAATCTTTTTCAAGTATACACGGTAAAAACAAAAGCTCGCCGGATATCTGAAGAGACAACTTGATGAAAATTAAAGTTAAAGGAATTCTTTAGATGTTGGCGATAATAATTGGTAATTAAAATTTATATCTGTCAATATTATCACTGTCGTCAACATTTCTTGTTTCAGATTATATCACAAATACGACCCGCTCCTACATTTCAAGAGATATGAAACATTGAAGAATCTAAAATAAAGATTGTTTACACAATTTTCATCCTCTGTAAAATAAATGTTAACCCCTCACGTGATGCATAATATTAGTCTTAAATAATAAAAAATAAAGTAAGTTTCATATCCAATAAAATTAGTATGTGTTTGTGTTTCTGTTGATTAAATTTGTTCGCGGAAAAAAATTCAACTGCAATGTAGTCTGACTCTGTTTGAAGTAAAACATTGTCTGAGAAGTGGAGCCAAACTAATCCCGTTTTTATTCATATTTGGCTATTTTTCTATGGTTAAAAGAGAGCGAACGTCTGTGAAATGTTTCCCTAAAATTTTACGATCAATGTCAGTGAATTAAGAAGAATATCAAGTGATTATAGCCCGATAAGATGGATTTGCCCGAAATCTGATTGGACGTTCATTCCTCGATCATCGCAGATTAACCAAATTAGGCACGTTTCCGCGATATTTATTGACTTTGATAGCACTTTGTTGGTCTAAAATGTAGAAAATCTACAGTTAATTTGGCCAGTTATTGAATTAGGGGCATCATTAATAATTAAAATATTCCTTTAATTTTCTCATTGTACATAGATATAACTTTTATCACATTAATTGTGTCTTTCGTCTTTTTTTCAGGAAATGCGAACTTCTTTAAGTACTTTTTGTGTTGCCTTTTAAGGAATTGTATTAATGCGCGCGATGGACTGTGAAATTAAGACTATAAAATGAATGTTAATTAAGGCTGTGTCTACATTTGATTGTATTTTGGAAATTTATAATTCATTACGGTCCAATTTAAGTCAGCGCAATTGTTAAATCTAAAAGATGCGTTTTCTTTCGGAAGTATTGAAACGGCAGTTTTTAGTAACATCGTAACATGACCGATACTTTCCGTATAGCTGACAAGCCATCAGCAATTCAACCCGGAAATACTAGTTCAGCCTTTTCAAAAGTCATGCATGAACTTTTTTCGCGAGGCCAATTAAGGCGTGAGTCAGATCAACCATTCGTTAATCACAGTTGAATGATAAAAGTTAAGACAAATTGGATATACCAATTTTAGGCATATTTTAGTATTATAAATTATTAAATAAATTATTGTCCTTTTGGTTTCAATATTATTTCTATTACATACCGGCGGATAATTTACCTAATCACGTTTCCTGTGTTCTATTCTGCACCAGAACTAACCTTGTTCTCTTCAAGTATCAACCAACTTATCCATATCACTGATTAGTGGTGGAAGATTTTCCAAGACACAACCCCTTGAACTAAATTGCCACAGGGATCATGCGCCGCACCAAGGGTTTGAACCCACTAACCAGGGATTCGTAGACCAAACTGCCGACTGAGATGATCGGGCGTACCGTATAAACAATTCGAACGCATAATAAAATCAGCAAAGAATGCGAACAAAGCATACGCGTGGCATTGTGCGCAACAACTGTATTGAAGCACAGCTAAACATGTGAACAATGGTCACCATAGGTATTGAAAAAAAACAACAAATGTACTGTCTTTACATACAGTTAGTCCTCCTTCTGAGGTGTATATAATATTTCTTTCCATGATTGTCTGTGAAAAAGACCTTTCGATGGTGGCCTCTGTTCACAACTGGTCGCTAACTCTGGTCTTATTTTTTGACAATTTCATAAAAATCCTTGCAGTTGAAACACGTTGCAACCTTAGAATGAAAAGGGCCTATCGGCACCTTATGAACAGTGCAGTAGACCTAGCGATATGTTAGCACTGTGTTTTATTTGCACTATCTTCAGATTTTTATATATTTATATACTTTGTGTTTGTTTTTGTTATGAGAGGCAGAAATTAAAGTTCCCGATGCGGGGTTCGAACCTGCGGCCTTCTGCTTACAAGTCAGCTGCTCTATCAACTGAGCTAATCGGGCTGACGGGCATACACACTACTATAAACACATATACATATACACCCCTGTTACATAGTAATTAATTATTCATTAGGCAGATTTAAGCATTGCATGCAGTTTTTGTTTGTTCAATGTTTGTGTAACCAAATAAATGAAAATAATGTAAGCGATTTAAATATAATTGAATATAACATTCACATTTTGTAAAACAGAAACATGTGAAATTCCAAAAAAATAATATTTTCCAGTTGTTTTTAATTGTGGTTTTGTTCTAAAGAAATACCTCGACAACACATTGTTGAGAATAATCATCTCCTAAGATGGCGGACAGTTAAGTTCTCCAAGAAGGTTCTATTGGTAATGACGTGTATTAACATCATGTTAATACATCATGTAACAAAATGGCTTCGATGTCTTCATTGTAATAGGTCAATCTAAATACATTTCCCTGTAGTATGCCTCTGCCTTGATGTGCCAGTACATTGTCACGTCATAAAAACATCATTATTCTCCCAAGATAAAATTCATATCAACTTGGAAATAGGAGTATCAAGGCTTGACGAACAAATTTCTTCTCCACGAATCTTCGGGGACCCTCAAGTCTTTCCCAGCCAAATGAAACATTTTGACCTTATAACTGGAAAATGCAATTTTGATTTGCTTAACACGCTATAGAGGATTCCTAGAAATTCACACTTTCGTCTGAATTACAAAATAGATCAAGAATGCTCCATTATAAATGTCACAACCAAATATCGACAATTCCTTTGGGTCGCTTCTATAATTGATAATCGGGATATTTATTTCCAGAATAGATTTGCATGCGCATTTAATCGACATGTTTGGAGGAATCGCAAATCGTAACAAATTGTGGCCATTTATCCTCAGTTTGGTTTTGGTAATGGCCTCGCTATGGGAAGATCATTAAAGTAAATGATACGAGAAAAGTTGTCATCCCTCGGGAGACGTTCATAGAAGGATGTGGTAACGTTATACCGACGTAAATGACATTATTGTATTAAGATCCGGTGATCACAGCACAAATAAACCCTACAAAAGCCTGTTTGTTACGATTAATTATGACCCAAGTAGTTCTGATTTATAACATTAGCTTGTATTCCATTCTTAAATGGTAGTCAGACAGATCGTTTAAGGGAGATCATAAAATGTTCGAGGTTTTAGGTTTTATTTGCTATGTTTTAACATCGAATCAGTGAGTAGGCTTTCTTTGCTCGACTAAAGAACATGTTTATCATACCATAATATTGGAGGGAATAATAATTATGTTCGCAGAAAGTCTAAAAATGTATACTAAAAAACTTCATTGACATAAAAAATCACATTCATTTGTATGTTAACTATTTTACGTGGCGGACAATAATCTAATTATTTGTATTTCTATTTGCAGGACACGAGTAATTTTATTTTTTGCATTTTATTTGTAATATCTTTGTAAGATCGTGATGTATCCATTGTATTCACAATATGATATGTTTAAAACAGACCAGTCTACTATGTGGTACTGATGGATTGCTAAGTAAAACAAAAATAACTATACAATTTGCCTTTTTTCAAATAAGTCTCTGTCCATACAGTGTATTTGTGTTCCAGTGGTAAAACAACATCGTCATAAACATTTATTCTAACACTTCACCATCCATAAAATACAACAAAACAACACTAAACCACTGAACGGGCTTCACGTAAAAGGCAAATGGCTTCCACTGTTTATGTTGTTCAGTTTCCTGTTCCCGTCACGGTTATTTAGCAGAACATATGAATGTGTGGTCATACATCAGTTTAGTTCGCATTCACTGTATCAGGAAAGTTGATGTGAAATTATAACTACCTTGTATTTTGCTATTCCATTTAGGTCACATTTATCAAGGCTTTGTGTCAGCTTGAAGTATTCTGAATATAATTTATAAAGTCGGTAGATTGGTTATCATTGTATTATTTCATCACGTTGCGACGGTCAACTCGCCCGATTGATTTGCTAATACAGTTTCAACAACGGGACAATTCATATCATTTGGCTAACAGGAGAGCTATAAATATTTCCCAAGTTTTTTTTAGTTTTAGTCTTATTAGACGAAAGAGTTGTGTACAAGATAATTACGATACTTTGCAATTCCATTCGATACACTTTTTCGATCGTTAACCATATTGACTGTGCTTTTTTGCAATGAATATGTGATTATTCATCATATATTTGTACTTCAGAATTTCAAGTTGTGTGGTAAGGGGGGTAATTCAAACATACATAATTATATATTGCTCTGAGTTGTGCACCTTGTTACCAAAAACTTTTTCAACACATTAGAATATTTTAATGTGTACAGCAATGTAAATTTGTCGTGTTAACGAACTTTGAATTTTGAATTAATTTTACCGGTCTAAATAGTATTGCCTCCACCTAAAAGAACAAAATGGGGCAAATATTGGTCGGGATTCAACGAACTCACTGTTTTATATCTGCATAGTAACATTTCAATATAAAATGAAGACAATGTAGAACACACCATTGAATGGCTGTATTGGATAAGAACGAACTTGTACATTAAACATGATGTATTTTCTTTGCGTGATTTATACGACATGATGCTACATTTTAATGCCGCCACTGACCATTTCCTCAGAGTTTTTCTGGTTGCTTGTAGCCAAAAAATATACAAATGTATATACATGTATTCTGTATACAAATACAATGCATTTTGTGAGATAAATTATCTATGTAAAACCTTTTTGTTATATGATATGTTCGTTGATAATTGTTGCATAATAACGCACTTGTTGGTGTATGTTTTAGCTAATCATATTGTGCCTTGTATTCACGTGAAAGCATCTACTAAACAGTGATCAGCAACATCTTGACAAGAATTCACGAAAGAAGCACGTTGATTTCTTTCAAATTTTCCTTCTTTTATGATTATTGCTCATTAGTTTTATCTGAGCGGTCTTCCACGGTCCAACCTAGATATTTGAATATGTTAGTATGCTTTTTTATTGGCAAATTGATACGGCCATATATGAACATTGTTTCAATTAAACAGTTGTTCGTTCTTTATATTTCCATTCTACAGTTATACTGGGACCTTGCTTAGTTTATAAACAATCATAAGAACAAAAGAATGACGAACTCATTATACAGAAGACAGTTTTATTAATAGTATAAATAGTAAGTAGTCAATGACGTAAATAAGGAGGAAAATGCAACACTATTACATGTTTTTGTTTTATTTTGAACGGTATGCCCTACTGAACACACTGAAATAAACAACCGTATATCTTAACTATATTCAAAATTCACTATTGGTACAAACTTTGCATGTTATCGTATATAATCACCGGTATTGCGATATACTTGCAAATGTTTTGACGTAAAGTACATGATGACCTGATTTTACCATGATCAAAAACGATGATTTATTACTTGAATATCATCGCTGTCGATACAGCCAAGCATCCAAGTAAATGTAGGCATAAACGACGAAGTCGATCTAGACGCAAAGAAAGGAATAATTTAGATCATCACTAAAAATTTATTCATACCACATACAAAATATATTAGTTTATTAGACCGATTTTCAGCATACATGATACAAAATACTAAATGACATTGAGAAGTTCAAATTGAACTTGAAGAAAAAATGTTATTCTTATAAAATAATTTTTAAACAGGTTCTAAAATATTAAAACCGGGTCTATGTAATTACAGAACGCGTTTCCATATAAATACTAGATTTATTTCAAATTAATTAATTCATCTCTGAAAAGAATGTTACATCGAACGTTGATTCTCAAAAAGAAGGCTTTATACAGCTATAAAAGTACATGTTGTTTAACGATAAGGAGGAATTGGATTCGATCATGGCAAGGAAAAAAATTACGAGTCTCTAACATTTTTTTCACAGGAGAAGATACATCATTTACGCAATAAAAGATAACGTAACAGTAGTAGAAAATGAAGTTGTTAGCACCAGTAAAAATTTTCAGCAGTAGAAAATCTTATTTGCAGCAGTAGAAGATGACGTCATTCAGAGCAGTATCATCCAAAAGATATTGTTTGCCTTCAACTTTGGTTTTGATTCCACAAATGGCTGAGCCGGTTGGACATGACTTGCTCCAATTTCCCCATTTGCCAAAGTAACCGCCGGCAGCAGACTTAATTAATATGTACCGATGTCTGTTATTCTCTTCAAGACATCGGCATGTGAATCTCACATAATTGGCAGCTGTGTCATCTCCTGTCTTTCCTTGCTAATATTATAAGTTCAATTACATGTAAGCTTTATATGTTGAATCTATATTATTTAACAATGAACAGCAACAATAATTATCCTTTGTTTATTTATAAGCACATTAGATATTTTCTTTGATCAAATTTAGTCAAGATTAATGCTTTCTTAGTCGCTTTTTAAGTGCATTTAAAAGTTATAACATCGGTAATATTAAATTAATGTTATTTTTTACTACAGATATTCACGTGTTTATGTAAATATATTTGTTAGGAATGACATACACTGCAGCCAGGCATCTCATTTTGGCTAATTTTTAAAATGATTTTAACAATTTTAAAACTTCGAATGCGTGCGATCGCATGCATATAAATCTGAGTTTCCGGTCAAATTCCTCATGTAGATGAAACGGATTTCAGCTGGCATGTTATTTTTCACTAAAACTAATAAAAACAGTTCGGTTAGTTCGCATTAAAGGTTTACACTCCAGTACGTAAGTAGCGAGATGAAATTCACACTTGCAACAGAAAGGGAAAAAATAGGCTGTATTTGGGTTTATTTAATAAATGGAATTGAAAACAGCATGCATGTTCCTACAATACTTACGCAAGATTCAACTTGAAGATCATACGACGTCAAGAACTCACAATCTTCTTTACAAAAAATACTGCCTACCCAGTTACCATAAGGGCCAACTTTTGAGGTCGACTCTCCCCTCAAATGACCTTCCTGGTTTTTGCAGATAATCTTAATTGCATTAAGAGATGTGTCGTCGCCTTTACCTTGTTTTGGTTCAATCTAGTTAATTGATAAAATGGTTAATTAATCAATTCGTTTTAAGTTTGTTCGTTCGTTCGTTTGGCCTTTCACTAAAGCCTTTAATTCTTTATGGATATCGCACATCACTATTTTGAATTCAGCCAATGGCATCTCAATGAGAAAAAAGGGTTTGCCCCCACATGTCAAAACTCAAGTAAACAGAAACAAAAGTAATATAATTATTTTAACGTTTTATAACACCAGTAACCAAGGGGATTTCATAGGTAAATACATACCTTCATGTCGTAGCCAGCTGCATAACTTTCAGGAGGACAAAACGAAGGTTCTCCCCACGTACCCCACCTTCCACCGTTTGTTACACTCAATACTTTGATCACACGAGTCTGGTCAAACACATCTATAATATAAACGCATTTCACATACATAACCAATTATTGCGCACATGCATTATGTTTTTAACTTCACAATGTATCTAATACATGAACAGGATATTCAGATTGCATCTAGCAGTGCTTTATATTGAAAAGTGCATGCTGTCATTAGACAACACTTCATATCTTAATTTGAACATAAATATGTATCTGGGTCCTGTTTTAATTTATAAATCTTGCTGACACTTGTTTGGAAATGTTTGGAAGTGCTTTCTCATACTAATATTGCATTTTGGAATCTATTGTCAGCTATTGAAATCAAATGTCTGAAAAATTTATTATTACTAGGATTTTTAATTTGAAAACTACAATCTTAGCTAAGATATTTTTTATGAAACGGGACCTTCGGTTGGAAAAAGTGTCACTGTCATATGACTTCTAGCGGGCAAAGTTACATGGTCAAATAGAAATGCATGTCGCTTTTTATTGAATAGGGTATCTGATAAGGTCCCGTGGTTTTAGAAAGCTAAAATTTTCGTCTGCTTTGATATGTTTATCAAGCTAGTTTCATACGTCACCATAGATGCGAGACAATAAATAAAGATTTTTAGACAGATACCAGATATCTCTTCAAAATACTTGTATCTAACAATGTGCAATAACGAAACAAGAACTTCTATATACATATAAATCAATTTAACTTTTATGACGAATTAGATGTGTTAATCGTATCGAACAGCGCTTTTACAAGAAAAAGACGTTCTAAACAACTTGGTTTTAACATTGTCCGCATTCTTAATATTAGATGGCATTTGCAATGAATACTTTTGCATACATCTAATACATATATTAAAACACGTTACTTAAAATACATGCATATAGGAATTTTTGCTATTATGTTACCATGCGTCAGATATCTTTACATTAAAGAACAAAGCTAACTCACTTCCATTAATATCTAGCGAACCAGGTGGAATTTGAGACGGGTCTTCATTCTTGGGCAAATCTGGCTCACATCCTACTCCATATTGTTCAGTCCAGTCCGGCTTCGGTATCTTCTGCTCGAAAGTTGCCTTGGAGACGGCAACAAACGTAAGCAACAAAACCAATCCACTAAGAACAGAGTTCATGTTTGCAATTCTGGTCCTGATGAATATTTGTGGTGAATAATCTGCGACTGTGCATGTTATATAGCTAAGTTGGCAGTGGCGTAGCTCGAGGTAGGACATTAAATACAAAGAATGGAACCCCTAGTAGTTCATTGGTGTTAGAGTATCTGTTTTAAAAGTTATTTGGAAACATTTGCATTTTTAACGCATGTATTGTTGTATTCACAGTCGTGCCATAATCATAAGCATTCTGTAAATAATACCTGTATAGACACAACACGACTGTATGCCTGACTTTTGTTGCTTTAAACTTCTATAATTGCATTACGATTGTCTCAAAAGTAATCGTATTGGACAACAAGGTACCAGCACAACAAGCTACTATTTTCTGAGAAAACTTCATATTAATGACTGCATCAACGACACTTGGAAGAACTCTATCTCATATCACTACAGGCTCCTCTCCGGAAGTACGAACGTTAGCTATTCACAGCACTGTGTACTCTACTTAGAAATAAGGATTTCCTGGTAGCGGTCATTGAATTTAGTAAGATAATAATTAAGGAAATGTGGTTATCAATAAACCCTTGAAAGATGTTGATTTATAGATCTTTATCAGTTAAATTTTATCGCCATGTCCTCGAGTTTCAATAAATGTATACTCATATATATATCAGTTTTACCATTATAAAAGAAACACAATTATCAAAATTTTCTTTCCAAGTTTGATGTTACCAATTTATTAATGAAAATTAGAAAATATGTTAAGTAGTTCATGATGAAAGGAACAAACTTATACTAATTTTGTTAATTTGAAATTATGTTTGTACGAAGTTGCCCTCTAAAGCTTTTAGTTAAGCATGTAGATTTTAAAACTTATTTTAAAACCATGGATTAATTTTGCAGGTTCAGAGCCACATTTGTCCAATACATGCACAGCTAATGTCAAAGGTGGATTACAATGTATCCCATCGAAGACAATTTGCAGTATGTCGAATACAACTATTTTGTCCTATCAACAAATATCAACAAGAGGGCCAAGATAGCCCTTTTTCGCTCGCCTGAGTAAAGATTGCAACGCAACATAAGTGTTTTTTTTCTATGATTTGACCTGGTGCCCTAGTTTTAATCTGAGTTGGCCCATGTTTAAACATGTTCATGATAACATTAATACAAACATTCTCACAAAGTTTGAGGAAGGTCCAATCAAAATTGAGACTTCTAGAAGGTTTAAGAAGTTTTCAGGAGATTTGACCTATTGACCTAGTTTGTGACCCTATATAATCCATATTCAAACCTGTCCAAAACATCATGAAATCAAACATTTTAACTTAGTTCAACAAAAATCCAATAAAACTGTGGTTATTAGAGGGCTTAAAGGCTTTTCTATGATTTGACCTGATGACCTATTTTTCCCCGGATGACACATGTTCGATCCTAACCAAGATATCATTAAGACAAGCATTTTGACAAGGTTTGGTGAACCTCCAATCAAAACTGTGACCTCTAGAGGGTTAACAAGGTATTTCTTTGATTTGACATGGTGATCTAGTTTTTGACCCAAGATGACCCATGTTAAAACCTAATCAAGATATCATTAAGACAACCATTTTGACCAGGTTTGGTGAAGATCCAGTCAAAACTGCGACCTCTAGAGGGTTAACAGTGTTTTCCAGTGATTTGACCTGGTGACCTAGTTTCTGATTCCAGAAGACCCATGTTCAAACCTAACCAAGATATCATTAAGACAACCATTTCTACAAGGTTTGGTGAAGATCCAATCAAAACTCTGACCTCTAGAGTGTTAACAAGGTTTTTCTATAATTTGATCTGGTGACCCAGATGACCCATGTTCAAACTTGTCTAAGATATCATTGAGACGAACATTCTGACCAGGTCTGATGAAGAATCGCTCAAAACTGTGACAACTAAAGTGTTAAGAACCCCCAGGTGTGGACGCCGGATGCACTATGTGCTCAGGTGAGCTAAAAAGCAATAGAAAGAAATTATAACTGATTGACAAGTCAAAATATTTTTTGTAGCACAGAACACGATCTTAATACAAGTTCTAGCACAATAAATTGGTCAAGCCAAAATGATAGAAAATATGAAAATAGTTTTTTTAACTTTGTTTTATTTTGATTGAAAACAATGAAATTCTTGGCGTAATCAGATGTAGCTACCGTACCATGGACTCTGTCATACAATAAAGTAGAGTCCCCGATAGTTCCTGACAATGCGATATGGAATCCTTTATGACAAATCAGGGATTTTACACGTTCTGTACGATCCCTGGGTAGATTCATTAATATCATCACTCTACACCACCGTTTTATTCGAATGGCCTTTCCCTCAGAGTGTGAACATGATAATGAAAGTGATTCTGTACACTTCATCATTCAACAGTCATGGATTTGTATCAATATTCATAAATGAAGCTGTGTTGTTGTTCTATACCTATTTTTACACACGTATTCTTTCTCATATTTGCTGCAATGTTATTATACATGTCTGTGAATATTACCTCAAGCTTTGTTTTTAGTGGGTGATTACTAAACAGACACGTTAGAGTGTATAACCAGATCAGCATTATGCAATCTAGAATGAGTCGTATCAGGTACATCTGGAAAATCAGGTCTCAGATCAAATCTCAAGATCAGTACAATCAGTACAATAATGGATACTCAAGTATCTGACACTTCATTTAAATTTCCTCAATCAACTTATCTTCTTTCCGCTATACTTTCAGCTGTGTTTATACATGATTCAAATTAATCACTACTTGAAAACTTTTGAAAATGACCAAAACAAGTGTCAGTGAAAATGATGCCCTTGTTTTTGTCCCAGACATTGTCTTCATATGTACATGGTTTAAATATTTGTCCTGGTGTTACTTTCTTAAGTCAATGTATTGTATCCGACAAATGTTGGCATCGTAAGTTTGAAACCAGGAGGATGAACATATCCTCTTTGACAATTTGGTTGTCGTCATTGTGCGTCATTGTCCATATGTCCGCCACTAATGATTATTTACATGGAGCAGTTGGCTGTTACTTGCAAAGTTAGTATTGGGACATTATCAGCGGAAACTGGCACGAAAACAGACGTACCCCCCATCTTATTTTATTTATGTATTGCATTGTAGTTCGAGGTGTTGCAAAATTAGATCATGCATATGTCTATTCAAGTATCATTAATTAATATGTTAATTATGCAGAGGACATAACCTTCAGATTGTAGGTCTATATGCAAGTATAAAAGTGATGTTGAAATGGTTAAGCTCATCTGTTTTATCTCCAATCAAAGAAAATCAAAATAAAAGAACCATATATTTATAGTATAATACATGATTTATTATGCTTGATATATATGCCATTAAAATGAGTACCTGTATGTACAGATGTATGTCACACATAACAACCTAATATATCATTATATGATGATGTAACGTGACAAATCATAGTTACCTTGTATGACAAATAAAACCATATAATTTTTTTCCACGCTATAGCATAAAAGTAAGTATTGCAGGTATATTTCAAGCAACAATTATTTCAGCAATTCTCAGAGTAAGTGCCTATAGCAGGGGTGTAGTTGATCAATGATCAGAAGAGATCTTTGTCATAGCAAAGATTACGACAAAAAGACATTCTCATTATAGAATCAAAGGCTTTAAAGCCTTAAAGGATGCTCATTTCAAGCACATATACTACTCTGAATCATCATTATTACCAACTTCATGAAAATGCTGCCATTAGACAGTGTCATGATTCATTAATTCATTCATCAATACAAGTTTGTCAATGTCATTAGCTTGCTCTCACTTTAAATGATACAACGTGATTTGCCACTGAGGTCTCAGTGTTGAACATTCCCTTAAGTTTGATCAAACGCACTGTTTCCACAAAATTATGGATCAAAACAACAATACGATATATACAATTATATGATAAATTACTGTAATCAATTATCAACATATGGTGTCATTCATTAAATTTGACCACAGGTCAAAACTTGATCACCAAACAATGAACTGCAGAATATCACAAAACAAAACAAAGAAGTGCTGCAACATGAAGCAACCAGATTTATTCAATTTGAACAACTGTAACATGTATGTAGGTCATAAATTAGTTCGACAGCTTTACAATTGTATTGACAACAACATACACACGTATTACTTTTTATTCATAGTAACAATATTTAAATAAACCATGTTCATATTATATTAACAGAATAAAGCATCTTTATTAAGTATACTAGACGAAAATTATGTTAGTGTTTTGGTATTATTCTTACAAAAGTTTATGTTCTCATCAATTTTTTAAACATTTTCAGATTCTGACCGATGTTTTCTCTAATCAGCAGTAAATTCGATGTTCTAATGCTAGATAAATTTGAGCAAATTGATAATAAATTTACCATTGACTTTCTCATACCATTCATGTCCTAATAATGATAATATGTTTTGCCAACAATGCAAAAAATACTCCAGACAATGGCGCATTCAGAAAGCTATTGTGACAATATCCCTCAAGTATTTTTCACATTGATCTAAACTATTACAAACAGCTTTGTAACTTACTTGGAAATCGGTGATTCAGATTGAACTCCGTTTCCTCAGGACAGTTGTCCTAAATGGTTAATTTTTTGCTGGTCATATGTCCTAAATTACAGAAAATATTCAGACAATAGATTTTGTTATCATAAAATTAGTATGAAGACATAAAACATTGTTGTCTTGGAAAAAATATTCAGCTGATCTGAAGAAAACAAAGGATAATTCAAACAAGAGAGCCAAGGTGGCCCTTTTTCGTTCACCTGAGTAAAGATTGCAAAATATATTGTTTTCCTGTGATTTGACCTGGTGACTTGGTTTTTAACCTGAGTTGACCCATGTTCAAACCTGTTCACATATCATTAATACCAACATTCTAGTGTTCGGGGAAGATCCAAACAAAACTGTGACTTCTAGAAGGTTAACAAAGTTTTCAGGAGATTTGACCTATTGACCTAGTTTGTGACCTCAGACAACCCATGTTTGCTCCTGTCCAAAACATCATGAAAACAAACATTTTAACACAGTTTAACAAGGATCCAATAAAAAACTGTGGCCTCTAGAGTGTTTACAAGGGCTTCAATGATGTGACCTGGTGACCTAGTTTTTGACCCCAGATGATCCAAACTCAATCAAGATATTATTAAAACAAACGTTCCGACAAAGTTTGATGAAGATTCAATCAAAATTGTGATCTCTAGAGCATTAACAAGGTTTTGAGGTGTGCTGACCTAGTGACCTACTTTTTGACTGGAGATGACCCATATTCACACAATTTTACAAAATCGTAAAAGCAAACATTCTGACAAAGTTTAATGAAGATCCAATCAAAACTGTGACTTCTAGAGTGTTAACAAAACTTTCATTTGATTTGACCTCGTGACCTAATTTTTGACCCCAGATGACCTATGTTCGAATTTGTCCAAGATATCATAGAGACTAACATTCTGATTGGGTCTGGTAAAGATTTGCTCAAAAATGTGACCACTAGAATGTTAACAACCCCCAGGTGTGGATGCCGGAGTAGACTGACTGATCATTATAGCCCACTGAGCACAATGTGCTCAGGTGAGCTAAAAAGTAATTTCAAGAGCATTTAAGACAGAACTACAAGTAACACATATTTTCAGTCATTAAAACAATTTCCTTGGCAAATCTGTTTTCCATGCCTCTAACGTTTCTTTAAAGGTGAGGTCTTTTCTAGGCTTGCCATTTATCATGATCTACATGATCTAGTCCTGTGTGTCAGGAGGCTGTGAGTTTGTTGTTTCTGCACATCCAAACCCCACACTAAACACACAATGGGGATTGACATTGAATGGGAGTTTTTGTCACCATTACAGTATCGCACAATGATAAAAAACGAAGTATTCCGCACTAAAGTTTGAAGTGTCTGGTGATTCAGAATGATTCATATAATCATGATCGCCTAGCAAGTCCAACAAAAACAAAATGTATCAAGGCAATTATGAAATAAGAGATTTCAAACTGTACAAGAGAAGTTTGTCCTACCATTACAAAAAATGATCAGATAAATTGTCTGACAAAGGGCCAACCCAATCTGAATCACTGGAAATCCAGTCAAATTTGTTCCGAGAGATTTAATCCATAATACTTGTGTAGAAAATGCGAAATTTGTGTCCAATTTACTTGAGCAAATACGTAATTGCGCAATTCCATTAAGTTGAAGTATAGAAATAGTGCTACAGCACTAAAAATAAAAAAAATCATTATATTTACAACTCTAGCAATAAATATTTCCACTTGATCTCTAGAGAATAACAAATTTATAAGTAAATTCACCTCCTAACAATAGTAAAGATACCAGAACATGTAATTCTACAGGCATTATCTTTGTTCAATGAGAATTTGAGGAGAATGGGCTCATACCTTATATCCTCACTCAGATTTTCTCGACATTAATGAATTTTCATGTTTCACACAATCAACCTTCATGATCCTCCAATGTGTAGAAAGCTACAGCTCTGCAGGAAACTACAACCCTGTTATAGATGTGTGGCCATCTTACATGCAATACCATGGAAATTATGGAAACAGTCCCCAATGACCAATACACCAGAAGTTTGTAAAAAAGATGCTTACCAAATGAAACCAAGTTCTGGATGAATGTGTATCAACAGGAACAATTAACAGAACAATTTCAAATATATCAAAAACAGCTAATAAATTTGATGTTCACACAAATTAAATTCATCAAAATTAGATTTCACTTATTACAGGCTTATCACAAAATAAGGAAAATTCAAATGCTAAGCTACTTCAATATTGGTCATATTTTACTTAAAAAGAGGTAATGAGAGAAATCATGTTCCTAGACAGTGTCAAAATGATCCAGCTCTCTCCAACACCAAACAAATAATGCAGAGACAATTAATTGGGATTTCTGAATAATTTCGGATTTCTAATTATTTCAACAAAGCAATATTTGCAACCAGACGTTTGTATATACAGTGACATCTGTCTTCTTGAACATTACCCAGAATTACCAATTTTTGAGGTAATCAAATTTGATATCAATCTCGAAGTTCAATTTTGTTTTATTTTTTCCACCTCTTAATCTTTCCAAGTTAATTACTATGAAATAATGATGTTATTAATCATTACAGCATAATTGTTGTTAATTTCTTTTCAATCTATAAACAGTGACTTCTTTCAAACCATAATTCTTTGACATTGAAAACAAGAGTTATGCTCAGAGACTGTTCTTATCTTTATATCCTCAAGGCTTGATCAAGTCAATTAAACCTGACTGTTAACTTAACAATAGTACATGTATATATGGTGTGCAGTGCAAAATGCAACATAAATTTTAGCATTATCATATGATATCTGATGTATACAACAAATGATTAACAAGGTCACAAATAAAAAAATCAGTATCAAATACAATACAGTCTAATCTAATATAATAATTGATAAAGTTTTGTAAATTAGAAATTATGTTAAAAGATGTTATCATCACTAAGACAATTTACTAAGAAATAAAACATGTACAACATTTTTGATAGGATAAAAAATTTGCTAATAAAAATTGAAAGATTAACATTTCACAATTAATTTTACAATTGATATTTACCACATTAAAATTGTCATATTTGAATGAAAATCACCTAAGAACCCAAAACACTTCACTGGTATAACAAAATCTTAGCATCTTATTAAAATCAAGTGATTATCATACAATATAACCCCAACACCAAGATTACTTTTGAAATAAATAAGGTCCCTAAACTGAAGTGTTCTCACAATATAAATTCAATTATGAGGAATATACTGAAGATCAATTAAAGTAACTCATTTTCATAATGAGGTGGTTGTAGTACTGAGGTTGTTGTAATATCAAGGAGGTTGCTGATTTACTGGTGAAATAAAGGTGTAAGTGTAAATGTTTTAAGTATAACAACAAACAAACAAAGCATGAAACAGAAGCATAATGACCAAAGAGGATAAAAAAAAGATAAAAAGAAAAACAAGAGGGCCAAGATGGCCCTTTTTCGCTCACATGAGTAAAGATTGCAACATCTATGGTTTACCTGTGTGTGACTTGACCTGGTGACCTAGTTTTTAACCTGAGTCAATCCTTGTTCAAACCTATTCATGATATCATAAATACAAACATTCTGACCCCTAGAGTGTTAACAATGTTTTTCTATGATTTGACCTATTGACCTAGTTTGTGACCTCAGAGGACCCATGTTTGCTCCTGTCCAAAACATCACAGAAACAAACATTTAAAACAGTTTAAGAAAGATCCAATCAAAGTTGTGGCCACTAGAGGGTTAACAAGATTTTCAGTGATTTGACCCGGTGACCTAGTTATTGGCCCCAGATGACCCATGTTTGAGCGAGTCCAAGATATCATTATGACAAGCATTTTGACAAGGTTTGGTGAACCTCCAATCAAAACTGTGAACTTTACAGTGATAACAAAGTTTTCCTATGATTTGACCTGGTGACCTAGTTCTTGACCCCAGATGATCTAAACTCAATAAACATGTTATTAAAACAAACATTCTGACAAAGTGTGATGATGATTCAATCAAAATTGTAATCTCTAGAGCATTAACAAGGTTTTGAGGTGTGCTGACCTAGTGACCTGCTTTTTTGACCCGAGATAACCCATATTTGCACAATTTCACAAGATCATTAATACAAACATACTGACAAAGTTTAATGAAGATTCAATCAAAACTGTGACTTCTAGAGTGTTAACAAAACTTTGATTTGACCTGGTGACCTAGTTTTTGACTCTAGATGATCCATGTTCGAACTTAACCAAGACATCATTTAAACAATCATTTTGAGAAGTCAAGTGAAGATCCAATCAAAACAGTGACCCCTGGAGCATTAACAAGGTTTTCTGAATGATTTGACCTGTTGACCTAGTTTTTGACCCCAGATGACCCATATTCTAACTTAGCCAAGATATCATTCAAATAATCATTTTGACAAGGTGTGATGAACCTTTAAACAAAACTGCGACCCCTAGAGCATTAACAAGGCTTTTCTATAATTTGACCTGATGACCTAGTTTTTGACCAGAGATGACCCATATTCGCCCAATTTTACAAGATCATTAATACAAACATTCTGACAAAGGTTCATGAAGATCCAATAAAATCTGTGATTTCTAGAGTGCTAACAAAACTTTCATTCGATTAGACCTGGTGACCTTGTTTTTGACCCCAGATAACCCATGTTCGACCTTGTCCAAGATATCATTAAGACAAACATTCTGACCTGGTCTGATGAAGATTTGCTCATAAATGTGACCACTAGAGCATTAACAACCCCAAGGTGTGGACGCCGGATGCTGGAGTAGACTGACTGATGACTGTAGCTCTCCGAGCACTACGTGCTCAGGTGAGCTAAAAATGATTCACCACAATGTTAAAAACAAAAACTGCACAGTATCTTTTAAATAAGAAAACAAGAACATGTAGTATGTCAAGTACAGCCTTACAGTATGACCATCTCTGGGATGAAAAAAGGAAATTTTGAAAACTGTCATAAAAATATGCGTTTTGTTATGAGGTGGCTTAAATATTGAGATGGTTACTTTGTGCAGGGAGTGGTTTCATGGAATATTTCTGTTTTATGTCATTGTAATGCTGAGCAGAATTGTTCAAAAGTATTTGACCATCCATTCTGCAGTCATGTCAGTCATGTAATGAACTTTGACAATTTACAAATGAGGTATTTCTATTACCATGCCATGTAAGAGTAGGCTATGTCTGTCTAATATATAAATATTATTGTAGCTCTTAATTTAGTATTTGCAGTAAAATGAGGGCAGAAAATTGTCAGTAGTGTACTTGCCTTATCTTCAATAATATGGAGTAAAATCATTAAGATAATGTTCACAATGTACATACAAATAATGTACAACAAATGTTTCTCATATCCTGTGAAAATAACAGTACAGTATAAGATTCTTAAAACAAGTGGACAATCACCCAAATTATAAATAAATAGTGCAGAATAATGACACATAATGAAAATGTTAAAGTAAGATATCCATATTTTTTAACATAGAGTATATGTGTACTCAGATAACATTGTCTTAATTCAACATGAGTAAAATCATACTAAATTCAATATTACATAAAACAACAGAATCTAATGAGTACGGATTTCAAAGTAAATAAATAGATTTGTATAAATGATATAAAACATACATGTACCAGTAAATAACAAGAGAAAAGATTTACAGACAAATCACACCACATGGAGCATTATGAATGTACATTTTAAAGAAATCTTGCAAGATTTACGTCACAAAATGAATACATTTAATTACCCTGTAAAATATACACACAACTCAACTGTTATAATCAGTCACCTACCTTTTTAAAAATATCTCATAAAACACATGGTAAGAAGTTGAGCAGTGTATACAGTAAATTATTCTTCCGGTATGGAAACTCACCTGTTCCACAAAATTTTATAGGGTAATCAATATAATAAATGAAGCAATATTAAACAAGAGAGCCGCAATGGCCCTGCATCGCTCACCAGAATAAATGTCAATTAACTTGTAACTAAGAAGGTAATAAAGGTACACTTCTCGGCAGATAATGGGGAACAATAATAAACTTGATAAAGGACCATCAAAGGATACTACAAAAGAATATTCATAATGACTGGAGGATGCCATAGACCAAATTTGGTGATAATCCAATCACTGGTTCATGAAAAGAAGTCATTTTTGTCTGGTGGCCACTACAAGGGGCATACCAATTTATTCAAACAAATTTGAAAGAGGACCATCAAAGGATGCAACAAATCAAGAATAGTGATGATACATCCATTGGTTTATGCAAAGAAGACATTTAAGGTATTTCTATTTTTAGCTCTGGTGGCCCCTAAAAGGAGCCAACCATTTTCATTTTAGCAAATCTGATAGAACACTATCTAAGGATACTAAAAACTAAGTTTGATAATAATCCATCCAAAGAATCATGAGAAAAAGTCATAAAGGGGTCAACTGGTATAATATGATCAAATTGCTGTAAGAACGTCAAAAGGTTCCTACACAACAAATTTGAAGTAAATTTGACCAGTAGTTTCAAAGAAGACCATTGTTGACTCCAGATGCAGTACACCGGAGCATCCACCCACCCATCCTAACAGCTCACCCTGAACCTTCGGTTCAGATGAGCTAAAAAGCAGTTTACCGGGTTGCATGCAATTTTCGGAAAATAAACACATGAAATTATCAACAAAAACAATAACACATTCCTGCATATTATCAAACCTAACATGACAAATTAATTATTTAGAATAATTTGCACGAAAGATTTGCATTCAGGGTGCCATAGCAGTGATTTTTTTGCAATTTTAGGCAAGGGTCCAGTCAAATTGGGGAAAAATGTGTGGTGTGATGCCAGAATTGGGAACTTTGAGGTCAGGTTTTGGAAAAATGTCTTTATTTTCAATTTTGGAAGGGTCAGTTAACTGGACCCAAACCATGAAGGAAACAAATCATTGCATCAAAACACTTCAAGCATAACTGTAAAATGCAAATGTCTCATCAGAACAACAAGGGTAGTAATTTGTTCTTTACATATATAAACAAGTTGCACAGAATAGACAATGCATTGATAACAAACATGTGAGATTGCACTAACATTCAAGGGGAGAAAAATACTTAACACATTCTACAAAAACATCATTTTTTAGAGATCTAATAGTTTAAAATGTAAAGGGGGCATCTTTAGATAGGAAGAAAAATCAAAACCCCAATTAAAGTTTACTGTCTCAAACTGTGGGTAGTACAATTCATGACACATTCAGTAGAATCTAGAGACTGTTCGTTACTCTTACAAAAGTATTGAACATTCTTAAATTACCTTTAAAGACAAATAATTATAATTTTATACACACATAAAAAAAATTCACAGCCAGAAAGAACACCTAGTGTCTGAAGCATACATGGAGTGTTACCGAACGTAAGTTTTATCCTGGATATAATTGAAGTCACTAGTGTTTTATACAAATCTTATACAATGGTAAAATCGAACAAGTTGACAGCCTATGACAAACACCTTATGTAACAGTAAATGAAAAAAACAAAATGAGTGCATTATAATAAGAACATGCCTCTGGTCATTAACAGGTAAAATGACATCTTACACAGAGAATATTTGCAGGGTACATAAAATGTACAAGACAAGATAAATCAACCAGAATTAGTAAAAGCCAACAATAAACAACTCTCATTACTTCAAGACAATATGGAGGTATGACCAAGTGACCAAAGTTTCATCATCTAGATCGCCAAATCCGTCGCCAAATCATTTGACATGTCTGTGAGTTGTACATACCAATTGCACACAAAATGATAAAATATCCCAACATCATTAGGGTAAACTTATATTGTTTTATCCAAGATTGTCCTCTCTGCATCTTAGATCTGAAAAGAATCAATGATCACATAAAACAATTCTACCAGTTTGTACTCAGAATGATACATGGAGTACAAAAAAGTCCAAAAATTACAACACAAGATCTTTAATCAGACATGCAATTTAAAACCTGACTACAAAGCTAACAAAACAGAACATCAATTTATTTAGACTAAGATTTAAACATACACAGTATATCATCAACAGATAAATGAAACAAACATAAAAGAATATCCAAAAATCTGGCTAAAATATTACTGAGTTAAAAATAAGTAATACAATTTCTGCAAATTCACAGGAAATTTGAAACAAAAAATGGCAGGAACTGTCACAAAACCAGATGCTTACCCCATTCCTACCTTCAGCCGTAGGGTGGGCTTTTGCTTATGATATGCACAAGTTTGATTTTAATAGCTTATAGGGGCAAAATAAACAAAGGGCCATAATTGATCTTACAACAGGATTTGATTGACAGGTCTAAACAGCCAATCAGAATCCAGTACTGATAAGCCTCATAAGAATTATAAAATCAGTATTAGATGTCAGAATATCAGAATAAATGATAAGAAATGAGACATGAATTTATTTGTTCTTCTATTTTATTCATGAATTCTTCCTGTTAAGTCTTAATGGAAATATCATTACTTACAGCTAAAAATCTTATTTCATTTTATCTTGCTTATTTCTACATTAAATAAATTTCGTTTCGAATAAAGACAAAAGAGTAGTACCATAAGAGAGAGAAGTTTATGAGGAAAAGTGTATCATGATGAATTTTACAAAGCCTATATATCCATACACTGGCTGTCTGATTTTCTTTGACTAGGTTAAACTTCACCTCGGATTCTGACAATATCCCTGTCCTCTAATGTGATTTTTGGCATTTCTAAGTAGCAACCAAACACACATGCCTTAGCCTTACAACTTCTTTCTTCAAAGAAAACTCACATTTTAAGTAAGTCAGACCAAAATCATAGCGGCATCTTCAAACGAACCAATACCATTTTGTCTGATGGACTTTGACAGGCTTTGAATTTCGGGGTGTGGTTAACTCCCCGCTGTCATAAGGTCAATTCTGCTAAAAATGATCAAATCACAAAATCCCAACAATACGCACTGGGTCACTTGATGACAATAGTTCCATGAAAGTTGATCAAAATCCCTTGAGAAATAAAGGAACAGTTGTGCACAGATGAGTATTTCTCCATATATTACATATGTGCAAAATAAACAAAGGGCCATAAATCCACAAAAAATAATTAGAACACAAAACTCAACATGAGTAGGGTCACTTGATGACAATAGTTCTATGGAAGTTTGATTGAAAGCCCTCGAGAAATGTAGGAGAAGTTGTGCACAGAAAAGTATTTTCTATATATATTACATGCGCACAAAATACACAAAGTGCCATAATTCCATCAAAAATGATCGAATCAAAAAACCCAGAATAGATGCGCTGGGGTACAAGCTGATAACAGTTGTGTTTGGTTGAAATCCCTTGAGAAATGTAGGAGAAGTTGTGCACAGAAAAGTATTTTCTATATATATTACATGCGCACAAAATACACAAAGTGCCATAATTCCATCAAAAATGATCGAATCAAAAAACCCAGAATAGATGCGCTGGGGTACAAGCTGATAACAGTTGTGTTTGGTTGAAATCCCTTGAGAAATGTAGGAGAAGTTGGGCACAGAATTTTCACTTTTGTGAAACAGTGACCTAGACCTTTGACATAGAACAACCAAATACAATCCCAGAATAGGTCTTTATGTAAGCATGCTATATACAAAATTTGGGGACAATCTGTCATTTAAAACAAAAGCGGAAACCAATTGTTGATTCCCCCACTTCAGAAAACTTTGTGAAAAAAGCAGCATTTCAAACAATATAAAGTGATGAAGGTAATGACAATATTAAGTACAAATTCCAAAGATACTTAAAACATATTCTGACACAAAAGCGTTCATCTTTCAGTATCAAATTTGGCATATTTCGGAGAAATAACGCTGGCTATTTAACATAACTGGTGCAAGTTCGTAATGTATTCGGTACATGGTCGGTGCAAAATCTGTCAAACTGAAGTTCATCGAAAATAAAAGCTACAAACACTGCAAATTTCATTCTGGATTTTTGGTATCAATTCTATACAAATTCGGTAAAATGGGACAGGGCAGTAACAATCACAAACATAGAAGTCCATAGTTAAATTTTCTGACACAATCAGCCAAAATTGCAAAATTTGAGTAATATCTATCAAAATCAGTAATACAATCATTCAGGCATATCACCATTCATCATAATTTCCATAAGTTTCAAACAGGTAGATTATTTAAATTAAAATATGTTTTCCTGACCTTATCACGTATGGCTTTTCAACTAAAACAGGAAACAGGGCAATGCTACCAAAACAGGTTTTCAACAGTTTATTCAGTGAAAACTGTTCTGTTGTTTTTCAATAAAAGTGATATTAACATCAACTCAAGAATCCTCATATACAATCTATAGCTAGGTTCCTATGACATTGCTATATACCATGTGTAACAGAAATAGGTTGATCTAGACTAAAGTACTCAAACAGAAACCATTTGTTTCACAGCGTTTCACACCTGAAAACTTTCCTAAAACTAATAACGAAGCTTTTCAACTTTGTTGAATATCTGGGCAATAGAAATGAATTTTGCAAATAAATTAGAATTTTTGAAATCACTAAGACATACAAACCTGTGGGTAACTGTTTTCTCAGCATAGATCAATAAATATTTCACTCGTAAAACTTCGTTATTCTGTACAACATAGTATTTCTCGGGTACGTCTCCTCCCTCGCTCGGTCCAGCATGTGCTCGTGAACGGGTGGGTGTACCACTTGGAACATGCTTCATGTCTTCTGCATAGGCTGCGATGTAGGCATACACAGATAAATTCTAAATTTACAGTTCAAAAAACGCAGGATCATAAACTTATTGCAACAAACAAGTCAGCTATTATCAATAAACGATACAGCAGTCATCTTATTACTATGTATATTCTATTTAAGAGTTTCTTACAAACAATAACTATTGAGAGCACTTCATTCTTCATCTTTCTTATACTCTATGCAGTAAAAACAGGAGCAAACAAGAAGGCCACGATGGCCCTGCATCGCTCACCAGAATAAACATAAATTGTTACTAAAAAGGTAATAAAGGTACACTTCTGGGTAAATAATGGGGAACAATAATAAACATGATAAAGTACCATTAAAGGATACTACAAAGGAATATTCGTGATGACCGGAGGATGCTACAGACTAAATTTGGTGATTATCCAACCACTGATTCACGAAAAGAAGTCATTTTAAGGTATTTCTATTTTTGTCTGGTGGCCCCTAAAAGGGGCCAACCAATTTATTCAAACAAACTTGAACGAGGACCATCAAAGGATGCAACAAATCAAGAATAGTGATGATACATCCATTGGTTAATGCGAAGAAGACATTTAAAGGTATTTCTATTTTTAGCTAATGTGGCCCCTAAAAGGGGCCAACCATTTTCATTTTAGCAAATCTGATAGAACACTGTCTAAGGAAGCTAAAAACTAAGTTTGGTAATAATCCATCCATAGAATCATGACAAAAAGTCAATTAAAGGTATTTCTATTTTTAGCTCTGATGACCCATAAAGGGGTCAATTGGTATAATTTGAGCAAATTGCTGTTAGAACATCAAAAGGATTCTACACGAAAAAGGTTATAAAGGTACACTTCTGGGCAGATAAAGGGGAACAATAATAAACTTGATAAAGGACCATCAAAGGATACTACAAAGGAATATACGTGATGACTGGAGGATGCTACAGACCAAATTGGTGATTATCAAATTAATGGCTCATGAAAAGAAGTCATTTTAAAATATTTCTATTTTAAGCTCTAGCAGCCACACCTAAAGGGGCTGACCAAATTTATTCGAGCAAAGTCAAGAGAGGACTATCTAACGATGCTACAAGCCCAGTTTAGGGATGATCCAGTCATTGGTTCATGAGAAGAAGAGGGGCCAACCATTTTTATTTGAGTAAATCTGATAAAAGACTATCTAAGGATGCTACAGACCAAGTTTGGTGATGATCCATCCATTGGTTCATGAGAAGAAAATGTTTAAATGTTTTTCTATTTTTAGCTCTGGTGACCCCTAAAAGCAAATTGCAGTTAGAACGTCAAAAGGCTTCTACACAGCAAATTTGAAGTAAATCTGGCAAGTAGTTTCAAAGAAGACCATTGTTGACACCAGACAGATGACGGATACCAGAGCATCCACCCACCCATCCTAACAGCTCACCCTGAAGCTTCAGTTCTGGTGAGTTAAAAACATTAACACTAAATTTTGTGATAAAATCTTACGTTTATCCTGGCATTTAACTGCAGAATCATCAATCATTTCACACACAGCTACACAACTCAATCTGTTCCCAAGTTCAGAATGATCCCAAGCAACACCTGTAGGACTGTAGATCATAGATACAGATAATTCACTGGAAAGGTATGTACCTTCTCCAAACACTGACGTCTGAAATTGTAATCATATAAAATCAATCATAGGATATCAAGAGTTGATCTTTTAGATATCAAAAGGAGTTTTTATTTGACCTAAGCCAGATTTTGACAATGCTAAATGTAAAAAAAGTAATCCGTAGTTTAAATTCATAAAAGTATCACCAAATGAGTAAACATCCAAAATTAGTTGAATACTCTTAAACAGAAAATAATGGACAAAGAAGAAAAAGATAAAAAGAATTTTGTTCATATTAACCATGATATAAAATGATTATTATTCTCATCTATAATTTGAATCATTATAAGCAGTCCATAAACAGCTCTTAAATACTATCTTCAAGCACTCCAAAACAAAAACAAGTACATTTACCTTATTCATGTGAGAAGCAAGACCATTATGTAATATAGAATAGAAATTCTCCAGCCTACTACCATGGTAAGCGTACAGTAAATCTCGATTATTCTGTAAATGTACAAACTTCTCATCAGCAGTAGCACTTGGAGACACCGCAAAAATATAGTTAGGCTCTGGTACATTCACTGTATGACCAGTGAGAGCATGGATCTTACTAAACTGAAAAACACACAATAAGCATATCAGTATTTTGTTTTCCAGTGTGCTACGAAATAAAAGAAAAGAACAAACATTTATTTATGATTCATACAAAGTACATCATCAGCAAATAAACAATTACATATAAATGCAACATAAAGTCAAACGTCATACAATCAGCTTTGGTAAAAGAGGGGCTCTAGATAAATAGACATGTGTTGATCCAATTTCATCCACCAGTTAGACCAATGATTCACAAAGCAAACCACAAACCTTATATCAAAGAGAAATAAGACATACTTGTAACCTCCCTTTAGAATGCTGATGAAACTGAGTAACATAGTATAATATCATATGCAAGTCTGGTTACAACTACATTGTACTTCATTCTATAAACAATGAACAGGTCAAGGGAACACAAGAATCTACGAAATTTTAACAGTGACAAGAACAAACTAATGAATCAAGGTATACTCAAGACTAACAAAGGGAATGTGGCAATATTATACATCATGCATCCTGAATGAAATTTTACATCAAGCTTTATCAATGCTTTTTTATCAAGATTACAATCATGTGATCTCACAGGTGGCAAAAATTCGTACTTGATCTTCAGGTTTACCATACAATAATATAAGTACATCTCTTCAGATACTCACTGCAGCCTGTGTCATTAGTACATAGTACCATTACAACAGTGAAAGCAGAAGTATACAATATAAAGATTTCAATACTTCTTATAACAACATTATTTCTTAGTCATAGAACTCATACACATAAAGACACTCTAATTAAAATCATAACGATGTGCCACCATCCAGAGAAATTTTTGAGCCAAGTTACACGCCTGATTGCTATTTGGATATATTTTCAATACTTTCAACATGGCTTAAGCTGATATCATGTGTCAAGCAACAATTTATAATAGGCCACAATAAATTTATCTCTACTGTGTATATAAATATAAACTATGCACCATGATTCAAACTGACATACTAACATTCAAAAAATACCTACATCATGTACTACATGGTTTTAAGAAGTTAATTACTTAAAAGACAAAACATGCTTAACTAGAAACAGGTAGTTACTTTCTTTCACAGTAAACCAGATATACAGTACCTGTGGAAATATCATTAAATCACTGTATATATCTTGTATTAAAAATCAAATTAAAGTGTTCATCTGGCATAAATGTTATTTTCTAAATACTTTTTAACTTAAGTTCTATTTTCTTGCACAAATTTTTATGTCCCTTGCAATTGTTCTCAATAAGAAGGCCATGTTGTGCTCTAATAAGATGATACCATAAATATAATCAAAGCTATGAAAGCACTGATGTAGTTCGGAAGTTCAAAGTAATCAGAAGTTGTATTTCCTAGTAGGGTGAGGGCAATGGTGTCTTTTTCAGGAAAATGTTCACAGTAATATGATCACGTGATTAACAGTTGCAAAATTAATGAGCCAGTGTGAAGCTTCAATAGCTTATGAGATATGCTCTAGACAATAATAATATAAATACAAAAGGGGAGATAATTTAGGAATGGGTAAGTAATAGTTGCGATTCTTAGTCAGTACTGTTTCTATCATTTATTGCAATCAATGTATTAGGTTTCATCTCAATCCTTTCTACACTTCATGTATCTCATGCTCCAGGCAAGCATAATTTCAATAGAAAAGGGGAGAAAATGGGACATAATAAAGTTATGGTTCTTTGTCACAGCACGTCCTACTCATATGTGAAGAACCATTTCAATGCCTTCATTAATTTTTTGCTCTAGACAAGCATAATTTCAGCATGAATACCATTAATATGGATATAATTAAACTAGAAGTCGCCAAATGGTGATATGTTGAGTCCGCTAAGGCACTAATTACAGTCCTTTTTACAGTCTAGACAAGGTAAAACATGCCAAAGTTTGCCCTTTAAACCCAAAGTGTGACCTTGACCTTTGAGATATGGACCTGGGTTTTGCACATGAAACACCATTTCATCATAGTGAGTAACTGTGCCAGGTCATTTTAAAATTCATCGATGCATCGGGAAGCTATGGTCCGGACAAAGTCAGACAGACTAACAACTGTGTCAAGCTCATATCGACAGTGCTATTTATAGTAACAAATTGTTATCACCTATCTCTCCTACAGTTTATGAATGAAACTATTTTTGTCCAAAATTCGGCTGCATAAAATATTGGTAATACATAAATTGTGATTACCAGAAGTAGTTCAGCAATATTTATGCGCCATTCTGTCGATTTTGATGTTTTGCATATTTTTGTGTTACATGATCATAATTACTTGATTACGGTTATGCATATGCATCTGATTTTGACTTGAATGCAAATTGCCATTAAAGTGTAATATTGAAAACATTTTCGCTCTATTTTCTCAGTCAGAAGGATACGGAAGCTCTTCGGTATGTAGTAAAATTTGCAACAAACGATTCTTCAGAGTAGCTACATTATTGTTCCGAACAACAATAAAACTGTAGTAAACAACATTGTGCATAGAGATTTATATTTCAATACACTTACCTCACTTCGACCAACAGATGTCAACGTAAATGCTCTGGCATCAAGAACCCATTTTATGAGTTCTAATAACTTAGTTGGTTGTTTGTAACAGTCACGACAGAATCTTGACAATACTGGAACCTCATCAACAACTTTATTCTAAAATACGACAGCATCATCTTCCAATTAAATCAAGTAAGTGAACCAAACTTAATACTATACAAAAATACAACAAAACATACAAAGTTTGTCTGGTTTGTTTAATTTTGTTAAATGACTTTCATATCAGCATATTTAAATTTAAAGTTAACTTACCTTTTTTTGCTTTATTCTATTTAATTTTACGACCGATTTCTTCGTCATTCTAAAACTTTACTCATATGCGTGTTCTGCTTGTACACAAAACAAGTCAAAACTGTGTGTCACATTAGTTAGGTTGATGGGTAAGTCACACAAAGGCAGGTATTTATACTCACAAGGGCATTCAGATCTTTGTCATCATTCTCATTAATGAACATTGGAGGAAATGGACGTAACAATGAATCATATTTATAGTTTTTGAGCGCCGCCAAAAAGAGGCTCCACTGTAAATCAGCAGCAATAGGATCCTGCCATATCTTCTCTTTTATATAATCTGCAAGTTCTGTAGCCTGAAAACCATCCAATATATGATATATTATACTATAAATTAAACACATTTTTAACAAATGGAATCATTCAGTTTGGCATTTACCTAAATTCTGGGTGTCTAAAATATCGCACATTATTTTAGAATGTATCCTGTAGGAAAATCTATGGATCATTTTCAGTTATAATTGATTGCCAAGTTATCACAATGTTACTTAATTTTCCGAAAAAAAATGTTCAAAAGGTTAATATATAATAAAAATATATGTATGAAAATGATACATACCTCCTCAGTGACCCCTTGGGCCCCTAAATCCATAGTGGCCATCATTTTGAAATGAGTTAGTTCAACTACAAGTCATCCTAAAAAAAGAACAAATAATGTCAGATTTATTAGCACAGTTAACAACACCTTTCAGAGAAGTTTTCATACTGTACCTGAGGAAGGAAGGAAGGAAGGAAGAAAGGAAGGAAAGAAGGAAGGAAGGAAGGAAGGAAGAAAGGAAGGAAGAAAGGAAGGAAAGAAGGAAGGAAGGAAGGAAGGAAGGAAGAAAGGAAGAAAGGAAGGAAGAAAGGAAGAAAGGAAGGAAGGAAGGAAGAAACGAAGAAAGGAAGGAAAGAAGGAAGGAAGGAAGAAAGGAAGAAAGGAAGGAAGGAAGGAAGGAAGGAAGAAAGGAAGGAAAGAAGGAAGGAAGGAAGGAAGGAAGGAAGGAAGAAAGGAAGGAAAGAAGAAAGGAAGGAAGGAAGGAATGAAGGAAGAAAGGAAGAAAGGAAGGAAAGAAGAAAGGAAGAAAGGAAGGAAGGAAGGAATGTGCTTGTTACATTACAAAGGCTGGAGGTGGCACAGCCAAGATCACAGCACCTCAGATTTTCTTAATGTCTATGCCAAGATTTGACATACAAGAATTATAACAACAAGAGGGTCAAGATGGTCCTTTTTCACTCACCTGAGTGATTGCAACTTCTATAGTTTTCCTGTGATTTGACCTAGTGACCTAGCTTTTAACCTGAGTTGACCCATGCTCAAACCTGTTCATGATATCATTAATACAAACATTCTGACAAAGTTTTAGGATATTCCAATCAAAACTGTTGCCATTAGAGGGTTAACAAGGTATTCCAGTGATTTGACCTGGTGACCTATTTTTGACCCCAGAAGACCCATGTTCGAACAAAGATATATTACGACAGGCATTTTGACAAGGTTTTGTGAACCTCCAATCGAAACTGTCAACCCTAAAGCATTAACAAGGTTTTTCAAGGATTTGACCTGGTGACCTAGTTTTTGACCCTAGATGACCCATGTTCGAGCTCAACCAAGATATCTTTGTAACAATCATTTTGACAAGATTTAGTGAATCTCCAATCAAAAACTGCGACCTCTAGAGGGTTAACAAGGTTTTCCAGTGATTTGACCTGGTGACCTAGTTTTTGACCCCAGATGACCAATGTTCACACTTGACCAAGATATCATTAAGACAAGCATTTTGACAAAGTTTGATGAAGATTCAATCAAAATTGACCTCAACAGCATTAAAAAGGTTTTCAGGTGTGTTGACCAAGTGACCTAGTTTTTGACCAGAGATGGCCCGTATTTGCAGTTTTACAAGATCATTATTACAAACATTCTGACAAAGTTGCATGAAGATCCAATCAAATCTGTGACTTCTAGAGTGTTAACAAAATTTCCATTCTATTTGACCCAGTGGCCTAGTTTTTGACCCCAGATGACTCATGTTCGAACTTGTCCAAGATATCATTGAGATGAACATTCTGAACAGGTCTCATGAAGATTCGCTCAAAAGTGTAACCACTAGAGTGTTAAAAATCCCCAGATGTGGACGCCAGAGTAGATTGACTGATCACTATAGCTCACTGAGCACTCTGTGCTTAGGTGAGCTAAAAATTAAAAAATGATCAGCTTTTGTAGGGTCATTTTTCAATGTTGAAAACAGACAGCTACAATACATAATTATATAAATAAATACATGTAAATGCAATTTCGTGTTATTTACTTAGTTCCATGATGGGTGTGTCAATTATTCTGCTCAATGAAAATATATACAGTGTAACCTCTGTATACCGGACTCGCTAAATATTGGAACTAGTCCCAATTTTCTCACTGTATACTACTATTTAAAACGCTGTTTGAATACCATACACTCTAAATTCCAGAAACCGGACGATCTTTCTGGATTGTACACTATTCTTTATTTTTGTTCTGAATATCGGACGCCAACATTTACAAGTGTCAAATCCTGGTGTTCTGACCTGGAGGGTCCACATCTTTACTGAAACAACATGATCTTGGCCCCCAATTAACAAACGTGTCAGTCATCTATTGTTTTCATGAAGCAGTCACATGTGATAATAGCTAATGCGTGAAAAACACTACTGTACAAACAGATGTAAGTTGACTTTGATGTTCTACTCAATGCCTAATACTGGTCTAATTACTATTGATTACACCAATTTACAGGTGCAAGATTAAAATATATCTTTTTAGATCTCACACTCTTAATTAGAATAGATAATATTTTAAAATAAAAATCATTTTGTGGTGTATGCAAATACTAATGGCTTAATATATAATTAAAATACACAACAATTACTACATACAATTTTAATGTAGCATGCACACAAATATCATTGATTCATGATCATGTAATAATTTCAATTGAAAACCTCTCTGAATACCGGAACACTAGAACTTAGCCAGAATGATTTTGGGCATAATTTCTGAACTGAATTCGATCACTAGTTTTATAGCATTAATCACTCATGAGTTACAGCCCTTTGTCAAACATTGCAATTATGTTCTTGTTCATTCTTATTCACTACTTGTTGTGAATATTTAGACACTTCTAAGTACTTCTAAGCAAAGTGTCCAGGAGCAAGATAAAGTATAGACAAATTCAAAATAGCAGCTGCACATATGCACATTCAGGTATGGTTCAACTAATTAGACTGTTTGTGACAGCAAGATATTGTTTAATTTGGTCCCATCCCGCTCAGTCTAACAAAGAACAAAAGAAGTTTAAATGCACAAAATTCCAATTAAAATCCGCTGGGCACTATAACTATATTATCTGTGAACAATTTTAACTGTTTAGTTGATAGGAAACATGTTTGTTAACTCATACAAGCATAAAATATTTCAACACACCTTTTCTGAAAGGTGCATTAATGTTTAGTTTCTCTCCACTATTTCTCAATGGAAAATGAAACCGTTGTAATGACGGACAACTGTAGGTGTCGAGGAAGATATCTACCAGTATCATGGTAAAATCTTCTGATCCACTGTATTAAACACATCATAGATGTAGTCAAGAAGAGCGAATTTACAGAGCTGATTTCAATTTTATGTGTGAAGAGCACATTTATGATTTAATACAATGGCTGTACAGAAAAAGTTTTGAAAAGTCACAATGTGGTAAAATATATGGTACGATATGGCCATTTGTACACTAGATGCTATGCAAAAGTTTAAGCCAAATATTTAAATTTTGAGAATTTATGGCTCAGTATTAAAAATTATTGTTTCTATCAATTTGAGCAAGTCATACCAGTCACTGATGCATTTTTACGAAATTAGCAGTTTTTTTTAAAGCTGAGAGGATGGCCCTTCCAAATACATTTATGAAATTGGCCAATTGGAAAGCAGAATAAGAAAGGCTAACTCAGGTGTAACTTTGAGTAAAGGTAAAACAGCATTCAGAAAAGACATCGATAATAGTAAATACAAGTCAAAATCTTACATTTAAAAACAACTACTACACTTATATAATGGTTCAAAATGTAAGAAATTATAGTAATAAAGTAACTTAAATTTAGTACAAGTGAAATCTTCATATCCTGGATATACATATTACCGTGAACCTAATTCTTTGGCTGGCATAAAATTCACAACAGTACTAGGATGCAATCATGATACAATTTTATCATAATTAACAATTCTTCTTTGTGTCAAAAAACATAAACATACGCTCAAAAACAATAAAATCATACATCATCTGCTAGTATGCTTTGACACACTGAAGGCTATATTGATTGTTATAGTGTAATACCGCAAATCGGCCAAACATGCTTGATAATAAGTCACATGGAAAGACACTGCCTCTATACTAAACTTCCAACTAATATTAAGTATCTTCCTATACAAAGATACCACAAGGGTATTTTTAATAAAACGGATAACATGTTTTTATCAGACTAGAGTCTACAAACCCTATTTTTTAACACATTACTTTAACTTTCTCTGTCATAGAGAGGGAATGCTAATTCTAAGTACTCTCACTGTTTGACAGTTGCAGTATGTAATGTCAACAATGCCAGGTGGAAATGGAAGTAGAAGCAATGCACATGTTTTATTCAATGTGATTAATATTATACAGGCACTCATAGTAATAGTGTAACTTACTACTAAGTATGTTTGGGTTCATATCAGGAAAGCAGGCAACAATGTTCATTATATTGGCTATCAATTTAAATTAGAATTGGTTCTTTACCAGACTTGGTCAACAGGGGGAAAACAAACATCAAAGAACTTTGTAGTATGAGAGTGAAAAAATAAGATTTTTTTTAAACTTCAATATTACAAGTCAATTTCTCTGATTTGTATATGCAGCAAATCACTCGAACACATTTTTGCAAGTAACATAATGAAACACCTAGAAGAAAATAACATTCTCTTGGAATCTCAGCATGGTTTAAGAAACAATCGATCCTGTGAAACACAATTAGTTCATTTGTCCATGACTTACTCACAAACTTAGACAGATCTTAAAACAAAAAACACAAGACAAACTGATGCTATAATCATGGATTTTGCCAAAGCTTTTGACAAGGTTACTCATAAGTGACTTATTTAATGATTTATAAACTCAATTACTATGGTATACGAGGGGCTGCAGGTGCTTGGATCAGGTCATTCTTATCGGACAGAGCCCAATGAGTTGTTCTTGATGGAGTCTTCTCAGCACCTGCACCAGTTCTCTCTGGGGTTCCACAAGTTCTGTCCTGGGACCAGTGCTCTCACTCCTATACATAATTGACCTACCGGACAATATTGACTAATTGGTCAGGCTCTTTGCAGACGAGTGTATATCAAAATCCCCTTGATCATAATCCCCTTGGTTGAAAAATGACATAGTGATCGAAATCCCCTCAACAGAAATGACAGGGTGTTCATAATCCCCTTGATGGATAGTCAAAATCCCCTTGGCAAAAATGATGTGGTGGTCAAAATCCCCTCAACTTGTGAAAAACAACCCCCTTTACTCAATATTCTTTTTCCTTTGATCTTTTGTCACTCCAGCTAAACTATTGTGTTACATAAAGAAATGTTGCAAACAGCAGTTACATTGAGTAGAGGAAAGAGTATGGAGTATACTTTAGCAATAAAATATTTGCAATGATTAATTATAATCAACTATCATATATTTGTTTGTATTTTACAATTTTCTCAGCAATAATAACATCAATAAAGGGTGTCATTATTAACTGGCTGTGACAAACATACACCTTTTAATTGTTTGTATGCTTTTCTCTTTTTTCAGCAATTCTTGAAGCAGTTGGTTCTTAAATTCATTGAACTAAAAAGAAAAATAAGAAAAAAATCTTAAGAAATTTCCCAACCATTTCACATTATTTGAGGGGATTTTGACTACCCACTGAGGGGATTATGACCACCCCTTTATTTTTGCCAAGGGGATTATGATAACCCTGTCATTTCTGTTGAGGGGATTTCGATCACTATGTCGTTTATCAACCAAGGGGATTATGATCAAGGGGATTTTGAGCGTCCCCCTTTGCAGACGAATGTGTCCTGTATAGACACATTTTAACAATTCTCTTCATTGGAGTGAACATATTAATAATATCACTTCCAAAGCTAAAAAACACTTGGCTTCTTGCATAGAAATCTTTCATTTGCTCCAAAATCTACCAGCATGCTGGCCTACTTAACAATGGTAAGACCTCACAGGGTTTTTTTTTAGGGCTTGGGGAAGACACTGGACGCTGGTCAAAAGGGGAAAAATCACGCGAAAGGGGAAATTTGGGGAAATTATCAAATATTGATACACTGTCACATAACCTCAACCAATGTTTTCATGAATCAATGATTATGACAATAGCATTCAAAACAACAATCTACAGGTCCATATATTTGTCTTTTCTACATTTGAACAGGTCTAGCACTCTTTCATAGTCTTGATCAGTTAGATTTTCTGGCCAAAGATTTATGCTCATGAGTGAATCGAGCGTCGATTGGCCTAGGGATGGTATCTTTAATCGCTACTGCAAAAAAGGAGTTTACCCATTCAGCATGCTTTGCGTCAGATATCGTATTTCTTAATTTCATCAATTATGCGTCATTTTACCGGAAATGGAAACGTGCGCCTGCTTCCAGGCATCATAAGTGTGGACATACGCATGTGTCACGGGCCGGGATCTAGTATTGGTTCCCGTCACTATGTATATCATTTAAATATCGCGGATAATCAGCTCATTCGGATTGGTTCAGCAGACATCGTTATAAAGCTGGGGAATCCCGATAGGTTTGCTCAATCATTACAAAACAAATAATCTCTACAAAAAAATGGCGATAAACCTTGGTCTGATGGATATTTTGGCTGAATTAAATCTACTAAAACTGAAATTGCCTATCTTTGAATAGCTTCAAAGAGGAATTATGCATCCTAGCGAGGGGAAAAATGCTTCTTCGGGGGAAAAAATGTCGAGGGGAAGACGCCGATTATCGGCGTCACTTTCTTAGTAAAAAAAAACCCTGCCTCAATTGGAATTTGCTTCCCAAATTTGGTCACCATCTAGTAACAGTGATATTTACAACCTGGAGTGCAGATAGTTGCTGCCAGGTGGTGCTGTAGGCGCTGGAGAAACCAGAGTCATGTTGGTGAAATGATCAATGAACTGGAATTGCCCACACTAGAACAAAGACGCCATTTGAATAGCCTTACATTCTTTTTATAAAATACACAACAAACTAGCCCATACAGAATCTGACAAATACTTGACACCTGCTTTAACATCCCACTCCCTAAGATCAAAAAGTAATCATTCATTTAAATATCAGAGAATCCTGACTTATTCTGAATCTCTCAAAAATTCATTCTTTCCCCAGACAATTCCAGCATGGAATTCTATTCCCCAAGCAACAGTGTCTCTTGACAAAGTTGCTTCTTTCAAAGTCAGTATTTCTTATAACTAGCATGTTCAGTTCTATGTACCTGGGACCAATATACACAGGGATTGGAAACGGACGATTAGTTCGAAATATGTTGTCGTCGGTTTTGCCGCGCATGCGCACTGACTTCGAATCCAATGCGCTTTTAGTAAAATCAGCGTCTTTTTTACATGCAGTTATTGCTTACAATCAAGAATATAAAACTTGAATACTGACACAATCGCTTTTGACATATATAAACTTCAGATTTGTGCTTTAGTTGTTTTCGAGTTTTAACATTTGATGCATAAAAAAGGCCATAAAAGTTGATGCGTCGATGCGTACAGATTAGAGAAAATGTGTAATTCTCTTGTAGGTGACTTTAAAGTTCGCTTATAGAAATGCATTTAAATATAGTTTATTTTGAAATCAATACGATCATCTTATAGCTAAGGTGTGGATACGGGTTTTTGTCACACTTTAAAAAGTACATTTTGTAAAATTAATGGCTAAATTCTCAGTTGAAAAGGGGCGATATTCAGAAAAAAAAGTGAAATTACTGTATCCAATATAGTGTTAGTGGCTTTAAAGTTCGCTTATAGAAATGCATTCAAATATGCTTTATTTTAACATCAATACGATCATCGTATACCTAAAGTGTGGATACGGGTTTTTAACAAACTTTAAAGAGTACATTTTGTAAAATTAATGGCTAAATTCTCAGTTGAAAAGGGGCGATATTCAGAAAAAAATGTGAAATTATTGTATCCAATATAGTGTTAGTGGCTTTAAAGTTCGCTTATAGAAATGCATTCAAATATACTTTATTTTAAAATCAATACAATCATCTTATAGCTAACGTGTGGATACGGGTTTTTGTCAAACTTTAACAAATGTATTTTGTAAAATGAACGGCCAAATTCTCTGTTGAAAAGGGGCGATATTCAGAAAAACTGTGAAATTACTGTACCAAATATCGTGTTAGTGGCTTTAAAGTTCGCTTATAGAAATGCACTCAAATTCGTTTTTACGTACAAACAAAACGATCACCTTATAGTTAAGATGTGTACGCGAGTTTTTGTCAAACTTTAACAAATGTATTTTGTAAAATAAACGGCCAAATTCTCAGTTGAAAATTGGTGATATTCGGAAAAGATGTGTAAATATTGTATCCATTATTATGTTAGCGACTTTAAAAGTTTGCTTATAGAAATGCACTCAAATATATTTTTATGTAAAAACATTACGATCATCTAATAGTTTAGATTGGTACACAGGTTTTTGTCACACTTTTTAAAACATGTCTTGTAAAATAAATGGCCAAATTACAGTTTAAATTAGTGATATTTGGAGAAAATGTAATGTAATTATTGTACCCAATTCCTTGTTGATGGCTTAAAAGTTCGCAAATAGATATACACGCTTATGCATTTTTAACAATGAAATAATGTTACAGTCATGTTATAGATGTAGACACGGGATTATGTCCCATATTAAAACCAACTGCTACGTAAAACAGATGGACTAAATGAGTGTTAATACATATATTATGCAAACTATTTTGAATAATGTACTTAAAGTTAGCATACTGTACTTTCATAGACATGCATATAGGTAAAAACACACATACTTAATATTTATGTCCTTTTAAAGTCCTTTTACCCCATGTGCACACACAGATATCACACGGCCATCGGAATCTTTATTGATTTTTTGGTGTCTAACTGCGGGTGGCACGTATATTTGCTGTTATCATCTAAAATGACAGGCGTTTACAGACAGGAAGTAAATTGGTTTCCCACTGAGTCAGACAAAATAAAACTGATAAGGTGGTCTGATAACAGTTTGATATATAATCTAGGTAGTGCACATATGGCAATACTGTTTAGCGTATATTATTTTATAACAGGGTAAAATCAGAGTAACTTGTAATTGATAAACTGCATAAATGTAACGCAGTTTATGGCCACAAGGCAAGGCGCAAATAGATACAATGAATGTATATCATCAAAATTTACAGAAAACTCATTAGTACGAAAATAGATAACTTGTTTTGAAATATTTAATAAAATTCGATGGTATTCGCTGACAAACAAAATCTTTTCAAAAATCATTGTAATAATACAATAATTTTACATTTTACCCGAATATCGTCAATTTTTAAACTGTGAATTTGGCCATGGATTTTACAAAAAGTTTTCAAAGAGTGACAAAAACCCGTATGCACATCATAAATAATAGATGATCGTATTCTTGTTTTGTTATAGATAAAAATGCGTCTGAAAGCATATCTATCAGTGAACATCAAAGCCACTATCACGATATTGGGTACAATAAATTTACATATTTTCTCCGAATATCACCAATTTTCATCTGAGAAGGTGGTCATTTATTTTACACGACATGTTTTTATAAGTGTGACAAAAACCCGCGTACACATCAAAATTATTAGATGGTCGTATTGTATTTACATAAAAATATATTTGAGAGCATTTCTATAAGCAAACTTTTAAAGTCGCTAACATAATAATGGATACAATATTTATACATCTTTTCCAAATATCACCAATTTTCAACTGATTTATTAAAGTTTGACAAAAACCCGGGTACACATCTTAACTATAAGATGATCGTTTTGTTTTTACATAAAAACGAATTTGAGCGTATTTCTATAAGCGAACATTAAAGCCACTAACACGATATTGGGTGCAATAATTTCACATTTTTCTGAATATCATCTGTTTTCAACTGAGAATTTAGCCGTTCATTTTACAAAATGTACTCTTTAAAGTGTAACAAAAACCCGTATCCACACGTTAGCTATAAGATGATTGTATTGATTTTAAAATAAAGTATATTTGAATGTATTCCTATAAGCGAACTTTAAAGCCACTAACACTATATTGGATACAATAATTTCACATTTTTTTTCTGAATATCGTCCCTTTTCAACTGAGAATATAGCCATTAATTTTACAAAATGTACTCCTTAAAGTGTGTTAAAAACCCGTATCCACACCTTAGCTATAAGATGATCGTATTGATGTTAAAATAAAGCATATTTGAATGCATTTCTATAAGCGAACTTTAAAGCCACTAACACTATATTGGATACAGTAATTTCACATTTTTTTCTGAATATCGCCCCTTTTCAACTGAGAATTTAGCCATTCATTTTACAAAATGTACTTTTTAAAGTGTGACAAAAACCCGTATCCACACCTTAGCTATAAGATGATCGTATTGATTTCAAAATAAACTATATTTAAATGCATTTCTATAAGCGAACTTTAAAGTCACCTACACGAGAATTAAACATTTTCTCTAATCTGTACGCATCGACGCATTAACTTTTATAGCCCTTTTTACGCATCAAATGTTAAAACTCGAAAACAACTAAAGCAAACATCTGAAGTTTATATATGTCAAAAGCGATTGTGTCAGTATTCAAGTTTTATATTATTGATTGTAAGCAATAATTGCGTGCAAAAAAGACGCTGATTTTACAAAAAGTGCATTGGATTCGAAGTCAGTGCGCATGCGCGGCAAAACCGACGACAACATATTTCGGCGATTGTTGATCTTATCGCTGCCGTTTCCAATCCCTGTGTATATTGGTCCCAGTATGTACAAACATCGTATCTGTGATTTGTATTGTATATAATTTTAACCAATTTGATCTGTAATGCAATGATTTATAAATTTGCTGCTTACAAATTATGTACAAACTTTTAAAATTTTATATATATGCACTTGATCTAGTTGTATGTCACCACTTACCCTGCCGTTATGCTCAAATCTGAGCGTGAACAGTATCGTTAGATAGATAGAGATTCTGGAAATCCGAAATAGAGTATCCGAATAATAAGCAATCAAAATTCAGAGCAATTATCCAAGACGAACGAGTTATTTGCCAGTAAAATTAATTGAATTACAATGAGATGGCCACAAAACGGAAAATTCGTCAAAAGATCGCGATAAAATATCAATCGTGTGGTAAATAAATAAAATTTTCTTACGTCAAACGTACAGTCATCAAAATGGTCTCCCTTGTTTGCTCATTTAAAGTACAGTATGCCGTCCCTAAACGTATCAATGCGCACACTCGGATGACGTGCTAGACTGGTTCTCGTTGGCTGTGTTTGTACAAGACTTTGGTGCACTGAAATATGAAACGGGGACTAGTTTAGTCACGTGCTACCCACATTAGTTAGTTTAAAGCGTGATGACGCAACCGTTATTTAAAAAAATTAAGGCCGTACCAAATCGCTTCTATGTTTAGCGTCCACCCTTGGGTTGAAAACCTATCTAGCTATCCTGAAAAAACAAACAAGCGCCTGTAAAAAAACGAAACAATTTTCACTCAGATTCGTCAAAAAACCATAGCCACTACAATGTTACAGAATAGATTATAACTTACATATGTAACAGACACAAGTGAACCAAAGGGTGCATATCATTTAATTAAAACTAAAAAATAAAATAGTTTTAGTATTTTTTTATTTTTTTTAATGAATTTGAAGCAAAACAAACTAAAAAATGTGAATTTAACAACCAGGCAAAAACAGAATATTGTATAAAGCTGCATCAATTCAATACAATGATGTACATGCATATTGTATAAACTTAAGCATTCTTTTATTTATATGAAGTCATTAAATAACAGCAATAATGAAACGAGTTAAGACAGAATAAAATAATATGAATGTAAGTTACACGATCAAATGATTCAAAAAAGCTTTGTCTGTATATCTTATCCTGACATCAGTTTTAAATCAACCTTTTTGTTATGAGTTTTATTGTTGTCAATGTTCAAAACTTCAAATCATTTATCTTACAGTTTGCAATTTTATAGACTGCTCTTCATAATTAACAATACATTAATACAGATGGCAACATCTTAGAAACCTTTTTGGCAAAAACTATTGAGACAAAAATCTACTAGTGGATCTTCTCATGATGGCAGTGTGGAAAATTGACAATCAAAGATTGGGATTGATAAGTGTGAGATTTGAAGCGACACATGCTTGAAAATATGGTTTAGACTTAGAGTCTATATCGGCAGCCTCTATACACCCTAACCCGTCCACATCATTATAATGATGCATGAATTTTATGCAGAAGTTGCCTTCTATTACATAAAACATGTACTAGGAAAAACAATTTCTATTTTGATTATAGAAAGAATGTGTTCAATATGACATGTGTCTCTACATGTCATGCATGATAAACTTGAATAATGCTGTTGTCACACATTTTGATCAATACAATCTTTCAAAATGGAAGTGAAATTCAATATTATGATTTTTTCTGCCTTGTGAGCGCAAAACCTATCCGTCCGTGGACGCTAAACATAGATACGATTTGACATGGCCTAAGTCGTTCTCTTTGAGGAATGTCAATCTCTGAACTGGTCCCCGTTCCAAGTTGCAGTGCAGAAAGGTCTCTGTACACCAGAGTCAACGGGTACCAGTTTGGTGCCCTGCAACAAGGAACGGGGACCAGTTTAAGTCAATCTTCCCTCACTTACATCTCTGTCGACGTTAAACTGGCCTCCGTTCCATGTTGCAGTGCACCAAAGGTTGCATGTTTGTTTCTGAACCAACGGCTTTTCCTGGAAAGATTTTAATTAGTATTGGTAGGGTCGGTATTGGTAAGATTTCATTGGTAAGGTTTCATCAGATGACAATTGAATACTAGTGAGCTCAGTGGTCAAGTTATAGATAGATGGTTCGAGATCATTTGAGACTGAATTATCAAGCTAAGTTTGGAAATTAAAAAAAATCACCAGGATTATTCATCTTTTATGTGTTTTACTGTTGCCTACCTAATTACCTACACGTAATTGAAAATCTAGTGAAGACCTACGCAAATACAAAACATACGTATCAATACCAGTCTGCGAAAAATGCGTATAGTCCGAGCCCGAGGCTATAAAAATATGGCCCGAACTATAAACTTCCGTCGTGAGTGTAGTCCGACTGGACTATAGAGTTTTGGGAAATCGTAAATATGGGTTTTTCCATGTTACTATCACTCGGAACTACTCGGATGTCTCTCGACATTGACTTCGGACGTAATACGATGTCATCCATTGGGACTACTTTCAACCTCGTTTCCAAATAGCGATAAAAATGGTTGTCGTACAAAGATTTCAATGTCTGGATCCGTTTAACTTTTAAATCGAAGTCAACATGAACACAATCTTTAGCAAACTGCAAAGCTTCAAAGAAGTCACTGTCGTCGGCCATCTTTACGCGTAGAACAATTGAGTGAGAAGGCAGTTCCGGCGGAGAAATGCATCGATTTGATGCATATTCCTCCACCAATCACATCCGAGGTTAGTATGGAGCGAAGCGGAGTTAGCCGAGGATTGCCGATTGTGTTACTATAATTATTCGCGCGCAATGACGTTTGGGAAAATCATACCAGAATTTAAACCAATCAAAACGCTGCTTTTTCGTAAGTGCACACAACTTGTCTTCCGTTTCCTTTAACACGCAATTAACGTCACGGACGTGGTATCTGATGACAGTAGTCTTTCAGACGACTCGGATTACGCATCAGAGTCTGGCCTATATGATGGTGAAGAAAAATTAACAGAGAACTTCTTAGAATAGCGCCGTCGCCTCACTGTAACCACAAAATAAATGAATAAACATTCAAACCGCTCTATGACTTCACACGATTACTGTTGCTCGGCTTTTCTTCGCAAATAGACGTCCAAGGCGATATATTAAACGGGTACCAATATTGTTTTGGTTCCGTTTGTGTTGTATTTCCTGCATCAGTATAATGTGTACGCCCAAGTACAGACTTAAGTGTTGTGAAAACGTTTTCTTGCTAAAGCTTTTGCGAAATCGATCTGTGCTGTGTTTATTGAGCGTCTAATTGTACTTATTTCGGACATGAATTGAATTCGGATATGCTTTGTGCGCAAGACTATTAGCTCCTAGATATGTTATCAGACATATTCTTATAATTTTGTAAATATAATTATGATATAAGTGTAACTCAGGTTAAATTTTGATTTTACTTAAGAGAAAAAACACAGAAAAAATCTGAAAGCTACTGGGCTACCAGAAAATTCTGGTGGCCCACTGGGCTACCACATGTTAGATAAATTTGTTGGGCACTGAGCTTGAAGCAACCACTAATTATAGAATGGAATAAGTAAATATTTATTGGAATATTATGTTATATATATTATATAGTATATGAATATTCTATGGTTTGTTGAAGGTGCAAAGCTTGGTATCTCAATTTTGGGTTTTGTTATCTGCATCAGTAATTTTGATTTTGGGCAAGTAACTTCTGTAAAGTTACTGGCCTGACTAGTGAGTAAATTTAAAATGCTTATTACGTAGACTGCCTTTTTGTAGAAAACATTGCAATACAATTGATTTATTGAATTTGTTCCAATTTCATGTAACAATTGTGTTGCCATGTTTCTGACCATTACATAATACATATCACTAGTTGAATGTAGCCCAGAAAGCTTTGACAGTAGAAGTTTGGTCTAATGCTGAAGAAAGAATTGATTTAAATGGTTAATTGTTAAAAATTATATTAAATAGCATATTCTGGACATTCAAGACGAATACCAGGCTAATGATTTAAGTAGCATAGATGTCCCTAAGTAATTTAACAAGTACTCTTATGATGCAATTCAAACAAGCTCGGACTATAAAAATTCTACGAGGACTATAACTTTTATCACAAAGCATAGTCCTGAGGACTATAGTACAAAAAAATTAACCGAGAAGACTGCAATACTAATATTATTTCGAAGTTCAACATCATTAAAAATGTAAAATTAACAAGAATGCTATCAAAAAATTATCTCCGGAGTCAAAAAGTTTTTAATGCAGGATTATTTTCTTCTGACTGCGTGATGTTAACCATTAATATTTCGGTTTATTTTGTTTTATCAAGATCCGGTTAGGTATGAAAGGTTTACGATAGATGATTTGTGAAGTTTTTCACTTCAGTAAATATTAATATCAGCATTGTACAACAAGTTCCAATCAGATGAAGAAATTTGACCGCGAAAGTTTCTGTAATCATCATAATATGGCGTTGATATGGGTTTGCCACTGGTAAAGCAAAATGAAGAACATATTAAACAGGACAGTCGTGGCTGAGGTCCTGATCAAGGAATGGATCGGGCAAGGCCGAGTGGATAACTCACTTGTGATTGTACACAAATATTAAACCCAGTACCGAAGGAGAATTTTCAGAAAAAAAGCGTACATGTTGTTTCAATGCATTGTTTCAAACCAAACCGATTGCACAATACACTAAGCTTTCGCGCTAATTTTGAAGTGTTAAGGCTAAAATGTACGTACGGAATCGGCCGAGTTATTCCGAATGATTATCATAGATTAGCTTAATAATATTTGTCTTGTTCCAGGCATTGCCGAATATATACTGACAACAAGATTAATCATCGTTTGTAGGTGCATGAGACTTATACATACGCTTTGTTTGAACTATGTTTACATTCGATTCCTAACACTCCTTAAACATGATATTGTGATTGCCAGCTTAGATGGTGTGGCGCAATGATAAATTTAAAGCAATTTTCACAACGTACATTTCGTTATATTTTTGGAGTCAAAACATGCGTATTCAGTGACAGGCAAAGCAATGAACGATAATATTTCATGTAGATACAAAAAAGTTGATTTTAGACAAACTAGAGCGCATATCTTCAGCTTCGTCTACTTGAAAGGTGAGGATGGTTGATCATAAAGTACATGTACATAATACACATTACTTACAGTCTGCAGTCAACGCATTATGTTCGTCTCACAAGAATAAGTGAGTGTAAACACTACTTAGGAGTTAACTAAGCGTGAACGAACTACTCACCACACAGAATCCCAACAACATCAATCACTTAAAATATGAACTATCCTTCATTACGTAATACTGACGCTATATATATAGCTGTGTAAGTATATATAAGCGGATATTAAGACATGTGAACTTGTTTCATCACCCTTTGACTTTATTTTGTCACAATTTGCAACTGCCAGAGAATATACACCTGTATATCACGAAGGATCATCAATAAGGTACACACATATTTTAGTCACGGATTAGCCTGCTTACATTTTTAATTGGTATATTTAGAACCTTAATCAAACTCATATCGTACGAAATTTAATTACATAGAAATTCGCATGCGCGTGTCATGACTAAAGAGACTGTATACATGTACACTTATTACTTATATAGTCAGTCAAGGCACTTGTCTATTATTCCACCCGATTAACTCAGCAGGTAGAACATTAGGTCAAGATCTATAGATCTTTGATTGGGTCTACGGACTTCGGGTTCGTGAGTGGTTTGTGATGATTTTGTTTGAGACATTGTGTCTTAGATCATTCGTCCTCTACTGCTGATCATTTATAATGAGACGTTGGCAGTTCTTTGCGGAGAACATCCAGTTAGTTGTATAGAATCCAAATAACTAATTCTGTTATCTGCAGGTCAATATTGAACTGAATTGAGAACTGTATAAGCTTCCAATCAAATCCTGAAATCTGCTTTATTCTTAATAACTTTATTCTTTTTTTATTGTTAATAACTTTATTCTTTTTTATTCTTAATAACTTTATCCTTATCTTTTATTGTTAATAACTTTATTCTTATTTTTTTATTCTTAATAACTTTATTCTTATTTTTTTTCAGTTGCTAATTTGAAGTAAACTTTTTTATTTAACTAAAATACTGTTGAAAGCAGGCGTAAAACATAAAACTATTATTTATTTGTATGTATTTTGTGCTGATAATTTCGAGTTTTTTTCCTTGTAATATTTTGGTATAACATGAGCTACATTATCTACTGTGGTGAATCTATATACATGTATATCTGACATAACAATTTATGATTTGTTTAAACAAGATACCTTTTTTCAAAATGTTGTTATTCATTATCACGTACTAACATGTAATATATCTTGTACTGTACTGTCATAGACACGCGGTTGCGGTAATTTTTATACCCGTACAGATGTTTTTTTTTTAAATCTAAACTCACCAAACAACGCAAATCTGTTATATATATGCACAGTAGCGGCATGAAGAATTTTGACACATTTTGCGTTGTTTCAAGGGTTTAGATTAAAAAATAACGTTGTAGTGGTTTAAAAATCACGGGCACCAGGTGCCTATGGTTGTTACAGGGGTCTTGACGTCATGCCTTACGTTCAATAAATACATGTAATGTGTAATTATTCCTGCGCTAAGGGTGCGAAACCAATTGTGCCTGTCTTGTGTTATGAATTATTTTACATGTAACAGTTATTTATATTAACCATAAGTATTTTTCTTATTGCTTTCAGAAATTTGAAATAAACATCATGAAACCCAGTAATCTAATATGTTTAGTGATTTGTTCAGTGTTACTGATGGAACCTGCAATGACTGTCATGGTGTCAGATGACCTTCTCAAAACCCTAACGAAACCTGGTGTCGTATTCAGACCCATCCGAAGTTGTTGTCGCCGGAAATGCCCTCCCACCAGCAGGTGTGTGCGGATTGGTTATAGATGCAGATGTAAACGACGTGGGGGTATACTCCTAAAGACAGAGGAAAATGACATCGTAAATGTGTAGGAAAGACATTTGTGATTGTTTTTATAATGTATATTTTGTACATACGCAGTCAGATTTATCGAACTTTTCCATGTACATGTATATACTAGTACATGCACAATCCATAGTCAAACCTACCATTGATGTAATAATCTTGAGAATATGTAATCTTCAACTATTTACAAGTTTGTGTGTTCAATATTCTCATATTAAGCAAAACCCATGTACATAGTTATTCAAATTAAAACTAAAAGGTATTAAAACCTTTGAATAAAGACAACCTCTTTTAAAGATTGTGTTTTTTTTATTTTCTATAGGGGGTCTTATAAGAAGCTTTAATTCAGTTTATATCATGATCGACCATGCTTATTTCAATATGATTTTTAAACAAATCGGTATGTCTATATTACGTGTTTTACATAATATACATGTATTTGCTTTAATATATTTTAAGAGATTCTATCGTATATTCGAGTACAAAAAATGAAAACTAATACAAAATTTTAGTTTCATTATTTAAATAGATACATAAAAGTTTCAACTGTGTCGTTCTCCACACTATGAGACATTTCAACGCCGTGTCAAACAATTAAACATTATCCTCCATACTTCTATACAGTCGGGTTTCATAATGATAAAGACAAATCACAAATGTATGTATGATACAAATGAATTAGAAGAGTACATGTCATATCCGTACTTAAGATACACACGCATGAACAGATTTGTTATTCGACTTAAACATACATGTAGATAACAATATATACGTACTATACAGTACAAACTATGTTGCTCATTACTTTAATACTCATTTATCATCTAAAACTTTACTCATGTAAAAACACCGGAAGTTGTATCTTCATATTCGCTGAATGATTTCATCTAGTCATCCATTTCAACATATCAACAAGAGATGTTTGTGAAACATGATTTGTATGCCCCCTCTTAACATCAACGAAATGCGTTATTTACCACCGACTGATTAACTTGAAATTCATGAACATCAAACCAAACCAGGTCTGCTATTTTACTTTGTTGGTTTCATTCTGGGCTCCTAAGCCGATTCTGTGTGCGGTTATGTAGGCAAAAGCGTTCTCTATATAGATTATGCATGTTCTTCTTGGTACCCAAGTTTAAACAAGAGTCTTAGAGACAAATTACAAATATGCCAGAATAAAATTGTTAGATTTATATTTGGTATGGGCCCAAGAGAAAGAGTTAACCAGTCCAACCTTGCAAATATGTCACTCCCAAATGTAGAAAATAGAAACAAGCAATTAAGATTGAATCATGTATTTAAAATTGTTAATGATGACAAATGTCCAGAATATATGAAAGAAAATTTTGTGTATGTTAAGGATACCCATTCATATTCTACAAGGTCCACTATGTACAATTTTAGAGTGCCCAAATGCTATGGAAAAGACAATGTCACATTTTATTATAGTGCAATCAAGGATTGGAATTCATTACCTGATTCAATTAAAAAGATAGATGAAAAGTTCAAGTTCAAAACGGCTGTCAAAAACCACCTTCGTTGTTTCTGAACAAATTATTTATTTAGATCTAAATAATATCTACGTAGAAAAGCCGTATAATGCTTTAGTCAGTCATTATGGCAGATATATTATGGAAACAAGTTTTGTCTGTAACTTCCAATCCCTAAATCATTCTTGCCGATTTTTATTAGTTTTTCGTTTCGGCTTTTTTGTTGTTGTGAGTATAGTAGTAATAATAGTAAGTATAATCAACGGACCCCATCGGAAATAAGCCTCCGGGCTTTCATGGGCTATCCAAGGTTTTTACACACTATTTCAAGTTACTCATCATTTAACAAAAATGCATTGTAATCGTCTTTTTTATGTTAGTGTAGGCTGCGAATTGTTTATGTGATATATATTTTTATCGTTAACACTTAGAGACCAATGCCAACTATGATAAAATACTGTTTTAGTTCATGAAATAATAATAGCAAGTTTTATCCATTAGTTTGATTTTAGAGAATTTTGTATCAATTTTTAACTATTTCCTTGTCATAACCGTTGTATTCATGCTTTATTCTAAAGTTGTGTAACTTGTGTAATTTTGTGTTTTAACCTGAAATAAAATAATAATAATAATAATAATCTAGTTATTGATCGGACAAGCTTTTCGTGGTCAAGGACATGGTGACCTTGAACTTTGACTGTCTGGCCATAAAATCAATAGTGGTCATCTACAAGACACAATAAACCATCATACTAAATCTAGGGGTCGTAAGCCCAAGCGTTCACTAGTTATTGATCGGACAAAGTCTGGTCTATGAACATACCGACATATCGACCGGGGAGGGCATAATCAAATGAACGCAATGATAACTAGTACAAATGTTGCTGTAAAACAGCAAATTTTCACCCAATATGACACATGTTACAAAATTTTCAGGTAATATGAAGACAAACATTCTGACCTGGTTCGATGAAAATCCCGTCAAAAGTGTGACCTCTAAAGTGTTGACAAGCTTTTCAGTGATTTGACCTGTGACTTAGTTTTTGATCCCAGATGACCCATGTTCAATCTTGTGTAAAACATCTTTAAGACACAGATTCTGACCAGATGAGCTAAAATTATCAGCTTTCAAACAAAATGTAAACATTATGAAATTGGTTAATGATAAATATATATTTGAGTGGTTTAAACATGCATATATAATACTTTTTCGCACGACTTTGTGTTGGTTTTTTACAGTCAATTGTTAAGTATAATAAATAAATTCATCATAAATCAATAAACTATGATGCTGTTAATTTTTGTTGTTCAATTGCATGGCATACAGAATGGACTAATTTATTTACGGGGCACAAAATATATACAAGCAAAAGAAAAGGTTAACAGATCGCAAAACATTTAATGAATCAAAATTATTTAAAATTTATAATTACACAATCCTTGCCAAATCATTTTTATATAGAAATATACACGAACTGTATATTGATCCCGAGTTGTATATATTTCGGTATAACAATACATAAAAAATAATTTATATACAATGTGTATTGGTCCCGGATATAATTGAAGTGACTTTAACAACATATGAAGCAATAAAAATAACAAGAGTATCGTTATATATATATATATATATATATATCGTTGGAAAAGCATCACGAATTCAAACATAATTTCAGATTACGCATTTCAATATCAATATATTTATCAATGATATTTAAAAAAAAATGCTAGTTTTACTGTTGTGTTCTAGAATGCTTTACTGTTTTTTTCTTTACAATTTTTATCGACATTTTGACAATGTTCACATTGTTCAAGTACATATTTCTAAACAAGCTATATTAAACATTTTTATATAATCTGAAAGCTGAGAGCTTCATCTTTTATTTGATATTAGATTTATACAAATCGATCGAGAAATAAAAAATAAAACCCAAGGGCCGTGAAACCAATTACTTTTTTTCTGTTTCTTATATTAAGTGCTAGGGCTGGGGAATACCCTGCCAATCAAGTGTACAATCTAAACTGGTTCCCGTTGAGCATGGTTGTACTTTAGTGCACTGCAAGGTGGAACGGGAACCAGTTTAGTGTAGGTGTACTATCTTACACTGGTCCCCGTTCCATGTTGCAGTGCACCAAAGGTCTTTGTACCTCTGAGTCAACGGGTACCACTTTAGTACTATCGCTACTCAGAGTTGTCGTTATACATCACATAAATGTATAAACTGGTACCCGTTCACTCTGGTGTACTTTGGTGCACTGCAACATGGAACGGGGACCAGTTTAGAGATTGTCAAGCGTATTGTGCACAACTATTAGCATTTCCAAAAATGCTTGGAATCGCCATTCAGCCAAGTAAAAGAGCTAAGAATAGAATATTGAATAAAGATTTCCTAGAGATTTCATTTCTTATTGAGAGTTTGCAACACATTCTATATTTAAGACGATATTAAACTGGTTCCTGTTGACTCTTTTTGTACAGAGACAACGTTCTTTTGGTGCACTGCAACATGGAACCAGTTAACGACGATAAACAATAGAGCATATGTAAAACATTACGATATATAAATTCCCCAAAAGAGCATATGTAAAACACATAACTAAAATATCGAAGTATCGCATTCAGAGGAAACAAAGGATTTCACAATGAATTAAACTAGCATTCATATCTTAATGTTCATCAAATAAATCCTCCTTTTTGCAGAAATACACTCGTTTCTGAACAATAAAAGCTAATGTTTTTGAGTGAAATATTCGAAATATTGTTTACCCCGCAGGAGCCTACAAACTGGTTTCGAAAATTCATATATTAAAAAGGTATGTCAATTATACAAACAGATAACCCGACAAAAACATGGCGGATGATGTTCCTTTTGAGGTTTTTTATCAGCCATTTTTTTATCATTCTCCTTTCTGATCGGCTTAAAGCAAGCGATACAATGGAAGAAATGGTCGAATCTGGTTAATTGTATACGCCCCCGACTTGAACGGCGACAAAAATCGATGCCAGGGAAACGATATCGATATACTATGTGTTGAGATTCCAAGGAGGGCATTAATTGAAAATAATTGATAAACGCATTAATCAACTATTCAAAAAAATGTTAGACACCGATAATGATGGTTGTTTGAAGTCAAATTAATAATGCTACCTTGTTCAATGTGTTTTTGAAGAACATTTAACGATGACAAAAAGTCAATCATCATATCAGAGAGGTGTAAAACAGTTATGTTAAAACTTCCGTTGAGTTCCTAGTGGTACTTCATGAATGCATAAATGTTGGACCACATTTAGAATTGATTTAATAGTTTTAAATGATAATACTATCTTACTATACACATAATATATTTGTGACGCCAAAACAGATATGAGCAAATACAAGATCAAATAAATATAATGGCGCGCATATCTACAAGAATGCATCATTAAGCGATATTTATAACCAGGGATCCTACATTACATGTATGTAATGTCTGGGACCAATATACACAGGGATTGGAAACGGCAGCGATAAGATCAACAATCGCCGAAATATGTTGTCGTCGGTTTTGCCGCGCATGCGCACTGACTTCGAATCCGATGCACTTTTTGTAAAATCAGCGTCTTTTTTACACGCAATTATTGCTTACAATTAAGAATATAAAACTTGAATACTGCCGCAATCGCTTTTGACATATATAAACTTCAGATTTTTGCTTTAGTTGTTTTCGAGTTCTAACATTTGATGCGTAAAAAAGGCTATAAAAGTTAATGCGTCGATGCGTACAGATTAGAGAAAATGTTTAATTCCCGTGTAGGTGACTTTGAAGTTCGCTTATAGAAATGCATTTAAATATACTTTATTTTGAAATCAATACGATCATCTTATAGCTAAGGTGTGGATACGGGTTTTTGTCACAATTTAAAAAGTACATTTTGTAAAATGAATGGCTAAATTCTCAGTTGAAAAGGGGCGATATTCAGAAAAAAATGTGAAATTATTGTATCCAATATCGTGTTAGTGGCCTTAAAGTTCGCTTATAGAAATGCATTCAAATATACTTTATTTTAAAATCAATACAATCATCTTATAGCTAACGTGTGGATACGGGTTTTTGTTACACTTTAAAGAGTACATTTTGTAAAATGAACGGCTAAATTCTCAGTTGAAAAGGGATGATATTCAGAAAAATGTGAAATTATTGTACCCAATATCGTGATAGTGGCTTTAAAGTTCGCTTATAGAAATGCGCTCAAATTCGTTTTTATGTGTATATTGGTCCCAGGTAATGTAGAGTCCATGTTATAACATAACACTTATTTTAAAAAGTGACAATATTATGTATTCAAACTTAAAAATCGATGAGGGATCGAATGGTCTAATAAAATATAAAAGAATAAAAGTTTAAAATGACAAATTCTTTCTTAAAAAAACTTTTGTTTTAAGCATATAGAACATGCCATTTTCTTTTTATTTTCATACGTATTTCTCAATATGTTTAAACTTGTAATAAAAACATTGTGAGAATGATAATTGGTGTTTGTCACATGCCATGACTGATTAAATATAGAACATGTTTGACCCCCCCCCCCATTTTGGTGTTGCGAGGTCGCGTTCGACTAAGCGAAATTGACGATTTTTCAAAGGAAAAAGATTAGATATCTGCGTCATCGTTTTGAATTGGACAAAGCGCTTACTGGTTATGTGTAGTATAATGTATTAGCTATCTGTAGGCACCAGTTATTAAAAATTTGAGCTATTCCTTAAAAAGTTACGTAGTTTTAAACAAACTTGGTGCAGAAACTCATTTCGGAAGTTGTAACCCTTATATATGTATATATAGGGTCTGCCTTATTGAAGACCTACACGAAATTGATATAAGTGATTTTGGTCTGATTGAAACGATCCCAAGAAGAAAGAGTGCGTTAAAACCAGCCAATACCCCAAATTGTCACAGTGATTCGCCCATTCCTGGCCTCTAGTTAGCACAGGAGGTTTTTTGTAAGCATCTTATGGTCGATTTATGATAGTATGATATATAATCTGACTGCGGATTACAAATGTCGTGCCATACCTCTTGTAGATTACAAATTAATGCACGAGGGATATTCACTTGTAAAAGAAAGTCCAAGAAAGCGTGTGATAGTTCTTCCAGAAACTTCATTATTTAACGCAGGGACAATGTAATGTAGAGTCCCAGTTTAACATCATTAGGGAAAAGGGCCTTGAATGTCCTGTATGTATTCATGCCGGAGTACGAAATGACTGAGGACGTATGAAACAAAATGGCTGCGCCTATAAGATGTGTTACGATTGTGTGACAGCATGTTGCTGTAACGATCGTATTTGGTTCATTTTAATAGATATGGCTGGTCGAGGACGTGCGCGTGGAAAAACTGTATCGTTCGATGTTCAAGCTCTTGGCTTCGGACGCGGGGAAGCTTTGCCTGCAGCGAATTTTCAACCTCCACCACTTTTCCCTGTAAGTTTAACGACTTATTTATTTTATTATATTGTAAGTTGAATGTCTATGTCTCGGTTTCTTCGCAGTTATGTTTATTTCTTACGTCGAGTATATTTGTACATATACATAGAGCATACCAGAGGTTCATTCGTTAAAGAGAATACATTGCCTCCCAATTATAATAAATCAGTATTGATTGATCGGGAGTAACATGTAGATATATATATAAATTGGGAGTGAGAATAATCCATGGATTGAACCCAGGACCCTTAGTACTGCAGGTGGACACTCAACCACATCGCTGAAGAGTTAACCTAACAGCAACGCTGTTGAAAGTGGCCCATATTCCTTCAATCACTGCAATAATTTATTGAAAACTTAATTCCTCATTAAAGTTATTAATCACCATTCATGTTAAATCCCTTTTGTCAGGCTATATTATGCTTACTTGTATGAGACCCTGGTTAGCTTACCATCAGTAACTTTGTTTTTCAGCTGAACAATTTCTTAACTGAATCTGGCCAGCCTATACTGTTAGCCTTCCCAGGACGGGGCTAAATAAAAAGTGTCTAGCCATCTCAAACAGTCTAATTAGTGGGGCTACTCGTCAGTTCAGTCACTTGATTGCAAGGGATTTGATCAAGGTTGATTTGAGTTATGACTAGAATAGGGATAATATTGTTACAAAACAACTAGCCTTGCTAATTCAGCTGTTAGCAGGGCTCTCTCTCTCTCTTGGGGGACTGGGGCCCTGGGAGAGGGGAATTTCGCATCATTTTAAGTTCAAGGGGAATTTCAAAAGCCTAATTAATATAATAGGTGGGGGGGATTTTCACCAAAAATAGGGGGAAAAAGTATATTCCAGAGGTGGGTGAATGGGGCCGAATTTCGGCCCCAAATTCAGGAGATCGGGAGCCCAGGTTAGTTTGGCCTATTTCATGACAGACTTTGGATAGTGAATTCTATATCATGTATGGGACGGGACTGATCTGACAATGTCTGCTGTGACAAAACCATCAGTGAAGTGAATCTAAGAATTTGTGACTTGATTATGGATATCTCAGTATGTTGTCGTGTTAATGTTGTAAATGGTACATTTGCCCTAGTCCATGTATAAAACATTGTATTACAGTAAGAATCGGCTGTTTTTAGAAGCAAAAGCTCCTATAGGTACACACCAGATTTTCTACTAACAATCGTGTGACAGCTCTTATCCATACAATAGTACCACTGGTTGTATAAGTTTACATTGCAGTTTTGATATGCAGGATTCTGTTGATTTTGAAAGCATGGGGTATATTTACAATTTTTAGCAATTCAAAATGCAAAAAATAATAGGTTTAATAATTCAGTATTCATCCGCACAAAAGTTTCATTCATTAAACTATAAGAGAGGTCAGCAATAACGATTTGTTACTAAAAATAGCACTGCTGATAAGCAAATCGATGGCTGGCAGAAAAGGTCGGACAAATGCTGTCGCTGTTTTGAAAATCATGGAGGACATGTAAGAAAATTTCGAAAAGAAACAAAGGAAATCAACTGGGACTACCAGTCAATGTTGTTACTGTGTGTCTAACAATGACTTACAGTATGCGGACCAGGAAAATATGAAGAACGTGTTTTGGATTCCTTTCCCTGAACTCAAATGTCAGCAAGAAAAATGTCTACGCTGGATACAAGAGTGCGGATGAGAATGACGGAAAATGTATGCAAATGGACTTCTATTTGTTCCAAACATTTTGTTGGAGGCAATGGGCCAGTCTCAGAACATCCTGATCTGTAACAAGTAAGTTTATTTGCAAACTCTACTGATAGGTCCAGAGGTCATTTTCTATATGGAAGTTCAAATCTTTGTATATTGATTTCAGATCAAACATAATATAATTTTGTAATTTTGATTTGAGCCAGTTTTAAACTGCCTCAATTGTATGTTTAAAACAATTATGTTGGACTTTGATAAATTTTTCTGCAAATCTTAATGTAAATGTGCCAATCTGAAACTAATCCAATCCAAAAATGTCAACTCGACACCTACTGTGACCTAGGTAGTTCAGGTCTTCCTTTGGATATTTTTAGTTTTATACCGGATAGATTTTCTGCATTAATACTTTAACAGATATGGAAAATGTCATTGTCAGTGTGATTTGTATCTCAGTTGATAGTCAATAACTGCAGTTGATATTAGTAAGATACACAGATTATATTACAATATTTGCCCTGCAATGTTGTATCTTACGGCTGAATTTTGAAATTAGAAAGATATTTCATATTTTTGCACATCATCAGTACTTACAACATCTCATATGATATTTCCTCTGAGATAATGATTGATAGATTTGCTAATAATATTTTCAGACCTTCTTGGTTAATTTCAATTTCAGAGAGAAGTTTAGCAAAAAAGGAAAGCACCTACACCAAGAGCACCACCAGTATCAAAACAGCAAATGTTTGAAGCATCACAAACACTACTGTCTCTGTATGATGTTCCCCAACTTGAGTTATCTGACATTACTGATGCTCTTCTTTCTCTTCAGAACACAGACATTGGTTCATCAGATTCTTTACCCATAAATGTAATAATTTTTATTCCTTGCAAAAGTTTATGATTTGAATTTGCGTGCTTGATTTATTTTCATACTCATGATTGCATTGGATCTAATAATTTTGCAATCTAGTATACAATTTTCATTTGTACTTTATAAACAGGGGTAAACATATATTCATTAGTGATTTAGAATTTGAAATAATCATGCTTACTTATTAATGTTATTATGTATTAGAATCTTAACATAATGTTTTTATTTCAGGACAATCCACTTCCAATCCAATTTGAGCTAAATACTGTGATTGCTGTTTCAATTCAGGACAATCCAACCTAGTCGGACCAAGATAATGAGAGTGCCAAATTCCATAACCAACGCTCAGAAAACTTTGTATGCAGTGATGTATTAGCTTCAAAATGCTCACAGTATTTTGATAGTTTTTATGAACAGTCTATTTAGATAAAAATATATATTTGCATTTTGTGTTGCTCTTGATATGGGTATAAGTATTGGTCAAGGGTTTCAGTTTAAAGGTCATATACACAGAAAAATATAATTGATTAACTGTTGCTAATTTAATTGTTTATAAGCATTAGTAAGCATGTATGCCACGATAAGGCTATGAAAATAAATTTAAAGGACTGAAAAACAAAGATTTGTAACACGGTAGAAAAAACAGGGAGAGTTGCTTCCCTTGATTTGTGACGTCATAGTTTACTCAGAGTATATACACATTTATAGGAGCTTAATGTAGTGTAAGTGCCTAAATACATAAAAAAGACGTTAAAAGTATTTCAAGTTTTTTCAACAATTATTAAATATTATACTTCGATATCATGCACCAAAAATTCAAACTGAACATGCAAAAATAGCATTTTATAACGATAAAAACTGTACCCCTTATTGATATCAACGTGAACAAATAAGTAAAAATTAGTAAAACAGTATATACATACTACTTGGCATCGTTTGCATAATATTAAGTTTATTTATGCCTATGTCAGTTATGTGTCATACACATTTTGACCTGATTTATGGAACTACAGCATATTTCTGTATGAAATGTAGAGTCCCTGAGCATATTTAAATTGTCAGTACCTATATATTAATACTCTAAGACATAGAAAGCGAATATTATTGTTTCGATATTTCAATGACATAATCAAAACAACAATATCATTTCAACTTTTATGTCATTACCGCTCAGATACGACTGTTTATGAGACTATCGAAAGCCGCCCATATACGAATAATTAAGACTCTTGCTAAAAACGCATATTTAGATATAAAATCAATTTTATACCACTAAACTTACTTCTTTATAAATATTTACAAAACTTCAAAGCAAAAAATGTGTAGTTGCTTTTTAAACTTAAGCAAAATACCTTAATAAAGCGTTACTCCCGAAACAATACAAGTAAATTTCTAACACAGTAAACTCTAAAAAAATGTTGTTCTCACTAGTGGTAATTAGGTCAAGATTTTACACAAACGGATTGCATCAGCTTTGTTTTTAACACTTCACTGCTCAAGGTCATAATTTAAAACACACAATCAATGAAAGTCGACAATTGTCTGATCATGCGAGAACTTTCCATAATACACATGCGTACATGAGTCTCTCTGTGGGTGGGTGGGAGGGTGCGTGCTTGTGTGAAGAACACTATGACGCAACACGTCAATTTCCTGTATATTTCTGTGCCATAAGAACTTGATGACATTGTGTGACATGTTACATAAGATTATGTAATTATTAATTGAAACTGTAAAGATGTTGATTGGAGATATGGAGCCAGTTGAAACTTGGTAATTGTTTCAGGTCCGTTTTTGTGTGAGAACACTAACATATTGAATGATATATTTGTTGAATTCTGAAAACGCTTTGAAATCCATCTTCAAATAAGGTGGCAATCTTTATTGAAAAACAACACCTACCATGTTTTACAAGTACTTAGTAGATATTTTACCTTTCGTGTCAATTATTTCACACCTTCATTGTCGGCTTTGTCCCCCACTGGAGATATATTGTCTACGAACTGTCTACTCCAAGTTCCCGTAGAAACACAAGATTGTCGATTAAAATCACTCATTAAATGCTTGTTACAGAAATTTTTTATATTGAAGTCATATATGAACCAAAAATAAAGTGTCAATATTGAATAAATTTGAAACCAATGTACAAATTATTCAGTGAAAATTAACATATAAATCAATTACAGCTCTACGAACAGCTCTTCTTTTTTGTTGAATTTACTTTATTTACTTTATTTACCCTATCTATATTATATTTATTGATTTAATTAAAATTAAATACACATTTCTACAATGTTAATGACACTTAAAGTTAGACAGACTGCATATCGTACCTACCCGGTGGTTTTTAAAAGAAATAATACGCCCCGCTTTGTTTTAAGATTACATAATTCAAAAATCAATACAATGATGATGTCTTGTTGACATCGATCTATGATGTCCGAAATTAATTGAAGCTTGTTTGTCATACCATCAATCGCATTTTTTTTGTATAGACAATCGAATAGTCACAAAACAGCATGTGACATTCTATGATCTGTACCAATGTGCGACTATAAAGAGTTGTGAAAATACCGATGCTTATCACTTCCCATATGGATTCTTGTCGCATGATCGATGTATCCACTCCCTGAATGCGTCACTGTACGCTGATTTGGGCACAGTAATAAGGTACTGATGAATGGCAGATCCAAGTGCCTTTTGGGACTTGTATTTCCGCCCAGCAAGAAATTATTTCAATTTCGGAAACAAGAAGAAATCACATGGGGCAAGGTCTGGGGAATACGGGGGTTTCTTTCTTTAAAAACGCCGAAACTATCGCAGAGGTATGAGCAGGGGCATTGTCATGTAGAAGACGGATATGTTTAAAACCAGTGGCAGGGGGTTGTTTCTAATGATACTTTTTCAGTTCCGTCAGTACCACGTCTTTGTAGTACTTTCCGTTGATGGTTTGCTCTTTTTCACAGGCACTTTTATTGCGTCTCCTAACGAGTAAGGAAAATTGCATACAAAACCTTTTTTACACTCAAAGACCGTTTGGCAATTATTGGGCATTTGCTTTGTTTAGTGGCCCAGATCTTATTGCTAACCTTTCTGACGGGCTCAAAATAATGGACCCAAGTTCATCACTTGTTACGACATTGGCAAACTGCTTTTTGTCATATTTTGGAAACATTTGAAGCTGCTTTTTGGCTGCATTAACCCGTTTCCACTTTTGCTTATCAGTCAACAAATGTGGCACCCATCTAGCAGAAATCTTTCTGACTTTCAAATGCTTCTTGAAAATAAAGTGAACCGTTGATAGTGATATGCCTACCTTTTGTGCATTATCAAGAACTGTAAATCTGGCATCTCCTTCAATGATTTCCTTTATTTTGGAAACGATTTCTTTACGAGTTGCAGATTTTGGCCTACCTGATTTCGACGCATTTTTAATGGACTCTACACCTGACTCAAATTTCTTTTTCCACCGCCTAACTGTGTCATAAGACACACAAGAAGGTCCATAATAAGTAGAAAGTTCTGTCATTAGCTCCTTCAAAGAACAACCTAGTTTTGAGCGAGTTTTGATATAAGCCCGTATTTCATCTTTCTTGCCTACGCTTCTACCAACCATTTTAACCAACCATTTTAACTACAGTGGTCAATGACTGCGTGTATTCAAATGGCTAATTGGTTTTTATCGTGCCTCACGTGGATATCGAAATAGAGGAGAATAAGCAAGTCATTTCGAACATCCCTTGTATATAGCTAGTAGTTGCAATGATCAATGTCAACTATGACGTCGCAAACTAAGGGAAGATATTTGTTTTTTATTTCGATTTCGATACATAACTTTTCAAGAAATCGCTCAAATTTCTAATAACTGGTGTCTATAGCATATAATACATTATACTACACATAACCAATAAACATTTGGTCCAATTCAAAATGAATGTGACACCAAATTGATCAGAATTACACCTTAAAACAACTGGTACAGTAATGTCAATGCATGCTTACTATGAATATTATTATAAAACACTGATTCAGCGCAAAAATGTAATCCAGGAACGTTCAATTCACAAAAATTGTCGCATGATTGAAACTTCAAATATTATGATGCAGTGACCTTTGCCCCGTAATTTGTTTGTAAGCAGACGTTTCATTAGCTGAATTCTAATTGGCATAGCGAGGTGGAAATCTATGACATAGTTGACGATTTTGATAATTTTATGTGAGTAGACCATTCCTGATTTATTCTTTTGTGCTGGATCAGTGTATTTTAGTGATATTTATGGTTAGCACGTGTTGTCATTCCTCTACCTGTTGTTTTAAGGTGTATTTAGTATGGTAATTTGAATTTGACAAAGTGCTTATTGGTTATGTGTAGTGTAATGTATTAGCTATCTGCAGACACCTGTTATTACAAAATTGAGTGATTCCTTAAAAAATGTAGTTTTAAACAAACTTGGTGCAGAAACTGTCATTTCGGAAGTTGTAACCCTTGTATATATACAGTAGAACCTCAATTATCCGAAATCGACGGGACCGAAAAATTTTTTGGGATAATCTGGGGTTTCGGATAATCCAGGGTAAAGGAAATCTGGATTGTTTTATAAGAAAATAAAGGGAGAACACTCCAAATGACGAATATGTAAATTTCTAAAAAAACAAACTGTATGTATTATAATTCATTTTATGTACAACAAACACTGTATTCTTACATACATACATATAACGTAAATAGTATAAAACCAGAAGCACATTTTTTAAGAAGCACATGTATTCATCAAGCCAAAATTAACCGAATTCACATCATAATAGGATAATTATGTTCCCTCAATTGCAAACAATAAACCAAACAAACAATATTTTGGTCAGTGGGGTTTTATAAATTGTTGTTCACACCTTCTGACACGATAAAGAAATCCTTCAATAGACAAGTATGGTCGGAGTTAATTGTCCATTTCAGATTACAGGTGTGATAATATGCATTCAAATGAGTTTGGGGACCTGATAATCAGTTCAGATAATCCATGGTATTCGGATTAGACAATTCTAGGATAATCGGGGTTTTTTTACAATGAAATATATAAGGAAAAAATCGGGACTGAAATTTCTTTTCGGATTACACCAGGTTTTTGGATAATCTGTTGTTAAAAATCGGGGTTTTACTGTATATGCTATATGTGTTTTTGGTCTGTGTGGCCATTTCAGACCTAATACGCCATTGTACTCCATCCCTTCAATGTGCTAGCCCCCTGTGATTTACACCATGGTAAAACTTTGTTGACTAAGAACCATAACTCCACCTTGCCTCATTTTTGAATTACTTCCATTTTATGTTGGAATTATGCTTGTCTGGAGCATTATCTTAAAAGCTATTGAAGGAATTGATATGATTCTTCACGCATGGGTAGGACATGCAGTGACAAAGAACCATAACTCTATTTTGTCCCATTTTCTCCATTTTTCTATTGAAATTATACTTGTCTGGAGCAAATTCATGAAGTATTGAAGGTATTGTGATGAAATATAATACATCGATTGTGGTACATGAGAGGAACAGTATTGACCAAGAATCACAACTATTCCTTACCCACTTTTTAATCATCTGCCCTTTTGTATTAATATTATTCTTGTCTAGAGCATATCTCATAAATTATTGAAGTTTAACACCTGCATAGAGGTTATTGATAGGTACAGTAACCAAGAGCCGATATTCTTCCTTGTCCCTTTATTTATTGCCTCCCTTTTCCTATTAGAATAATTATTTTCCTGAATATAACTCATGAAGTATCAAAAGGTCAAGTTGAGAGAGACCAATTAGAGGAAGTGTACTGATCAGGGACAGAATCTATCTTACCTGATTTTTGTTAACTTCCCTTATTTTCTACATGCATACCATAAGCTATTAAAGGAATTGACTTAATTCTTCACACTTTTTAACTTTCGCTTCTGACAGTACTCAGTGCTTTGATTGTAAAAAAAATATGCATTTGTGTAATATATACATTGTAATTTGTATGTCAAGCATACAAAATTAATTATTATTCTTTCTTGAAATTATTTTTAACCAGGTTTTCCAAAGGTCATTAGATTGCTGCATGTCAGCGGGTGGGTGTCAACAGTTGTTTTTTTCCGCTTGATAACTTTTGTTTAAATTGACAGATTCTCATCAATTTTTTTATAAAGCATACTTACATGGAGACCTAGTTTGGGATTGTATGTTTTGGTTCTAGGTCAAAGGTCAAGGTCTCTGTTACACAAAGGTAAAATAAAAATTCTGTGTGCAACTTCTCCTAAATCTCTCATAGGATTTCAACCAAACTTTAACAGAACTATTGTCAGAAGGTACCCCAGCGCATAAATTATATTCCTTGTTTTGTGATTCGATCATTTTTTGTAGAATAATGACCCTTTGTTTATCTTTACCATGTAATATTCTGTGTGCAACTCCTCCTTCATTTCTCAATAGTATTTCGACCAAACTGGAACTGTTGTCCTAGCAAGTTGTTTGGGTTTGTGGTTTGATCATTTTTGGCAGAATTATGGCCCTTAGTGTATTTTGTGCACATGTGATATGTAGAAAAATACTCTTCTGCACACAACTCCTACATTTCTCAAGGGATTTCAATTAGTCTCTCATAGAACTATTGTCATCAAGTGACCCAGTGCATATTGGTGGCGTTTTGTGATTTGATCTTTTTTAGCAGAATTATGGCCCTTTGTTTATTTTGCCTGTATGACCTATTAAAATTAAATTTGGGCATGTCATAGACAAAATGTTTCCACCCTATGACTGAAGGTAGGAATGGGGTAAGCATCTGGAGAAGGAAAGCCTGGTTTTGTGACAGTTTCTGTCATTTTTTGTTATATTTGTGTTTCAGACGCAAGAATTTAAACCAATACCTCTTGATCAGAATGAAGACTGTGCATACTTGCTGGCCCTAAAACAGGAGTTTGTAACATCAATTAGAAAATCTCCATATTACCTAAAGTTAGATGAGAGGAATAGAGATATAGAGAGGTATTCAGATAAATATCAACTGAATCAGATGGATTGCTCAGAATCTTTAAATGCAGGTATGATGTAATTTGACAATGAAATCATAAAATTTACGATAACAACAACACTTTTCATGTCTAGTGAAAACTTGATTTATATGCAAACTCAGAAGTTACATACAGTTAGTGTTGATTCTCATTATGTCAGACTCACTTATACATATCAAAACTGTTTCTGATTTTGTCCCTGTGACTCTAATTAGCCTATTATTTTAGTTGTTTATCTCAAAGTTGGAACTGATCGGTGTACAAAAAATGCTTTCACGCCTATCATGACGTTTTGCTAAAGTAAACTAAAGGCTCATTTACAACCATGGGACAAACAGTAATCATGAACTTAGAGTATCATGATAATCATAACAGATACTTACATATGACTGTAAGTTAAATTAATGGTAGGTAAGGAGGCAAGACAAACTAACATGCATCACATATGACTTTGGGTGTAGTGATTATCTGAATACTGGGATACTCGTAGGTTTAACATGGAAATCGCTTAGGAATACTCACCAACTCTGATATTGTTGCCATCTTAGTCAAATCATGTTAGCTTGATAAAAAATTTCATTCAGAATGCATGATTGTTGCTGCAACAAATTAATTTCGTTTTACATTGTGTACTGAAAGGGTACCCATCTGAAAAATGTGTAATGCCAGACACGTCATGCTTTCAAATTCAAAATATCATTATGCATGAAAAAAATGTTTATATTTCACTTTACATGTAACCTAATTTATTCTATCTTGTAAAAAGTATCTAAAGTTGGGACAAATAGATACAATAATATAGTTATATGTTCATTGTTTTACCACAGAGTTCTGTAATTTTGCAGTGTCATTTTTGTTTTTTTTATTTACATCCAGGTCTTCCATCTAACTCTGAGAGTATATGTATATATATGAATTAAAACTTGTTAATGTTAATAAAGTTTATGTACCTGTATATAACACATTAAAAAAAAATATCCGAAAAAGGAAAAAGGTTAGATACTGAATAATATTTTAACAATGTATGTATTAATTGTGAAGTATAAAAGAGCAAAGGTAGCAAATTGTTAGTATATTTATCTGTATTGACTAATAGAAAAACAAAGGCAACAAATAACGATGTATCTTCTGAGAAGAATACAAAATATAAATGGGAGAATTTAAAAAAGACAGAAAGAAAAAAACTTGGGAGTGCCAAATTTTCTTATAAAGAAAATGATGGAGATTGTTATTCAATAAAGTTACAAATGTACAATTATATAAAATAAATGGAACTAATTGTTAGCTATTTTAAGTATTAAATAAGACAATGTACATGTAATACATAATGATTATGTAGGTGGGGGTGTCTCTAGTGCTGTCGCAAAACATGACCATCTGTTATTGTATTTGACTTGATTATAAGATATTTGCGCTATGTATTTTTGAACTTTAAGATGGGCTGCCATATAATTAGTGAAATTTGTTAGTGTTGGAATTTGAGACTTTGTTCTGCATGAGAAATTAATTCGCGAGCCAAAAGTAGAAGTAGTCTTTAGTGCTATATCAATATTCATCCTGGTATGTGGACTTTCAAATATTATGTTATGGTCTGTTGATGACCATAGTATTCTTGATTGAATATCATTTTCAGAAACCCATGTCTTTAAAAATGCCAAAAATTTGCTGTATGAGTACAATCATATAATAAATGCTTTAAATTTCTGATTCTTCATTACAAAATGTACATAAATTGTTGTTTTTGATACCAATTTTACAAAGTAAATGACTTATTCCTAAAATCCTGTGATTAATACGGTATTGAAACCACAATAAGTTTGGATCAGTAGTAATAATACGAGGGATGTTCAAAAAAAAATTGCTTATTTCTGTCTGGAGATAGCCGATATATCCACTTCCCGAATGTGTCACTGTACGCTGATTTGGGCACAGTAATAAGGTACTGATGAATGGCAGATCCAAGTGCCTGTCAGGACTTGTATTTCCACCCAGCAAGAAATGATTTCAGTTTCGGAAACAAGAAGAAATCACATGGGGCAAGGTCTGGGGAATACGGGGGTGAGGCAAAACAGTTACTTTTTCTTTCTTTGAAAATGCCGTAACTATCACAGAGGTATGAATGGGGCATTGTCATGTAGAAGACAGATATGTTGAAAACCAGTGGCAGGGCATCTTTTCTGATAATACTTTTTCAGTTTCGTCAGTACAACGTCTTTGTAGTACTTTCCGGTGATGCTTTTGCCCTTTTTCAAAGGCACTTTTATTGCAACTCCTACACCAGAGAAGATAATCTCATACAAAACCGTTTTTACACTCAAAGACGATTGGCAATTATTGGGCGTTTGCTGTGGCCCAGATCTTATTGCTAAGCTTTCTGACGGGCTCAAAATAATGGATCCAAGTTTCACCCATCTAGCAGAAATCTTTCTGACTTTCAAATGCTTCTTCAAAATAAAGTGAACTGTTGATAGTGATATGCCTACCTTTCGTGCAATATCACAAACTGTAAATCTTGCATCTCCTTCAATGATTTCCTTTATTTTGGAAACAATTTCTTTACGAGATGCAGATTTTGGCCTACCTGATTTCGGTGCATTTTTGATGGACTCTACTCCTGACTCAAATTTCTTTTTCCACCACCTAACTGTGTCATAAGACACACAAGAAGGTCCATAGCAGTAGAAAGTTCAGTCATTAGCTGCTTCAAAGAACAACCTAGTTTTGAGCGAGCTTTGATGTAAGCCCCTTTATCTTCTTTCTTGTCTACGCTTCTATCAACCATTTTAACTACAGTGGTCAATGACTGCGTGTATTCAAATGGCAAATTTCATGTCTTACACTTAGTCTTACATGTACATTTATACACCATTGTATAGATATTGAATAACCACATACAGGTATGTATTTGTTTTTATCATGCCTCACGTGGATATTGAGATAGAGGAGAATAAGCAATTCATTTCGAACATCCCTTGTAAAAGGAACCTTGAGTGTGTATTGTCAACCAAAATTTTCATTCAAGTTCAATTCATTATTCCACTCAGTAAATTCCAAAGTATTCCTGTTTACCAAGGTATCATACAGATTTCTGCATCCTTTTTTGGAACAAGTTAAGATTTTAATAAATATAGGTTGGACTGTGCTCATAATGTTTTCTTTTTGCTTAGTCACTTTTAGCCTTCTAATTTCAGCTTTAATTGAGTTAATGATACTTCTGTACTGTAAAAAATTAGTTTGTATTTGAAATATTTCAGTAAACTAGTTATATGGATAAAAATTACCCTCAAAATATGTGAAATCCCTGACAAGTTCAATACCTTTGTCTGCCAAGTTTTTATAATAGAAACTGTTTCCCTCAATTTTGAACATATCATTCCACCTAACAGGCAAAGTGATAAATTTATCCCAAGAATGTATCTCTATTTTATTTATAAGTTGATTATAACTTGAAAGAATGTCTTTTCAGAATTTATTATTTGTGTTATTTCTCAGTTTCTTGAGAAAATCATTACCAAAAACATTGAATGAGTTTATTTGTGTACAGGTTGAATTAGCTAAATGATGATATTTTGTATTATAAGTATCTTATGAGCCAAGTAATTTTTAATGCATGCATAAAATTGTCTAAATCAAGCATTCTTAATCCACCCATACTGTAATCTTGTACTATATTAGTTCTTTTTATTTTATCTGGCTTTTTGTTCCACAGGAACACAAAAACAACAACATTTTAACTGGTTTATAGTATTTAAATTGGGATTTGGAAGTCTAAGAATCAAGTGATTAATTTTAGACAGTGCTAATGTTTTAATTACTGCATTCCTTCCATTGGGTGTGAGGATTCTTTTATTTCAAATGTTGAAGATATATTTGATTTCTTCTATTTTAATCATGTAATTTATTTCAGTCATTTCATCTGAATGTTTTGTAAATATAACTCCAAGAAGTTTGAATTTTTCATTTTCCCATTTAATGCCTGAATCTGAGCATATAATTGTATTTCTTATGTTTAAAAGAGCCTATCCAGATAACTTTTGTTTTTCTACATTTAACAGAAGTCCAGAAATTGACTGGTAGAATTTTAAAACAGACATAGTATTTCTCAGTGACTTTTCAGAACCATCTAATATAAGAGTAATATCATCAGCTTATTGAGATAGTAAAAACTCTGTATTATTTATCTTCATACCTTTGATATTATTTTTTTGTATAATTAAAATAGATAAAATTTCAGCACATATAATAATATAATAATAATAATAGATACGGGAATAATGTGTCTCCTTGTCTACATCCTCTATGTAAAGAAAACCATTCAGACAGATGTCCATTTATGGTTACACATGAATTTATATTACTGTAAAATAGTCTGATCCAATTTATAAGATTTGGACCAAAGTTAAAATATTCTAAAACTATAAAAGTGAAATATTTACAAATATATATAAATAAATACACAGTTTTCGCAGCTCAAGTTATCATTTAGTTGATAGACATCAGAAGGCGTAGACCCATCCGCGCTGGCAAGTAAGCTTGATAGCATGCATGTCCACAAGGCCAGTGAAGAAAGGAAGGAAGGTCGGAAAAAAGCACCATCTGGGTGAGAGAATGGTTGTTTTTGCGGCACAAATATGGGCTAACTGAGAAATTAATGGCACACATTAAAAAGAATGATACAAAGTCATCCGAAATCTTATGCGCTCAGATCTCAAAATATAAACTCAGATGGTGAATGATCTAAGCTACAAACTTGAGAAGAGAATGACAAACTTCAGAAATGGACTGCCTGTTGGTCTGAAGTTGGCTATTACTTTCAGGTACCTGGCGACTGGAGATTACTTCATGAGTCTGTCATATGCATTCAGGTTTGCACCAATCACCATCGTCAAAATTGACACAATCAGTATTTAAATTGATTGCAATTTAGTTTCCTGTGTCCTAAATCATTCCCAGTTGTGTCTTGAACAATTCGCCAGTATTAATTCGCAAAATTGTTTCAAAAAAACAGTTTGAGAATGATTTGCGACTTCGCGAAGACTTTGAGACATAAATGCGAGAGATTTTGTCGCTAGGATTTTTTCAACATGTTGAAAATTTATGCGAGAAGAACACGATGGTAATGCAAAATGCTGCAAATCCGGCAAATACTTTGCAAACTCCAGCTACAATTTTGAAACACTTTGGCAAATGTCATTCCTGTAGGTGCCCAGTGGGATAGGGGCTTTAGGAATTTTAGATAATGAGAATCAATTGTATTTGTTAACCTGTGTTTACAGATTGGAGAAGATTACCATCAGAGTTGAAAATAAAAGTTAGGAAAACAAGAAAAGCTTCATCTGTCAAACCAAATATTGTGGCACATAAGAAGGAAAATCTGCAAACTGATATTGATGAGAAGGAAATAAAAAAAACTTTAGAGGTATTCATTAACTAATCTGAAATTTGTAATATTCTGAATATTGTAGTATAATAAGTGAGTAAAGGTGCTCTGATTGTGGATTCTCAGGATGGACCATTGAGGAATCTGACTTGTTAATGTTATTCAGTTTTCACTAAATGTCAAGAGTTGAGGGTCAAAAATGACCCTTGGCTGATTATAGTTTGAAGAGTCAACAAATTTCCTTCTATTTTTTTGTAAATTTGACCCTTTGATACTAATACTCAAGAGTCAAAAGCTTTATTTCACTGATTTCAAGTGTCAAAATGCTGTTTTAAGGGACAAATGAAAGCCATTTTCATTTATAATGTTTAAGAAGTTCCTAATTCAGTCAAACTTGTGTACTAAGGACAACCTGTGGATAACTCAAAAGTGTCTTTTGTAGACAGGTGTCCTTCATTTGCAGGCATAATGAAGTAGAGCATTAAATACTAAGTTCTCACTACAGTATGACATTTGACACACTACCTCCTGACAAAATAATCATGCATATTATTAGGCCACAGTACTCCTTTGACCGTCGCCCACACCTGGGGGTTGTTAACACTCTAGAGGTCTTACTTTTGATTGAATTTTCATCAAACAAGAATGCTTGTTCAATGATATCTTGGACAAGATTGGACATAGGTCATCTGGGGTAAAAAGTTAGGTCACCTGGTCATGTCTTTGGTAAACATTGTTAACACGCTTGAGGCCACAGTTTTAATTGTATCTTCACCAAGTTTTGTCAGAATGTTTCTCTTGATGATATCATGGACAGGTTTGAACATGGGTCATCTGGGGTAACAAACTAGATCACCAAGTCAAATGCTTGGAAAACCTCAACACTCCGGGGGTCACAGTTTTGATTGAATCTTCATTAATCTGTGTCAAAACATTTGCTTAATGATGTCTTGGATAAGTTCCAACTTGGGTTCACAAACTAGGTCACCTGGTCAAATCTCTAAAAAACCTTGTTAACACTCTAGAAGTCACAGTTTTGATTGGATCTTCCCCACTCTTTGTCATAATGTTTGTATTAATGATATCATGAACAGCTTTGAACATGGGTCAACTTAGGTAAAAAACTAGGTCACCAGGTCAACTCACTGGAAAACCATAGAAGTTGCAGTCTTTACTCAGGTGACAAAAAAGGGCTATCTTAACCCTCTTGTTTCAAACTTTGTGCATCATTGGACTGTTATTATTGTTGGATTTTTCAACGAAAAAATTCAGCTTATAGATTGACAAAAACAAGGCAGGCATACAATGTCGTTAACAATTTTTGTCTGGAGCATTACTCAACTATTGCAGGTATCAATGTAAAACATCATAGGTAGGTAGATAAACCTAAATGAGGAGAAGTACAGTGTACAAAAACCTTATTTTCTCTTATGCACATTTTAGAAGGTATTGCCCTTTGTTATTTTTCATACTTAAATTTTGTCTGGAGCATTTCACACAAAGTATTGCAGGAACAGGGCTGGCAAAATTAATTGTCCGAGTTGCCCTAGTACATTTGTGGGTCAGGTCAAGTAAGTAAATTTATACTTGAGGCATATTGCATGGATCAAGTTCTAAATAGGACGGCATTAACATTAGCATTGTAAAAATGGAATATCATTAGATCTAATAATACTGACAGGTTTAATGATAGGCTGGTTGATTGTCTATTATCGATTTTCATGCCTTTCTAAAATAATTATCAATTAAGCTGATAAAACATTCACACCCTGTCACCCTCAAATTGCTACTGAATTGATCTCAATGTACACTTCAATACAGTACAACTCTCCAAAGCAACACACTTTGGGAGAAGCAAAATTATGTTGTTGTTGAGAGTTGTTGCTCTAGAGTGGTTTAATTATTAGTTAAATCCTACAGTGGGAAAAAAGTATGCTGTTGTTGAAAGGAGGCTGTTATGCACGAGTGGACCGCTCTGGAGAGGTTGCAATGTATTTACAATCAATTAAACCTGGGATGCCATGTTTACAAGTGTCATAATCTTGTGAACTTATCAATATCGTGCTTGCTGCTGGTTGGGTAACATGACAGTTGTTCAAGCTCCAAGTGCAGATTAAGAAACATTTTTGTGTCTGCTATGTACCACCATTTATGGAATATTTTTTTGTTGGGGGGGGATTACTGTTCTGTTGTAGACAGAGGTACATTATTCATGGGTTTCGCTAGACAGTCTGTTAGATTGTATCTGTTTTCAGACTCTAGAAAAGAAGGAAGAATCTGGGGTTGAAACAGAAGAAGTTGGGGGAGAGAATCAGGAAGATGAAGAAGAGGAAAAGGATGATGATGTTGAAGATTTTGAAGGAGAAGAATATGATGAAGATGATCTGGAAGAGGTAATTTGCTGACCATTTCTATTTTCTTTATCTGATATGGATAAATTCTGGTTTACTATCTAGGTAGCTTAATTCTACTTGTTTTTGGTATAAACCTCAAGAACACATCTGCTCTACCATGTTTTCATTTGTATATGTTCTGTGTAAGACGATTATATTTCTGTTTCTAGGAGACAGATTACGCATTCAGTTATTTTGATAATGGTGAAGGATATGGTGATGATGATGGTGATGATGATGAAGGACCTGTGTATTAACACCCTGTCATACTGCCCCTGTGTCTTTATACATTGACCTAATTGTGGTATTGTTATAGTCTTCAGAATATTAGAGTTGAACAACTTGATATTGATGTGCTAACTTGTGTGTGTTGAAGCTATGATAATTGGTTACTATGACAACAAGTTAGGTTGTTGAATGGGGTGAACGTTTGTGTAATTAGATGATAATTAATGTGATATATTAAGACTCTGATGATCATTGTGCACTTAAAGATTATATGGAACTGGAATTATTTGCACATATTGAATGTTGTCAACAGAGACTGCATTTTGAAAGACTTTAATTTTGGTATGTCGGTGTGAAAACAACCACTTCATTAGAAATTCTTAGATGACATGATTGTGTTTGAAAATGAGTAAAGGAAGATTAGTTTTCTGGCTGTTATGATGGATTATTTATGTTTGGATGTTTTAGTTAAAGGCTCCATACTGTGTTATGAAATGCAAGGGTGTACTGTCTGAGATGAATTTCCATTTATCATTCTCAAGCACATGTGTTCTACAGATCACCTATTTAGTTTGTTCATCTTCAACAAATAAAATATTTTATGCATTGCAAATATCGCAAATGATATTTATAACATTGATTGGATAGCTGTATGTAAGCCATTTATGAGTGCATTGAACTACATTTGTAATTGCTAGAGTGAATTTAGGCCGCAGCTTTGGTCCAGTGGTTAGTGTGCTGGACTTGTAACCCTGGAGATCCAGGTTTGAATCCCAGTCGTGGCAGGTCATACACATCTATGAAAATTTGACAAAAATGTTGATTTTTTTCCATATGTGGAGAAGTTGCCAGCTCTTTGTGGAAGGGTAGGGTAGTACTGGTTAGTATACAGTTCAGGAAAACTGGTTATGTGAACCATGGCTGTATATAACTGAAGATTTTTGAAAAGTGGTGTTAATCCCCATTGACAATAAGTCACATAAAAACAAAACAAACTAAGTTTGAGTGAATTTCAGTTTTGATGTTGTTGAAATTCATGTGCATGTTAAGGCATGACTTTCTTTGCATGCATGCCTTAATTGATAATATTTTGCTGAGCAGTAATATCTAACATCTTATTATTCCTTACGCAATAACCGTAATTTTTTTATATATATATTTATGATATATTATGGTTATAAAAAGGGTCATGTGATAACATAAGGTGAAAGTGTGATAAAGTAAACAGAAACTGTTATTTTAGAGACCTATCAATGAGCATTGGAATATTCCAAGCATACTGTAGTTTTATGTTTCTGTTTTCTTTATTTCATTCATGTAAAATCTTACTTAACAATAATTTTAACATGTCCATACCTTTGCTTGTGTGAATACTTGTGTATGCCTAAGATAATTTGATAAATGCAATAATCGAAGTATACATGAGTTAATATTGATTATTTTAATGTAATAGCTGTTTAAAAACACTTGGTGTTAAATCAATACTGAATGTATAAACTGAATATTGAAGCCTCTGGCTATGTTTTGTTGATAATAAAATAATGTTTAAAATCATTCCTTGTTTTGGTATTTATGTGGTGTTTGTGAACTTGCCTGTGAAGATTTTATAATTTTGTGGTAGTCACCATGACTGACTGATATAAATCCCTACAAAAGATTTGAACATTAACGAAAGATGTTTTTACAATGTGAATCTTCACATCCTACTGTCTGTTATGGGTTTACAAAACCAGTTCTTAAAGGCATACTGTAAAGAAAGACACTCTTAAGCACACAAAATTAACTCCTAATTAAATAGTCACCAGAATAAATATCGCACAGGAACATTCATTAATTGATAGAATATACCAAAATAATCTCTAAACAAAGGACAGCAACTAAAAGACAACATTTCTTCTCAACCTTTGTAGACAGATGTGCTCATATATCTTGATCAACATATATCTTTGCAACATTTATACACAATACAAATTTCAAAACTAGCCTTGTTCTAGCAATGAAAATATTTTGAAAATGCAATTATATTGAAGTACAATGTTATAAATTAGTAGTAAGAAAATTTGTAAAAAGGTTTTGGCTATCCTTCCTTATCTTATTTGCTTCAGGGATTGACAAAATACGTACAAGTTATTATCTTGTTTTCCTGATTTGAAAACCTATAAAGTCTAATACGCTCCACACAGTAATTATACTTTACTCATTCATAGAATCATATGCATACAGTTTGTATGTTTTACTGATTTACAAACAAATGCCTGACAACATGCTGACTTTAGTCTCTGAGTACACTCAGCCCGCACACTTAGCTAAATTAGCAGTGTTTGGTCTACTGACCACCGTTTTCACTTGGACATAGTGGGAGGCATATATTTTCTGTGATAATTATCCATGTGGAGAAACAGATAGTTACTTAACGAGAGCAAGGTAAGCACTGGTATCAAACCATGGAAAAAAGACTAGGTTAACCCGCTGCTGACATTCATGTATAACTAATATGCGGGTGAAAACAGGCTGCCCCCCCCCAAATAAAACCCTAAATAATCTTACATTAATGGTTAATTTGTCACGGATCTGAACTGTAGAATCAAAGGCTCTGAGGGAGTGTAACCTCTAAACTTCATGTTTATGTGCACTAAGCCAAACTTCGGATATGACAGATGTTATATATTTCATAATCATTTGAATCTGCAGTACAACCCCTACAGTAAGAATACCTGATGTATCAAACAATAATTATCTTAATATTGAGGGGGTCTCATTATTATGTTGAATTACAAAGAGTGTATTGAAAACTGGCCCCAAAATAGGTGATCATTTTTATTAGGTGTCAAATTCCAACCCTCATGATCTTAAGAAATGGAGATATGGGGTAAAATCTACCATGTGTGCAGCTAGCCAGTCATCTGGATGGGAGCCTACAAGTGTAGACAATGGTTCTTAACCTGCACCTTAATCAAAGAACTGATGACAATGGTGATTAATATTGAAGCGGTTGCATAGTGATGCTTTACAGCAAAACATATACATGTATATTCTGACTGGTGTCTTTGTATTTATAATACAAGTTGAGATTTATTTTACAAATTGAAGTTAAGTCAGTTTGACCAGGTGAGCTTCATAAGATATACATCCAGTGAGGTTGTTGTTAATGCCCCGAGATAGTTTACTTATACTTTAAGCTACATGTTTCATATTTACCTTCATGTTGATCAAATCTACAATGTGGAAGGTACACATGTTTCATGTTGCTTGTATTTTTTTTTGTGCTTGTCATTATTAGGAATGAATTGAATGCTGTGTAGGATGACAGAAAATGGAATAGATCTGATGTTGTCTTACAGTAATATTAGTAATACTTATCATGAATTAATATAAATAAATATTTTTCTTGAATATATAAACAGTAAGTCTCAGTAAAAATAAATAATAAGTAACTTTTATCATCGAATAACAATTACAATTTTTTATTATAAATAGATAAAATTTTAGCAATTCTTATTATACATCAATTATAAGTAATTATTATTATTATAAAATGATCATTAGTAATTCATATTATAAATTACTCATTTTTATGATAAATCACTAATTAGCAATATGTACTATAAGTAATAAAAAGAAATTATTCATAAATAATGAGAAATTCTTATTATTAATAATTTTGACTGAAAGTAATTCCTGTTATGAATTAATTATTGTTGTTTTTTTATTCTCTTGCTTGCATGATGTCAATTCACTGTTATTTTTTTATTAGATAACGTACATAAAACACAAAGGTTATAAAGAATAGGATTTCATATAATTTAGAATTAAGATTTATATTAAGTCTTTTTGTTTAATTGATTTTTGATTAATTGAATTACAGTCAAACATCTGAACTAAGTCCACCAAAAGGGGGAGAATATGACCTTTATGTGTAGTTGGCTGTATTGACGGGGTCATTTGGTATTTTTCTTTTGCGTTCAAATAGTGGCATTGTACATAATGTGGCCTTTATTTACATGTGTTTGCTTACTCAAGTTTGACTGTACTGTACTTGAAAAGTAGATATTTGCAAAATTCAAATCTTATAAATTATGCTGTATTTTAGACGCCTGGGATTGTTCTGTTGATGGTGTTCGTGTGTTATGTAAGCTGCAAGACACGCTTCAGCCAATCTAATCATGGTCGACCTCCATCGACAAAAACTGTTCATCACGAACCAGTACCCGCATCAATTGTCATACCAAAAGGTGATTTAATGTAAATCATTTAATCACTTCTACCTGTTTTCATTGATTTGCTAAGACATTTTTCGACCACTGTTATTGTCTCATAGGTGTAAATACTGACATTGCTTATCTAGCTCGATATTGTGCTGCATAATGAAATGTTCGATTTTTTAAAATGATGTTCTTGATATGTGCATTTTAGTTGATTGTTCTGGATCATATTTCTGTGGAACGATAAAACAGGGTTACAATAAACTTGAAGAATGCATAAATGAATCTCGTGTATGTGATGGAAGAGTTGACTGTTCTAACGGTATTGATGAGAAAGAATGTGGTATGTTTTCTTTTTACTCACCATTCAATATTGATACCTCATCGCGTGATCACACTAAGAAAGTCTACAATTCAGACAGGCGTTTCTTTTCTGTCTTTAATTCTCTGAGTTCAAACTTATAATAATAGAAACTAAACATTTTCTGAACGACTTCATGCGTTCTCTTACCTTTGATAAGACATATTTTCTATATAATCCGTACCTGAGACCATTATACACAAGTGTATAATGGTCTCAGTCCATACATAGGTGGACACATGGTTGTGCTAACATGTTTTTAAATAGTACCTGTTGTTTTTGGAAGGCGATTTATCACTTTCCTATGTCGCCGTTTTATCTGCATAGGCCCAAGAAGAACAAATACACATATATCAATATACAGTGTAGCTCGATGACACAAGCTTACGTAAATCGTACAAAAAAATCCCGTTTTATACCGAAGCAAATCGAAACAAAAACTCAGCAAAACTTTGATCAGAATAATCAATATTTTGAAAAAAATATGATTTTGACATTTCATAACAAATTTGTCTTTGTTCGTTGTATATTTTCCAACGTGGACTTATCTATGTTCTGACCAAAATGTCGATTAAAGTGGTTCCCGTCGACTCAATTAAATGTAGATCTCAAGCTAAACTGTAAACTGGTACCCGTTGACTCTGGTTGTACAGAGAGACCTTTGGTGCACTGCAACATGGAACGGGGACCAGTTCAATCTCAATCTCTATCCAGAGTTGTCGTTCGTTATATCTCCCATACATCTCATCATGTTACAAGATTCTAGTAAAACAAAAATAAAGCCACAAATAGAACAAGAAATAAAGCCACAAATAGTACAAAATTTACCACCAAGTGAAGCAATTTCTTTTGCACGATACATTCGAGACAAAAGATGTTATAATTTGCCAGAAAATCGGAGAAATCATTGTATAAAATTGATCAAACGCACTATTTCCCGACGGAGAGTGCATGTTTACTTTCGGTAATCAGGTCACAAAGTTAAATTGCTTAAATGGAAACGAAATGCAGAAGTCGAAGGTAACGTGTAAAATTATGACAACAAATGTACATAGACAGAAAACAAAAGCGTGATTTTTTGTATCATATGGAAACTAAAGGAGACTCGGACACATGTATTAGAACTACTTTCCAGACGTTGACAGAGATGTTAAACGGGTCCCCGTTCCATGTTGCAGTGCACCAAAGGAACAGGTATGGACTGAATTATCTGGCGCTCTGATTGGTCAATGCGTTTGAGCCCTGTGATTGGCTGACCATTCGTGAAACATCGGGGATTTCTGTACATGTGTTAAATTGAAACGAAGATGTTTACGATGTCTGCATCCTTTAGATACAAATTGCACCTTTTAATCAAAATAAAACAGTGAATGCTAAATTTAGTGACTCCACATAACATAATGTTGAGACCCTGATGTTTTAATCTATTTTTAAATTACTCGCGAAATATGCATCGAGTGAAAGAATGCGAGATGTTCCGAATGCGAAAAGTCTCGCGAGATCCTGCAGGCAGAATTCTGCCCGGAGCTCGACCGCAATTGACCAATCAGCGTTCAGGAAATTTTGGGCCATAACACCAGAGTCAACCGGTACCAGTTTAGAGTTAAGAGATCGAAGAAAATATCCAATCGAGAAATTTTTAGATTGACGTCATCAGACCTATTTTGCCGTTACGAAACAGTTCTTCGTGTAAGAAGCAATAAGTGTTGATAAGGGTTCTTATGAAGATATAAGTTGTAAAACCTGTAAACTTACGTTTGTATACATTTAATTTTGTAAGCATAACAGTTGTGTTCAGTGCATGAGTAGTTGCATGACTTCGATCGCTTTAACAATTTAGCAATTTCAGTTTTAATAAATTACCGACAAATATATATCTTGTATTTTCCAACCAGAATACATAAAACTTGCAAAAAAACTTTTATGTTACTTTCTGTTGCCGTATCATACCATAATAGCCAACACGCAAGTCCAAAATCACTCGATATTTACTTACGGATTATTCAGAGACTGAGGGAGTCGATCTATCAACACAGATTTTTAAATAAAATTGTAATATTGTGTTAGGGCTTCTGGTGTTTGATTTTTTTTGGTCGAAACACTGATTTCCCACCATACTTTCAGACCCTAAATGCTCTTTGACTGGCGTCATTCGATGTAAAGATCCACGTATATGCGCCAGACGATGTGATGGCGTCAGAGAATGCCCGGATGGCGCAGATGAGAAATATTGCCGTAAGTACCGAATCAGGGAACAACGCTTTCGTTTTTTGTTCGCGTCGTTTCATTTTTTTCCGAATGTGGATGTCTTATATAGGGATTAAGAACGGGCTAAAGTAATCGAAGTAAGGTAAGACTATCCACATTTATTTAGTCAATTAAGTTATGATGTCTTATTTCCACAAAATTTGTGTACAGATATTTTAAGTAGATTTAAAAATGGGTAGAATTAAAGTCCTAAATACCAATATGTCTCTTCTTATCATAATTATAGAATTATACACCAAACTTGATTTATATCCATGGGGACTCCTGGAGTTTTAGCGCATTTTTTAGGTTTCTCGATTCCAATTGCGACCATAATTTTCTGTCTACTACATATTTACTTTAGTTACATACCACGTATATTTTCCAGCCCCAAAATGCGCATTGAAAGGTTTAATTCTCTGTAAAGATCAACTAACATGCGCTAAACCGTGTGATCATATCAGGCAATGTCCGGATGGTGACGATGAGGATTTTTGTCGTAAGTAACGTAACAATGATTCATACTATCATACGAGCATCATCTCCCATCTATATTTGTACTTCTAATCATAGCAAGGAATCTGTTTTGTGGCATAGTATTTGTATAATTTTCTCTCATTTATTTGTAGCTGGTACGGGATATAAAGTCAGTCATAACAAGACAAAATTGCGGTTAATACAAGACTACTTCAAAGAGAAATATTCTAATAAAATGTAATAAAATGTTCATCTTTTTGTATGGAAATGATGAATGCCACTAAATATGGATTCTTTGGGTTCGTTTTATTTAGTAAAATGTTGTTACTTCGTGAGCATGGATTCTTCTATACCTTCTAGTGCCTGAACTGGTTCCTGTTCCATGTTGCAGCACACACGAGAGCCAGTTTATTCAGTTCTTTAAGTGAGATACTTTCCATGAGGTACTTGTCTATCATTTTTAGCCAAGGAATGTTTCTGTGAAGAAGGCAACTTTCTATGTAAGAGTGAAGATATTTGTATACACGCTATGAACAGATGTGACGGAGAAGTTGACTGTTTGCTTGGTGAAGATGAAGAAGATTGTCGTGAGTTCATGTTGTTTGTCTTTTATTTAATCTCCTCTAGCTAGAGTTACTACTCCTACCCTTACCTAGAGACGTGGAGAGTAACCCTTGATATATATTACATGTAGTTGTCCGTGCGAATGTTCAGACAAAACATTGATAATAGTGCAATCTAAGAATAATTTCTTCATTCATATATTTTTCAAGGAGGATTGAGGTGTGGTAAAATCTAATACTTCAATATAAAAATCATGCATTTATGATTATGGATTAAATGCATTTACAAAATAGTATTTCTTAATGCCCTTTATGATTTAATATTTCATGTAATATAATCAGTGATTCAAGCATTTCAGATATTCATGAAAATATTTCGCCATTGAAGTACAGGTTTAAGTCATCGATAAATACTAAGTACTGCGCCTACATTAAGTTGAATAAAGTTGATAAATATATTTTGTATCAGCTTACACACACTAATCAGTTTAAATAAGATATTAGTGTACAAATATATCAACACGTTAAGAATGATATTTCTGAGATGAACTAACCTGTTTGTGAATTCTGCTTATTTATTAATTGATTTAAATTCTTTTTGTATGTGCATTTAAAGAAGTGGTTACGGTCTCTTGACTAGTATTCACTAGCCCCTCACTGATGTGAGGTCGAGTTCCATTCGGTAATAAATTTCACAAGTTGGAAAGCTGTCCAGCTAACTTACGAAAGGTCAGTGGTTCTACCAGGGTACATAATTGGGGTTTTCCTCCACTGTTAAAGCTAGAAAGTCATCAAATGACCCTGACTGTTGGTGTGACATTAAACCCTGGTGACAAAATAAAGAAGGAGCGAAAGGGAAGCTTTCTGTTAGTGAATGATTTGCATTCAGAAACCAAGTTTTATTTGAAGATTTTATCCCACCAGGTGCATGTTGTCCAGATGAACATTATCTATGTGATGATAAAAAAACGTGTGTTTCCAACAAAAAACTGTGTGATGGTATGAATGACTGCCCCAATAATGATGATGAAACATCATGTCGTAAGTACCATCAAATACATGTGGTAGATTTTTTACCATTCTTTTTCTCTAATGTATCATTTGCATAATTCTTATTTTTAGTGTAAAGCCCTAGTTCGTGTCCTCAATTTTTATTTGTAGTGTAAAGCCCTAGTTCGTATCTTCAATTTTTATTGAGGGTGGTTCATTTTGGGGTATTGTTTGGCTTCCATGCTTGTTTTCATTCTTCTTTTTAATAGCCCCTTTCGCACATTTCAGCACATTTTCAGGTGTCTGTATGGGAAACTTAATAAAAAGTTTGTTGGTATAAAATTAGAGAGAATTTAATCATCGCTTTAAAACTGTAATCTTTACTAAAGGTCTGTGATAAAAATATGGATGATAAAGTACCCAACACTACAACAATTTATACGAAATGTAGTTTTTTGCATAACTGTAAAGTCATACTGTGTTCGAATTAATTGCTCGTTATTTACTGAGGAAGATTTATTCGCAGCTATGAGGAATATTAAAAGTAGCACGGGCCCGAGGTTATTGAACTCGAGATTGGTCTCAGAGCTCTAATCTCATTTTCGTTCACAGCCTATATGTATCAGACTAATTTGCTTGTTTGAAAAAGTTGTAGACAAATATTTTTATTAATCGATTTTTATACATTTTCTTATTTCTTATTTAAAAATGTTTGTAGTTATGTGCAGAATTCTGTTTGAATAGCAATGTAACTTGGTCGTGAATATTGAAAGAAGAAGATTTGAGCCGGAGGATGTTTTCTAACCTCGAACTCGGACATGTACTGAAACTGAAGTTTTTGATCAACATATTTGTATCAATCTTTTATGAGTACATATTAATATGTATATATAACTTATTACTGTAGCATCTCCGTGCTCTTGTCGGGAAGGTCAATATTTCTGTGACAGACTACCAGGAATGGATCAAGTTTGTGTTGAAGCTGCGCAGGCTTGTGAAACCGACTTTTTTAATGCTCCACTGGACTGTCCTCTGGGAGATGACGAGGTGGCATTGGGTGACTGGTGCCCGGTCTGATCTAGTGAGCACTCGTTCACGTACTATCACAGTCTTCATACATGAAAATAACTACATGGATATTAACAGTGCTATTTTCTCAGCATTATATTCAATAAATATCTAAATACAAGTAATGAACCTAATTGTTTTTATTTATGACAGTCAAATACAAAACTCGGTAAGTCATGACCCAGTGTATTTAATTATAATTGATATCAATAATTATAACTTAGTGAAAAATTCATACCCTATGAGTTAGTGTACTTATGCTGAATCCGACCAAAAATCCTGTATCCGCCCCTGGGTATTTTAACCATAATCGATATTCACAGGCGAAAGTGTATTTGGTACCATTCCTTTATACGTACATGTATATAAAATATCGTATTACAGTTTGAGAATAGGGAGGGATCTAGGGAGACCGTGGAGGTGATCACCTTATGAGAAGATTGGAGATTTCTTTTTGAATGGTACGACATGTTAGGAGAACAGTCATGAGAAATGTCTTCGAATATTGAAAATTTATACAATCACAGTTAAATGATTTCGACCATCTTTGGACCAATGGTCTGAATATCGAGGTAGTCCTCTTACCGAGATGATACAGACAGGAAACACGTAAAACCGGTCCGAAAATAAGTGGTTTTTTAGGTCTTACGATGAAGTGCTCGCTATGTGATGTTTTACTGTACACGTAAAGTACAATAAATTGAACACCAAATGAACTTCACATTCGTTTCATTGTTCGACTCCAACCATCGAAGATTCTATAATGCAAGTGTTCATAATTTGATATTTCAGCATTTTATGTGTTAGAATGGTTTCATAATTAGTTTCTTCACAGTTTACCAATATCAGATCCTATTAATTATGTCGAGACCTAGCTTCTATTCGGTTTTGGAAATAAAAAAAAAACAAATCTAAACGTTGAAAAAAAACTTTTAAAAAATCTAAAATCTTTCAATGTACTACACAGAATGTACTCACGCGCCATATACATGTACAGTATTTGTGCTATATGAGGACGTAAATCTGCGCATATTTTAAACTTGCTACGCCCCGAACAGATTCGAACAGTTTGCAGAGTTAATTTAGTTGTTATTACAATAATAACAATTCAAGACTTTTATACAGCACAAATAAACTAATCCTATATTTTTACGGTATTTTATTGATGTTATAAATTGTTACCTCGACCAGACCACTTCAATTACAATGTTGACTTTATATCAAAGTCATATTAATGGACACACTGTGAATAAAATGAATATGAATGTTTAAGTATTAAATTTTATTCCAACAAGTAGCTGGCAGCGATATCTCAAGTGTTCATTCGTAAGAATGTTAGATAAATGTTTGATAAATATAATCCATATAGATAAAATAGAACAGTATGCATAGACAGGCTTTCGTGTTTTAAATCCACTTATGTCGTTACTTGGTGTTAATTCATTGATCCTGACTCGGAAAACAACACAGGTTAAAATGATTGATATCTTACGAACGTTTTTTTCATTTCTATCGAACTAACCATAGTGGTTATTGTATCTTTAGAACTAACTATATTGGTTTCTAAGTCGACTATTAAGTTTATACTGTCATCTAAGAACTACATTCTCAAAGTTAACTTTTCAACAATCTTGTGCTTGTATATGTCAGACTGTTTCTTTTTTGATAGCATGTACTTTTTATCGAAAAGTGATTAGGGAAAATTTAATGCATCTGTGAAAGCCATGATTTCGCTCCTTAAAATTTAACATTTTATATCATAATACAAAATATATGGACGAAATAGACTGTAAATAATTATCTAAAACATTCTATCTTTTCATTTTGAAATGAAAGAAGATATATCTATAAAACGGGCCTCAGAAGCACACAATATCTGAAATAAACAGTTTGCAAAACATCAACTTAGATATATCATGTTATTATAAAACACGAATATTTCAACCAGAGAATATAATTAACATGAAAATGTGGAGCACGTTTCGGTCTAGTATAACTTCCGTATGATTCGGTGCAGTCCCACCAAACTTGATTCAGCTTCATAAGTAAAATTGAATTTAGAAACACAGGAACCTAGCATAAATGATCTACATACGTATTGTTGAGCTTTTTGAATGAATAAACATGCAGCGTATGTGTCGGGATCAGGAACTCATAATTGAATCATTTTTATTACACAACGAGTGACTGAAAATTCGAAATGTTTTATTTGACTAATTAGACCCTGGTCGTCAAAAAGATGAACCATGCTGTCTGGAGAATTTTTCTCTTTCTATCTTAGCATAATAACTATGACGTGTAAACATAAGATATGAGCCGTGAAGTCGGTTATTTTCACGCAAACAAAAACAATTCTCCTGTTCAAAATATGCCAGAATGTAATTTGAATTATCTGACATAAATGCACTAATTCTGTGGTAAAATACTAATCGTATGTACACAATTACTTAAACAACATCTTTTTGGAGTCTATATAATGATCCTTTTCTTTTAAATCACACGTCGAATACATGTAACCCTTTAAACAACTATATTTCATTCTATTCTGCAAATTTTGCTTCCAAAATGTATTGTCGATAATTTTCGCAAACATTTTGAAGATTTTATCAGAGAAATGATAAAACAAGTTCAGTATGATGAATAATTTGAGCATGATCTCCGATCACAAAACTTGCTCACAATAAACCATCGATTACTGATCAGAAGTACACACAGCATAGGTCAGACTTAATATCAAATTGTATTAGTCGTACAGAAAGACATACAATTTATTGCAGACTTGTTCGATTTAATCTTACATTGCGTATCAATTCATATAATTACCATGGTTACATTGAATCGAAAATATATTATCGAAAAATCAACAACAAAGGAACAGTCGTATACGTGTCACATTCTGCACAATGGCCTAAATGGACAATATCCAATAAATAGTTTCGTACCTGCGTAAAATAGATAATTAACAATCAGTCTAAATGGCGAATATAAACATTGAACGTTTTCGAATCGAACTGAAGTATGTATATATAGTATATAGCTGAATTTATTAGATATATAATATTAGATATATTCATGTAGTATACGGTGTAATTATAGTTAATATTTAATATTAGATATATTCATGTAGTATACGGTGTAATTATAGTTAGATATATAATATTAGATAGATTCATGTAGTATACGGTGTAATTATAGTTAGATATATAATATTAGATAAATTCATGTAGTATACGGTGTAATTATAGATAGATATATAATATTAGATATATTCATGTAGTATACGGTGTAATTATAGTTAGATATATAATATTAGATATATTCATGTAGTATACGGTGTAATTATAGATAGATACATAATATTAGATATATGCATGGAGTATGCGATGTAATTATAGATAGATACATGATATTAGATATATGCATGGAGTATGCGGTGTAATTATTGATAGATTCATAATATTATATATATTCATGTAGTGTACGTGTAATTATAGATAGATATATAATATTAGATATATTCCTGTAGTATACGTGTAATTATAGATAGATATATAATATTAGATATGTTCATGCAGTATACGTGTTTTTATAGAGAGAAATCCAAGACCTTAAAAAACATGAATACTAATATTCGATCTTTCTTGATTAACCGGCCAAATTTATGGCCCCGTCGGTGCTCAGACTGTTGGTCAGCAAATAGTGGGTTAGAAACCATGCTTAGCCATGACAACATTACCAAAATTCCTGAAACAATGGCGTAACCCTGGTTACAAACAAGCATTACTGACAGTTCAGAGAATTTTACAACAATTCAGAACCTGTTTAGTTGTCCTCTTAGAACAGCGGAATCGAAAATATTCTTAATATACAACAGATTTTGTGTAATGCATAGACAATTAAATTAGCTGAGTTATTTGTGCGATGTTGCGTAAATTATTGTGATACAGCCCATATGGTTTAATAGTTGAATTTGTGATAGTTATCATCGTCGCTATGGTAATGCGGGTACGACCTCATTCAGTCAGAGAGAAATCCATTTCAGTTAATGAACTCGTCACATACATTTCATTATTATTGATACAAAACTTCCAAGTCTCGGAATATTACCCTCGAAAAAGTCGGACGATTTACAGTAATTTAGTCAGTGGGCTTTCCAACGACTTTTTGCTTTTTGCTCAGATTTTAATTTCACATTATGACATCTTTCATGTGGAGCGTATAAGCAAAAACTCAAATTAGTCAGAAAGTTACTGATAAAGAGTTTATGAAAATAAATGGTACGAATAAACAGAGACTTAACGCGATGCTTGTACAGACGGGAGATTTCGTTGAGTAACATAGTCTGATGTTAACCAGATGTTGTAGCCGATCTTTTTTCAATGACATACTTTCGGCGTCTGGGAATTTACCAAGATAATTTATAATGCATTGTTGTTTGAGAAGTTTAGGAAAAATACTCCCCATAGATTATGGCCAGTTCGGAATATCCTAATTGATAGACGATCTTTCATCGATCTATCGCGATAAATCGAACTTGATTTCGGTCTTAATTGGTCAAATCCGTTTAAAACTTCGCGGCACGTTTTTCTGTTCGTTTATCTCATTCTCTCTGTTTGACAGATAGGTAAACTATAAGGGTAGACGGAGTAGATTTATTTACTTGATAGGCAAAGTGTAGAAAGTTTGTCTTTTTGTAGACCGCGATTTTTTTGTTTGCATAAACGTAAGAACTTGAAAACAACTGAGCAAGCGTTTCAGCGATATGGATGTTGGAAAGAGAGACGGTTAAAACAGCGCAGGACGAGAAATTGAAAATCTGAAAACTGTGTTAGCGAAAATGCGCGTGTGAACGAGCAGAGCTTATGTACAGAACGGGACGAACGGGTCCTGTACTTAAATATCTTTGTGAAGTATAATCTTACAAAAGCTTGTGTTTGACACAAAGAATGTTGGTTAGTTCAGTGATTTAGATTTGAAATGTAGATGAAATCAAGTGGTTTATGGTTTCACTCGTATTTTGTTTAAACATTCGTGGAAAGGTAACATTTAGAGATTAGTTTGTATTTGTGGATATTTTGTATTCGAATGTTGTGATAGGAACGTACTAGAATCATTGTAAGCGATTTACAATGGCATTCCACAAATCGCCACTATTTACTGTATGTATTTGGTTAGGGCTTATTTTATTTCTTGTCGGATTTACTGAAGCCCGCCGACGACGATATCAGCAGGATGGTACTCAGCCAAGGACCTTAAAGGGGTCAGTATAAATAGTATCAGTTTATGTAGATAATCAGTTTACTACATCATTAACAAAATTTACCACTAAATCCAATCCAATATCTTACTGAGCTTGGAATTTGCTTTCCCTCATTATTTAATTGAATAATGGCGGTATAAAATTACGTATAAATTTGTGGTCAACAATGATTCATAGCTTGTTTTACATTACACATATCTTATCTTATTGTATACCATATTTATTACTTAATTTCGTGCTGCATCTAAATATTCATCTTTTAAATCTGGATATCTTAATGTCGGAAATAAACATTAATAGACGGTGGGAAATAACGTTTTGTTGCATATTTTCCCAACTAGCCAGTAATTACACTATCTGGGGAATTTAGACACTGTGGGTTTTTAAATGTGGGGAAAATGTAGAAGTTTGTCCTAAATAAACTTAACACTCGGCTAAATGCCTCTTAAAATACCGGGATATTAAACATGTTGTCTAAACGAGCGAATTTCTATAAGCTGAATGAGAAGTTTTTGAATGGCGCTGGTTTGGTGCCAAAATCTAGTAATCTGTGTTTTACAGATGAAAATTTGTTTCAAACTCGATGTCTTAAACATAGATAATTTCCAATAGTTTGACGAAGCAAATATAAATCAGAGATTTGGTCGGTACATTATCTAAATGATAAATTGAAATATTGGCATTTGGTCTAAGTCATTTATTTACCTGATGTATTCGTTCAAAATCAGAGGTAAATATTCACTCGTCGGTCCGAAATTTGTATAAACACTTTCATTGCTTTCCATTGCAAATCTTCGACGGTTTACTTTGATATATTTTAACTACAATTGTTCACGACGATTTTAGACAAAGTGTTCTGGATTTATCTTGGGTTCAACTTATTCCGACTTTGTGTTTGTCATACGGCTGTACCCAGTTCTAAGTAGTAAGAGGAATAAAATGTTTATGTAGATCGTACAGGACTGTGCAAGTATGTGAACATATCACTTTGACACAACTGAATTACATTTGTGAGTAAACTAAATCGCAAGCAAACGATGTATATGACATTTCACCATCAGTTTTTATTGCAAGAATATATCACTATAACGAAAATTTCAGTCCATAAAAATTTCGGACATACTGTGTGATAATGTAAACGGACACGCCTGAGATTCATGCATATAATAAAAAACTTAAATAAAAGTCATTGTATTTACACATTGAAAGAACATAACTCCTAAGTCTATACCCTTTAAGATTACGAATGAAAAGCATCAAACTCATAGGTGAGTGACTTGTTCTGGTACATGCCTCACTGCTAAAACCATTCATTTGTTACGTCAGAATTTCAACGGATGTGAAACAGCCTGTTTAATTAGCAATTATGAGGGAGGTGTTAGCACTGATGAGGGAGGTGTTAGCACTGATGAAGGAGAAATAAAAAAAATAATTTAACACTAAAATAAAACTAAAAACCAACGCTAACCATAGTAACTGGGTCTTCAGACATATGGTATCAGCAATGTAAAACACGTTTCACTATAGATACTGAATACAGTACTCACGGTTTTAGTGATTTCAGATAAAGTGAAGAATCCGACATAGTGGAGTATTTATTCTCCACGAACATACCCTTCTCAATCTTATTGTTATGGACACAGTGTGTTCGGTATATGTTGATGCATCTTGTGGGGTCCCAGTGTATTCATTATCACCGTGTTCTACTGCGCTTAAATGATGTGCATTTCAACATGCAGGTTAATGGTATCTTGAATAGTGGAGCTTTACAGTATCACTTTATAAATAATCATGTCTGCTTTGAAATCGATGAAATGAAATGTTTACACAAATTTATGAATAGAAATTGAAATGACACATTATAACCTCGGTAAGACTAAATTGGGTGCGCATCAACTCAAGTAATGAATTTGTTTCCCAATAAAATGAAATTGAACCGAATACAGTACAAAAGGAAGTGTTGATTAAAATGCAATATTTGCAACAATCGCAAGTATTAACAATACAGTAGAGTGACTTCCACAAGTACTTTTTAATCGACATCACATTAAACATATCAATATCAAGATTTAGGATCGAAATGGGTCACTGAACTATCAATAGATACTTGATACACTAACTCACTGGCGGTCGGCTTTCTAAATGTTTATAATATTAGGATACAACACAAACTCTTCATAGGATCGTAAGTGCTGGAAGTTAAGCAGAGCATTTCTTATCGCCGACAGAAAAATAATATCCCGTTACTATGGGAACATTTTAAAAATATGCTTTTCCCCGCAACCGATTTGTCTAAAAAATGCTTTTATACTTGAGATGTCACCTCGACCCGAACATATATACTTATTAGCGAGGCCAATTACTGATAAACTGTAAATAATTTATGTTTGTCTTATTGTCTTTGATCAATTCTGTGAACAAAACAATGCGGTCGCGGCGTTTCATTGTATTGTATGAATACATAAACTGCTATAGTAATGACACACGTTGCTGAAGAAGATTTAATTAAATGATGGGATTTCTTTCATGAGTTCGGATTTATGTGATATGCCAAACTAGAAATTTAGACTTAAAGTATGTAACCTAACAACAGTAATTGTCTCAGGTGCTTTAGGACAAGCGAATCAACTCTCAACAAAAATTCTTTCCCATGACTTAATTATTTAGCATTTGACATCGCGAAGTGTCAGTGCATTATGATTAGTGAATTAGTACCAGGTTGACACGTCGTTATATGTACGATCTAAATACGATATAAATAAATTTGTGATAAGTGGACACATTTTTCTTTTTCATTGTATAAGTAAGGTTCATTGAAGAATTTCAAGAATTAGAAGTAGAGCATATAGGATGGTCCTCACTGATACCGCAGTACTTAATTTTGACGACAAATTACAATAATGGAAATAACCTTACTTTTACATGTATTATTTTCTTAAACTGAGATGAACGGTTGCATCTTAATTATCATTGCACGTAGCCACCAAAGTTTAAAAGAATGTTTTCAGGAAGAAATATCTAGGTCAAAATGCCATGTTTACAACAAGTGCTTTTAAGGGAGGCCACCCAGGTGCCGCGGTAGCTATTGTTTAACAAATTTAGATATAATAATAGACATAATAATAACATTTTTTACTTTTAACTTTAATTGAGATTGTTTAACAATAAATTGTCCGAAAATAATGTTTCTGTAACTTTTTTGGCTTTTTAACGAGTGTTGTCTATAAAAATGTGACTTCCTGTAGTTAAATCAAAATGTAAACAGTGAACCTGAACACACTATCCCTCCTCAGAACTCTAACCCTAGAACAATATTTTAATAAATATGTTCAATACGGACAAAGGTCACACTTTCCACAAATAACAAAAACAACATAAATAAATAACAATATAAAACTGAATGAGATGAGGTAAGCAACAAAGTTTTTCTACGACAAAAAAAATATATTTAGATAATGGCCCTTTTTAGCTTCATTGTATTTTTTATACCCGAGTATGACGTAAACACGTAGCAGACGACCTGGCTTCACTAGTAAAACTTGAAACCTCAGGTTTACATGAAAACTGTAGGGTTACTATAAATGTATGTATCAGCATTATTCGGTGGGGAAATAGCGATATTTTATTGCATTTCATAAACGTTGAAAATATATTACAAGTAAAGAAGACGTATTGACAAATTTTTGAATCGATACAAGAAACTGAGACCATTATACACACGTGTAATTTTGTGTATAATGATCTCAGCAAGAAACAAAACTTCCGCTTTAGATTTGACGGAATAAACAGTCGATAGACGGCACTACGTATGCAAATTAGCACATATTCGGATTTGCGCGGTATCATCGGGGACGCGGTACCAACAGGGATGTATATCAGGGATGTATATACGTCCCTGGTACCAACAGGGGTGTATATCAGGGATGTATACACGTCCCTGATACCAACGAGGACGACTAATATCAACTGATATTTCGCTAAAACATGTCCAAAATACCAATATATGTGTATGCGTGTTTATTCTCTGAAGTTACAGTGTTATATAAGGTGTTAGTTTGTGTGTTCATCAGAAACATTTTATCATAAAATCTAGTCGTTATATCATTTATTTATCTTGTTCTTTTAGATAATCAACTACAAGCAAAGTGCGAAGCTTTCTATCGGAAGGAAGATTTGCAAGTGCGTTATACGTGACACTAAGATCGTGCAACCCACGGGGTATTTTAAGATGCACGTGCATGGAATCGAATATTAGACTTGTTTTGCGATATGGCGATTTATCAGAACGAATGTTATTTGAAAGAATTACAGGCTAATTTCTTGAAACGTTATACGTGTTGGCAATAATTATCAGTAAAAGAATATGAAACGATTTTTATATAGGCGTAAAAATATACAGATTTAGTCGCGTACGTCTGTGTACTTCTTTACATATTTACTTATGAGTAGTCCCTGATACACTTAAATATGGTTGTAGTGAATTCTGATGTAATGATGTATCAGATACAGTAAAGTATTTATTTTCCCAGAACACACCCTTCTTTATTTTATTGTTATGGATTTTAAGAAATATGAATAATGAAGTAATTATTCGGGTCCCTAAGACTTCACTATTAGCGTTTTCTACTGTGAAACTGTAAATTATGACGGATTTACCTTGTCGCCAGGAACCTTGTCTAACACTGATCACATGTTAAATTTAACATACTGTAATTCTTTAAGGCATAAATATTGTGTTTGAGTTTTTGTGAATATATCACATGTACTAAAACTTAAACATAGATAATTTTCTGGTGTTTAAAAAAAGATAACAGTTTATTCTGGTAAGACTGGGATTTTCAAACAGATCGCGCGAAGACATTCCATGATTTGCGTCCGCAAATTGGGTCAATGTTGAGAATGTGGATTGTGTTTTCAGGCGCGGCTACAGGATCTTTGGTTGGGGGTTATGTCTAGATGTTTATGTAGAATATGGGCACCGTGTGAATCAGCACAAATCTGACGTTTTTTTATTTATGCTTGCCAGATTTTAGAGGAGGGCGCCTCCCCCACAGCTAAAACCGTTCTTGACTTCAGACATGTCGTGTTATAAGTAACGAAGGAGATAACATCGTACAACTAACGAGTAGTTTCCTGTTCTCTTTCAGCGGGATTTTAGCGTATAAACAGAAAAGAAACTTGAATGTTTCCGAACATATTTTCTGCTTAGTTTGAATCCATGTATGCGGTCACACAGTCATGTGATTAACCGTCTGATGCAGTTCAAACTTAGAATTAAATCAAGACAGTAAACATATTCACAATAATTAGAAAGTTTAAAACATTTCAGTATTAATTATACAATTGTATTGTTTTACATTTAGCATTCGTATTGATTAATAAAGACATGAAATGCCAACTCGTCAATAATTTTGTTTCTGTTGTGCTTATACTTATGGTAACCAAATGGAGCACACCCGTTCGTCCGTCTGCCTGCACTACTTAAATGGCCCAGCGCAAAATTTCACGTTAAGATAGATACAAATTGGGAGGACAATATTCATAAAAACCATAAGATTAAAAGAAGTTCAGGACAATTATAAATCTTACGGTGAACCATAACTCTAACTAACCAGTGATGTACGCAGAAACTCTTACAGGGTAGAATCGTATCTCTAACACTAGTGGTTTTAGAATTACTCGTCCTGTTCGAGTTATGTTCGTCCTAAGGACATGTAAATTAAAAAGTTTGTAAATTAAACAATTATAACTCAACCACAGATAATGTTTAGTTGATACTACATTTAAAGGGTCATCTTCGTGGGTCACGCACCATTTACCTAGATACCTCATAATTGGCCGGTTCGATTGGAAAACTAGACGAGTTGCCGTAATCGGAACATCCCTTCCGATTCGTTCGATTGGGCCACTTCCGATTTTGAAAGCTCAGTGCTCAATATTTGGAAGAGCCAGAAGTGCTTCTCAAACCAAAATGGCGGCAATGCACTAAGCATCAAAAGAAACGTGGATTTAATTTAGCATCCCTAATTTCATATTGATTGTCAATCTTAAACTCTTTTGTAATTATTTAAATTGTTTCGTCCGCAACATGCTGCAAATATTTTGTTGTAGTTTTGAAATCTTTGACGATATAAATTTCAAAATGTAATCATTTGTTCATTCGAACCTCGTTAGTTTCGCCCCCAAACAACATCCGGCGTCTTTATGCTATAATAGTGCTTATTACAATTGCACCGCCATTCTGTAAACTAATTTCCGGTTGACAATCTGTTCTATGGTGAACTCTTCTGAACTCTTCCGAATATATTCTACTCTGCTCGGCCCAGTCCAATCGAACCGGCCTATTGTTTTTAAAAGACGAATACTGGTGCAGACATACCTTGGTTAACAAGTACGTCTGTACTTAATTAGTATATTAGTTATGATGGATAAACCGTGTTGATTTTAATTGAGTTTGTTGCTCAGTAATTTGAAAACATGATTACTTAAAATAAATGAGTATGCCTCGCCATTTCTGTTAGAACATTCGGTTGGATAAATATAACAACTGTTTTGCTGATACCTTTATTGAAAACTTCCGTTTCCTGGTCGTGATGAATGTTTTTATAACGTTCATGCAACACATCTTTGCAATTTCCCTTCTCACAAAACATACGTTAACTAAATAGCTTTTGCGATTTTATGAATGAATGATAAATAAATCTTCATTAACTGTGAGCAAAAAATGCAAGAACGTTTAGTTAAGAGTTCTGCTTAGAATGTCTGCAATGATTAAATGGTGCAAGCATGCTGTCATGAAGCATATTTCTGTTACTGACAATATACAGAAAAAAATGTTAAGAAAACATTCACAAAAATTTATGTGCGTAACTAATGGATCTATTTTTGTCACGTAATTGGATGGCTTGAATTGCACCCAAAATGGAGCAAAAACATGCAGAAGAACTTGAATGAGCAGGTTTGAAGAATATAAATTTCATACATCTGAAACAGTGTTTTTATTGGACTTCGTGTATGAGATAAAACGTTTAAATTATTCGTCTATCAAGTGTGACAAAAACTTAAAATTCTTTCAAGTTTTGTGATTAAATTGATGTTTTTGATTACTCGACATCTGACTGTTCTCGTCAAATTTGCAGAACTTTGTTAATTAACGGGTCCAAAAGTCATGTGAAAATGTTGGTTGATAAAAATCATCAAACTGTAAATGGTTACAATTTGGATAACGAGGAAGATTATGCTCAATGATAATGCGTGCATAATTAGCGATTTTGATGAATAACGTGTTTGTACGTTGCTAATCTATTTTAAGATTTTTTTCATAAATGATAAGCTTGTAGAGTCAAAGCACCGTGAGAGGTTCATTTGAAAAATGAGGAAATTGCCTAATGAGTTGTACGTCCATGTATTCTTTTGTTATATCAAATGTGGACTTTTAGAACAAATATAGCAGTAAATTTTTGTGGCCAATCTCTAAAATTTATGATAATACGTACTTGTGTACGTTTGTACATTGTAAATGGACCAGAGTGTCGTTTCCTACATATAGCTAAAATAGGACTTTAAAGTTTTGTTTTCAATTAAAAGTATTCATGTAATTTTGCGTGCTGCAAGTGAGATATATATACCATTAGCATGATTTTAGGTTGATAATACTGAAAACCTAGCAGTGGAAAAGCAGCCGGATATAAACTTAAAATATGTCGAAATATGTCTATCGAAAGACTCTCAGATACTTTATATAAACCATATTTATCCGTGGCCTAAGCTATGTGATCCTATGTATGTATAACATTAATCCTGTGCATATGTAACCGTGAAACGGTAATAAAATCCTACCTTCCAATGAAAATTCTTAGCGTGCTTTAAATACAAAATTCACTGCTGTGGTAATATGATAAAACTTCCGTCTGTTTCATATGTTAAATATATTACATACAATCGACAATCGTAAAAAGTACAGTCAGACCTGAGTCAATGATCGCCTGTGAATAAAGGCCATCGTATGACCGACGGTGTTTCTTTATTAACGTAGTTAACCATATAAACCTCAGATCTGATGCTACCTGCGGTTAGAAACCTTGTTTATTTACTCCAATTAGTGGCCGCCTTTGTTGACAGGTCCTTTGGTAATTAGTTTAAATCCAACGAGAAGGAATTACGTGAGCTACTGTAAAACGTATATCAATATCATTAACTTCAACTTTACAATTATCGCTATATGCAAATGATATTACAAACCTTATGTTACGTATGGCAGACATTATGAATCGGGATTAAACGAGATTGTTCACATCTAGCGGTTAATACATTCTAAGATCTAAGGTAATTTATTGTCATTATTCGTGCATGTATATTACAAGGTCTGACATTTTTACTTATCAATGGACAGTGTACTTAAAAACATGATCCTGTGTCTTATCTCAACTCTTACAAGGTGTGATCCAACTTAAGAATTTCAATTAGAGCCTAGAAGAGGCGTCTAACATCCTGATGTGACGAAAATAACACAAGTTAGGTTTAGTTCGACATAATTAATGCATAGACATCTTCACGAACAATATTAAAATTCTACAAAATCCCACTTGCATTCCAACGTATTAAGTGAAATGTTATTTGACAAACGTTATTAAATCGTAGAGGGCACTGCATAGCTCAAATACGTCAGACATTGATTTAAGTGGTTCTAAAAAAGTAGACGCTAGCTTATGTCATCATTACAATCCCGTGCATGTTGCTCAAAAATTTATAAATACAAAAACTGTCTGTACATGTGCCAGATCTATGAACTGATCAATTAGTACAAAGAATGAAGGTGCTGTAACGACCTTTAAAATATCTGCCTATATCTGTCTCCGGTCTTAAACTCTGCAGTTTCTGAGTCCACTCGGATTTGTCCGATAGCACAGAAAACATATAGATATTAGATGGCTTGAGTGTCTGCATGTGGAAGAAATCTATATATGAGTTATATACGATGTTATAAATACTTTGTATGCAAACATATTCTCGAACTTTATCACCCGTATACGTAAGAACACTCATGCTAAACGCTACATGACATTGTGTCGAATGGATAATTAAAACACAACTTATGTCCAAGTCACATTTCAACCCGTCACCGAAGGATGTCGGTACATCGATGGTTTTCACCGACTTGCCAGCGTCCGCTGGAGTGGTCATTAAACAGACGATGATCGGCAGGTACGCCATGGTACCTATTCGGCCTCTGGACCACTCCAAAAAAAATGGTAAACGTATACCGTCAATGGGCCTATCAGGCGTTTGACGGGAACTGTCCGAGCATCTTCCGATACCCGATCGGAATCCGAATTGAGGGGATTATTCCGGATATCTCTTGTTGTAAGGTAGGATAACCATGGATAACCTGTGATTTGTGCATATACAAGACGACAGCGGTCTTAGAAATGCTATAAGGAGCTCCAGATCGGTACGTGAAGTATCGCCGTTTAGTCACCAGAAGGTGTGTAAAAGATACCTCGCCGATGAGTTTTCAACGATCAGTGACATTATATTCTTCCGATGTGTACAACGAGGCCTTCCCGGCCTATGATATGCCGCCGATGGTCACGGATCACCCTCCGCGCCTTCCAGCCATGCTACCATATTTCCTTGCCATAAAAAGCCTTTCTCTTGGCTCCTGCGAAATCAAAGCATCGTCCACTTAGAACACTTCTGATCATGAAATAAAAAATATATTTTCTGGGTCGTTTATGAATGGTAGATCAAAATATTTTCTCATGCAAGAATTCTGTCATTTGTTGAACTTCTCGTTTGTGTTGTTTGTGTTAATCACGATCGTGATGAGTTAAATATGTAACGAATTTTTTATTGCATTCCAGTCTTATGTGGTTATTTCCCGGCATACCATGGTAACTATATGTACTTCGTAATTTAACGTAAAGTTACGAAACCTGCCTGAGCTCGTGAAATTGGCTCTTGAAACGGCTTGATACGGGTTTTATACGCATCCGTCTTCTCCATAAACAGCTTTCCGTTGGCTACTTTTAGTAGGAACCAGTTTACATTCTTCAGCGTAATGTCATTTAATCGTTGATACATGTTAACCATAGGTACGGTCACTTAAGTCGTTTAACAAGTTCTGTTTCGGAAGTGAACTGATTATTCACCGTTAACACCTCGCTTAGCACAAAGAATAAAATTAAATCTTGAAGAAAAAAGTGCTTGTCTCGGGACATTTCAACTGATACATAAAATCAGCTCAAAGTACTTGAATGGAACAATTTATCCAACAATAATGTATATAATTGTATTAATCTTCTTATTACACGATAATGACTTATAAATATGCTATACAAACAAAAACGTTCTTAAAGGCACATATTACTTGAATTTAAGTAAGTGTACAATTGTTATATGAGATCTTTGTTCTAAAACCATGTATTTCAAGTAAACCCAATCGCAAATACGTAATATAAATTCATTTATAAAATGGAGCTTGTTTAATAGTCCCACAAACCACAACATTGTCTTTTTAGAAGCTATAAAGGAGCATGTATATATAATTTCAGGGCGAATGTTTGTGGTAGTTACAGAACACGATGTTGTCGAGGATGGAAAGCGCCACCTGGTGGACGAAGATGTAGTCTCCGTAAGTATACTGAATTCCTTGAAATGTGCCATTTAATCCAAATTGCCTCGTTTTTCTTGTTATTCAACACCTGTTCCATTCGGTCTGAAACGCTACATAGTCAAATAAAAATGTAGATACACATGCTCCAAGGTCCTAGACCATTAAATCAAGAACCATGATTTTGAACCTCATATTAGACAAAAAATTTATTGTCGTACTTCGAAAATTGTCTACTTATTGTGAATTAACTTACAAAAAACATGCTAAAATTCTGATCATAGTTCGATACTTACAGTCTCATTGCATATATTATTCCTTGATTTTTTTCGATGATTTAATTTGCAATTAGATAAAAGTGTTGATCTATTAATGATAATATTAATTATCATTAATATATCTATTAATTAACAATATTAATTTCTTCATAATAATTATAACATTTCATGATCTTAAACAGTAACATCAGTGACGGAACTTGAAGAAAAGTCACTTTTGTATGAAATTAGACAAAATACCATGAAGTACAGTTAAAATGGGTATTACTTTAAAATGAAAAAAAAAACTCGGGAACATACGATATGATAGAACTACTCGACTGTTGTATTAAACGGATCTAGTTATATTGAGTGAATATTTGCACGTTTATTGTATCATAACTCAGCTACGCCCACTTGATAATATTGTCAAGGTTATAAACATTCTGAGTCAGACATTATTCATCAAAATATTCAGACACCACAGTCATCTTCAATCAACTGTGTTACAATAAAATAAAGCTTTAATTACAATCTCATTGGAAGCGCGATGAAATAACGTGTAAATAAATTTAATTAAGTTGTATTAGAACAGAAAAAAACAATAGATGCCTACTGTACATAGACTACACGCGGTTGCACAGTAAGAGAGGAAACAGAACAAATTCAATTTAAATGAAAGTTTAGCAACAGTAAACAAATAAAATGTTTTGTCAATCAAGGCTGCTTCAAGTGTTTCCTCGACGATTACAGATGATGAGCAAGACGCTTGAAACACAGAACCCATTTTGTTTGTAATCGCCAGTGAGTCTAATATAATTTGATTTTTAGTCTCCACAAAACACTAATTAATGTTCGCTGTGTAATCAATCTTAGTGCATTCGCATTTTTGTGTCTGTACAATTTAAAAAATCGCAAACTAAGCAAGACTCTTTTCACAGACATGGTCGTATTATCAGTTGTCATTTATGTGAACAAAACATACATCATCACTAACACAGAGGAAGAATTCTTAAATTTTAGATAATTGGGTCAGTTCTGAACGAAAAAAAAATCAGACACTGTACACAATTTCAGACGATGAAACCAGTCACATGTACAATAATGCATAGCTCCCGCTAAATGTAGTATTCGGCGCAATATGAAGGGCGGGTCTATTATTATAAACGTACCCGCGAACTATTTGAATTATTGAATTACAATACATCTTGCTCATTCGTATTTATTTAATTCCTTGGTGTAAATGATATAATTTTGCAGGTTTACTTTTAGAATATTGGTACTAAAAGTTTACATCAAAATCCTGGATGAGAGAATCAAAGTACGGAGAATAAGCTTCAAGAATTTAACAGTTTAAATTAAACTACTGAACATTGTAACTGTCAATATATAATCCATTTGATAATAAATAAATCAGCAGTGAGAAATTGCATTCCAAATCATAGTACTAGATATTCTAAACAACCTCTCAACAACAACATAATTATGCTTCACCCAGGGGATGTTGTTTTGAACAGATTGCACTGTATACTAGTACTAATATTTAGAATACGGTAAGTCCTCGTTGGCGAAAGTTTGATTGTTCAGAACACTCCGGTTGATAAGAATTCACCTTCAGGACCTACATATGTCCTCTATATGCTCTATATAATTTGAAGCTCTTTTACCAGCTCTGTTTGGAACTCTCAAATTAATCGTCTTGTCTCAAAATCATAAATACTCCATGTTTCACATCTTTCGGTCGAAAAATGTATTTTCCCAGTCTGCAATTAGTTCAGCATACATGTATAATTATGTATTCTCAATATATAACATCATATATTTACAGCAAAACATGAAATAATCATTGTTATTAAATGCTATAGATACATGCCATATACCATATACAAAGGCAGCATAACATTTGCTTGTTGCGAAAGCAAACACTAAACAAGCATACACTTCGCATATCTACAATCGTAAATAACCTGATAAACAATTCCTTCTTGTATATAATACAAATGTTTTATATTTTATAAACAATTCCTTCTTGTATATAATACAAATATTTTATATTTTATAAACAAGACAATGATAAATATCATTAAAAAAGCTTGTTGAATCAATCTATTGAAAATAGAAAATATATTTTACTACTTACAAAGATAATAATTTCTATGTTGTATAATACTGAGATAGGTTTTGGCACTGATTATATCGGGGTGAAAAGGAATTTTAATTGATCACCTTTAGGCAAGTTTATGAAATTCAAATCTTCTGTAAACAATGTTTGCCATAAGTCACTATACAGGGTACAATCTAACAATGCATGACTTTCATCCTCAATGCTGTCACAGAGCGGACATTTACCATCGATTACAGGGAAACGGTAATTTAACGACCATCAATATCCGTAGTTGGGCGACATCAAAACGAAATTTACTAAAAGCGGCGGCATGTATTCGTATCAGTTTGGGAGTTTAAAATTGGAAGATGTCCTTATTGATTCACACGCCCTCAAATACAGAAAAAATCAAAGTGTCAAATTTATTTCAAATAAGGGGCAATTACTTTCGAGTTATATTTTGAAATATACAGAATCGTACTGTTCACTTTTATCGTAGATTAATTGTCATGATAAAATCATCCACTTCAAAATTAGAATGATAACATAATGGATATAAAATAATTACAGGGACGCTAGGTTGATTCTGTCCACATTTGAGAAAGTAAAACTTTATTGCTCCGCGCCGGTCCCAAAGGAATTTTTGAAAACATGCATCATATAACTATTGGCTATCAATTACGTTTTTATGAATAGGCCATCACAAAATGAACTTCAATATCAAAGTATTATTATCTAAAACTTCTAAGGTAAGTGCATAAGTTACAATGATCTTTGTGTTATTTAATCGATTATGATACATTACCAAATCAGACGAGACTGTCGTAGCGATGATAAACATGTTTTGGTGATGATTTGATTAACAAATGTGTCAGACACGTGTGGACAACATACATGTAGATATGTTGTTTAAATCAATAATAAAATGTATGCTTATTAGAAATAAAAAGTATGTAATTCCTTCTTGACTCTCCGTTGTGTAACGAAACATATAAAATAATTTAAGTAGTTCGTGACCGCTTGATATGTTATTATAGTCACTTAAATTTTATCCGGGACCAATATAAATTTATCTATTTTATGATTATATATGATTGTATATATTTCCATATAAAAATGATGTGATTTGGCAAGGATTTGCAATTATATTTTTTTAAATAATTTTGATTAATTAATTAAGAATTTAATGTTTTACGATGTGTTTGCTTTTTCTTTTGGTATGTATATATTTCCTGTCCTGTAAATATATTGTTCCATTCTGTACGTCATGTAACTGAACAACAAAAATAAACAGCATCATAGTCGATTTGGTAATGACTTTATATTGAATTTATTTATTATTCTTAACAATTTACTATAAAATCCAACACAAAAACATATGTAAAAATGATTACCTGCCCAAGTTTAAGCCACTCAAAAATATATTTATCATCAACCAATTTCATAATGTTTACATTTGTTAAAGCTGATATCTTTTTTTCGTGGAAATGATAAGAATATAAAAATGTGCAAACGAAAAGTCTTTGTTTCTGTTTGATATTAAACAATTGTCAAATTTTAAGTTAAATAATAACGCTAAAAGTTGATAACGCGTGTTAACACGTGAAAAGACAAAACATTTCCAACTTAACAATACAGCATGGTTTTGCGCAGAGCTTCCTATTTGCTGTCTTTGCAGCGACATTTGTATTTGCTGGTGGAAGCCTTTATTCAATGGTTAAGATAATGTGTGCAGATTATTTCTGTTGGAAATGAAACCATCACTCTTTACGGCTATATGAGTCCTGTTTAAAGGTAGTATATAGCGCAAGCTTGACTTTCCTTCATTATTATTGTGCATGGTATTGAAATTGGTCTAAAATATCATGAATTTTTTAACATCTTCGTTGACTGTTATAGGACAATATAAGAATTAGAGTGAACGTCATTCTTTGTTTGTTGCGCATTTCCTGCATAGTAGTTACAGTGAATTTCTGGAAACCCGTACATTTATTTCACTATATCCAAATTTCACTATATATGAATAAAGGAGATACTTCGCTATAACCGAGTTTAATATACTCGTGTTTGACTGTATTATGGTCAGAGCTATTCATATAGCTTCTTTCACCTGATTCTACGCGAGTTCTACGATCAAACATCTTTAAAAATAAATGAGTTATTAATGAATACACATTAGAAACACAACTTTTCATACCAGGATGGCTTTGTGTGATAAGAATAAGCTGTGCAGTGTTTACATTTTACAATATGAAAAATGTATCATCATTATTTTAACTTTCAATCAAATTCCGAGGAATTCTACATCGTAGGTGATTGTAATAAAATTGAGCAACTTTTTTTCCAACATGTTTGTTCGCCAAATTGTAAGACAAAACAACCAGTTTCCACGAAGTGGATTTTGAGCTAATGTTCCTTGTCTCTCTTTACGAGAAATAAAATGTGTTTATCTTTAGAACTAATATCTAATATCATTTGTGTTTATTACTTAATTTCAAATAATAATAAGACCTAATAACCTGTTATTGTTAAAACACATTACACTTGAATATATAAAGATTGCTTGTAGGCAAATACATCTATTGACTCCTACACTTCGTTGTCCCAACTTACCATTCTATTGTCTCCTACACTTCGTTGTCCCAACTTACCATTCTATTGTCTCCTACACTTCGTTGTCCCAACTTACCATTCTATTGTCACCTTCACTTCGTTGTCCCAACTTACCATTCTATTGTCTCCTACACTTCGTTGTCCCAACTTACCATTCTATTGTCACCTACACTTCGTTGTCCCAACTTACCATTCTATTGTCTCCTACACTTCGTTGTCCCAACTTACCATTCTATTGTCTCCTACACTTCGTTGTCCCACCTTACCATTCTATTGTCTCCTACACTTCGTTGTCCCAACTTACCATTCTATTGTCACCTACACTTCGTTGTCCCAACTTACCATTCTATTGTCACCTTCACTTCGTTGTCCCAACTTACCATTCTATTGTCTCCTACACTTCGTTGTCCCAACTTACCATTCTATTGTCACCTTCACTTCGTTGTCCCAACTTACCATTCTATTGTCTCCTACACTTCGTTATCCCAACTTACCATTCTATTGTCTCCTACACTTCGTTGTCCCAACTTACCATTCTATTGTCTCCTACACTTCGTTGTCCCAACTTACCATTCTATTGTCTCCTACACTTCGTTGTCCCAACTTACCATTCTATTGTCTCCTACACTTCGTTGTCCCAACTTACCATTCTATTGTCACCTTCTACGCTTCCATTTTACCCATCTACGTTCCAGTTGACTCCGTGATTATTTCCACGTGCCTGTTAAATCCACCTACGTGCCCGTCAAGTCCTCCTACGTGCCTGTTAAATCCACCTACGTGCCCGCCAAGTCCTCCTACGTGCCTGTTAAATCCACCTACGTGCCCGTCAAGTCCTCCTACGTGCCTGTTAAATCCACCTTCGTGCCCGTCAAGTCCTCCTACGTGCCTGTTAAATCCACCTACGTGCCCGTCAAGTCCTCCTACGTGCCGTTAAATCCACCAACGCGCTGGATGACTCTACTTACGTTCACGTGATTCTCCTACGAGTACGATTCCGTCAAGTCTCCCTACTTTACCATTGATTCTGTTAACGGAATCGCTGACTTATGTACGCACTAAACCTTAATCTTTTTTCATCGATTTTATCATCGAAAGTTCTGATGAGTTTTCAAACTTTTTGAGTTCCTACATACAAAAAACTCGACAAAAATGACAACCCAAGGCAGTGTTTTCTCATGTTTTATGAGAATTTTGCAAACGTTACTATATTAAAACCAACAAAAAAAAACAGTAAAGTCTAAAAGAGGAAATCTGGTCGGTATGTTATGCTAATGCGTTTAAACAGGTATGAAAAACGTCTCAAATAAATAAATTTTAATCATCTGGATCACACGTCGGAAGCCGGAAAAACAAACAATAGTGCGGATCGGATGTCAAGATCTGTGAATGACAAGTTAATATGGTTATTTAGAACTGAAATGTAAACATAAGTATCGGGTAATTGATCATCAACATAAATAACAATTAACTGAATGAAGTTTTTACGATGTCAATGAATTGCGTCAACTTTGAGAGGAAAGAACTTAACATTATTGCTTACCCTTGATAATATACTGCACTGTTAGGGAACTATGCTATGACTGACATAAATCTTAAATGATTTCAAGTGAGGTACTAATTTGATTTGATGTTATCTAGTAGAAACGTAACTGGTGTTTTATCTACGTATTTGAGTACTTCAATGTCTGCACATTCGCTTTACGTAACCACTTGTCGTTATCTGACCTATAATCCTAAAACAAATCCATAGCAAAAAAAAACAACAAAGTTTATAGGGAACAATGGATCAAAAACTCGGTCAAAAGGACAGATAAACACAACTAAATGCTGACTCCGCAATTAATGAGATAGTCACGTATTCTATGTCAATGTTCGTACAACGTCTGCATTATGAACAACATAACAACATCCGCGGTTTGTAAAACTTTGATAATTAAAGTAATCAAATCAAAATAGCATAACGCCGATCAACGATCAGTATAACGAACGAGACCGTAGCGTGTCGAACGTGGTGCCAAGATGCGACACTTAATGCCACAATAAGAAATGTATGATCACATTTTACAATAAGAAATGTATGATTACATCTTACAATAAGAAATGTATGATTACATTTTACAATAAGAAATGTATGATTACATTTTACAATAAAAATGTATGATTACATTCTACAATAAGAAATGTATGATTACATTTTACAATAAGAAATGTATGATTACATTCTACAATAAGAAATGTATGATTACATTTTACAATAAGAAATGTATGATTACATTCTACAATAAGAAATGTATGATTACATTTTACAATAAGAAATGTATGTTCACATTCTACAATAAGAAATGTATGTTCACATTCTACAATAAGAAATGTATGTTCACATTTTACAATAAGAAATGTATGTTCACATTCTACAATAAGAAATGTATGATTACATCTTACAATAAGAAATGTATGTTCACATTCTACAATAAGAAATGTATGATTACACTCTACAATAAGAAATGTATGTTCACATTCTACAATAAGAAATGTATGATTACATCTTACAATAAGAAATGTATGTTCACATTCTACAATAAGAAATGTATGATTACATTTTACAATAAGAAATGTATGATTACATCTTACAATAAGAAATGTATGTTCACATTCTACAATAAGAAATGTATGATTACATCTTACAATAAGAAATGTATGATTACATCTTACAATAAGAAATGTATGATTACATCTTACAATAAGAAATGTATGATTACATCTTACAAATAAGAAATGTATGTTCACATTCTACAATAAGAAATGTATGATTACATCTTACAATAAGAAATGTATGTTCACATTCTACAATAAGAAATGTATGATTACATTACAATAAGAAATGTATGATTACATCTTACAATAAGAAATGTATGATTACATCTTACAATAAGAAATGTATGATTACATCTTACAATAAGAAATGTATGATTACATCTTACAATAAGAAATGTATGATTACATCTTACAATAAGAAATGTATGATTACATCTTACAATAAGAAATGTATGATTACATCTTACAATAAGAAATGTATGTTCACATTCTGCAATAAGAAATGTATGATTACATTTTACAATAAGACATGTATGATTACATCTTACAATAAGAAATGTATGATTACATCTTACAATAAGAAATGTATGATTACATCTTACAATAAGAAATGTATGATTACATCTTACAATAAGAAATGTATGTTCACATTCTACAATAAGAAATGTATGATTACATTTTACAATAAGAAATGTATGATTACATCTTACAATAAGAAATGTATGATTACATTTTACAATAAGAAATGTATGATTACATCTTACAATAAGAAATGTATGTTCACATTCTACAATAAGAAATGTATGATTACATCTTACAATAAGAAATGTATGATTACATTCTACAATAAGAAATGTATGATTACATTTTACAATAAGAAATGTATGATTACATTTTACAATAAGAAATGTATGATTACATTTTACAATAAGAAATGTATGTTCACATTCTACAATAAGAAATGTATGATTACATCTTACAATAAGAAATGTATGTTCACATTCTACAATAAGAAATGTATGATTACATTTTACAGTTTCCTCAATGACGGCGTCAAGTACGAGTTGTCGCACCGTCAGATGTTTAACCATTTTCTCCACTTTCATGATGCATTCTTAGCCTTATTTATACGGTTGTTGTGCCTTAGTTTTTGTAAATACATGCGCTGTGAAACTTAGATATTTGGTGAAAAATCCCTTCACAAGCACTCCCTTCTTTATTTCATGGATTGTTGTCATGGATTTAGAGTTACATGTATAGATATAACAGCATAATTATTCGAGTCCCCAGTAATGTACTAAAGCCGTGTTGTAGTGTACAATGTTTGTGTATTTTAGCTGTTTGTAGCGGAGGATGTGGTGTTGGCGGACTGTGTATGAAACCTGGCCTGTGTCTCTGTCCAAATAGAGAATTAGCTCCATACTGTGGACCACAAACATCAGGTATGTGTTTGGGCATTGTAAACTAATATGTACATCATCTTAATTAGTAAACTACTATGTACATCATCTTCAACAATAAATGATGCTTTATGTATGTCATAATATTGTATATTAATCTTTAATCTCTCATGAACCATAAATTATGTATTTTTGTAAATAATTCGTAATGAAATTCAAAAAAAGAAAAGAAAGAACTTTTTTATCAACACAGTTCGAATTATGCTCTTCTTAATTAGTAATAAAAATATTAGAAAATTATTCAAACTCGAGGTGTATTATGGCCAATATAAACACTTTGGAAATCAATCCATACGATAAAGCACTTCCATGTTCCATTTTACCCATCAAAATCAAACATAGCAATTACTAGGTTGGCTTTTGACAAAGCTAGAAAGCGACTGACATGACTCTTGTCTGGTCCATAAAATGGAGAGACAGAGTCGAGGAGAAGTCAAGAAGAAAACAGTTTAGGAGGAAAACTATTATGCGCCCATTTCAAATTTAGGAGATTTTCAGCAGGAAGTACGCATAAATTACAAACAAAGAGTGTCTATGAGATGTTAAACAATATTTTTAATTGTGTCAAACGTTAGCAACAATTTTATTGGGGGAATCAACCACAAGTATAATTATGAGAGCAACCTAAATCCAATTATTAAGAAGTCAGTTACAATGTCTCTACCATCATTAAAAAGCAAAAATATATCAAGAAACTTCAAATGTGATGAAAGACTAAATTTCTATGTAATGAGTTGACTTAGTATGAACAAGCGTTAGGGAGCGCGTAATTTAATCTCCAATTAATGTTTGTGCAGCCGAACTCCTGTCCATAGTTCAGCAACTATTAGAGTACAGAATCATTTTTATTATTTCTCAATTAAAAATAAATGGAAATCTGCTCTGGTACATAATTATGTATTACCGTACTTTCAATTCAAACATATCAGGTACATTATTATTACACAGAGGTATCTAAATCATCGCACAAATATTCTCATTCAGATTGAATTCAAATCATCTTTCTGAATAATGCATACATAATACAAATTAACTAAATTTGAAATCTGAACGGGCTACATTGGATTTCACTTCTATTTGAAACATACCAGTTACAGCTTGCCATTTTCCTTTATAATAAGCGATTATACTAAGACCATGAATAAAAATGATTGTTTGTTTATCGCCTTTTCCTGACCTGTACGAACTCTAACGATTCTTAGTTTTTACCGGAAACAGTTTTTCTTCTTTTTTAAATGTTAATTAAAAATTGAATAGCATTCCTATTTCCCGCTCTATCGTCAAGGGGTGTAATTGGACATGCAGAAAGCAAGCATTAAAATGTTTAGCCTTAGCTTTGAGCTACCAATTAAGTAATCCTGGTCTGTTATTTATCACGTCAAGATGTCAAATAGAAAAAAACATTATCCGTTTAGTTCTTTGTAAGCTTACAGATATCATTTTCGACACATACACCTCAGGATATCTCCAGCATGAAAAGTAACACTTACCCGATCATTTAAATGATAGACAGAAAACATTTTGTACATATTATGTTCACTAAATGTAACAATAAATGTTTGATTATCCAAGAAGCGAGACGTTTGCGCTACTCTCAGGCCGGCCATACACTATTTACTTACACGAACACCAAGCGTAATTCATCTTTGGGTGACACAGATATATTCAAAAATCGATGTTCAGAGATGTTGTATTCGGGGTATCGAAATGTACGCAACAATAAATTTCCACCCTGTGTCAACGGTCACCATTGAATAAAGGTCTTGAACATGTCCACATCACCCACCACGTAGCTCTTATTTATTGATGTAGCACCTGGGTTAACGACCAGCACTGAATAAAGTTCTTCATGTCCACATCACCCACCACGTAGCTCTTATTTATTGATGTAACGGACCAATTAACACATAAATAAAGAAACTGGGGGGGGGGGGGTACGTTTATGAACCCGTGACTGATAGACTTTGACTTTGTTTAATATGTAAAAATTGTATAAGCACCTTTGATGATTTACTTACTGAAAACAGCTTTATTTCAATGACTTCTAATGAGAAAATGGTATTATTTTTATCAAGCTATCCCAGAAAAACTGCTGAATGTATTTTACGTGCGTTCATTGCGCGACGAGTATATATTTATATTGACTGCTAGAAGGTCTTATTTTGTATGTTTGAATTACTTTATTACTTAGTATTGACTCAGTAGTATGATAAGCATTATGACATTAATATTTGATACATAAATTTCAGGTTCTTCAAGCTTATGTAATCCACGGTGTAAAAATGGCGGTGTATGTGTCGGCAGAAATCTTTGTAGATGTCCATCTGGGTTTTCTGGGGGCACTTGTGATAATGGTAAGCTACATGCAATGTTCGGGACAATACTTTCCTGATATACAGCTAATAAATACAAAAATACAATCGATTCTTGTAGGTAATAATCATTTTAGTGTCTGTTTCAATGGTGAGCTTGGTTGTAGTGGTTGGATGCAGCGAACTATAAATGTTATTAGTATATTTTGTCAGATCCCTGGATCACTGTCACTGTGTTGTACCGTACGTATATGAAATGTAATGGAAATATAGAACTGCGCTCGTGTTTCAGACTTGCGTATTGGACCTTGTTATACACAACTATCAAACAACATGTGTCGAGGACAGTTACCAGGTGTGAGCTGTACGAAACACCTTTGTTGCGCTACCATTGGTATGGCGTGGGGTGCTCCATGCGAAACATGCCCGGCCTCACCACACCCGTGTAGACGCGGATACATCCTTAATCTTGTGAAGAACACTTGTCAAGGTTAGCTGATTTCTTACTATAATTTGATGATTAAATGAATTATACGGGAGGCTAAAATCATTTCTATTCAAGAACAATGTAATGTTTTTAGCTTTGGCGCAAAGAGCGCTTAGAACAACGTTGACATTTTTTATCGATGGATCAATGGGTGCTATTCGTTATTCGATGATAGGTGAGGTAGAGTTTAGATAAGTGAAGACGAAAATTTTCAACTGAATCAATCTTCGTTTTGTCTATATTTTACCAGCGTCAAGTTCAATTACAGATATAAAGTTTAATGTGTCCAAATACATTACCCTCTGTTAGAACATTTTCCAATTTACTTGAACTGTCATTGATTTATAGTAAGATCTTCAGAGAACATTATTTCAGTTTCATTTTGGATGGTGTTCTATGTGAAGAACCAGCCTGTGGTTCTGGGCGACCCATGAGTACAATATATTGTTAATACATAAATCACAGGTGATCCAACTCGAAGAAATAATTACGTTTTACTTAATTAGTAAATTTGTCAGAAAGTATTCTGTATCAGTTTCATTATACTGGCATTGAAATAAAACAAAACTGGAAGCTATATATATACATAACGTTCGATGACAATAGCAACATTTGTTTTTGTCAACAATTTTGTCAGACATTGCTTTTATCTATAGATATATACAGATATAGATATATAGATATATATATATACATGTATATCCAACTTAAAAGATAAAATATCAACCTCCCATGTATGATGTTTTGTCTTTTAAGTTGGACTGTACATTGAAAAATGAGCCCAGAAAGTTATTATATGAATTATATGAAACTAGAAGCGGGAAAAGTGATATCTTAGTAATTTCAACATCCATACATCTACACTGTTGGACTATTCATTTACGAAAACGCTTTAAACAAAGACACCGCACTTCTATTACAGATATTGACGAGTGTAAAGCTATTCCCGGCTTATGTGTCAGCGGCACTTGCGTAAACACTGTGGGATCATATATTTGTGAATGCCAACCTGGTCAGCGACAAAACATTGCCACTAGTGTTTGTGAAGGTAAATTCAGTAATAAAATAAGCACTTACTAAAACGAAGTATTCCGCCATTTTGAAATTTGAATGATCCGTGAAGTGTTCATAGAAAGATTGACGCACACCCTGGAGAAATCTGTTGATGTATATATATATACAAGGTGTACGTCTATATACTGGTCATGATTATGTCGCGTACCCGCGCGTCTCGGTTGTGCTGGGTATGCTGGGTTCTTTTAAACTTACTAAAATGCTACTGCTGATCAATTGCGATCGTTGTTAACATAATCGCCAGGATGACACCAACAGCTACAATAACTGGGGCCTTGAGGTAAAACCTTGAGGTAGGAAATTTATTTACCTACTTGAATATGAAATAAAATACAAAAGTGGAAATGAACTATGAAATCTACTTTTAATGTTCCAAGCAAAAACATAAAACAATTTAAAAAAACGTAAAACATTATATTTACACAAATATGCTCTACAAACTACACTGTCTGTTCCAAAATGTAATTTTGATTTTAATTATGAAATTTGAACAAGTATTATATTTTGCAATGGACCCTACAGCAGCAATCAGTAGTCTTGGTGAAATACAAATAAATATAGAATAAGAGTCCAATCAAAAACAGGAAAAAATAAAGCCACATTGCTTAAAAATCAAAACAAGTGCAAATATCATGAGAAGCAACATGATTAAGGTAATATTCCACCAATAAAACAAAATGTTCCAATTTGCATAAATTAATTAAATTAAAAAATCAGCAAAATATCAAAGTGTCAAAACACTAAAGTATCAAAGTCAATTAAATTTACTAAGTATCAGAGTCCTTAATGCTAAACAAATCTCGAAAATACTCTAGGTGTCTAAAACTGAGATGATCCAAGTTTTGTAAGTGTCTATAACTGAGATGATCCAAGTTTTCTAAGCGTCTAAAACTGAGATGATCCAAGTTTTCTAGGTGTCTAAAACTGAGATGATCCAAGTTTTCTAGGTGTCTAAAACTGAGATGATCCAAGTTTTCTAAGTGTCTAAAACTGAGATGATCCAAGTTTTGTAAGCGTCTAAAACTGAGATGATCCAAGTTTTGTAAGTGTCTATAACTGAGATGATCCAAGTTTTGTAAGTGTCTAAAACTGAGATGATCCAAGTTTTGTAAGCGTCTAAAACTGAGACGATCCAAGTTTTGTAAGCGTCTAAAACTGAGATGATCCAAGTTTTGTAAGTGTCTAAAACTGAGATGATCCAAGTTTTGTAAGTGTCTAAAACTGAGATGATCCAAGTTTTGTAAGCGTCTAAAACTGAGATGATCCAAGTTTTCTAAGCGTCTAAAACTGAGACGATCCAAGTTTTCTAGGTGTCTAAAACTGAGATGATCCAAGTTTTGTAAGCGTCTAAAACTGAGATGATCCAAGTTTTCTAAGCGTCTAAAACTGAGATGATCCAAGTTTTGTAAGTGTCTAAATCTGAGATGATCCAAGTTTTCTAAGTGTCTAAAACTGAGATGATCTAAGTTTTGTAAGCGTCTAAAACTGAGATGATCCAAGTTTTCTTAGTGTCTAAAACTGAGATGATCCAAGTTTTGTAAGTGTCTAAAACTGAGATGATCCAAGTTTTGTAAGTGTCTATAACTGAGATGATCCAAGTTTTGTAAGTGTCTATAACTGAGATGATCCAAGTTTTCTAAGTTACTTAAGTAAAATCTGTATTTAGAGCAAGAAGTGAGACTTTACCAGTTATAAATCAAATTTCAGTTGTAAGGTGAGGAAAAAAGCATGTTCAAGCTATTATATAATGAAATATAAGCCATGGTCAAGTAAGCTTTAATGATTGGACAGATCTTGGGGCTGATAAGCACCACCTAATTGAATTAATTGACTTGAAATGACTCCTTGTTTTGGCAAACTTGTAAATAACAACTAAAAACAATATAATCAATAACTAAACACTTATTATTGATTAAATTCTAAAATAAAAGATATATTCTTAATCCGTACAAAATTCTGCTTAACTTGGAACTAAACATGACTTCATAGCTCCAAAAACTAGGAATATAGTTATTTAACATTTAAAACAGTGCTTCTGTTAAGGTTCTCAGAATACAAAAATGTCGTTAACAAGTTTATTACTGCACAAATCACAAAATTAAGACACATATGTTAATCCATATTAAAAGCATATCATTTTGAAACTAAACAATTGATTATGTTTCTAAAAAACTAAGATTTGGTAATTTAATATCTTACAATGCTAAATATTCAATTTAGCAATATTAAACTCAAGTAAAATAATGTATGTAATACATAATCATGATATTTGCTTTTTGGTTGTATTGGTTGGTTGTATTGGGGTTTAACGCCTTTTTCAACAATTTTTCAGTTACATGATATTTGCTAAAATATCTGTGTCCTTAATTATATTTTGTATTATTAATCACTTGAATCTTATTTCTGGCGCTAAAATCTATTTGTGGCCCCTAAAAGATTGATAATTGATACAAAAAAAACAGATGTCCCTGCTGTCAACATGAGGTCCCTTTACTATACCTAAGTGTGCTATTCTGTTCTGTTCCCTAAATACAACAGATAAATCAATACACTAGCTTATCAGTAACTACTATTACTAGTTAACTTAACCCAGACATATAATGCAAAAAGTATGCTGAATGCACAATGCGGTTAAGATGGGCCAGATAGGGAGCTTCTCTGTATTTACAGATAGATATAAAAGAGAGTTAGTTACTGTAAAAATACAAAAGGAAGTAACAAGTACTAACATAAAATATAACAAGCAAATCCAGGCCTTTAGCAATTAGAAATATTTAGAAAGTACTGAGCAACAGTATTTTCCAAATAGTTGTTATTAGTATTTTCTCCTTATCAAAGCATAAAAAGATTTTGATTGTGATTTTTAAATTTTTGCTCCACTTCATCAATTTCTTAAGTTTACATTCCGCATACTATTTCACCTATGATAAGAATCGTGATCAAAGAGTATACTGAAGTATACTGATCCCTTAAGATTGCAAAACATTTAACCTGTGGGAATTTTCAGACTTTGTTGAGGTATTCATTATAATAACACGTTACCTCTATTAATATAGGAGGCACTTCAATTATGCTTTGTTATTTATCAATTTACAAATGATTTTAAACATTTTGTATTACATCATAGCAGAACCGTCATTTGCATTGCTTCATTAATCTACACTTGTAATTACAATACTATGACAAGAGTGAAGAAAACAAAGATGTCACATTGATGAATGTTGGTGTATTTCCAGATATTGATGAATGTCTGACACAATTAGATATATGTGGTGCTGGTCAGTGTGTTAACACAGAAGGGAGTTATTATTGTGTATGTCAACCTGGACATGAATTATCAGCTGACAAGTCGAGATGTATAGGTAGGTAATGTTTACATAAACATATCCCCCAAAGAGGCATGTCAGTCAATTTTGTACGGACAGACCAGAAATAGTCACGTGCAAAGTCGTTTCATATGGAATGCCCATCGTCCACGCGAAATGTGTCTAAAGGTGTACGTGTTGTTGCAAGAAAGGCTAACGTTAACTTGTTTCGTCAACATACGTACACTGCAAAGCTAGTTGTTGTCTCTGTATTATCTGGACATTCTTTGAAAGTATGCGTGAAACAACATTTCCAGTTTTATTTACTTAACTTCTTCAATCAGAGGACACACAATCATATTATTAACTACATTGTGTGATTTACCTTTTTCCAAAACTTAGTTCATATTCTTTACATATAACTGATTCATTTTACTTCATGAAGCCATCCGACGCAAATCATGTTACACAAGAATACTTGGAGACAGATGTTCTGATGGCTTGTCTACACCTATGTCATTCACCGACTGTTGTTGTGGTGTAGGCAAGGGATGGGGTGATGCTGAGACATGCCAGTTATGTCCCTTGAAAGATACAGGTAATAATATCTCAATATTAAGTACATGTATATGCATATATTGTCAATGTGAATCTTATAGAATACATTAACACAAAGGAAAGGTATAAAGCCATATTAATGATCACTAAGATATGCTGTTATTTTGGGATTCTTGCAAAATAATCACACTGCTGTTGTTATGCCTACGATTATTATAATTAGATAAAGGTTAGAAGTATTTTGTGCTTCGTGATTCGTATTGATTTATTTCACGGTTCTATTGATTCATTTCAGACGCATTCACCAAATTGTGCATAAGCCCAGAACCAAACACATTGTGTAAGTACTTTGGTAACATTTGTAAGAATGGTCGATGTATGGATACACAAGGTGGCTCATATCGATGTGATTGTTATAAAGGGTTCAAAATATCAGACGATGGTAGTGAATGCATTGGTACGTACATTTATTTTCAGTAAATTACAAGAAAGTCCCACCACTTAGATCAATAGATAAGCGACACAACTCGCCCTAATGTTATAAAACTTGAAAACAGTCTCGGAGCATAAATCTCAGAATCATTTTCAAAATATTTAAGTTCAAACGACGTGGCTGTTTAACGTAGAAAACTACAAATTCAAAACGTACAAATAATATTTACATTTATACATGAAGATGTACAAATATATTTATTATCATACTATAGCAACTATGTTACAGCAAAAAAAATGAATCTACTGCTTATTTAATTGAACTAGTTATTACTTTTTAAACTTATTTTTATAGATATAGACGAATGCCAAACCCAACCAGATTTGTGTAGGAATGGTGAATGTATCAATTTGCCTGGAAATTATGAATGTAAATGTGATGAAGGTTTTGTTCTAGCACCTGGTGGTCGTTATTGTACAGGTATTCATTTTTACGTGATAAGAATTTATTTTTGTTGTCAGTGATGATATGAAGATAAAGTACTGAAGGCATTAATGAATAAGAAATATTTTGCAATGTTTTCACTGGCCAACCAAAATAAAATGCATTTATGTAAATAATCACACAAAGACTAAGAAATTAAATAAGTAACTCGTAAAGTAGAAGCATTAGCCTTTGATTTAATTTTCTTAAATCATGAAAAAATACGAAGATTGATATTTAATATATTGTCTCTGCTTTATTGATTTTTCAACTCAAAATCTTACAGGACATTCATGTTTTAGTTCATTTGATCACATGGTAGGAGTAGGGAGGAGTAAGGGACTAGTAAAGGGCTAGTAGTGATATGGCACGGTCGATCATGAACTGCAATGGTTTTGTCTAAAAATACATTTTTTGGCATGATTATTCATTAAATGGCCCCTTGTATTGGTACAGTTAGCCAACAACATCCTAGCTTGGCGAATCGACTGATAAGCTTACAATTTCTATTATTTCGTACTTAAATAGATTAACTTAATACATTTTGTATGATTATACGGTGTATATGTTTCATTGTTTGCTATTGTTAGACATGAATGAATGTGAGGAGACAAACATGTGCCCTAATGGTAAATGTGTCAACATGGACGGATCTTACAAGTGTCAATGTAACATAGGATACAAGCAGTCCGCTAACCAACAAGTTTGTACAGGTAAGTATTAGTGCGTTAGCCTTAGACCTACTGACGTTACCTAGAGATGAATTGTCCGAGTCGATCACCATGTCTCATTTAAGACCTTCTTATGTCACACAGTCTTAAATGGAAAGACTTCACTGCTTTCTGTTTACACCGCGGTTGTTCGTGTCTATAGAACACAGGAAAGCGTATGGTATGGGTACCAGCTCGATAAAATACAATGTTTATGATTTTTGGTTCAACAAACTATTTACGATCAGCTTTCTCCTTCTAGTATCATACAGTGGTCATTATTTATACAATGTATATCTTTCTCTGGAGCTTCGTCGTACAGGATACATGTATACAAGATGTTCAGGTGCGCTGTCATAAAAAACCAAAACTGTATAAACAGCATGAATTATATTACCTTTTTGGTTTCGCAAAACATATTTTTCTACCATAAAATGCATTGACATGTGCTTCAATCGTCAAAATGGAAGATATGCTTGGAAATTATGATTATCAATGTATAGTATTAGTCTTTACTCTGATAGTAAGGCCGGGATAATCGTAGGAATTCACCAATTCGATTGGTTAACATTTTTTACATTATGTATTAAGTCCAATAATTAAAATAATACTGTCTGTGTGTTTTTGGACCAAATGCATATTTGACCTAAGGTTTGCAAATCAAAGTGGTAAATTCTTATAAGGTACCAATGTACACATGCATATTTGGTTCAAGATACTTATGGTGATATTAGGCCACGCATGTATTCATAGAGATAGGAACGGTAACTCTGTGTAGAGATTGGAATAATCTAGTTCCCGTTGACCTTTTCTGTTCCTATGAGTTTTTCTCATAGCAAAGACAGACAAAGACATTTATTTTGTAATATTTTAAAGCATTTGATAATAAAATATGTAATTCGGTATGTATTTGTATCATAAACTGATATAAGCAAAATAAATCTCATGTATTTTTCATATTTACATCGTCTTTGCCAATCTCTATCCAGAGTTGTCGTTCGTTACCCCCCCCCCCACTTACGTCTCTGTCAACGTCTGGAAAGTAGTTCAAAAACATTCAAAAATATGTTCGAGCCTCCTTTAGTTTCCATCTGATACATAAAATCACGCATTTCTTTTCTTTAAATGTATGTCTGTTGCCATAACTTTACAAGATTACGGCAACATATACAATTAACCAGATTTGACCATTTATTCCCTTACATCGCCTACTCTAAGCCAATCTGAAAGGAGAATTTATTACCACAAGATCAAAACATGGTTAACCAAAAGACATCAAAAGGGTCTCCTACAGGGTACATCATCTGCCATGTTTTTGTCGGATTATCTCTTTGTTTAATTGATGTCTTTTTTATGTATGAAGCTCGAAACCAGTTTGTAGGCTCCTTCGAATATTTCACTCAAAAACATTAGCTTTATTGTCTCTGTACAACCAGAGTCAACGTGAACCAGTTTAATATCGTCGTAAATATAGAATGTGTTGCAAACTCTCAATAAGTAATGAAACCAGAAATGAATTCTTCATCCAGGAAATCTTATTCTTAGCTCTCATACTTGGCTGAACCTGGGATACCAATATACATGTGTATATTGGTCCCAGGCAGAACAGCGATTCAAAGCACTTTTGGAAATGCTAATACGTGTCTACTTCTGCGTTTCGTTTCCATTTAAGCGATTTAACTTTGTGACCTAATTACCGAAAGAAAACAAACACTCTCCGTCAGGAAATAGTGCGCTTGATAAATAAAATAATTTCTCTGATTTTCTGGTAGATTATGATACTTTTGTCCCAGATGTATCATGCAAAAGAAATTGCTTCACTTAGTCGTAAATTTTGTACCATTTGTGGCTTTATTTCCTGTTATACAAGAATCTTGTAAAACGCTGAGACGTTCACAGTGACGTATGTGATGGATAGCAAACGACAACTCTGGGTAGAGATTGTGTCTTTGCATGTCTTGCAGTTTTTAGTAGGACCGCTTGAAATGGTAGCCAGTTAACGATTGGAATGTCGTCATTTTATAAATAGCGGTTGCGTCATCACAATGACCATGTGACTTTGCGTAAACATTCAGTCAAAGTAGTTCCTTACCCAACATCCAATGCGCGATGTTACGCAGGTCAATGTGAGTAGCACGTGACCTGGTGTACACATTGGAACACCGTAGCAAACGGACAGTCATGGTTTTCTAGGCTCTCTCATTCGTGGTATGTATACAGCACCATACTGTATAGTTATGTTCTTATATACTATGTGAGTACTCGTAAAAAATATTTTAAATGATTTTCCGAATCGCAGATCTGAAGAATGGACTCCAACCTAATTAAGTTGTCTGCTAATTCGTCCCCGCAGGACGTCAAATACAGACTGTCTGTGTTTAATGGTTTCAATTCTACGATCGCATATTAATCTATCAAAATTGATTTGGGATGTTTTCGTTTTTGTGATTGACGGTACGTGTATATGAATCACTGTCTTTTGGAAAGCCGAATAATTATTCCCCAACTAATTTATTTAGTGACGTTGAGATATTTTTTTTTATTTGGCCCTGTTCTCTCAGTATGAAATGGCCGATCCAAATTCATGAATTCAGTTAGCCTTGCTTATTCGGCATTCCAGCTGGCAGATTTCATAAATTAATTTGGAAGGGCCATGCTTGCATGAGTATATAAACGTGTTTCCAATCTACCGAACAGTTCAAATTGTTCACAGATATTGTAGTTATCATGCCCTACGGGTTTTAATTGGGAATTTTCCACGCATAAATATGCAGTTTTGTGTTAGATTTTGAGGGTCGGGGACAAATAAAAAAATGTCTTGCGGTCAAAAACAGTCTAATTAGTTGAACTAGAAATCAGTCAACTGGGAACTTCAGTAAGTTTTTCTCAGTGTTTGTTATTATATTGTGTTCATGAATACCAATAACTATTAAAATTCAAGAATTCAGTAGTCTTTAAAATACATGTCATGAAATACTGAATTAATTTCCTAACTTATATATGTACTCATAAATATGATGGCCTTGACTTTTTTTGTTAATTCAAATGCAATGTTTTCCTTAAAATGTATCGAATATCATGGCTAGTATTAGCTGTACTTATACAGCTTCCCAGTAAGCCGATTTCTTATTTGAATTTGGAAAAGCTATCTGCCTGTGCAGGAGAGTGAAGTAAAAAATACCTTGCCAACACAGTCTGATTAGTTCGACTAGGCTAGAATATGAAAACTCACAATGCAAAGTCATCTATTGAACTAAACAGGAAGTTAATTTGATGTGTCAATGGCAACATTCTTATTAATGTTTTGATATTATCCTTGTTGATACCAAATTGTCATATAAATATTTGATAATAAATATTAAAAATGTTTGCACGTAGTGTTAATTGCATGAAAAATATCTGTTCCTTCCATGGTTTAAGTAAGAAAAATGTATGCTGTATGTATTCATTTTAGACTAATCTATTGACTATTTGCAAAGTTACAGATCTAGGCTTTATTGAGTGTTAATTAGTAGCACTGTTAAATTTGTGTGTTACAATTCTTGATCATGACCTTAATTCCCCAATTGAATAAATGTTTCCTTTTTAGCTCCTCTGTTGAGCTACTATGATTGCTGCGGCATCATTGTTGTTGTCATTGTCATCGTTGTCATGCAAGAGCTTTAATGTAGCCCATTTCTCAAACACTAATAAAGATATCAAAATTTGAATACTTGATTATCATGACAAGGCACAGTTTCAAGTCAACGGGCATTACTCTGAATGCTATATTTTTGGATTTATACCCCTTTTTAACTTAGAATTTTGGTAAAAAATTTTCTTATATAATAGATTGATGTAAAACAGAAGAGCACTGGCGCTGCACTGCGGAGCTCTTGTTAACTCCTATGGTACAGATAGTGATTATATCAATTAAATGCTACAGTTTCTTACATATTTTTTTTGAATAAAAAATATTCAGTCAGCAAATAAATGTACCATAGAAATTTATAATTTTCAAACTTCTCTTTAACATTATGATATCACATAGTATAATACAGTTGACAGGAATGTAGTGAAGAGTTGGCCCCTTAATGAGGTAATAATTTGATCCCAATGAATTCATTATTCAGTGTTCTACTGTTCATATAGTTAGAGTATAGAGATCATTTTTGGATTTGTTATGATGATTTGATTTCAAAAATGTAAATTCATACAGTTCATATGTCTTTTATTTTGACCAGATATCAATGAGTGCACTGAGAATGGTAGACTGTGCATAAATGGACAGTGTCTCAACACTCCTGGTAGCTATAGATGTGTATGTAACCAGGGTTACAGACTGTCACCAGATGGAGCCTTTTGTCTTGGTAATAATTTCATTTGTTATTTATGTAAAGTCTACTTTGAGGCCTTGATCTCAATTTTGACCTAGCCCACATTGAAGGTGAAAATAAGCAATCTCATGTGATGTATGGAGTGTGGGAATTACCCATGATGGCTTGTGATCCTTGACCAGGTTCTTATCCAGCATTTTTGGCAATAAAATGTGCACTTAATGGAGCTTGATTGTTAAGTTGATTTGTGATGGTATGAAAAGATAATATGTACTTATTATATTAATGTGTCATTCGGTTGTTGTTGTTGGTGTTAACAAACAATATTAGAGTCACCCATGGCTTCAAACTTCTGGTACGTTTGCTTTTGGTTTTCTTACCTTAGTGTATGGTGTTAGCCATTTTATGATAAACATGTCTGGATGATTTCATGATGAAAATCCATTTACCTATAGATTATTCCAATTTGGCCAGCTACGATCTGATTTGTTCAATAAATTATAGTGGTTACTGAACCTTTTTTGATCAACTGTGTTTTGTATGTAATACTTTACAGATTACAATGAGTGTAAGACTACAGGAATGTGTACAAATGGTATGTGTAAGAACCTGGATGGTAGTTTCAAATGTATCTGTTTTCCAGGATACATTCTTGCCCCTAGTGGTGAAGTTTGTATTGGTAAGTTTCTATGATTATGAACTAGACTTGTTCAAGTGTGTTAGATTTTTAACATTTACATACATAGGTATGAACAAATTATCCTTTTTCTTACATTTTTTTAAACAAAATTTTTAAAAATTTGTACTTTAATGGAAAGAAATATGTTATGAAATTAGACATCGGTTTTGATGACTTCCCTTGGAATTTCAGATATTGATGAATGTAGTAGTCAGCCAGGAATTTGTGTTAATGGTCAGTGCATAAACAACCAAGGTAGTTTTAGATGTGAATGTCCACGTTCGCTCACTTTAGGTCCAGATGGCCTTACCTGTCTTGGTAAGCATTTATTTTTATGTGACTGCCTTATTGTGATGTACTATGAGAACACTTGAATCAGGTGGATGATGTCCACACCAGTTGTCTGCTCCCAAAGTTGAACTGTTCCAATTTAATATTCGACATACTTATGGGTTTAATATCTTGGCCAAGTTTGTTAGCCAGCAAAATGGCTTCTGCCACTAATGAATTATGCCCCCCTGATTCAGCAGAAATTGAGGAAGTAGACCTTGTCTGCTCTTGGAGTTAAATTGTTCACATTCAATTTTCACTACATAACTAACCAGGTTTTCCAAAGGAAAAATTCTGGTTATTAGATTGACGAATTTTGGCAGGCAGACAGGTGTCCACAATTTCTTCTATGCAACTCCTACATTTCTAAAGGGATTTCGACCAAAATTTCAGTATTGTTACCAGGTGCCCCAGTGCATGTTGTCAGGGTTTTATAATTCAATAATTTTTGGCAGAATTATGGCCCTTTGTTTATTTTGGGCACATATAATATTCTGTGTACAACTACATGTACTACATTTCTCAAGGGATCACAAGCAAACTTTCACAGAACTATTCATAATTGTCACCAAGTGTCCCAGCATATATTTTCTGGTTTTTTTTATTCAATCATTTTTGGTGGAATTATGGCACTTTGTTTTATTTTGCCTGTATGATCTATTGAATCAAATCTGTGTATGTCATAGACAAAATGTTTCCACCCTATGACTGAAGGTAGAAATGGGGTAAGCATCTGGAGAAGGAAAACCTGGTTTTATGACAGTTCCTGTCATTTTGTTTTATGTAACTTTTTATTAATGTATGTTGTGAACCATTATATCTTACCTATGCTGACATAATAGCATCTTATCTATTTGATGAACCCTTGAAAAAAACTGGGAAATACTTAATTGATTAATGACATTTCTTTGTTTTCCAGATACCAAAAAAGATCAATGTTTTATGCAATACAGACGCGGTCGCTGCAGTCGTCCATCTAGAATGCTTACCACAAAGTCTCAGTGTTGTTGTACTGTAGATAAAATGGAACCACCTGGTATTGCCTGGGGAGCATCTTGTGAACCTTGTCCATCCATGGCTGAGCCATTGTATAAAATACTATGTCCTAAAGGTCCTGGAATCGATCGAAATGGAGGAGGTAATGTATTACACTTTACAAAGTTTATAGGGCTCAACTCTTGAGAAGTTTTGCCTGAAAATGTAAATCTTCATTATTTGATCTTAAGATGTGCAAATACCAGAGAAATAATTATTATTGCTCCGGGCTCAGATATTGAAAAGATTTTCAACTGAAAATCCTTTGGTCTTATGTGGTAAGTTTCTTTCATTTTATCAAAATAAGATCTTTTTTGACTTTTGAAAATAGCTCCAGATGTTTGGATATGTTCACCCTTTGGGCATAATATCTGTATTGCATTGTATTTCAGGTATTAATCAATGTGAAATAATGCCAGATTTATGTGAGAATGGTGATTGTATCAATTTACAGAAAGGTTATAGATGTAGTTGTTATGATGGTTACAGAACAGATTCTTCTGAAAGAGCTTGTATAAGTAAGTTCCACAATTTTGCAGAATGGATTAAATTGACTGATTTTATCTGTTGTTGAGCTTCATTACGAATAGAATTCTGTGGTGTAACATTGATTCTTAAGATGTGTTTTTTCCGTGTATTGTTTCAGTACCTAGGTGTATTTTTTCTGTGAATTGTTTCTGTACCTAGGTGTATTTTTTCTGTGTAATGTTTCAGTACCTAGGTGTATTTTTTCTGTGAATTGTTTCTGTACCTAGGTGTATTTTTTCTGTGTAATGTTTCTGTACCTAGGTGTATTTTTTCTGTGTATTGTTTCTGTACCTAGGTGTATTTTTCTGTGTATTGTTTCTGTACCTAGGTGTATTTTTTTCTGTGTAATGTTTCAGTATCTAGGTGTATTTTTTCTGCGTAATGTTTCTGTACCTAGGTGTATTTTTTCTGCGTAATGTTTCAGTACCTAGGTGTATTTTTTCTGCGTAATGTTTCTGTACCTAGGTGTATTTTTTCTGCGTAATGTTTCAGTACCTCGGTGTATTTTTTCTGTGTATTGTTTCAGTACCTAGGTGTATTTTTTCTGTGTATTGTTTCTGTACCTAGGTGTATTTTTTCTGTGTATTGTTTCTGTACCTAGGTGTATTTTTTCTGTGTATTGTTTCTGTACCTAGGTGTATTTTTTCTGTGTAATGTTTCAGTACCTAGGTGTATTTTTTCTGTGAATTGTTTCTGTACCTAGGTGTATTTTTTCTGTGTATTGTTTCTGTACCTAGGTGTATATTTTTCTGTGTAATGTTTCAGTATCTAGGTGTATTTTTTCTGTGTATTGTTTCTGTACCTAGGTGTATTTTTTTCTGTGTAATGTTTCAGTATCTAGGTGTATTTTTTCTGTGTATTGTTTCTGTACCTTGGTGTATTTTTTCTGTGTATTGTTTCTGTGTGTAGGTGCATTTATTCTGCGTAATGTTTCTGTACCTAGGTGTATTTTTTCTGTGTAATGTTTCAGTACCTCGGTGTATTTTTTCTGTGTATTGTTTCAGTACCTAGGTGTATTTATTCTGTGTATTGTTTCTGTACCTAGGTGTATTTTTTCTGTGTATTGTTTCTGTACCTAGGTGTATTTTTTCTGTGTATTGTTTCAGTACCTAGGTGTATTTATTCTGTGTATTGTTTCTGTACCTAGGTGTATTTATTCTGTGTATTGTTTCTGTACCTAGATGTATTTATTCTGTATATTGTTTCTGTACCTAGGTGTATTTTTTCTGTGTATTGTTTCAGTACCTAGATATTTTTTGTTTGTATTGTTTCAGTACCTGGATGTGTTTTTTCTGTGTTTTATTTCAGTACCTAGGTATATTTTTTTTGTGTATTGTTTCGGTTTAAGTGTATGTAATCTGTTCAGAGTAACTTTACCTTAATTGCAAGAATGGTAATTGAAATAATCGTTAATATCTTTATTGGTCATTTTAATCATTCACAACTTTTTGTACAGTAATGTACAGTAGAACCTCGATTATCCAAAATCGACGGGACTGAAAATTATTTCGGATAATCCGGGGTTTTAGAAAATCCAGGATAAGGAAATCTTGACTGTTTTATATGAAAATAAAGGGAGAACACTCCAAATTAAATTATGACAAACATGTAAATTTATGAAACTTAATCATTTAATGAAATGCAATGTATAGACATGTTATGAGAATATTGTAAGCATACGTTTTCAATAAAAATGAACACTGAAATAAAGTCAAAGTCTGAAACAAAATTCCATTATATAGTCACAGGCACGAACCAGCATCACTAATATTCGCATTCAAATGAGTTTGGGTCCTCGATATCACTTCAGATAAGCGATGATATTCGGATTACTTGATTTGGATAATCGGGGTTATTTTACAATGAAATGTATAGGGAAAAAATCGGGACTGAAATTTCCTAACGGATTACACCAGGTTTTGGGATAATCCGTTGTCAAAAAATCAGGGTTTTAATGTATTTTTCAATTTTTTTTTCAGACATCAATGAATGTGTAGAGAATTCTCGTCTGTGTGATGGAGGGCAATGTAGGGATACACCCGGTTCTTACACGTGTATCTGCCCTCCTGGGACCACATTTGATGACTACAATAAAATGTGTGAAGGTATGAAATGTTCTGTTCTTGTTTTTATTTCATTGTCAAATTTGTTTAATAAATGTTTTGTGCATCATCAGCTGATCCTGTCAAAAGGCATGTACCTGGAAATTTATGAAGCTTAACTGTCTGGAACTGTAAAGACATATTTAAGTTTTTGGTTTTATGGGTGTCTAGGTATTGGTAAATTTCAAGTATCTGAATTAAGATTAAATGCACATATATAATGGTATCTGTTCTAGTAAATTAATGTGATATTATCATAATTTACAGATGTTTTGCTTCATATGCTTATTTTGTTTGCTGATGAAAAAGTTGTTATATTATTACAGATATACCTTTTGAAAATTGTGATGTCCTTGATTTTTAGCTCACCAGAACTGAAAGTTTAGGGTGAGCTGTTGGGACGAGTAGGTGTATACTCTGTCATCTGTTGCCTGGCGTCAACAGTGGTCTTCTCCTCTTAAACTACTTGTCAAATTTGCTGTGTAGAATCCTTTTGACGTCTAACTGCAATTTGCTTATATTATACTGGTTGGCCCTTTTTAGGGGTCACCAGAGCTAAAAATAGAAAATCTTTAAACATCATCTCATGAACCAATGGATGTATTATCACTAAACTTGTTTTGTAGCATTCTTAGATAGTCCTTTACCAAGTTTGTTCAAATAAATTTGGTTGGCCCTTTTTATGGGATCACCAGAGCTAAAAATAGAAATACCTTAAAATGACATTTTTTCATTAATCGATTTGTGGATTATTACCAAACTTAGTTTGTACCATCCTTAGATGGTCCTCTATCAAGTTTGCTCAAATAAAAATGGTTGACCCCTTTTATGGGCCACTAGAGTCAAAAATGGAAATACCTTTAAACATCTTCTTCTGATGAACCAATGGAATCATCCCTAAACTTGGTTTGTAGCATCCTTAGATGTACCTCTTTCAAGTTTGCTTGAATGCATTTGGTTGGCCACTATTAGGGGCCCAAGAGCTAAAAATAGAAATACATTAAAATGACTTTTTTTCATGAACCATTGGTTTGATCATCACCAAATTTGGTTTGTAGCATCCTCCAATCATCAGCAGTATTCCTTTGTAGTATCCTTTGATGGTCCTTTATCAAATCCATTATTATTTCCCCTTATCTACCCTGAAGTGTACATTTATAACCTTTTTAGCTCACCAGAACCAAAGGTTCAATGTGAGCTATTAGGATGGGTAGGTGGATGCTCCGGTGTCCGTCGTCTTTTGTCAATAATGGTCTTCTCCAAACTTGGTCTGTAGCATCCTTAGATGGACTTTTATCAGATTTGCTGAAATAAAAATGGTTGGCCCCTTTTAGGGGCCGTTGGAGCTAAAAATAGAAAAACCTTTAATCACCTTCTTCTCATGAACCAATAGATGGATCATCACCAAACTTGGTTTGTTGCATCCTTAGATGGTCTCTCAAGTTTGCTCAAAAACTTTGGTCGGCCCCTTTTGGGGCCGCTAGAGCTATAAATAGAAATACCTTAAAATTATGATTCTATGGATAGATTATTATCAAACTTGGTTTTTAGCATCTTTAGATAGCATTCTATCAGATTTGCTGAAATAAAAATTAGGGCCCGCTAGAGCTAAAAATAGAAATACCTTTAAACGTCTTCTTCTCATGAACAAATGGATGGATCATCACCACATTTGGTCTGTGGCATCCTTCAGTCATCACGAATATTCCTGTGTAGTACTCTTTGATGGTCCTTTATCGATGGTTTATTATTGTTCCCCATTATTTACCCACAAGTGTACCTTTATTACCTTTTTAATAACAAGTTAATTAACATTAAAATTAACATTATTCTGGTGAGCGATGCAGGGCCATCGTGGACCTTTTGTTTAGTAATGAGTTATCTTACATTTATGATGCTGGGTAAATGTGGCCCTCTTGTTAGTTATCTTTTGATGCTTTATCAGAATATGTATTTGTTTGTAGACATAGATGAATGTTTATCATCACCATGTGTTGGTGGCACATGTATTAACACACGTGGAAGTTTCAGATGTACATGTGCTCGTGGATTTTCATTAGACTCTACTCAGAGAATCTGTGTTGGTAAGAATTTCTTGTTTGTCCTGGGTCTTTGAGCTCGTTATACACAATTTTTTCTGTATATAGTACTTACCACTGAGGTTGAAAAACTAACTTCTTCTCTCTTAAGAGAGAAGAATTTTTACCAATATTTCACCTGCTTGATGCATAAGAAATGATTGAAAAGGACCAAAAAAAATCAGTATACAATGTAGTTTTGTTATACAATTGATTCTCTTCAGAATACTGATTGTTTCTAAGGCCTTATGTAGAATTAAAATCAAAATGATATTCATTCAGTAATAAAATGTTCTAATCTGAAAGTTGTCATTAAAATTAGTTGTTTTTTATTTACTTCATATTTGTATACACATCCAAATATTGTCACACCAACCTAATTCAAAAGGTGAAAGGAGAGCAAAAAATATTTCTGAAAATTCAGACAATTTAGGACACTTTTAAGACAGCAATAAGTTGAAAGTATCAAGGTTTTTCCAGATTTTTATGAACCATTCATACATGATGATGTGAACTTCGTGTTTATTTTTTGGGCTCTGATTTGTAATTTGATACTATAATGCTGGGACCTCTGTGGTCAGGTGGTTATGGTCTCTGACTTGTAATCACCAGCCCCCCACCCTGGTTATTGGTGCAACAATAGATTCCAGTGATACACTGATAATCTGAAACTGTCAAATTGTGCTTTAATAGATGAGAGAAAAGATTTGTGTTGGATGAATATAAGAAATGGAATGTGTGAAGACAATGTGAAGGAACCAATGTTGTTGTATGAATGTTGTAACTCTATTGGTAAAGGTTGGGGAAGTCCTTGTCAACCTTGTGACACAGTTGGTAAGATTATTATTTTGATAATCTTTTATAACTGAATTGCCTTTACATGAAAACCATAATTTATTGAATGAAATAATTGTATCATTGCAAGATATTTTATTTAAATAAAGAAACGAATATTGATTAGAATATTGTTGTGTTCCGGATGAAAGTTATTTTTAAGATCTACCCTAATTCAAGACAGACGAACATTACATTAATTATATAACAGATTTCTTATAATGAATTATTTTATCCGGTTGCAATAAAATTATATACGTTAAAAAATATATTTCCTGACTAACCTCCCACGATAATTTTTTGTGTCCACCAATTTCAAAGAAACAAACTCGACTGATCTTAAGATCAACCAACCCTTGTCAAAGATGGTCGATCAAACATATTGACATGATCGGGACGTCACATATTTGATGTCACTCGTACGACCAAGTAATCGCAATACACTGTAGTAAATTTTAAAAGAAATGACTTTTTAGCTCACCAGAACAGAAGGTTCAGGGTGAGCTGTTAGGACGGGTAGGTAGATGCTACGAGGTCCGTCGTCTGGCGTCAACAATGGTCTTCTCCTCAGAAACTACCAGTCGGATTTACTTCAAATTTCCTGTGCAGAAGCCTTTTGACGTTCTAACTGCAATTTGCTCATATTATACCAGTTGACCCCTTTTAGGGGGTCACTAGAGCTAAAAATAGAAAAACCTTTAATCATCTTCTTCTCATTACCCAATGGATGGATCATTACCAAACTTGGTCTGTAGCATCCTTATATGGAGTTTTATCAGATTTGCTCAAATAAATTTGGTCGGCCCCTTTTAAGGGCCGTTAGAGCTAAAAATAGAAAAACCTTTAATCATCTTCTCATGAACCAATGGATGGATAATCACCAAACTTGGTCTGTAGCATTCTTAGATGGTCCTTTCCCAAGTTTGCTCAAATAAATGTGGTCGGTCCCTAAAAGAGCTAGAGCTAAAAATAGAAATACCTTAAAATGACTTTTTCTCATGTTTCTATGGATGGATTATTACCAAACTTGGTTTTTAGCATCTTTGGATAGTGTTCTGTCAGATTTGTGAAAAAATAATGGTTGGCCCCAATTAGGGGCCGCTAGAGCAAAAAATAGAAATACATTTTAACGTCTTCTTTTCATGAACCAATGGATGGATCATCACCAAACCTGGTCTGCAGCATCCTTAGATGGTCCTTTCTCAAGTTTGCTCAAATGAATTTGGTCGGCCCCTTTTAGGGGCCGCTAGAGCTAAAAATAAAATACCTTAAAATGACTTTTTCTCATGTTTCTATGGATGGATTATTACCAAACTTGGTTTTAAGCATCTTTAGATAGTGTTCTATCAGATTTGCTGAAATAAAAATGGTTGGCCCCAAATAGGGGCCGCTAGAGCTAAACATAGAAATACCTCAAAATGACTTCTTTTCATGAACCAGTGGTTGGATCATCACCAAATTTGGTCTGTGGCATCCTTCAGTCATCACAAATATTCTTTTGTAGTATCCTTTGATGGTCCTTTATCGAGTTTATTCCCATTATTTGCCCACAAGTGTACCTTTATTACCTTTTTAGTAACAAGTTAATTAATATTTATTCTGGTGAGCGATGCAGGGCCATCATGGCCCTCTTGTTTGTGTTTTTTCTCTACAAACTTTGTCTGAAATTTTTACTTCAAGAAAACTATATTTAGCTAAAATTAAAATGATGTATAACTCTTGGTGATGCATTAGTTGTCATTCTTCTTCTGATTATCACTTGCTAACAGAGGAATGAGTTTGGTAAGTAAAAATTCAGAGGTTATGAATTTTTTGCTTATCTTGTCAATCGAAAGAAAAAAGTATCATCTAGATATTTAATTTTTGTGTCACATAATGATTACATTCAGAAATACCATTTGTTGAAATGTTGCTATGTGAGAAAGCTGTCAAGATGCCTTTCTGAAGATAGGTGGTTCTTCCCAGGTGTATGCGTAGGGTCTTCTCCCACCATTAAAAGATGGAAAAGTCAGTATATGACCCTGGCTGTTGGAGCAACCTTTACCCCCACCTCACAAAATAGGCACTTAAAATGATAATGGACAAAATTTATTCATGTCTTAAATCCAAATCTTGGGAATCTTACAATTAGTTGATATGTGACCTGGTTGGAAAGGTTCATTTAATAGATTAGCCATAATTCCTTTTCCTTTTTTTCAGACAAATCTCCATGTAGGACTGGTTATATCTTCAGTGTTGATGGATGTGTTGGTAAATAAAACCTTACTTTCTTTGATTTTTCCTCCTCATTGTGAATTTCTATGTTTCTCCATATTTCTTGTGTTCACATCAGATCGAAGGTATTTTCCTCCCCTCAAAAGGTTGTACAATCACACCTCTGTGCATTAAAAATTAAATGTTTAACTGCTCCTGTTGAATTGAATCACCTTAAGTACCACAATTTACCAATGAAATTACATGTAATTAATGACTTGATGTTTTAAGTGCATTTGAACTTCTTAGGAAAATGTGGTATTTCAAATGTTATGATGGTCATTCTGTGTAACTACATGTAACTTCAAATACTGACAAGTAATTTTGCAACAGTTATCTACACGATTTCTACAAATGAGGAAATAATTATTTTTTATCAGTAATTTATTGAACTTAATATAAAATTATTCTATGCTCAACTAATTTACAATTCTGCTATAATACATGTATTTCCAAACTGAACTGATTGAACGTGATACTAATATGATGTAATAAAATAATATAATTTGATAAAATGTAATCTTTTCCTGTAGACATCAATGAATGTACAAGATTTCCTGGACAATGTAAAGGTGGAGGTACATGTGTGAATAGTGAAGGTTCATTCATGTGTGTGTGTCCTGATGGTATGACTCTTGACTCCACAGGTCTTACCTGTATTGGTAAGTTCATTCAACTGTCAGAGCTGTCTTCTTAACCATTTCCTCATAAGCATATTTAGGAATATTCCAAATTCAAATAATAATTAAATATACAAAACATCAATCTGTTTCAGAAAATTGTGTTATTTTTCTCTGAGTGGAAACCATTGTGGCAGAAGTAGCTGTTGCTCATTACAAGCAATGACTTCATTTGTCACAATGTTTCCAAAAGTCGTCTGCATCAGATGTGGGAAATGCGGTATTATGAGGCAAAGGGTTAAACAATGTCAAAGAGTGAAAAGTATCAGGGATAACCAATGACTGCAGAAGGAATAAATATATTTATTTGTTTTATATGTGTCATTGTCACTGGGGTTTAATGCCATTTTTCAACAATATCTCAGTTATATACGGCGACTGGTTCACCTAACCAGTTATGGACTGCATACTAACCAGTACTAACTCTCCCTTCCACAAAGAGCTGGCAACTTCTCCACATATGGAGGAAATTAACATTTTTGTTAAATTATTATTGAAGGGTATGACCAGGATTTGAAACCAGATCTCCGGGTTACAAGTCCAGTGCACTAACCACTGGACCACTGTTGTGGCCTAATAAAAATATATACAAATTATCTACTTTACATTGATAGGCTTGAAAATACTTCTTGATATGTTTTGTTTAGATACAAGAAAGTCAAGTTGTTACCTTGAATACAGACGTGGAAGATGTTCCATGGGGCTAGATGGTCTCTATACCAGATCTAAATGTTGTTGTACATTGGGTCAAGCTTGGAGCCAGCAATGTGAACCATGTCCATCAGTGGGAACTGGTAAGAATGTTTCATCATCAAAGTTTCATCATTGATCAGTTAGCTTTTATGACCATGAAACCAGTCTGTGATGTTCATTCAACTAAGTTCTTCCTAGTTTCTCTACTTAGACCAATTTTTCTATTTTGAAAATATCCTTATTACTGTGAGAATTGAACTTGAAAAATTCTATTTGAGCTTGCACGATTCTGCTCAATAAAAGCATTCTCTTGTGTAATTGACTTTGTAAAATCAGAAAAATGTGTGAATTTGATTATTATTTATTCTTGTAAGAAGTCAAATACCTGTGTTTAAAATCACCTGTTTATTATGATCACCTGTTCACTGCATTAATTGATAAATTGAACAAATTAACCTCTAAATGAAGGTTAATTGTACATAAAATCCAAGTGACATGTACATGTATTTCTTTTCCTTGGAAGCAGGTTTTACTTTGAGTCTGCAATTGTTTGAGTCTAACATTGTTAAGAAACACAATGATTTGTGTATGAGATAAATGTGCATAATATGATGCGGTTTATATTCTCTGAAACGTCTTTCATTGTTTGAATAGGGAAGTCTGACTGAAATTATTGTTTTATTTAAAGACTTATTTGTGTGTTCAAAAAGTAATTTATGATTGAATTTTGAATGTGTAGAAAAATGTTCATGCTTCAAAGTGTTTCCATTCAGTATGATACAAATTTACTTTCTTTTTGTAAATTATCTAAATTTGATCTATTTTCTCTTTATTAGTACAGTTTTTTTTATTGTTTTGACCTTGGATAGCAGTGTATGTGAATTTACATATTACTAGCGCAGATGACAGACAAACTTGACAGCATTACTCAACCAGACAAAATTTTACTGGCCCACAGTATATATTGTCAGATATTGCCACTAAATTCAAAAGATTTTTTCCTGACTTGAAGGCCAGGTACTCTCTGAATCTAACAGACTTTGTCAAAAACTTTCTCAGAGGATTCTGAGGTATGTAAAACATTTGTGTTGACTGATATATGTACAAATGTGTACTCTTACAGATGAATTCAGTGCCCTGTGTCAGACTGGAGATCGTATCAGAGATGTGAACGAGTGTAGAGAATTCCCTGACATTTGTAAGAATGGCCAGTGTAGAAATACACCAGGAAGTTTTACATGTGTCTGTGACTCTGGATATGCTCTTGATTCCAGAGGTGTCAATTGTACCGGTAAGTGAACAGGACTGGTAGTATGTGAAGTGAATAGAATTTGTGAAGTTTTTGACTGACTTTGGCATTGGGCAGGGGTATTTTGTTACAGTTAGGCACTCTTGTTCACTGCTATATTCTGAACAGTTATGAAACTTGCAATGCCTGGTTTCCTGGTCTTTTATTAATGATAGACTATTTATTCTTGAAGTCGGTCATAATATATGGTTGTTTTTTTTTCTATTCAGAATTTCTTAAATTTCTTAGTTCATGAAACAGTCCACAAATTTTATTTATGCATATTGCTTATATGGAGATGACTGAATAATGACTGCCTGGGTAACCAGCTTCAGTTTAAATCTGTGCTTAGGTTGTTTTTAGCTCACCTGAGCACATAGTGAATCTTCATCTTTATCTTGTAGACATAGATGAATGTAGAATCTCTGCAGCAATATGTGCCAATGGTCGATGTGTGAATACACCTGGTGCATTTAAATGTGTCTGTGATGAGGGATATGAAGCTGTCATGCTTGCCCAGATGTGTATGGGTAAGGTTTTCTTCATTTCTTATTGTGATCAGATTTTCTGAAAAGATATATAAATGTAAAAACAAGGAACCTAATTTTTTTTTGAGATTGTTCATTAATGGTGAGCTTTATTTGACATGTTTATTCAACATTCAATGACATAAATTTAAATTGTACTTATACATGAATGTATCTATGAGACTTCAGTTTAAGCTTTACTCACATATTTTCCTTATGGGTCTCTGTAATAACAAGTGTTTTATTTCCAAAACTAATCTATTAAACAATTATTCAACAATTTCTTCAAAATACATGCATGCCTGTTTACTAAAAAAACTTGCTAACCTTATATCACCTGAGATTTAGTCTCCATACTTTGTTTAATACAATATAGATATTAATGAGTGTACACAAGAAGAAGTGATGTGTCGAGGTGGTAAATGTGTGAATACTGAAGGTTCTTACAAGTGTGAATGTCCACCTGGCCTTAACCTTAGAGCTACAGACAGTGGTTTCAAATGTGTTGGTAAGATGTGCAGTCTTATTGCTATGCTTTATTCTTTGTTAAAATTATTAAATCTGTTAAAAAAACGAATAATTCATTTTATTATATTATTTCAAATAATGGACTCAAATCGAAAGAAATTTGTTGAATTCTCAACTAGAAGAAATAATGCAAGAAAGATAATTAATGTTGAAATCTAAGCTAAATTTGTAGTCGCTTCTCTTACAGATATTGATGAATGTTCGTCAAGCAGTAGTATCTGTTCTAATGGATTCTGTGAGAACACATTAGGTGGATATCAATGTAGATGTAACCAAGGATTTCAATCTAATGCAGACAGGACAACTTGTACAGGTAGAGATGACTTCATGGTTACACTCTGATAGTTTGTTGTAACCTGTAGCTGAGAGTCATGGGCAGGTTGGCTATGCATTTTAGTTTAGGTCATGTTAAAAATACCCTACACACCGTTCTATACCAGACTGTAAAAATGTTAGTAATGTCTGTATGAATATGATCAGATGATATGCAAGTGCCCATGATCAAAATACTAATAGAATAACCATATATGAAATAAAATAAACCTGTGACATAAAATTCTTAATTTATGCTAAATACTGAATGGCTTAGATGTTAAATTTGAAATTTGCTAAATTAGGTTATTATTTAACATAAGTATTTGCACATTAAAATGTTATGTTACAGGTTCTATGAAATGGTACTGAGTGACTGCTCTTTCTGGAGCCTTCTTAAAAAAAGATTATTGTTTTTACTGTTTTGTTGAACTAGCTAGTTATCAAATTATTACTAAATCATTAAATGAAAATTACTTTATGTACTGAAATACACAGATATTGAGTTTTTATACTTTTTCCATATTCATGCTTTTTAGCTTGTCTGTTATAGGTCACTTGGAATGCTTGATTATCATGATAAGGTGCAGTTGCAAGACACAGGTACTCTGCAGAACTCTAGTTTATATAATTTTTATTATTAATTCATTTAAACTATTGTGAACACATTGAAGGTTTGATATTAGTTCCCATCAAAGGTTGGGCTTCATTTGTGTTTTAGACGTGGATGAATGTGCTGATCAGAATGGTGGCTGTAAATCTGTCTGTGTTAATACTCCTGGAAGTTTTTCATGTGGTTGTGAAGCAGGGTATATACTACAACCTGATGGTAGATCATGTCTGGGTAAGATTTTTGTATTTATTTTCTTCATTTATGCTCAGTTCGTTCCACCTTGCTTCATGATGGAAATATTAAAATGGTATTTCTATTAAAACACATTCTTTGGAAAAGTGCTTTTGTTGTCAAATCCACCTATTATGCTTTAAAATAAAATAGACATATAATATTATGCAGGACGAAGACATAAAGTCCTATTTCCTGATTCAATTGGCATTACACTGGTTAGCTTTGTAGATGAACTTCACTGCTTACAAATTTGAGCTTGTAGTACTGAATAGTCCATAACTTATAGAAGACATTCATTCTCTGTGATTGGGTCCTTGAAGTTTGTGAAGGGTAAAAGTTGTACATAATAAAATATAAGACATGGTTGAAAAAATTGTTCGTTTTTTACCTTCACAACTGTAAAAGTGTTGTTTTTATACCCCACATTAGTAGATGGAAGAGCCTAAAAACAACACAGATTGACTTGTCTGTTCATCTGTACATTCATCCATATGAGCTCAACAAGACTTTACTGTTTCTCTTGTCGATTTGACAGTTACACAGTTGTTGCTTGGACTATTCCATCCATGTCATCCAGCCTTGATTTGACCTTGAACTTGACTGGATTTGGCCTTTTAAATAAGCTTTTTCTTGATAAACTAGATTTTACCATTTTGTCTAGCATCAACACTGCTTACTAGAACACTTTTATACTTATACAGTTGTTGCCTTGGACCATTCCCAATCCACCAATATTGCCTACATGGAGTTTATACAACAATTATGTACATTTATATATTTGAAACTTCTATTTTTACTCATTGACTTCATTTAGATTAGAAATCTTTTGTCAAGCATGCCACTGGAGCATATGTGTTTATTTTCATTTACAGATTACAATGAGTGTAAAGAGGATGGTGAGATATGTAATGGTGGTAAATGTACAAATACACCTGGTGGATACAGATGTACATGTATTGGTGGTTTGCGACCTTCTCGTGACATGAAACAATGTATTGGTATGATTTGTTTTGTTTTTTTCACTGGGATTTAACATAGCATAAACAGCAAGGGCCATAGGCCACTTTTCCAGCTTTAATGCTGGAGGAAGACCCCAGGCTTACACCTGGGTAGAACCTTGGTAATTGCCTTCAACCTCCATTCACTTCGTGAACTATGCAAGCACTTACCTTGTACATTTAATGAGCATTCAATGACTGAACCTCTGCTTACAGGTTTTTCAAAACCCATAAGTTAACACATGGTCAGCCTATGTTGGGTCATTTAGCAATTAAGTGATCTTTAAAATATTTAACTATTAATTTTACCTTGTGAACAACACACAAGTTTTATTCACATGTAAAGTTAAGATATGGTGTTACTTATTAAAAAAATTCTTTGTTTATCATATTAAAAACAATTTTTTTCACTGGGTTTAATGCCATTTTTCAGCAATATTTCAGTTATATACGGTGACTGGTTCACCTAACCAGTTTTCCTGGACTATATACTTACCAGTTCTAACTTAGCCTACCACAAAGAACTGGCAACTTCTCTGCATTGGGAGGAAAATCAACATTTTTGTCAAATTTTCATAGAAGGGTATGACCTGCTACTGGACCACGGTTGCAACCATCAAGAACAAAGTAATAATTAAAAGAAAATGGGTTGGGACCTTGATGAAAGTTTGACCAATGATATAGCTGTAATAAAACAATTATAAGCAGAAATATTTAATCAATAATTTTTGTAAACTTGTAGAAGCCATACAGGAGATTAACTTTGCCTACTTTGATGTGGCTTATAACTAATTACAAAATTTAAGATGATGTCCATTGAAAAAAGATTGTCTGTAGAAATTGGTATTCAAAACTATGTAAAATTTGATAGATGAGAAAACAAATTTATTTGCTATTAATAACTTAAACATAGCATTTTTGTGTGTCAAGCATTTATGTTTTGAAAGATCATGATAGACAATTTGATAAAAAGCAATTTTATAATACACTAGCAGAGAAACAGATAACTTTTCACATCAATTGGGTAAATACCCACTGATTTGAAAATAAGTGGGTATTTGGATTTTTCAATTGGGTAATAATTTTTCTGATACCCTGTGATTTTAAATTATTTGGGTATTTTGGTAAGAAATGTAAACAACATACCTTTTACAAACATTTACTGTAACAATGTGGCTTTAAAGTAGATGTTCTTGGAATCGAAATTAAAAATGAAACTAATTTGTGTCACATCCCTTGTGCACAGAAACCTTATAACTTAACTGTTCAATGTTATTTATGATTTGTTGACCTTCTTGGATCTCACAATAATTTATAACTATTACTAAACTGTCAGAAACTTTTTAACCTAACAGTTATAACTGTTCAATTAATTATGATTTGTTGTCCCTCTTTGAGTCTCAACTATATCTTAACTTGTGCATCACTTGATTTTACACCGACTCGCAGTGCGTCCGAAAAATCAAGCATCTACAGTACTTGATCGATGTTTAAACTGTGGCTCTCCTATCCGAATATTTACTCCTCGCCAAAAAGAAAATTGTTTATTTTTGATAATATGTAAGAAGTTCATTTTCGTAACTAAGGAAGGTGTGTTTGATTCGGCATTAAGCCGACAAAACATGTCGTGTTCCTTTATGTTATATGTTTGTGAAAAACATTAAACTGGTGAAATGCACTCACACTATTTACGTAATGATTATTTGACATTTATCAAAAGTTAAAACAATTATTTTTGTTAGTTAATCATAACAAGTTTTCTATTTGTAAAAATATGATCCGAGCATCGGGAAAGTGAAAGCAGAAACGGGTGCGCCCCTAAACTTCCGGTTTTATTGTTTACATCATACTAGCGTTTTTTCGCCCATGATTCGAGTCAGAGAAGAGTTTGTGAGTTTCCAAAACGTTTTGTCAATACTGGTTGAAGAAAGCCCCGAACATCCTTTTAGTGTATACTTGCGCAGCGTCATGATTTTGTTTGCGTATCCCGATATTTTATAGGTTTTTTATACGCACCACATTAATTTTCGATGGGTATTTGCCTAACTTGTTTTGCGTATTTACGCAAATATGCTGCTTATCTGTTTCTCTGACTAGGAATTGTATTATTTTATATTGAATAATATTTAAAGCATTTCATGACTGCATTTTATACGTTGTTCCATATGTTTTACAGATGTGGATGAGTGTTATGAGAATAGTCGACTCTGTGAAAATGGTGTTTGTATAAACAACCATGGTTCTTACACTTGTTCCTGTAATAATGGTTTTGATACAACAGAAGTTGATTACAGGTGTACTGGTAAGTGGCTTTCTATCCATATACCTAATATATTTATTTGTTTATTTATTAATATGATTATTATTTCATATTTCTCAGCATATGCATATTCAGCAAATGAAAACATCTTATGTCCCATGGTTCCTTTTCAAATGCTTTTTTATTAAAAAAGTTGAATGTTAGAATTTAATACTCATATGTTAATAGACACTTTGAAATTAAAAAAGTCATCCCAGAGCTAAGCTTACTTTGTTCTGTGATATGAAATGTACTATTTACTTTCAGATATAGATGAATGTACCACTGGACAAGGTCTCTGTGACACTAATGCTAATTGTTACAATTTGCCTGGTACATATAGATGTGAATGTTTGCCAGGTTTTGAAGGGGATGGTTTTACTTGTAGAGGTAAGATACCGACATATTGAGCAGCTTTATCTTAATATTATGATAAGAATATTGACCAGTAGATTTGGTCATCTGCATTACACTTAATGCCCTTGTCAGTCAGTATGTACTTGTTTCACAGTATGTGATGAGTGATATGAGAAACAAAAGATTTTGTATCTTATATCAGTGTATAAATTGTGGCTTATAAGACATATTCCTTAACCATGAGCAGACACTTTGCAGTCAGTCAGCTGTTGTGGGGTTGATGGACTGATAGTAATAATTCAAAAAGTTGAAAACAACATAGGACATTCAAAACTGCTAGTAATCTTTTGGAACAAGCCTGAAAATGTTTAAAGTAATATTTGTGCGAACATTGTTTATACAATAAAGTGGTCTTATTATCAAGCTGGGTTGAAGTATAAAAGAAATACTATGCTCATTTTATTTAGGTGGTTGTAATGTTTCGGTTGTTGTTATATTTAAGTGGTTGCTAAGTTAGGTTTTACTGTAATTGCAGATGTGAATGAGTGTCGTCGTGAAGGTATGTGTGCAACAGACGCTGTATGTGTGAACAAAGATGGCAGCTATGCTTGTATTTGTAATGAAGGATTTACTGGTGATGGATTTGTCTGTGAAGGTAATTTTTGGTCAGCATCATTGAATTTAACATCAAAATATATCTCTGAATTTCTCATCTGAAAAATCTGTGAGACCTGATTTTGAAATCAGTTTCTTATTATGTATGCCCCCTTTGAAGAAGTGGGGGTATATTGCTTTGCACATGTCGGTCAGTCAGTTGGTATTTTAGTCAGTCCGTCTGTAGACCAGAGTTTGTCTGATCAATAACTAGTGAACACTTGCACATACGACCCACAAATTTGGTATGGAGGCTGGTTGTGTCTTGTAGATGACCTCTATTGATTTTGTGTTCAGTTGGTCAAGGTCAACATGTCTTGGCTACTAAAAGCTTGTCCGATCAATAACTAGAGAACACTTGAGCATACGACCCGTATGTGATTTGGTATGGAGGTCGGTTGTATCTTTTAGATGTCCCCTATAAATTTTGTGGTTAGTTGGTCAAAAGTCAATTTCATCATGTCCTTGGCTTCTAAAAGCTTGTCCGATCAATAACTAGAGAATGCTTTGACCTACTACCAACAGAATCGGTGGGGAGGTTGGTTGTGACCTTTAGATGACCTCTACTGATTTTATGGTCAGTTGATCAAAGGTCAAGGTCACCGTGTCCTTGACCACTGCAAAAAGCTTGTCCAATTGGTAACTAGAGAATGCTTGACCCTACAGCTGACATATTTGGTGGGGAGGTCAGTTGTTGCCTGTAGATGACCCTCTATTGATTTTGTGGTTCGTTGGTCAAATGTCAAGGTCAACATTTCCTTGGCCACACAAAGCTTGTCCATTCAATAACAAAAGAATGCTTGGGCATACATTCCTTAGATTTGGTATGGGTGTTTGTCTGGACCAATAAATAACCCCTATTGATTTTAAGTAGTCTGAGTCAAATGTCAAGTTTATAATGACTGGTCAATGTTATAATGACCTTAACAACAAAAAGCTTGTCTAATCAATAAGAAGAGAATACCTTGGCCAACAGTCCTCTGAATTTGTATGGGTGTTTGTTGTGACCAGTAGATGACCCCATTTCATTTTGAGGTCAGCAGGTCAAGGTTAGCTTAACCCGGACCACTAAAAACTTGTCTGACTGATAACTAGGGAACACTTGGTCTGGCCTGCTGCCCGTAGATTTCGTAGTAAATCAGTCGGTGAAAAATGATGAATTTGATTGATGTTAGGGGGGCATTCATGTTTCACAAACATCTCTTGTTCAAACTTGAATCAAATGTCAACAGACTCCCTCAGAATATTCTCAGGGACCAATTTGAATCAGATTTCTGATAACATAAAATAATAAAAATTTAAATACATCTGTTAGAAGGAATCTATTGATTTTGAAATATATCCTTATGAATCTAATTACATACAACTTTCAAGGAAAAGAATAAAAATCTCTGAAATTCTGACTTGAAATAAAAATTGGAATTATGTTAAGAGTTTTGGCAAAATGTCTTATTTGTTAGATTAGATTTTTTTACTTGAATTGGAGAAATGTTTAACCTTGTGATCAATAGGATGAAAAAATATGTAGGATGATGCAATGTTTTTGATGTTGTTTTATTGTCAGATCATTTGGTATAGGAAAATAGAATTCTAGATGTTACTGTTCATTTAAATATGGAATAAATTGTCCCATAAAGAAATAGAAAGACTGAAATAATGAATGATAAAGTTAACAGTATGTCATTTTAAATTTGAAAAGCAAGTTTTTTTTAAAGTTAAGCGTTGTAATTGACTTACTGCATTGATATTTCTTTTAAGATGTGGATGAATGTTCCCTGGATTCTAGATTGTGTCAGAATGGGCAATGTTATAATTTCCCAGGTAGTTTTAGATGTGTCTGTGAGATGGGATTTGCTTCATCAGAGGATGAGAAGGAATGTGAAGGTAAGTCTGTTATTGGTGCAGTTTGAGTTGATGTGTACATATTGATTGATAAAGTGCCTGTAAATACCCAGTGTTATCATACCCCACAAACAAAGTTTTCAGGGGATGTTACTGAAATCACCCTGGTTTTGGTTGGTCGGTCGGTCGGTTCCATGGTCTGTCCCATTTTGTGGGGGAATATTTAATCACAATTCAATGACATCTGTGAATTAATGGGAATAAAAATTTCCTGGCTTTCTGTGCCCTATGATATGTATACTGGAAGAGGTGTTTGTTGAGCTACCTAATCTCTGATGAGATTTATGTTCTGTTGAATGTCAATTTAAGTGCGTAAGTCTCCAAACTGAGAAATATTGGAAGTCTCATTATAAGTTTATGAAATATTGTTTTTTATCCTAATTATTCAAAAGATGTCTATGTAAGTAATTAACTGTTGAACAGAGTGCAGGAATGGTTTCTCCTGATGCTGAGATGTAAATATCTTTCATATGTTAGCTGTTCAAATGTTTAAATGCTTCTAAAGTATGGTTTTGTTCTGAATGATTTTATGATGTTTATATTTTGTACTGTCAGATATCAATGAGTGTGAAGTTTTCTCCAGACTTTGCACCAATGGACAATGTGAAAATCAACCTGGTAAATTCAGATGTAACTGTGATAAAGGATTTAAGTTAGACTCTACTGGTGGAAATTGTACAGGTTAGTAGTTTGTAGTTTTCAGACTTTATATCATCATCATAATTCTATATTTTCTATCATAGAGCTATGTTCTTCAAAGATTTCCTTTTTGATTTAAATTTGGTAAGTTTCGTCATTGTAAATGACTACTTTTTAAAACAAAGTCATCAAAAAGTGATGAAATTGACTTTGTCTGCCCTCACACAAATACAGGGTTTGCACAGGCTTGAAAAGTTCTTGAAAATGAAGGGTTATCTTGAAAAGTGCTGTCTTGAAATGTACTGGAAAATCAATCAGTAGCCTTGAAAAATACTTGAATTTAAATTGGTTGACAATGACAAATATTAACTAAGAATTCAATCTGCAAATTAAATGTTATAGTCTGAACCCGAGGCTATAAAAATGTCATGTACTATAAAATCTTAATTACGTTATTCAGAGCAGAGTATTAAATGTTGGAAACCATAAGACTAGATTTTTCTTTGTTACTAATTATAGATCATCTGCAGAGGCATTACATGCGATACATCATCAGCAATGAATTTCATTTCAAAATAAGTTGCACTCAGATGAATGACACGTGGAAATGACATCACAAATTGCACAATTGTCATTTTAAGATTACAACATACCATTAGTTGATACAACTCATAATTTTTACATGTGTATCAAAGATGAAATTTATTTCATCTACTGCTGTGTACAAAGATGGGAGGGCATTACTTAACAAGCAGCAGTGATCTAGGTTAAAGAGTTCAGTATATTATGATATAATCTTGCTATTCCTTTTAGTTTTCCCTATTTTGCACCTCAGCATTAATGTAGGTCATTGCTTGGTTTTCTATTTACACGATTAGGTTGGCAACTTCTCTACATATTGAGGAAAATCGACATTTTTGTCAAATTTCCATAGAAGGGTTTGACTTACTGCAACCGAGATTTGAAACCAGATCTCTGGGTTACAAATCCAGTGCACTAACTGCTGGACCAAGGTCATGCCCTAGTGTTATTTTAAGCATACAACACTTCCGAATACGAAAATATTTGAGTACTAAAAGGACTAAAATGTTCATACAATGTTAATGTTTTGTAATTTACTACTGTTGACATAAGTGAAGTTAATTATGGCATTTAGATGAATTTCAGAGATAAAAAAGACCCAATAATGACTTGAAAAGGTAGGTATCCTTTCAACAGTCCTTGAAAATATGTATTTATGTCCTGGAAAAGTCCTTGAATTTTATAAGTACTTGTCTGTATGAACCCTGTAATATCTGGGAATTAGTTAATTAGATTCCATCCATCCCTCATCAGATAATTTAGAGGGTCACATTTTGTTACAGTTTGGTACTCCTGTTGTTTCCTGTTTTAGATATAAATGAGTGTGATAATAAGGAGAACTGTTTGTTTGGTACATGTGTGAACACTCTTGGTGGTTATGAATGTATATGTCCTCCTAACTATGAACTCAACCCATCAGGATCTGGCTGTATAGGTGAGTTTACTGTATAATGTAGGATGTTAATGGTATGTATGATGGTATTATAATATGTGAAATTCTGTTCTTGTGTTTAATTAATTCAAATGTTAAGAAACATTATCCCTTACATTATTTCAAAACATATTTTTTATGGTTATGAAAGTTGTTCAGTGTTGCTGTTTAAATTATTAGAAATTGAATTGTCAAACTAAAAGAATCTTTTTGTTTATATTAGCACAAATTTCATACTTCCTAAAAGTAAAATTTTCATGGAAATCAGCTGGGAGTTCTACCTTAGTTTTACTGTTAGTTTGCTTGTTTTCAGACTTACGTCGAGGATATTGTTATTTTGATGTTACGCAACAGAGACGTACTGGTAGATGTGACAGAATTATTGCCCGAGATATTACAAGAGGAAAATGTTGTTGTTCTATAGGCAAGGGCTGGGGAGAAAATGAAGGATTCTGTGACCTGTGCCCCAGAAATAATACAGGTAAACTTTTTATTCAGTTCTTTTATTATGTTCATTTGGTTTTCCTTCTTGTCAGTTCTTTATGACTTTTGTTTGATTAAGTTATGTTATTATATATGGTAAAACCTTGGTTATTTGACAACTGAGTATCCTAATACCCGGTAATATCCAAATCATTTTCACGGTTCCAAATTTTGACTCTATATGTTTTAAATAAAAAGAACCATAGATATATGAATTGAATTTTACGAATACCTGGTGTTATCCGAATACATTATTTTGTCCCTATTATTGCGTATGCACATATTTTCACAACTATTATTCGAGATCGTCAATTGATAACAATAGCCTTTTGTTAATCCACCGGCACATGACAAATGACGCATAACATCCATTCATGTACAAATTGTGTAACAGCTTCGTACGTTTACTGATTTGTTTGCTGAGTGTTTGCCTAATTGTCTGTATTAATGGTGAGTTAATTGTAAGAAAATGTGCATCGTCATTAAAGTTGTTCATATTGTTTGTAATGGTTTTTATGCTAACTATTTCAATATTTACTGTGATCTGTATAAAATGATATGCATTTCATTGTTTAAGCCATTCCAAATCAGAAAAGGAATCCAAGCACTATTACACATGTTTGCATACAAGTTAACTCTTTTGTAATGAACAGACAATCTGCAACATCATTTTCTAACCAGTACTGAATATATTATACTGAAATGGATTATTTGAAACCATGGATTATCCGAATGATTTTTTCGGTCCCAAGCATATTTGAATAATTGGGGTTTAATTATATTTCACAATTTTATAGAGGATGTTAATAAAAATTGTCAGCTCAAGGAAACAATCTACTCATCATTTTTTTGCTATTAGAATCTTTACTGATCATTAAATCATTCAGATCTGCCTCAAAAACATTGGCAAATTGTTAAGTCCTCATTTTGAAAACCAATCATAGTGGTTTCCTGTAGTATTTGCTTTGAGCTATGATGTCACTGCATTGTTTACTTACACCTTTGCTGGCTTCTGAAGCCTTAACATGATGAGTTAATGATATTTTGGTCTGAACAAAAAGATATTTTCAAGTAGAATCTAAATCCAAAACCAGTTTTATGAAGATCTGTGGTAAATAAAGGAAAAAATGATTTAAGGTAGCGTAAGTGTATATCTGTTTAAACTGTACACATATCTTGTTTGGGCTTGTGACATTAAATGGTGTTTATAAAAATTGTTGCCTGCTTAGTTGTAGACAATTTTGCATTGGAAACACTGGTGAGGTATAATAAGAAATAATTAATTGTTTATTACAAAAAGACAATATTGAAATTTTTATTATTATTATCATTTTATGTACATTTGAATTCTAAATTTCTCAATTTGCTAGCAAAAAGGAACAAACTTGACATATTCTCATTCAAACATTGATAACTTAATGTATTTCTAGATACCTGGTCTCGTCTTGCTCCCTTTCAAAGAAGTGGGGGTATATTGTTTTGCACATCGATCAGTCAATTGATGTCAATCAGTCCATCTGTAGACCCGACTTTATCCGATCAATAACAAGTTAACGTTTACACATAAGACCCACAGATTTGGTTTGATGGTTAGTTGTGTCTTGTAGATGACCCCTATTGATTTTGTGTTCAGTTGGTCTAAGGTCAAGGTCAACATGTCTTGGCTACTAAAACTTGTCCGATCAGTAACTAGAGAATGCTTGGGCATACGATCCAGAGATTTGGTATGGAAGTTGGTTGTGTCTTGTAGATAACTACAATAGATTTTGTGGTCAGTTGGTCAAAGTTCAAGGTCACCATGTCCTTGGCTACTAAAAGCTTGTCTGATCAATAACTAGAGAACACTTTGACCTACAACTCACAGAATTGGTGGGGAGTTCGGTTTTGTCTTGTAGATGACCCCTGTTGATTTTATGGTCAGTCTGTCAAAGGTCAAGATCACTGTGTCCTTGACCACAACAAAAAGCTTGTCCAATCAGTGACTAGAGAATGCTTGGGCATATGGTCCAGAGATTTGGTACAGATGTTAGTTGTGTTCCTGTAGACTACCCTGACAGATTTTGTGGTCAGTTGGTTAAAGTTATAGGTCACCATGGCTTTGACCACTTAAAGCTTATCCAATCAGTAACTAGGGAATGCTTTGGCCTACAGTCCACAGAATCAGTGGGGAGATAGTTGTGGCCTGTAGATGACCCTCTATTGATTTTGTGATCAGTTGGTCTAAGGTCAAGGTCACAGAATAGGTGGGGAAGTTGGTTGTGGCCTGTAGATGACCCGTATCGATTTTGTGGTCAGTTGGTGAAAGGTCAAGGTGACCATGCCCTTCACCACTAAGAGCTTGTCCAGAGGGGCATACATGTTTCACAAACATCTCTTGTTCAATATCAACTATGAATTTGCTAGCATTACTTTCATGAGTAAAAGTCATTTTAAGTCCTGTGTGATAGTTGCTGCATGTTTACTTATTTTTATTTCAATATTAAACATTTCAGATGAGTACAAGACTTTATGTATTGCTGAAGATGGTTTTGTTCCTAACACCAACACTCTGCTACCTGAAGGTAGATATATTTCACTTATGTGGTCTCAAAGTTCTCTGAGTCAATCTCACTGGGATCTGGAGTCCAATAATTGTATCTTAATATCTGGTATAGATTGTAGAAAACTAGTTCACTAAATTTTCCAGGGATTTTTTTGCACTTTATGGCCCTAGGCCTAAATTAAAATACTATTAGTTTACCATTTCTGACCCACCCACCAAAAAACTGTCAGTCTGAAGAATTTATCACTATAAATTGAATGCATATCATTTTTAAAATTTCCTTTTCACATTATTGAAAATATTTCCTCTAGTTTCATGGTCAATTTACACATACACATTACAAAAAATAATACTGCAACTGGCCCAGTCCTTAAAACTGTTGTTGGCAATGGCCAACAAGCAATTTTTTGAGGCCGGCCTTATCTTTCTCAGTAATTATATGTAGCAGTATGGCTTATTACAATTTGACTTACTGTTTACTTCAAAATTAAAATTATTTGTGTCTCAGACACAAATTGTCTTGTTGCATTGTTATTTTATCAATCTCATATCAATTTAATGTTAATTGGACCAAAATGTCAACTTACAGTATATTTCCATTTAATGATTTTCAGATATTGATGAATGTCAGATATTCCCTGATATATGTGTGAATGGCCAATGTAAGAATACATTCGGAAGTTTTGTGTGTATTTGTCCACCTGGACATAGATTTGATGAATCATCACTAGAATGTGTTGGTAAGTCAGATGTGTATTGTAATGCCAATAAGAAGGTTATTTCTTAAATCACATTCTATGAAAATATTGTAAATTGAAAACATTTGACATAAGTTTGCTGATTCAAATAGACCAGAGATAACCACTGCAGCATATAAATGATTATATTTACTTCATAAAAGGATGGAAATTTTTAAAGCCTTGAATTTGAATATGTGTGAGAAAAGTATCAGACTTCAATTGAATTTAACTGTTATTATTTCTAAAGTCCAATGTATGATATAATGTTAAAATGTGTCGTCATATAATTTATTACAGATATAGATGAATGTGAAGAGAATCCAGGTTATTGTGGTCTTGGTACCTGTGTAAACAGTATAGGTAACTTCTCATGTCTATGTCCTGATGGGTATATGCCTATGCCTGGTGAAGGATGTATGGGTAAGTTCTGAAATGTTGCTACAAAACTTTGTTTATTCCATAATTAAAAGAAAAGAAAAAAAATTATTCCATAATTAAAAGAATAGAAAAATTGAATCTTTTTGATTGTCTACATCATTCATTCTGTTCCTCTCTCCATATGTTGTATTTACCAAGGTCCTAATGTTTATTGTTAAGAACTATCATGAACATGAAATAGATTTATGAAGGAGTTATGAGGATGCTGTATCTCTGCTTTGTTTTGTTTTCTATAAATTGGTTTTGATTTGCATGGTTTTATGGCATTTTTGTTGGTTATCAATATTTACTGATACTTTAGGGCCTCTGCGTACATTCCAGTATTAATTTAAGTGTATACCATCAGGTTTAGTGTCATTGTGTGTTTATACAGATATGAGGAAGGATGTTTGTTATGCTGCTCTGTTTAATGCAAGCCGAAGAGGTGGTCCTCCCAGATGTGAGCATCAGTTAGCTACACAGGTGACAAAAAGACAATGTTGTTGTATTGGAACTTTAGGTCAAGGATGGGGAACACCTTGTGAACCCTGCCCTGTAAGGAACTCGCGTAAGTATCATGTCATTTCTTTAATTCTTAAACTGTAGTATCTGAAGTGCAGCATTTATACTTAATGTGCTAAAGAGATTATACTAACTCTGTTTATTTTCAAGGCATTTAAATGTTTTACTTTGTGGTATCAAGATGATTACCATATACAGTAGAAACTCATTTTATCAAAGTTCAAGGGACTTCATAATATTGTTCGATATAAACAAACTTCGATATGTAAATAATCGGAGAAATTCGACAACTGTGTTTACTTTTTATTGTCGGTGTTGTAATAATCATTTAATCGTGATACTTCATGTACGGGATAGAAACGAAACACGGCATTAACATGTTCCATATATTTAAGACATGCAACATTAACATCCAAAAACACAAATAAGCAAAAACTTACACACTTATTTACACGAACTGACTTTATAATCGCCAGCATAAACAGTGATATTTTTACGTAATTGTCAATTTTGGAGTTCAATACAAAAGTATCCGATCAGGTGAGAAATTAATAGGTGTTTATTGCAGGTAAAGGTGCAAAAATTTCTTTTGTTAACTTGCGACTTAATTAGTTTGACATAGATGGTCACTGTATAGTTGAAAATCGATGTTTGGGACCGAAAATCTACTTCGATATTCAAAAATATAGAGAACAATGAATTCGAAATAAGTGCAATTTTTTGATATCCAAAAAGAAGGATAAGATTCGGGACTTTATAATTATCAATATAAGCGGGAATTTGATAAAAGCAAGTTTGATATAATGAGTTTCTACTGTACATACTTACTCATTTTTTCTTAAATTGTTTTTTTACCCTGTCTGTTTCAAAGAAAAGTCAGGCTATTAAGATTGCTTTGGCGATATTGTCAATGTGGTCATCGTTGTCGTCGTTGTTGTGCAAAAATTTTAATGTAGCCCATTACTCAAACACTTTTAAAGATATCAACACAACACTTTGATAACTTGATTATCATGACAAGGCACAGTTACAAGACAAGGAACATTATTTTGAAAGCTATATTTTTGGAGTTGTGTCCCCTTGTTAACTTAGAATTTGGGTCAAAATAAATAGAATGATGTAAAACAGATGAGCATTGGCACGGCTCTGCGTACTTCTTATATATTATGTTACATTTGGCTGTTTCCTTCAAGATAGAGAAGTAGATAACTAATCTCCATGCATGTTGGGAATATGAAAATATGTGCAGTACATCAATGGAAGCTCAAGGTTGTATTATTTGCTGTAAGACAGATGATATATTGTACCTGTTGTCCATACTGTTATCTCTACTCATATTTATTTCCATTATCATAAACTTCTTTAACCTTTTCACTGACATAAGGACGGGTATACCTGTCTGCCCCAGTTTCATCATATTTGCCTACAGGAATGGTATACCTAGTTTACACACACACCTGCCAGTGACCCCTCCAAGAAACCATGGAAAATGACCAAGAACAATGAACACCATATGGGGCCTCTCAGGACAGGTTCACCCATCCACCCCAGTTTCAGCGTATTTACCAACAGGACAGGTATACCCGTCCTGGGAAATGCTGCACAGCACCACCACCCCCAACCAACTCCTGCAATTTTCCAGTATAATCCCTGGCAAATGTGTGTAAACTATGCAATAAAATCGCTGGCAGCAAAAGGGATAAAGTTTGAATACAGAATTGGTATCAAGATATATGACCAATTTGTATATTTTTTTTTTATTTCTTGTAGGTGAATATCTAGACCTTTGTAGGCCATTAGAGACAAGAAGTAAGTTTTTACTGCTATGATAGGGTAGTTATTTTGTACCTTGTATAAATGACTGATTACTTATATCTCTGGTGTGAGACCACTGGTGTCTGAACCCATTTACAGGACTTAAAAATATTAGTAACAACTAAGTAATCAACCCCTCCTGCAATATGATGCTAATGATGTGATATCATTGTATCAAATGATAATTGATGAATACTTCTGACTCCTCTGATCACACATAAACATGTTGGGGAGTTGATCTAGCTGAGTAGAATATTATTCGTCAAAATGTTAGCATCCTCATCAGTACTAAATATTCATTCCATTGAGGTAAAAAATCATGTTATTTACAAAGATTAAATATTATACTTTCATATTTTGCAACAAAACAATCTAACCAAATACGTAAAAATAGTATTTTATTGCGATAAACAGTATACCCCTTCATCAAGTTCGCTTTATCAGTGAGAATCATCTAGTGCTGTAGGTGGCTCCATAAGGTACAATCAATACATTACTTAGTATCACTAGCATAATATTGACCTAAGAGGTTAAATTGATACTGTTAAATTAAACTTATCCATTCCAGCATCATTTATGTTTAAGTACATTTTAATGCAATTTATAGAACTAGAGCATTTTTAAATTGCCAGTATATTAATATTGTTAGATTTAGCTAACGAATATCATTGCTTCAATATTTCATTGACATAATCAATTAACCGATTTTATTTTACTGTAACCTTTAATTAAAAAAAAGCTGTTCATCTTTGGTGATACAGTGAAAACCACACCGAACAAACTATAGTGTAGAAAATGCGGTAACGTCTTATAAATATCAAATAATTGTTGATTACATGTGAAGATAATTATCTGACACTTTTATTTTTAATTTCATGCTAAGAAAAAAATGCAGTAGGTGTTACTTTTTAATAAAGATTGCCACTTTGTTAGCTGATGAATTTCAAATCAGTTTTCGATATTTTGTAGCAGGAATGCTTATCTATATTTGTTGTAATATATCCTTATAGACAGAGTAGTTATCATCAGTCAAAAATAAGTAAATTATGTGTGATAGAGAAGACTAATCAAGGATAATATTTGTTTCAAATTACTCGGTAATGGACTCTGTATAATGGGTTTATTTATGTATACAATTATGGTTTACTTTTTAAAACTATAAATTGGTGAAACTTGATATCACCAAATAGCCACTTACACCACATTAACGTAGCACAGATTGTTATATTGAAACAGTCTATGTAGCATATAGGCTTTGTATCTCAGGATGATGCAGACATGAATTAATTCGTCTTAATAAAAAGGTTATATGTACTGAGAAATACATGAGCAAATTTGTTCTACGAAATTTATCTTGGAAGGATTTTAAATGCATCTTAATATTAAGATGTTGTGGTATTTTTAGATGAAACAAATGAATGTGAGTTGTATTCCTTCTTGTGTGAAAATGGTCGATGTATTGATACAAACACCGAGGAAGGTTTCCTGTGTGAATGTGGAAAAGGTTTCCGTTACAACAGAGTCAGTAAAAGATGTGAAGGTAGGTGTATTTCCCTGTGGCTTTATAAATGATGAGATATCTTGGTGTGGAGAACCTGACATGTTTATCAATACTTCAACAAAATGTTTGACTAATATACAATATATATATACTGATGAAGTTACTTTTTCAAAATTTAGTCAATTTTATATGCTCCTCTTGACAGAATGTTCTATGGGTGTGTAGTGTCTATAATAGTTGTTTGACCGTAGTTCCAATACAAATTTAGTCAGATTGTTTATGGTCTTAATATCTCCTTTGACTCTCATGAAATCAGCGAAATATAATGCAATAGACCTTGTTCCCATCCAATCTTCACCAAATTATTTTGAGGGACATATTTTAGGACTGAATGGCACTGTTATGATATTTGATGTACTAAATTGATTAATGAAGCTTAAATATTACAGTTTACACATTAATTGTTACTTGTAGATGAAGATGAGTGTAGAGACAGAAGAAGTCCATGTCAAGGTAATGCTGTGTGCATCAACACGCTGGGAAGTTACAGATGTGAATGTATACAGGGTTATAAACTCTCACAGAATGGTAGGAGATGTATAGGTAAGTCACAATACACTCATCATTGTGTTGGAAATATTTGATTTATTATCATTAATTACTAATATTTTGTACTCTGCAATCTCTTAAAAGCATTCAAAGCCTTGATTATAAGTACAAATATATAGTTTGTGTTATGTTTCTTTATAAATTGCAATCAAATGCTGATTGGTGGTCTCACATGTTGTACTGAAAGCAAGAGAAATACAAGATAATGTCTAAGATAGCTCCATTCTTGGATCAGGAAATTTAAAGTAAAGCTTCTTTTATTTAATGTTTGTTCTTGTTGTTACGACCAATGTATAAAGCTTGATAAATGACTTTTAAGGAGTATTTAAGTAGGGAAAAATTTTAGAATATTGGGAGAGTTTAAAAAATTGTTCTTTTCAACTGACACTGTTGATGTACATATGAATTCTGACATTGTAGACAGTAATGAATGTGAGGAGATAGCTGGTATTTGTGCTAATGGGGATTGCATTAACTTGGATGGTGGGTTTAGTTGTAGATGTAAATCAGGATTCAGACTTTCTTCAACACGAGATTCATGTCTAGGTAAGACCTTTCAGAATGTTGGAATTACTGTAAAACAAAGTAGAAATGCTTTGTATGCTTAAACATTTGATTATTTGTCTGAAACACTTCTGTCCTTACAATTTCTTGTTCAGTATTATCATAATAGTTTTGGTTTTATGTTTGGCATTTTGAATAGGAATTTGTTAAAATTCTAGACAGTATTTGTTTGGCCAAGGGTGAGATTTTGTTGTGTTTTGTGTTTTACCTCATTCAGTCAGTTGTTCTTTGTTCATGGCAAATTTTTTAAAGTTTTACTTGGTCTTAGGCAAAAAGTTTTCAAAAGCATTTTGAGTGTGTTGTATAATTTATTCATATTTTTTCTAAAACCAGACATTTTGTATGAATTTAATATCAATATTTGCATTACAAAAACAGATGTGGATGAATGCAGGCTGCAACCTGGACTGTGTAGGAATGGTACATGTGAGAATAGAATTGGAGGTTATGAATGTCACTGTAATCCAGGTTTCAGACTGTCAGCTAATGAAGATTGTGAAGGTATGTATATACTACAATTGTTTAACATATTTAGAACCACCAAGGTCAGGTGGTTATAGTCTGACTGGTAATCACAAACTCCTCCACACTGTGAGTTCAAATCCCACATAAAACAAGACAAATTTTAGGTGTGTGCAAGCTGTCCAGATTTCAGCAAAAATCACTCATATTATATGCATTATAAGTGAAATCCAAAGTATGAATCAACCAGTCCTGAGAAATACATGTACATTGTGATACTCTGTCCAACATACTGTTAGGTTTAAATCTTCTTTTTATGTTGTTCTGTCATTTTAGTTTGTACAAAATGGCCTCTATGGTGTCAGTACCTGAGGTACAAAGACCCGTGATAGATCAGTTTTTATTCCTAAGCTCTGTCTTTTGGATATTTATTGATTTGACCATTTTTACATCTCATCATTTGTAGATATTGATGAATGTCGTGACTTCTTTGGTATCTGTATGAACGCACGATGTTTGAACACTCCTGGTAGTTTTATATGTGAGTGTCTGCCTGGCTACACATCTTCACTGGATGGAATGAATTGTCGAGGTAAGTTTCATGTTGATATTTGTTTTTCATATTCATTGAAAGTCTGCATTTATGTAAAAGTTGACAGAATCTTGTACAGTAAAACACGGTTATTGTGAACTCTGATATAGTGAAGAATCAGATACAGTGAAGTATTTATTTTTCTTGAGCACACTCTTTATTTCATTGTTCTGGATATAGTGACATATGGGTATAATTAAGTAATTATTTTGGTCCCTAGTGGGGATGAGTGATATTCCCATATACCGGTATAGTATGATTTTATCCTGACATGATACATATCAGTATGACCTCAGGCAATACTCGTTTTATTGTGTATAGAATAATGGGTCATAATGACATGTAATTCACCTTGTAAAGTCTTCAATCTATTAAACACTGCACAAAAGTGGTATTCCATTATTTCTGTTTTTAGCAATGAGGTAAAAATACAACATAAGACTTTTATGAATCCTCTTTTCTCCTGGAAAATAAGTTAGATTGTGATAACTAAAAGCTCCATATTGCTGCATCATTATTAAATTGTAATTGAATATATTTTCATTCATCGAAATACATTTTATTTCTAAATGTTCTTTATTAAGATTTTTTAAAATATGTTTTAAAATGTTTTTTTATTCACATTATTTGAACCGGGCACTGGGTAGCTGAAGTTAACATATAGCTGATGATGACAAAACATATTTATTTACCCATTACCCAGTTGCAACTGTAAACAATCATGGAGGACTTTACAACAGTAACAAATACAAAAGCAAAAGCGCCAGTTAGGAAGCATTTTGGGCTTCAAGAACACAAGGGACAAATAAAATGCAGTTTTGCATAACTTTAACAATAATTGTGTCTTCATAATATATCGCAATACGTAATGCAATATACTCACGGCATATCGCGATATATTGCGATATGAAAATTCTGGCAATACCCATCCCTAGTCCCTAGTAATTCATTATAACTGTGTTCTATTGTAAATTCACTGGAAAAAGCTGTTTATAAAATAAAAGATGATGGACAGTTAAGTTTGACGGTTATATATCATCATGTAATGATATTAATTTTATTTATGACTGTGTTTTTACATCTGATAGGCTGCATTGTTGACTGTACAGGTATGTACTTCCCCATGTAAGATATGATAACCATTGAATATTACATTATCATTGTACATACCTGATTTTATTTTAATTCATACTGTTTGATTTGATGTTGTGTATTTTCAACATGTTATAGATCTGAAGTTTTGTCTCTTCTCTATTTCACTGAAGGCATTACTTTCATGTATATCTAAAATTGTATTTGATTAATGGTCCCTTTTTTCATGTGTCTGATAATAGTTGACTGAAATACTGTAAATAAATGGTCCAATAACAAAAAGCAAACAATACTTGTGTATGAAGTACACACTTATTTCATGTTTCTCTGTTGGTTTACAGATTTAGATGAATGTTCAGAGATTGATGGTATATGTAGGAATGGTATGTGTAGGAACACAGATGGCTCCTATCAATGTACATGTTTTGATGGGTACAGGCTGTCATCAGGTGGAGATTCCTGTGAAGGTAAATACCATTAATAGCTGGGGGAAAATAGTGCCTCTGATGAATGAGCAAATATTTTTCTGTCTTAAGATTTTTAGAGTATTTTCTGTCATTGTGAAGTTAATTATTTTCATAACTGCTACTTGAATTACTGAATTTCAGGTTTGAATATTTGCAGAATACTTATTTATTATGTGTTGGAAGCTACTATTTGTCATATAAAATTAACTGACAAAGAGGAGAATGAATTAATCTTTCCCTATCATACAATTTCATTATCATACTAATTGTAAGTTCATGCTGGATAATGCACTTAGAAAAATTCAAAATCATGCACTTAAGTCTTTATATTTTTTCTTATATGTAATGTATGGTTAAATTCATATCTAAGTAGACATTTTCCCACATTCATAATTGATTTCCATACCAGGACATGTTAATTGATCTTGGTACTAAAATTTATTTTTTGTAAAATCTGTGTAAATTATTTTTTATGGCTCAGTTGGTTAGATGATATATAAGATGTGTATTTCAGATTTCAATGAATGTAGAAGTATACCAGATATTTGTGCAAATGGGGATTGTATCAATGAGGAGGGAGGTTTTAGATGTGTCTGCCCCAGTGGTTACATACTATCTGATGATGGTAGACGATGTGTTGGTATGTGATATTCTTTGTATATGTTTTGTTTTTATTTGCCTGTCTTGAAGGGCATTTTATTAGAATACCTTCATTGGATAGGTGGCATTCATTATAATCGTCTGTCCTCAGTATTGAACATTTCTAATCCGATCTTCACCAGATATATGTCTGAGCTTAATAGTGTGAGATTTTGGCGCTCTTGTTATACTTGAATATGCATCTTGGCTGGGCATTATATATCTGTTATATTTTGTAATAAAGATATTTCTAGACTCAGAAAAGACTTAATTCATGATAATCAGACTGACCTAATTGACTGGAATGAGGATATTTATTGTAGAATATATTACTTATATGACTGATGTCTCTGTCTATTAACAACATCCATAGCATAACACAAAAAATATTTTAAGTTATTTACAAAGATAAAATATTATACTTCCATCTTATGCTACAAAAAAATCTTACCAAATGTGCAAAAATAGCATTTTATTGCGATAAACAGTATACCCCTTTATCGACTTCTCTTTATCAGCGAGAATCATCTAGGGGACAGCGCAGTGATGGTCCTTTATCGTGTTTGTTATTGTTCCCCACTATTTGCCCACAAGTGTACCTTTATTACCTTTTTAGTATCAAGTAAATTAACATTTATTCTTGTGAGCGATGCAGGGCCATTGTGGCCCTCTTGTTAATTTACATTTTCCTCTATATTTCAGATTTAAGGAAAGGTTCCTGTTATCGTGAATTTAGACGAGGTGTATGCCAGAATGCACGTCCTATGAATATGACAAGATTAGAATGTTGTTGTACATCAGGTGCTGCCTGGTCCTACATAGGTTCACAGTTGTGTGAAGTTTGTCCATTCAAAGGTGATCGTAAGTATACTACACTATTTTTGAACAGAAATTAACCCAATTTCTGAGAATTATATTTCAGGAAATAAAAATAAGAGAGGTATGCCAAGATTTGGGTGAAGGGAAATTACAATTTCAAATTTTAAGTCATTTGGTATTTTTTGTAAATTAAGTATTTCAGATTAGAGGAATCCTTTTTGACATTTTTTACTTATTTCCTACTTAAGAATTTCTCAGTTAATAGCTTGTCAACTTTTGTACAAACATGTCAAAATTAAGTAAGCAAATTTTAGCATCTCTACTTGATTACATTATAGTTGGATTAATGCAGATATCCAGTTTCCTTAGTCCTTTTTATCTATTCAAACCATTCTGATTATGTGATTAAAAATAATTTACAAGTCTATACTTAATACAATATTGTTGTCATAACATTTAATTTTATTTAGCTTCAGTTTGTAATTTTATGTGACAGTTTTATGTTTTATATCTTGAAGTAATCATCTATTAGTCTTACATTCTGTATTTTGGAGTTAACATCAAAATGATTAGAACTTAGTTGAAATAAATTTACCAGGTGCTAGCTAGTTAATTTACATGTCATTTGTTTGGAATTCTACAATCACAAGTGAAAATAAAAAGGAAATAGAAACTTTATTTTGGACTTTGGGTTTAATCCTTTTCAATGAGGATAAAGTTGTTCATACTTTTTTCATGATTTTTATACTAATTACTACAAATATTTAGTGTGATCTGTATAAAATGATGCACATTTCATTGCTTAAGTCATCATAAATTGGAAATCGAATTCAAGCACTATTACACATGTTTGCATACAAGTAAACTCCCTTGTAATGAACTGACATAGTTTGCACCATTGTTTTCTAACCAGTACATTATTCTGAAATTGATTATTCAAAACCATGGATTATCCTAATAATTGCTTGCTTCAGACCCAAGCATATTCAAGTAATCGGGGTTTAACTGTGTATGTGTTTTATGTATTATCATATACAGTCAAAACTTGTTATATTGAAGTTCAAGTCTATAGTGCTATTTTGTGTACTGGATAGGAACAAAACACAAATGATATCATAAAAAATAGGTCTAGCCTAACAGGGGTTAATAGGAATCGTCTTATGTGCTAAACAGAACAGTAAACTTCATGTATTAATAGTGGTTATCATTTGGTGAGGAAATCTTGTTTAATGTTAATCTGGTTATCCATATAAAATATTTGTTTGGCATTATAAATTTTACTTAAAATTGTGAGCAGTTCCAATGTTTATTTGTTCCAGTTTCTCTCTTATGAAATCAACATTATAAACCATTAGACAATAAGTTGATTATTCTTACCTACATTTCCCTGTAGATCTGATGGTTTGGATAATGCTGAACAGTATCGTAAGGTTGGGTTTATTGTTAGCTCACCTGAGCACATAGTGCTCAGGTGAGCAATAGTCATCAGTCAGTCCACTCCGGTGTCTGGTGTCCGTAGTCCACACCTGGGGGGTTTTAGTGCTCTAGTGGTCACACTTTTGAGTGAATCTTCATCAGACCTGGTCAGAATGTTTGTATCAATGATATCTTGGACAAGTTCAAACATGGGTCATCTGGGTTGGAAACTAGGTCACCAGGTCAAATAGAATGGAAATTTTGTGAACAGAAATCACAGATTTGATTGGATCTTCATGAATGTCGGAATGTCAGAATGTTTGTATTAATGATCTCGTTAAATTGTGCAAGTATGGGTCATCTCCAGTCAAAAACTAGGTCACTAGGTCAGTGCACCAGAAAACCTTGTTAATGCTCTAGAGGTTGCAATTTTAATTGAATCTTCATCAAACTTTGTCAGAATGTTTGTTTCAATAATATCTTGTACAAGTTCGAACATGGGTCATCTAGGTAAAATCATAGAAAAACCTTGTTAATGCTCTAAGGGTCGCAGTTTTGATTGGACCAAATCTTGTCACAATGTTTGTCTTAAAGATATCTTGATTAATTTTGAACATGGGTCATCTGGGGTCAAAAACTAGGTCACCAGGTCTGATTGGAGGTTCACCAATCCTGGTCAAAATGCTTGTCTTAATGATGTCTTGGACAGGTTCAAATATGGATCATCTGGGGTGAAAAGCTAGGTCACAAGGTCAAATCATAGAATAACCTTGTTAATGCTCTAGGGGTTGCAGTTTTGATTGGAGGTTCACCAAACCTTGTCAAAATGATTATCTTAATGATATCTTGGTTAAGTTCGATCATGGATCATCTGTAATCAAAACTAGGTCACCAGGTCAAATCACTGGAAAACCTTGTTAACCTTCTAGAGGTTGCAGTTTTAATTGGATCTTCCTCAAACTTTGCCAGTATGTTTGTAATAATGATATCATGAAGAGGTTTGAACATGGGTCAGCTCAGGTTAAAAACTAGGTCACCAGGTCAAATCACAGGAAAATAATAGAAGTTGCAATCTTTACTTAGGTGAGCGAAAAAAGGCCATCTTGACCCTCTTGTTTTTTATTTCACTCGGGTTTAACATGGCACTAATATTTGATGAGTTTCCATCATTAACAGTGGAAGAAGAGCCCCAGTAACATCTACTTTCCATAAGCTAATACGACAGCTTCCTTACATAAGAAAGCTGCCTGGTCCCGTATAGGATTTGAACTCACTATGGTTGGAAACTAGTAAATACAAATCAAGTTTAGATAATGATATATGCTGTGGTGTAATTTTGTGCTTCAGAAGCTTATGATGATCTCTGTGATGGTGGAGACAGGGGACCTAGTGGTGATAAAGGTATTTTGAGTCGTTTGTAATATTTTTAACAATATCTTGTTCGATCTTTTTTGTCATCAGAGTCTTCATTGGTTTCATTAACATGATATTAATCATTCCATGCCCCTAGCAAAGCAAATGCCATTTAGCTGTCTTTGTTCATATTGTACCATTTTATCCCTGATTTTAGACTGGACAGTTATATTTGACTTTATTATACCCGCTGGTATAATACTGGTTTCAGGTTGTCCATCCATCTGTCTGTAGACAAATTCTTGGGTGTGCTTCTTCTCAAAATCAGCTGGTTGGATTTTTATAAAACTTTACCAATACATTAGGCATGTGGTGTACTTGTGCATGTTCAAAAAAAATATTTAGATTTGTTTTCACTGAGTTATGCCCCTTTTTTATTTGTCTGTAGACAAAATCTTGTGTGCGTCTCCTCCTAAATGATAAATGACTTGTTCTAAGTTAATAAGCTTTTAAAAAAAGGGCTCTGCAATGGGTATTCAATCTCCTTCAATGATAGTTCTAGTTTGGTTTAGGAGCACTTAGTTTACTGTGCATCTAGATATGATTACTCAAATTTTCATGAATTTGATACATTTCACAAAACGAAAGCTTTGATTTAACCTTTATTATGAATGATGTTTTTGCTTTATTATTGCTGAATTCTGGAAGGAATATGTCTCTGTACATATTGACTTGTGACAAGAGTTGCTGATTGTTCATTTGAGGTAGCATGACTGGCCAATTGGTGATATCAAGTTCCACGAGTTTATTGTTTTAAAAAGAGTCTATTGCAAGTGATTTGAAACAAATATTATATTTGGTTGGTCTTTTATAAACCTATATTGCTAATAATTTTCATATGTTTTAATAATGATCACTACTCTGTATATAAGGATATATTACAACAATTAGCCTTAAAATATCAATCATGGCATCATGCAGGGAACCATGCCTCAGATTTTGATAACATCCTCTGTTCATCAGATATTTGACTTTGAAGAAATTCTGTAGCCTGAACCTTGCTGACAATTGCTCAATACGTCATAGATAAAAAACGAAACTAAATATCAAAATTCTGTGACATGGTTCCCTAGATAATCATTTCTGCTGCAAAATACTGAAATTTGCTTTGTAATCCATCTTTAAATGAGATGGCAATCTTTATTGAAAAATGACACCTACTGCGTTTTTTTCTAAGCAAGAAATTAACAATAAAAGTGTCAGCTCATTATCTTCACATGCAATCAACAATTATTCAATTAATTAATGCAACCCCTTCAATTTTGATAGTTAATCAAAGTTGTTAATTGTTTATGGTTCAGTTATTGAAACCACTCCCATTTTTGATGTCTAATAAGAGTTTTAATTACAAATTATTGTCAAAATAGTATCATATCATACCACGCCATACACAACATATCAGATATCATGCCAATAGAGAGACTTTCTATGTGGAAAATTGCCATTTGGAAGATCAAGTTCAAAAACTCGGCCATTAATTAAATAAGTAGTTGCGATATATCTTTATGTTAAAAAAATACAACTTTAAATTGTGATTGGTCAATAAGAGGTATGTTTGCTTTGTTAATGTAGTAATTCAAAACAGATTTATACATGGACAAAACGACTAAAGGATTTATATAATGAGATAACATATTTTCGAAAATTATGCTCGTCCGATGTCCATTAGAAATTACCACATTTTCTACAATCTAGTTTTTTTGGTGTAGTTTTCACTATATCACCAAAGATGCACAGTTTTTCTTAAATTATATGTTACGTTAAAATAAAATTGGTTTATTGATTATGTCAATGAATTATCGAAACAATGATATTTGTTTACCAAGCCTAACAGTATTAATATACTGGTAATTTAAATATGCTGTAGTTCTTTGAATTGTGTTAAAATGTACTTAAAAACATAAATGATGGTGGAATGGCTTATTTTCATTAAACATTATCAATTTAACCTCTAAGGTCAATATTATGCTAGTGATACTAAGCAATGTATCGATTGATACTGATTTGTACCTTACGTAACCCCGTACAGCACCATCTCCTAGATGATTCTTGCTGATGAAGTGAAATCCATGAAAGGGGTGCAGTGTTTATCACAATAAAATTATATTTTTGTGCATTTAGATTTAGATTTTTTGTTGCATAATATGAAAGTATAATATTTAATCTTTGTAAATACTTTTAAATATGTTTTTATGTTGTTTTTTTACATATTAATACCAGTCACGCCACCTTAAACTCTGTTTATGTGTTCATCAACAAAGTTTTCTCAAGATATGAAAGGCTATTTGATAGATAGTTTTTCCCCTTTCAATTCATGAAAATGTCTGAAGTACTCATCTAGCTTTCATAAAAGCAATTAATAACCTGAATTGATTTTATTATTAGATCTTAATGAATGTATGCTGGAACCATTACTGTGTAAGAATGGAAGATGCATTAATACGGATGGTTCATTTAGATGTGAATGTAACCCTGGCTATATTCTTAATTCATTTGGACTTGAATGTGTTGGTAAGTTGTAATTACCCAAAACTTCTTGCTCAAGCCCCTTAGGTTTTCATTTATAACTTTTATATTTATTTTTCAAATTATTCCAAATTTGGTGTACCCATACAAAAACATTTAACTCTTGTATGTTCATCCAATATCATTATAAATGATTTGAACTGAATTTTATATTTGCCACTTGCAAATTAGTGTGTTTTTATTTGTAGATATAATTGTGAAAGTTAATGAACAATTAAGCATCATTCATCCACATTATTAATTTTAGCCTTATAGAAATGTTATGTATTGTTTCATTTTAATGTGTAGAATGTCTTTTATTCCTGTAGATAATGATGAGTGTAGGGTTCAAGGCGCTTGTGGTAATGGTACATGTCTGAATACTGTTGGCGGTTTCTCTTGTACCTGTGATGATGGATTTTTTTCTGGTCCAAATGAAATTTGTGAAGGTAAGTCCATGTCCATATATGCATAACTTGTTGAATGTATTATGAATGTTCTATAAGATGTATTTTATACTTATGAAATAAATTGTAATATCTCTAGGAATTGGTTACAATTTGTTAACCCCCTATTCTCGGCCCTTTCTAATTAGGGATCTGACTTAGATCTAATTTTATCCATGTAAATGCAAGCAGTCTAATATGTTCAGTGACATTGGTCTGTCTGCATTAATGGCTTCCACTGAATGGAAAATTTCTTTTCATGTGAGCCAGTCTTCCAAAAACAAATAAAATTGATTCATCTTTAGACAAGGAAAATGACTGCTGATATATAGATATATATATATATTTATAAATGAACAAAACTGCTTGGAAATATCATTTGTTTACATAGAATTGTAGTATTAAATTTATATTTGTAGATATCAATGAATGTGACAGTGCATTAAATCAGTGTGCATTTAGATGTACAAACTTGCAGGGATCTTTTACATGTGTATGTCCTATGGGTTATCAACTAGCAGAAGATGGCATACATTGTGAAGGTTAGAATGGCATCTGCATAGACTGGTTACTGCATAGACTGGTTTCTGCATAGACTGGTTACTGCATAGGCTGGTTACTGCATAGACTGGTTACTGCATAGACTGGTTACTGCATAGACTGGTTACTGCATAGACTGGTTTCTGCATAGACTGGTTACTGCATAGACCGGTTACTGCATAGACTGGTTACTGCATAGACCGGTTACTGCATAGACTGGTTACTGCATAGACCGGTTACTGCATAGACTGGTTACTGCATAGGCTGGTTACTACATAGACTATTGTTTTTTTTCTCACTATCATGATTGCACTCTTTTCTGACATCCTGATTCTTTTCACAAAAGATTGAATCTAGTGAATATTGTTTATAACAAGTCAGATCTCATATTCAATATGATTTTTTTCTGCTGACAAAAACGTCATGTATACTGACACCTGTCAGAGTCTGTTCTATTTTTTTGTTGGTATGAAAATCTGTTGAATGCATTGAAAATGAATATGAAACTATAATTAAACAACCAATTTTATTGCAGATGTAAATGAATGTGAGACCCCAGTCAATAACTGTCGCTATTCATGTAAAAATTTGATTGGTACCTTTATGTGTGTATGTCCTGAAGGTTACAGGGAGACTGGTAGGGATCAGTGTACAGGTATGAGACAACAAATATAATTACATTCATCATTTATGTTAACAAATGTACATCATTGTATAACTAATCATTGAAATATTGAGAAGGTAACTTGGCCTAGCATAACCTGAACTCCTGATAGATCAAGTAGATGCCTCAGTATGCATAGATAAGGCTATGATAAAGATATGACCATGTTTACACTATTTTCTGGCGCTGACCCATGGTTTCTATCAGCAAAATCCAAAGTATGAAACAATTGGGGACAAGTTGTACCTCTGTAGTACAAGAGGTATAGTTGGGAACAAAGATCAGAAAAAGAATTTTCTAATGTACCTAAGTTACTCGAAACATTTCTTCTTGCTCAACAGTAAAAGTTTGGGATGCATTTTATCCTTTAAACTCCAAAGTTCATATTGTGTGTATATGTTAAGAAGTATAAGTCATATGATACATTTTTACTACATATGTACTTGTTGTTATACTACAGATATTGATGAATGTCGTGAACAGCCAGACATATGTGGACCTGGACAATGTCGTAATACGCAAGGTGGTTACAGATGTCACTGCCCTTATGGTTACAGAACAAGTCAAGATGGAAAACAGTGTTTAGGTGCATTTTATTTAACATACTGATGTTAAAAGTGACTTTAGTTGAGTCTTAATTGAATGTTATAAGATATCACCATAGACATCATAGTCACAAGTATAGGGATTGGACCATTGAGACCGGTGTCTGGTGTCCGTACCTGGGGGTTGTTAACACTCTAGAGGTCACACTTCAGTGAATCTTCATCAGACCTGGTCAGAACATTTGTCTGAATGATGTATTGGACAAGTTCCAGCATGGGTCACCTGGGGTCAAAAACTAGGTCACCAGGTCAAATCAAATGAAAATTTTGTTAACACCCTAAAGGTCACAGTTTTGATTGGATCTTCATGAAACTTTGTCAGAATGCTTGTATTAATGATCTTGTGAAATTGTGTGAATATGAATCATCTCCGGTCAAAAACTAGGTCACTAGGTCAACACACTAGAAAACCTTGTTAAAACCTTAGAGGGCACAATTTAGATTGAATCATCATCAAACTCTGTCAGAACATTTGTTTTAATATGGATCTTCTGGTGTTAAAAACTAGGTCACCATGTCAAATCACGGGAAAATGTTGTTAACACTCTGGAGGCCACAGTTTTGATTGGATCTTTGTTAAACTGTGTCAAAATGTTTGTTTTAATGATATTGTGAACGGGTTTGAACATGGGTCAACTCGGGTTAAAAACTAGGTCACCAGGTCAAATCACAGGAAAGCCATAGGTGCTGCAATCTTCACTCAGGTGAGTGAAAAAGGGCCATCATGGGCCTCTTGTTCCAATTTTTTTACACCCATCATGGTTGGATGTATTATTAGAACACTGGCAGCCAAAGGACGACAACCATAATAGTTGCCCGCACTCCAAGTTAAACAGTTCCCATTCAATCTTCACCTAACTTTTCAAAATGTTTATGGGCCTAACATCTGAGCCGGGTTCAATAACCAGCAATATCGCTTGTGGCTTTCTTTAATTGTGCCCCCGTGATTTAGCAAAAAGTGATGAAATAAACCTTTTCTGCCCAAGTTGAACAGTTCTCATCTTTGAATCAGGTTGAATTGGCAATAAAATATTATGCATCGATTTTGTTTGTGGTTCTTCAGGCCAGTATGTTATAGATCTGTTTAATCTGCATTGCTTTAGTGAGATTTTCATTTTGAAACCTGCTTTTTCATCTGTTTGTATGATTTTTCCTGCCAAATATGCCATTTTTGATAAGCATAAATGAATAGAAATGTCTTCTAATATTATGTCTCAAGATGAAATACACTGTGGGTATTGTACATATCAGATTATCGTGAAGATTATTGTTACACAACCCTTGTGTCAGGTATGTGTATACCTGCACGTGACACTCCACGTACCACACAGACAGATTGTTGTTGTACTGCTGGTGCTGCCTGGGGAAGAAGATGTGAGATGTGTCCGATACAAGGAACTAGTAAGTTATCCACAAAGTATACACAGTATAACCTCTGAATACCGGGCCCTGTCTGGACCAGGCCAAAAGTCCAGTTTTCAGAGAGTTCCGGTATTCAGAGAGGTTTCCAATTGGAATTATTACAAAGATATTTGTGTGTATGTTAGTAATTGTAGTGTATATTACATATATATTAAGCCATTAGTATTTGCATACTCCATAAATTGCTTTAAATTTTAAAATATTTCATATCTGATTAAGAGTGTCAGATCTAAAAAGATTTTAATATGGCACATGTAAATTGGCATAATCAATAGTAATTAGACTAGTGTTATGCATCAGGTAGAACATCAAAGTCAACCTACTTCCATTTGTACAATAAAGTGTTTTTCACACAGCTGTTATTAAATGTGACCGCTTCATGTAAACAATAGATGACTGACATGTTTGTTAATGGGGGGGGGGCAAGATCATGTACACAAAGTTTTGACACTTGAAAATGTCCGGAAAGATTGTATGGTTTCCGGAATTTAGAGAGTTATGGTATAGAGAGTGTTTTGCTTAGGATTATGTAGAGAGAAAATCGGGATTTGAAAATTGTCTGATTTTCAGAGAGTTCCGGTATTTAGAGAGTCCGGTATGCAGAGGTTACACTGTATTATGTAAAAATTAGTATGTCTGAAAATATCTGTTGCGTTAACTTGAAATGTTTTCCAGTCATAGTAAATGAAGTCTATATTTTTTAATATCTCCAGAGATTGACTGAAAAAAATTAATGATAGCATAAACAATTTTTATACGCTTGTGTTGACAGGATGTAGTATGGGAAGACCTGTGGTGGGCAGGTAGTCTCCACAATAATTGTCTGTTCTCTAAGTTGAACTGTTCCCATTCATTCTCCACTACATTAAGGTCCAAAATGTTTATATTATACTAATTTATTTTAGCTCGATTTTGAAACAAGCTATTTTGCTTATATAAATTATGCTGGAGTCCACTTCCTGGACACTACACCAGTACTATGTCTGAATAATGGGATTGTTAAGTTCATGAACATAACCTGTCAAAGCCGGAATTCAAAGTCAGGACTTTTGGATCAGAGGTTGGACACTCTACCTCTTGACCACGATGCCTCCAAAATGATTATGTGCATAATATCTTGGCCAAGTTCAATAACCTGCAAATGGTACTCATGAATTATGAGCCCTGATTCAGCAAAAATCTTTAATTTGAACAATTCTCATCCATTCTTTACTAAATAACTGATGGACATGTTTTTGTTACAGTTTGGCACCTTTTTTTAAAAAATATGTATGTGTGAAGTATGTATTTTGTTAGAAAAAAATACTCATACTTTGTGCCAGCATTAGAAAGAACTAGAATACAAATGCTACAAGAAAAGCTATTTATATGTTCACTAAATGCTCGATTTTTACACCATGGAGATTCAATTTATATTTTTAGATGCTTACAGAATAATGTGTCCAATGGGGCCTGGTTATGATCCAGATGGTAAAGGTAAGTATGATAGATTCAGACTGATATAAATTTTGGTGTTTTAATATATAGATATATAATATGTACATACCTGTAACATTATCTGTACCATTCTTCTTCTACAATTTGTGCAACATTCAAACTTGTTAGTTACCTGTTGATATAAGTGCATGATTTGATGGCAGCTTGTAGAAAATAATGTAATATTTATAACTTTTATGTACGGCATATGATTTAATCAGTAAATTGCAACAATATGAATGCTTATTATGATTTGTACTTCTTTAACAATTCAGTTAAGAAAGTTTTTATTGGTACTCTTACGTTTTAGTTAAGTACTGTCATCCCAGTATGAGACATTTTTCTTTTTATCACATATACGAGGGTTGATCCAGAAATTCATACACTTGGACTAAAGAACCTGATTGGTGGGAAATATCTAAACAAAAGTTATACAGCTATTTGATGTAATACATATGCAATATACATGTGAATTATTGAATGGATACATAAAACGGTGATTACACAGTAACACATTTAACACTCTACCAGGGCAGGGTAGCATGAACAATAACTGCGACAACGAAAACAACGAAACAATGTCATCATTAAACTTTCTCGACATAGTCACCATTTACCCTAATACACTTCTCAGCCCAACGTATCCACATACTGAAAATGTCCTCATACCACGTGGTATCAAACCTTTGCACTATTTGCTGCGTTGCTGTAATAAGTTCTTCTTTAGATTCAAAGTGTACTCCTCTGAGCTGCTCTTTAACAAGTGGGAATTCTTGGAAATCCTTTGGGGCCAGATCTGGGGAATAGGGTGGGTGTGACAACTGTTGAAATCCCAGAAGATCTATTTCCAGTTGGGTTGTGGCAGCTGTATGACCTGGGGCATTGTCATGGTGCAGGACAAATTCGTTGAGGGGTATCCCAGGTCTCTTCTTTCCCAGTGCTTGCACAAGATGTTCCTGCAGAATCCTGAATCAAAGAAATTAAAGGGCTCAAATTAGTTTTCATCGCGGAATATGTTAAATTTTTATTTTATTAAAGTTTGTAACTTTTTTATCTAGTTATTAGTTACATTAATATCATTTGAGGATATTTAAAAGTTATGGTTAATTCAGGAAAAAAAGCATTTACCTTGGAAAAATATTCTGCTGTCACAGTTTGACTATAGGGCACCTGGTGGATACGCAGCATTCCCTTTCTGTCCATTATAAACACGAACATGTGTTTCTTCATCGATCGCACGACCTTCGCCTTCTTAGGGAGAGGTAACGCAGGCGTTTTCCACACAACTGATTGGCGTTTTGACTCTGGTTCAAAATGATAGAGTCAAGTTTCATCTAGCGTGATAATCTGGTCAAGGAATCTGGTGCCTTCCCTCTTGTAGCGATTTAAAAGCTTCTTCGAACTGGTAACTCTTTGCTCCATATCGTTTGAGCTTAATAGCCGGGGAACCCAACATGTGCTAACCTTTCTCATATGTAAATCCTGGGTCAGAAGGCGCTCCATAGTTCCATACGATGTCCCTATTCTGTTGGCGATTTCTTGGACGGCCATTCGTCTGTCACTATTGATAATGCTGCTGAAGTCGTCTATCAACTTCTGACGCATTGCGGGTCTACCTTGGCGCTCATCATCTGCTATTGAACTCCGACCCTCCTTGAATCGCCGGTGCCATTTGAACACAAGTTCTCTACTACACTTCATTCTTGTTTTCTCCATCATCAGATATGTCTGTGTCGGTGTATGTCCAAGATCTTGACAGAACTTAATCACTGATCGAATTTCCAATTTGAAAGTTGACGTCATATTGGTTTCCGGTCAAATAATTCTTCATTTAGAAAACCTCTGTAGCTTTGAAACAACGTTCAAAGCAAAATGTACAATATGACATCATGACGTTGTGCTAACGTCATACAAAATTGTGCGAAAAAAATCGAACAGACATTTTAGAAAACCTTATTTATTTACAAAATACTTGTCATTTATTAAAGCCTCCCCTGCAACAGCGTTCATGGGTCGCTATGGTAATGTCCTTTAAGGCCACTGAATATATTGTGGTTATAATAGCAAGGTCCATGCATTCAATAGGTACGGAATGACAATGTTGGTGAGTTATAAGGCTAACAGATCAGTTTTATGGAAGTTACAGGCTTGTCTTACAAATTTCTGGATCTACCCTCGTATATGAATCATTTAAGTAAGATTAAGTGATTCAAGTACAATTTTGAAATCATGAAATGACACTTACAGTTGATGAGATATCAGTTGATTTTGTTTTACAATAAAATTGAACATGGTTTTTTGCCAATTATTTGATTCAGATATAAATGAATGTACTAAATACCCGGGTATTTGTGTGAATGGTCAATGTCTGAACACTATGGGATCATACAGATGTGTGTGTGAGCGAGGTTATAAGGCAGATGCACTGACTGGACAGTGTGTAGGTTAGTAAATAATGAACTTGTATGTACAGTACTTGTCCAAAACTTTTAAACTGAAAACCAGTTTAATTCAGTACAAACAGCTCAAATTTCAATTCAAATCTCAAAGTATTTTGTTTAAGCAATATAGCTGACTAACATCAGATACATATTCAGATTAATTTTGATGGTGGATTAGTGTATGATTAATTTCATAATTCATTTATTAAAATTAGAACACTAAAAGAAATACTGGTATTTGAGCTTTGAGATAGACGTCACATTTTACAAACTTGAATCCTAGATTTCCCTGATAACACCCATACTCCTGGACATCCATATTTTGATATAAGCATACAACCTTTATGTCAAGTAATTCATAGATATTTTTGTGCAGTTGACTAGATTAAAATTGTCTGAAAAGTCTCTGATCTTGTCATATCTTTACATGGTCCAATATTAATCCTGTTACCACAAAAATCAAATATGTTAATATGCTTACAGACAACAATGAATGTGATGATGGTTCAGCATCATGTGATCATAATTGTCAGAACACTGTGGGTTCATACAGGTGTACCTGTAGGCAGGGATATATACTCAATATGGATGGTAAATCTTGTAAAGGTAATGTATTCAGCTTTTGTTGTGTCACTATAATTGATAGTGTGGGAACTTGTGGCTGGAAGGCTGCAACATCCACAATAGTTGTACACTGCTTATGTTGAAAGTTCATCTCAAACTTACATAACTTGCATAACATCTCAACCAATTTGGGTAACCAGCACTATCACCCCTTATTTGGTTAAAATCCATGTTAATGAGTTCCCATTTAATCTTCATCAATTTGATGCATGCATTTTGTGACAGTTTTATTTTCTTGATATGTATGTTCATAGCTCTGGCTTCAGTTAGGCCCTAATTAAAATATTATTTGTTTGCCATTGCCGACCAACCTACCAAAAAACCCCGGTACAAAAACTTTTATCACTACAAATTGAATTGGATTATATTAATATCACAGAGGGCTAGCATTTTGAAGGGATGGAGTATAATGGCGTATTATGCCTAAAATGGCCACATGGACCAAAAACACGTATATCACATATATATATATATATATATATATATATATATATATATATATATATATATATATATATATATATATATATATATATATATATATACAAGGGTTACAACTTCCAAAATGACAGTTTCTGCACCAAGTTTATTTAAAACTGCATAACTTTTTAAGGAATCGCTCAAATTTCCAATAACATATATATGTATGTAATGTAGGTGTTTTTGGTCCGTGTGGCCATTTTAATACACCATTATACACCATCTCTTCAACGTGCTAGCCCCCTGTGATTAATATACATGTCCATTAATTAAAATCCCCTCTGAATATGATACATTTAATTAACAGTTAATTAACTTTAATTCATTCTTTTTAATTACAATTCATTACCTTCCTCATTCACTATTCAGTCTGTAAAATTATATGTACTTAATTTCTAAATTCAAACATATAACTTTCAGATATTGATGAATGTTTGACTGGTCAACATAATTGTGCACATGACTGTATAAACACAGAGGGTGGGTTTGAATGTGGCTGTCCACCTGGGTACACACAGGACAGAAACAAAAAATGTATTGGTAAGATATTTCTTTAACTTTTTAAGTGAAGTTTCTTTGCAGAAATTTTCACATGATCTACAACATGGCCAATCAACCTGTAATAAAACCTCCTTTGGTATAAAATAGTCTATTAATATTGAGGTGATCTCGTTATCAAGTTGAAATATGTTGGGAATGTGGAATACAGATCCCAAAAATAATTTCTTGTTAATTATTATTGAAGTGATATATAAGTGAGGTTTTACTGTATATACAGATATAGATGAATGTGATGAAGACAGTAGTCTGTGCACTCCGGGTGGACGATGTAGAAATACACCGGGTAATTTCACCTGTGTTTGTAACCGTGGATATAAACTGGACTCTACTGGCAGGAAGTGTATTGGTAAATGATTATTTAATTTTCAAAAATTTACTTATTCATTTTTATACGCCCAAAGGGTCGTATTATATTATGACGCTGTTCGTCTGTCCATCTGTCCATCCATTTTCCTTGTGCAGACAACTCCTCCTACATTACCTAACATATTTTCTTCAAACTTTCACAGATGATAGCTATTGATGTCTAGTTGTGCGTAAAGGGGAGATAATTCACATTGCTGTTTGTTATTGGCTCTTTTTATATTTTTACAGCAAATTCTTGTGCAGACAATTACATTTTCATGTTTCAATTATAAGGTGTTTATCTTAAAACTTTCTCAAGGTCACGAAGTGTCTCAGTTGTGCAAGAGGGAGCATAACTTATCATCATAGCTGCGAGCTCTTGTTAAAGAAAATAAGTTCTACATTTTATCTTCTTTTCAACATAATTCATTAAATTCACAACGCATAAATCAGTAGAATTAACTCTATCATTTTAGCTTAGGATTGTGGCTCTTGGGTCAAAGTTATCATTGCTAAAAACCAAGAAAACAATTTCTGCTCAATATACAGTTGAATACCTGGTTTAATGGCACTGCAGCATTTCTTGTTATGTGTATGAGGGTTGTTTGATATGTAATTTGTATTGAACCACAGCACAATAACGCTTTGCACGATTTCATGGATTTTGATACGCCTGAATAGCTCTATTCAATACCTTTCCAGCTGTATTAATTCAAACTTTCAGCACTTCACTGTTTTAAACTTATTGTCATTACATTAGAGCCAGTCGTTGACCACTTTGTAAAAATGGTTGGGAAATGGGTTGAGAATATTGAAGAAATTAGAGCTTGCATAAAAGTTTGCACAAAACGTGGTTTTTCGGTAAAGCAGATTTTTACTGAATTGGGAGAAGTTTATGGGTGTGATAAGGTATCTTATGAAACAGTTCGTAAGTGGAGAAAGAAATTTCTCACAGGCACAGTGTCTGTCAAAGATGCAGCACAATCTGGCCGACCTGTGACTGTAACAGACAAGACAAATGTCTCAAAAGTCAGGGAAATGATTGAAAGTGATGGCAGGTACACAATTTGTGATAATGCTAAAGCTGTTGCCATTTCACTATCGCGGGTGCATTTCATTTTGAAGCCTATTATAAAAGTAAGGAAGATTTCTGCCAGGTGGATAACTCATATATTGACAGATGACCAAAAAAGGATACGAGCACAAACTGCTAAGCAATTGCTAAAAATGTTTCCAAAATTCAATCAAAGACAATTTGCAAACATTGTTACTGGTGATGAAACATGGGTTCACTACTTCGAACCAGTAAGAAAAATTGGAAACAAATATGGCTCACCAAACACGGTAGAAGGCCTGTAGTTGCCAAAAGGACCATGAACACAATGAAGGTCCTTTATTGTATATTCTTCTTTTGTGATGGTATAGCTGTACAAATTCTGGTGCTGAAGGGCTAAAGTGTTACAGTCGGTATTATCAAGATGTTACACTGAAAAAGCTCAAGAAATATTATAAGAAACGACACTTTGTGTCAGGATTTAGGCATGTTCGTCTACTACATGAAAATGCTCCATCATGTACATCTGAGCTTGTGAAACCAGACCATTTTTTTACTAAGAAAGTGACACAGATAATCGGCGTCTTCCCCTCAATATTTTTTTGTCAAAGAAGCATTTTTTCCCCTAGATACATAATTCCTCTTTGAAGCTATTCAAAAATAGTTTTAGTATATTTTATTCTGCCAAAATATCTATCAGACCGAGGTTTATCAGCATCTTTAGGTAGAGTTAATTTGTTTTAAACCAAACAGGTTTTCCCAGCTTTTATAACGATGTCCATCGGAACAATCCGTATAAGCTTATTCCCTGCTATAGGAGAACGATGTACACAGTGATGGGAACCAATACTAGATCCTGGCCCATAATGCTTTTGTATATCCATGCATATGATGCCAGAAAGCAGCCGCACGTTTCTATTTCCTGTAAAATAATGCACAATTGACGTAATTACATCAAAAAATAAGATATCTGACACAAAGCATTCTGGACAGATAAACTCCTTTATTGGTGTAGCGAGTAAAGATACCATTCCTGAGGCAATTGACTCTCAATTCACTCATGAGAAAGAACTTCGCCAGAAAATCTAAATCTAACTGATTAAGACAATGAAAGTGTTAGACTTGTTCAAATGTAGAAAAGACCAAGATACGGACCTGTAGATTGTTGTTTTGAATGTTGAAGTCATAATCATTGATTTATAAAAACATTGGTTTTGGTTATGTGACAGTGTATTAAAATTTGATAATTCCTCTAATTCCCCTTTTCGCATGATTTTTCCCCTTTTGACCAGCGTCCAGTGTCTTCCCCTATCCCAAAACAAACCCCTGGAAGCAATTTTTGAAGTCAGAGAAGGTTACCGTCTTGCCACACCCACCGTACTCTCCAGATCTAGCTCTGTGCGACTTTTTTTCCTTTTTCCAAAACTTTAAAATTTCTTATCTGGTCGTCCATACAAGTTCCAACAGGCCCTTGGCTCAGCCATCAGTCAATGTCTCAGAAGTATACCAAAATCAGCATACTGTGACACACTTCAGAAATGGATTCAGAGGTTGAAATTATGTATTTCAAACTGCGGAGAATACTTTGAAGGGATGTAATGTTCATTTCACTACTTGAGTTGAATGCTTTTGATATAACATACAATACACATTACATATCGAACAACCCTCGTATATGACTATCTAATGTGTTTATATGTATCACACTATCAGAATATTTATATCTTATTAGATATTGATGAATGTGCAGATGGTATGTGTGAAACAATGTGTGAGAACAGTATGGGAGGATTTTACTGTGGATGTCCTGAAGGCTTTGAGGAGTACTGGGGCGAATGTTACGGTTTGTTAACAAATTAGGATTCTAGATAAATAACTTAGTTTGTCAAAGCAAATCTACTATGATCTTATTAGTTCATCTGTTTTGAAGAAAAAGTTGAGCTATTATAATTGCTGCAGTATTGCTGTCATTGTTGTCATTGTTGTTGTCGACATTGTCATTGTTGTGCAAAAATTTTAATGTAGCTATTACTCAAATACTTAAAATGATATCAGCACAACACTTGGAACACTTGATTATCATGACAAGGCACAGTTGCAAGACAAGTGGCATTATTCTGAATGTTTTATTTTTTGAGTTATGCCTCTTTTTAGCTCACCTGAGCACATAGTTCTCAGTGAGATATAGTGATCAGTTAGTCTCTGGCATCCATCGTCCACACCTGGGGGTTTTTAACACTCTAGGGGTCACACTTTTTTATTGAATTTTCATCACCCCTTAACAGAATGTTTTCTCAATGATATCTTGGACATGTTCAAATATGGGTCATCTCCGGTCAAAAACTAGGTCACCAGCTATAATCTATGGAAAAGCTTGTTAACACTCTTGAAATCACAGTTTTGGTTGGATCTTCCACAAATTTTGTCAGAATGTTTGTATTTATGATATTGTGAACAGGTTCGAACCTAGGTCAAATTACAGGAAAACCTCAGAAGTTGCAGTCTTTACTCAGATGAGCAAAAAAAGGCCATCATGGCCCGCTTGTAATAAGGAAACTTCTAAGTTATCTTCAACAGACATAAATCTTCACGTAATGCAGTTTAGATGATATGTACTCAATTTATTTGACAGTTTTGCAATTAGAATTACAGTTTATTTTAATGGATTGGAACATGTGTTTTAAGTTCATAGATATTTTATTGAAATATAGAGCCCAACTATTGTGCTTACAGAATTAGATGTATGTTCAAGCACACAATGCTTGTATGATTGTACACCTATTGGTCAAGAAGTCATGTGTGGATGCCCACCTGGGTACCAGATGATTGGAGAAGGGTATAATATTTATATATATTTTTTGGGAGAATCGGTTTAATGTTTCACCAACTGTCAAGGTCATATGGCAGCTTCAAGTTATTCAAGTCTTCACTATATTCAAACCTTTACTGTATTCGAGTCTTTGCTATGTCTGAATCTTTACTATATTCAAGTCTTCATTATGTCTGAATCTTTACTGTATTCAAGTCTTCATTGTATTCAAATCTTTACTGTATTCAAATCTTTACTATATTCAGGTCTTTGCTATATTCAAGTCTTTACTATATTCAAATCTTTACTGTATTCAAGTCTTCACTATATCCAAGTCTTCACTATATTCAAGTCTTCATTATAGTCAAGTCTTTACTACATCCATGTCTTCACTACACTCAGGTCTTTACTATATCTAAGTCTTAACTATATTCAAGTCTTCAATCTTTCAGATCTTTACTGTATCCAAGTCTTTACTATATCCTAGTCTTTACTATATTCTAGTCCTCAGTGTATTCAAATATTCACTATATTCAGGTCTTTACTATATTCAAGTCTTTACTATATTCAAGTCTTTACTATATTCAGGCCTTTACTATATTCAAGTCTTTATAATATTCAAATCTTTACTATATTCAAGTCCTCACTGTATCCAGGTCTTTACTGTATTCAAGTCTTTACTATATTAATGTCTTTACTATATTCATGTATATACTATATTCAGGTCTTTACTATATTCAAGTCTTCAAAATATTCAGGTCTTTACTATTTTCAAGTCTTCACTATATTCAGGTCTTTACTGTATTTAAGTTTTTACTGTATCCAAGTTTTTACTGGATCCTAGTCTTCACTATATTCAAGTCTTCACTATATTTAAATCTTCACTATATTAAAGTCTTTACTATATCTAAGTCTTTAATATATTAATGTCTTTACTATATTCACGTCTTTACTATATTGATGTCTTTACTACATCTAAGTCTTTACTATATTCATGTATTTACTATATTCATGTCTTTAATATTTCTATGTCTTTACTATGTCCAAGTCTTTACTATGTTCAGGTCTTTACTATATCTAAGTCTTTACTATATTCATGTCTTTACTATATCCAAGTCTTCACTATATCCAAGTCTTTTTCTTTATTCTAGTCCTCACTGTATTCAAATCTTCACTATATTCAGGTCTTTTCTATATTCATGTCTTTACTATATTCAGGTCTTTAATGTATTCATGTTTTTAATATATCTATGTCTTTACTATGTCCAAGTCTTTACTATGTTCAGGTCTTTACTATATCTAAGTCTTTACTATATTCATGTCTTTACTATATCCAAGTCTTCACTATATCCAAGTCTTTTTCTTTATTCTAGTCCTCACTGTATTCAAATCTTCACTATATTCAGGTCTTTTCTATATTCATGTCTTTACTATATTCAGGTCTTTAATGTATTCATGTTTTTAATATATCTATGTCTTTACTATGTCCAAGTCTTTACTATGTTCAGGTCTTTACTATATTTAAGTCTTTACTTTATTCAGGTCTTCACTATATTCAAGTCCTTACTATATTCTGGTCTTTATTCAAGTCTAATTCTGTCAGAGTCTGTACTATGTATGAGTCTTCACAATGACAGGATAAAGAATAGTCACAAACCAAATGTTAAGTTATAATCTTGGTTTGTAACTGAATATTGAAATTCAAAGAATTGTGTAAAATCAGTTACTATTAACTATTAATTATTTCAGACACTGTATACAGACCATCTCACCAGCTGATTACAGTTCCATGTTCCCACCTGGTGTCGAGTTACCACATGAACAGACAGCTGGGGCTGGAGAGTTACCTCCTGGAGAAGGATGTTACTCTTGTAATGTAGGAGACAGTCCACTTGAAGTTCCATTGTCTAAACGAAACAAACGTAGCTTAACATCTAGTGGTAATATCATATTGTCATTTGTGCTTAATTTCATTCACAATTTTGAATAAAACGTTTTCTTGTGACATAAAAAAAGACTCCTATGCGCACATGTTTGTTGTAAAATGGCACAATGTTTATAGTCATCAATGGTTGATTTCATGACTTTATATTTCTTCAAATTCTAGTCATATTGTTTGTATTTTTGTTTGTTTTTAGCTCACCTGAGCACATAGTGATAAGTGAGCTATAGTGATCAGTCTGTCTACTGCATAGTCTGTCATCCATCATCCTGACCTGGGGGTTATGAACACTCTAGAGGTCACACTTTTGGGTAAATTTTCATCAGACCTGGTCAGAATGTTTGTCTTAATTATATCTTGGGCAAGTCCAAACATGGGTCATCTGGAGTCAAGAACTAGGTCATCAGATCAAATCAAATAGAAATTTTGTTAACACTCTAGAAGTTACAGTTTTGATTGAATCTTCATGAAACTTCGTCAGAATGTTTGTATTAATGATCTTGTGAATATGGGGCATCTCCCGTAAAAAAACGAGGTCACTAGGTCGATGCACCAGACAACCTTGTTAACACCCTTAGAGGTCACAATTTTGATTGAATCTTCATTAAACTTTGTCAGAACGTTTGTTTTAATAATATTATATGTATAATATATGTATAATTTAATAATATTATAACGAGTTTGAACATGTGTCATCTGGGGTCAAACATTAGGTCACCAGGTCAAATTGGTGAAAGACCTTGTTAACCCACTAGAGGCCACAGTTTTGATTGAATCTTCACCAAACCTTGTCAAATTGCTTGTCTTAATGATATCTTGGACAAGTTCGAACATGTTTCATCTGGGGAAAAAACTAGGTCAACAGGTCAAATCATTGAAAAAACCTTGTTTACCCTCTACAGACCACAGTTTTAATCAAATCTTCACTAAACCTTGTAAAAATGCTCATCATAATAATGTATCGCACAATTTCGAATATGGGTCATCTGGAGTCAAAAATTAGGTCACCAAGTCAGATCACCAGATGACTTTGCTAACACTCTTGAGCTCACAGTTTTGGTTGGATCTTTGTTACAGTGTGTCAAAATGTTTGTTTTATTGATGTTTTGGACAGGTTGAAACATGGATCATCTAGGGTCACAAATGAGGTCAATAGGTCAAATCTCCTTAAAACTATTAACACTCTAGAAGTCATAGTTTTGTTCCACAAACTTTGTCAGAATGTTTCTATTAATGATATCCAGAACAGGTTTAAACATGGGTCAACTCAGGTTAAAAACTAGGTCACCAGGTCAAATCACAGGAAAAACACAGATGTTGCAATCTTTACTCAGGTGAGCAAAAAAGGGTCATCATGGCCCTCTTGTTTCTTTAAGCAGTTGTAGTATGCATAATTACAACATAAAGATAGCATCAGGATGCTGTTGTTAAATAACTTTGTAATGATTCATGGTTAATCCTTATGTTGGATATTATTTCTTCAATTATGGTTGTTATTAAAAGACACAATCGAACTGATTTTAATTGTTACTTGTGAGGGATCTGGGGCCTGTATCATTAACATATCTTAGCTAAGACAGCAGTTTTTGAATGTAAACATTGTGTTACCACTTTACACAAAGTATTTTATCCTATTGATTGTTTTTGGATCTATTGCCAGCTTTTGAAGATAAATATCTGAAATGTATACCATAAGCAAGAGTTTGAAAACTGTTTTTAGTAAGTATTTGATATTTCACCGTCTTCTTCATACTATGCCAACTCTTATCAATTTTTTTTGTTAAATTTTCTGTAGGAGCTAATGGTATTGTTAAAACTGGAGATTTCATCGAGTGGCTTAGAGGCAATGATGATGACCAGGATAATGATGATGATGATGATGACATTGTGGATGAGGAGGAGGAGAAAGCTGATGATTATGAAAGCTACAAGGAACTACTGAAGGCATCTGGAGATATTGTTCTGGAAGATATACATTCTGAACCTCATAGATTCAAACCAAAGTTACTGAAAGTTGTCAAACGTGACACAAGATCTAGACAGGTATTGAATGTGTTTGACATAAAATTTATGTCATACATGTTCTTCTTTATGATGTCTAAGATTTCTTTTCAGCTGATATCAAAGTTTTGAATATACTTAGTTGCATTTAAAGTTAATGTGCTTGTACCACCAAGTTGGTATCTTTCAGATGAAATGCTGTATCTTAAATAAAGCTGAAGCATAATGCTGTTTATTTGCATATAAAAGATGAATACCTGATTTACCTGGCCTTCAAGATTCCAAAATTAGATAATGTAATTGTTGGTGTTATTTTGTGAATATACAAAATAGTAACCACATACCTTAAATTTGAATGAATCAGTCTCAGGTTTTGCTGATTTCCTGTGGCCCTTTTTGTTGACGTATCTTAGCTAAGATAGCATTTTTCAAACTTAAAAATCTTCCATCCTCATGTTTGTAAATATGATGTGTTTTAGCCTATTTTTAGCTCACCTGTGTATGTAGTGCTCGGTGAGCTATAGTGATTAAACTGTCTCTGGTGTCTGTTGTCCATCGTCCTGACCTGGTGGTTTTTAATACACTAGAGGTCACACTTTTGATTTAATTCTCATCAGACCTGGTCAGAATGTTTGTCTCAATGATATTTTGGACAAGTTCGAACATGGGTCATCTGGAGTCAAGAATTAGGTTTACAGGTCAAATCAAATGTTAACACTAAAAATTGCTGTTTTGATTGGATCTTCCCCAAACTTTGTCAGAATGTTTGTGTTAATGATATCGTGAATAGGCTTGAACATGGGTCAACTTGGGTCAAAAAGTTGCCATATGACCCTGGCTGTGGGTGCAATTTTAGTCCTAACATCTACTAAAAAATTATGAAAATATTTATGTGTCTTACAAATTTATTTTCATGCAGAGTAAGCAGCTGAGAAGGCATCCAAGAAAATCAAAGTCAACAAAAGCAGAACTTGAACCTAATTTACAAGTATTACCACCTGTGCCAGTATATCTTAACCTCACCGACGTTAGTCGCAAAACCAAACTCATAAAAATACTCCCAGCTTTAGCAGCACTGCAGGGAAATGTTGAGTACAAAATAGCAAACAGAGAAGACAAGTTATTCTTCTTACGAGAGAGAAAAGGAATCAATTCACTCCATGCAAGACGCAAAAAATTAATTGATGGCATGGCTTATCATGTCGACATAGAAGCGAAACCTTTGCACCAAGATATTAACACAATTGGTGAAAAACATGTAGGGCAGTCTACATTCAGATTTTATATTTATGTATTATAACAGAAGAGTATGAAAAATGCTAATCTTAGTAGACATGGAGTTTTATAAGTGAAGTTAGTATATTCTTTGTTGCTAATAGTGTACTTATAGTGTGTTGTGTATGGGGCATCCTCTAGAAATTTGGTCATTTTTTGTGTGTGTCATATTGCTAATATGAGTGATTTAATCCAATTGTTTGATTGCATGAATACTGTTAGTCTTTTTTTTCAAAATGCATTATATTCTTATTTTGTGAAATGTGTTCTATATTGATTATTGAATGCTGATGAACCTGTTTTTGTAATCAAAAAGTGATAATATCCCGGGAAATTAGAATCATTTCATTACTTTTGGCTTTTTACAAATTTTTAGAATTATTGGATAATTGTTTTTAATTTGTAAGTATTTTTGCTATTTAAATCCAGTCATGTTCTAATTAATAATCAGAAAATCTTACCCAAATTTGATGGTTTTCTTTTTAATCTTTGTCCATAAATCATACACCAGCTTTTTGTACATGAGTCACACATCATATTTTTTTTACTTAGATATAAGTTTTAAAATTCACATTAATTTGTCACCTATTTCCTAGTTTGTATATATATTTGTGAATTTAATAATTAAATAATATTTCAGTTATTTGAATTGTAAATGAAAATGTAAATAGTTCACTCAACAAATGGATGACATCAACATTCTTTCTTCCTTCCACACACGCTGACCACTTTCCAACTGCCCTTTTTATCATGGAGAATATACTTTATGTGCCCTAAAGATATTAGGCTTTTGCATTTTGTTTTTGTATGTAAGAATGATTGAGTTTTATGCATTTTGTGTAGAACTGGTGTTGACTTGTGACAATTAGGTTATGGCTTATTTAAAGGTTGTGTTTGTTTATATTCCAAAAAGTTCAAATGTAAAATAATTTGGTATTTTTGTCACTTTTTTCATGCATATGGTCAATATGGTGTAAAGGAACTTGACTCCAGTTTTAAGTGTTTTTTTTCTGAAAAGTTCAAATTCTGTTAATAGTAATTATAATTGAATGTAAAATTTGTGGCGTAAGAATGATTTATTTAGACATTTGCTTAAGTCTTAGATATGTTTGGTAAAAATCAATAGCAGTGAAATTATACCATGAGTACTGGTAGTTTGAAATTTTCATGTTCATAAGATATCAACATTTTTAACATTTATTAATGGTATTAAAATCCTTAAATTGACTTTGCATTTTTCCATTTTTGTAATTTTGTAGAGTTGATTTCCATTCAGAAACTGCAGAATGAGAAATTGATGAATACACCATATTAAAACACAGCCATGATTTATATACAGCATTGTAGTTGTACAGAGTCCTTTGTATGAATGGTTTAGGACAATATTAGCTTCTGATATGAATGTACATATGTATTATTCAATTTTATGAAAGTTGTATTAGCTTATCAGATAGTGCTTTCAGTTAAAGTGCAGTATTATACTGGTACAATATCATAAATTAAAGATAAAAATAATACTTTTCTTGTAATTTTTGTAACATTGCAAAATTTGTTTATAATGTTGAATTCATACAGTGGTGGTTTTTAGCTCTTTAGAACCAAAGGTTCAGGGTGAGCTGTTAGGATGGGTAGGGGTATACTCCGTCATCTAGAGTCTACACTGGTCTTCTCCTCAGAAACTACTGGCTAGATTTACTTCAAATTTGTTGTGTAGAATCCTTTTTACGTTCTAACTGCAATTTGCTTATATTATAACAGTTGACCCCTTTAAGGGGTCACCAGAGCTAAAAATAAAAAAAAACTTTAAACATCTCATGAATCGATGGATGGATCATCACCAAACTTGGTCTTTAGCATTCTTAAAATACATGTAGTCTCCTATCATATTTGCTCAAATAAAAATGGTTGACTCTTTTAGGGGCCACTAGAGCTAAAAATAAAAGTACCTTTAAATGTCTTCTTCTCATGAACCAATGGATGTGTCATCACTAAACTTGGTTTGTAGCATCCTTAGATGATCATCTTTCAAGTTTGCATGAATTAATTTGGTCAGCCCCTTTAAGGGGCCACCAGAACTAAAACGAGAAATACCTTAACACGACATAGCTCACCAGAACTGAAGGTTCAGGGTGAGCTGTTATGATTGGTGGGTGGATGATCCGTCGTCTGGTGTCAACAATGGTCTTCTCCTCTGAAAGTACCTGTCAGATTTACTTCAAATTTGCTGTGCAGAAGCCTCTTGACGTTCTAACTGCAATTTGCCCATACATTGTACTATTTCAGTTGACCACTAGGGGACACCAGGGCTAAAAATAGAAAAACCTTTACACATCTTCTCATTAACCAATGGATGGATCATCACCAAACTTGGGGTGTAGTATTCTTAGATAGTCTTTTATCAGATTTATTCAAATAAAAATAGTTGACCCCTTTTAGGGGCCATCAGAGCTAAAAATAGAAATACCTTAAAATGTCTTCTTCTCATGAACCAATGGCTGGATCATCACCAAACTTGGTTTGCAGCATCCTTAGATGGTCCTCTCTCAAGTTTGCTCAGATAAATTTGGTCAGCCCCTTTTCGGAGGCCACTAGAGCTAAAAATAGAAATGCATTAAAATGACTTTCTCATCATCCTATGGATGGATTTTACCAAACTTGATTTTTAGCATCCTTTGTGTTTTATTAGATTTATTTATTGCTTTGGTTTTGTTAGCATTTAGGGGCATTGAATTATATTTACACCACAAAGAGATAATATTCATGTTATTCTTAAGCAATGTTTGGACTTCTGGGTGAAAGTCACTGATGGGTGTTATAGCAGTATCATCGGCAAACATGTCAGTGAAGATATTTGTAATTTAGAGGGCATATTATTGACATAGTACTGACCCTTGTGATACACCAGATTTACTTTCAGGGTCTGATTGCCTGGATGAACTTTAAAACCAGAAGACGAGTTGCTGTTATATTTAAAAAACACATACACACACACAACTAGGAACTCGTTTTCATTTAAAATATGCAATCAAAATCACAAATATTCTCATTATTTTTATTGAACTCATTACTAGTGTAAAATCAGCATTTGTATTATTAAAATATTAATCTAGATTTTTTTTAGAAATACAATTTGGTGTTTTGGTCAGTTAACATTGGGAGCAATTGATAGAGATGAATTTGAAGGCGCTGATAAGCAGTATGCGTGAATGATCTCTCTTTTGTTTGTATATGGGGTGCTATAATAATGTATTCATTGATAAGCGATGTCATCGGTAGGATTGCTTCCCTTACACGCGAAACAAACTTATTAAAAAGCTAATTATTCGAATTTCAAACAAAATGTTTGATGGAAGATATATTTCATTCTGATACTTTTTTATCCTATGGGACGATTTCCTTTTTCTTCATACATCCTATGACTACGTGCACTTATTAGCGTTTCAAAGATACGTATCTAACATCAGAAACAATAATCAGAAATAAATTTATTCACTAGAACCAGGGACACTACATATAAGTGATATAGAGTCCCTGTTAGAACCAATCAGCAAAAGCGTGAAACACCTTTTTGTGCACGAAAATAATTCATGAGTGATTGTAATTTAAACCTGCAGATATGATTTATGCTAGAGGTCGTTGGAAACATTGATTTGTACGCTAGTTACAATATTCTCTGCGTGAATGGTGCTACAGAATCTCTATCGATCGCCATTTTCCTGCGTCTCCATAGTTACGTCACGTGATCTCGGTGTATTATAAACCGGCATTTGTTTCCAATACATTAACCCGTTCTGTGACGTCGGTGACAATTTTCCGATAACTTGGTCTAAACACAGAAATTCTCATGCGGCAAATTATGATAAGTAGAAGGACGTAAACAGACGACTGTTTACAGTATACGGCGTAACCTTATCAGTAAGTTTGAACAAAGCGGAGTTAATTTAAGTGTTATACACGTTGTGAATATCACGTACTTCAATTATTTACATTTTTCTGGATCTTATATGGTGTACGGCTTAAATATCTGTGTTAAAGAAACATTGGTAAGTCATTTCAACCATAAAAAACTAGGAATTACTACTTATCACGATCCACCATATTGTGCTTAGTATAAGTGTATAGTACATTCGTGAACAAACAAATTATGCAAGACCTATTTAGAAAAATGTTCATCATCCATACGTAAACGCTAAGGCATTTTCATTAATATATCAAATATTGCGGAACTTACATTTCATTCATAGTGTGGAGATTTCTTCATCATACGAGTGTCTATTTGTGGAATTATTCACGAATATACTCACTGTTAAAAATTATGATAAAACGACTGAATTCATCATGACACATACGTAGGAAAGGTTCGGTTTTACATGATTGTGTTGAGTTGAATAATATGTCTTTTGGTGTAATATTTATAGAGTGTCCCAGGTTTTTATATTATTCCCAATTTCTAAGAGCCGTGGTTAAGGATTTAGGTATTGTGTACGTGTTTTGGGTCTTGATATCATTCAATCGGGGGACTCGCGTCGGCCATCACTGTCAGCACCATTATGTTAATATTTAAACTTTTGTACATTTACATGACTTATCACTGTGTAGTTTAAAACCACATCTCGGAATACCACACGTTATCTTTGCTGTTATGTTATCGGGACGACTGTTTACACTTTACAGAATTCAAAATACAGATGAAGTACTGTTCAGTATTGTCATATCTTACACACTAGTACCCAGAATTAATTGCGTACGTGCGATTTCCTGGACATTTTTCTCAATTTTATGCTCTTCCAGTTTTTGAACATATAAGTGGATCTTATTACAACAATTTGATATTCAGTAAACCCTCACTTAGAGACTACCTCAAAAAAACGACCATTACAATTACCTCTTTATTTCAAACTTCTTTTTAATGGCTCCTATATATTCCAGCTTGGTTATACATCCACATCAATATTAAGACCATCATTTTGACCTTAAGGTCGTTTTAATATCGAGGTTTTACTGTATGCACCTAAATCACCTTTTTTATTCTAATAAATATTAAATTTTATTGAATGGTACGTTTTTGTCACAGCGAGAGTTTGATCACAGGTTTAATTTTCTACCAACTTGAAAGCAATATCCATTTTCAAACGTTCCTGAGTAAAGGTATGCATTGGCCACGATCGTGGTCCAATGGTTAATGCGCTGGACTTGTCACCCGGCGATCCAGGGTCAAATCTCGGTTGCGGCAAGTCATACCCTTCTATGAAAATTTGACAGAAATGCCGATTTTCCTCTTTAAGTGGAGAAGTTGCTGGCTCCTTGGGAAGGTAAATTAGTACCGGTTAGTATACAATCCAGTAAAACTAGTCGGGTGAACTGGTCGCCGTATATAACAGAAATTTAACAGAGAGAATTAACAGTAACTAATGGGAAATGCGCTCGATAAATTATACTTGATATAATGTGCAGATTTTAAGTTTGTGGGCATTTAATCTAAAGTTTATATATGTCTATGTTATTGCATAATCAATACGTCTTTATAAAGTCCGATGAAGATTTTCATTTTTGTCCATGTAGTGTTTTAAAAAATTTAAACGGGACTTATACCATTTTAAAATGTATATGTTAATTTATCTTGATAAATTTGAACTTACATCCTGAAAAAAAACACCGTCATCATATAGTGATTCAAATATAGAAATAAATAATAGCTATTGTGGTTAACAAAGAGATTAAGCATTTCTATAAACCTGTACTAAAGGGTAATGAGGAGATTTGTACACATAAAATTTACAATCTCTCTTTAAAACAATTTCAATGTTATAGATAAGACATTGTTCCATGTACAGATGCTCAGTTTTGTAGCCCAAACCCAGTTATCCGGCGCATGCGCAAATGTAACAATGTGTTACTACTGAACAAAATCGGGCGTCACCTAGATTCACACACCCAGCAACTGAAACATAATGTTGTTATAGTGCATAAACACCCATCACAAAATGCTTTATTAAACTTTGTAAACCACACATTTATTTAACGTGCATTTATCAAACAAAGTGAATTGGTGTAAATGGATACGTGTATTTTGACATTTAGTTGTTGAACAGAAAACAAGTCTGCCTGGTACACTTTATTATCGTATCCTCATTACGATCGCGCAATAACTACTGTATTCATGAAGATGTCAATTTACATACCGGAAGTTATCCTTTAATATTGTCAATTTTGAACATATTACACTATCTTTAAATCGCCCTGGGCTTGTGAACAGGTAAATTTTCTGCGTTGTTTAATATTAGTGGGTTGAGTTTGTAGGATAACTTCTCTGATCATTAAATGAATTCATTAAATTATTTATGACATTCAAAGAATATTTTAAGACTGTGAAATCTAATCGTGAACGGATAATTAAATGTATGTATAAATATATTCAATATCACGTATTCAAGTGTGTGTTGCTCTGGGCACTTATGTGTTTCAAGAAACTCGATTTAATGTAAAAAATCACGTTTACTAAAAATACAATGAAATGAACAGATAGGAATAAATATGAATAGCATGAGTCGATGTCTTCAATATCAATTATGATTAGGGATTGATACTTTTATCATTTTCCATGAATTATATTTTGTATTTATTTATGCGGTAATGAACGGAAAAGGACAGCCGTTGTATGTTATTGTTTGATTATACGTTAGTGTCTGATATTGATTTTATCCTGTATATTTTATTTACAATTTCGATGCACTTCTATTCCATTTTTTGATGGGCAATGTTTAAATCGTAACAATGTGCGGGGCGTTTCTCGAATTAACAAGATTTTATTTTTCCTCAATTGTTCATACTTTTTTAGTCGAACATAACACTCATTAAATAATTATAACTAACATTTATTGAACAACATAGAATTATTATTTTAGGATATTGCGCAATAAGAAATAAATTCACAATGAAATAGTAAAACATGTTTAGTCTTCAAGTTTCAATATCAAGCCTATTCAATTTTAAAATCGTGATTTTGTAATGCTGTTTTATACTTCCTTTTCTCAAACACACGTTTCTAAACGATGAAGTGTGTATTTATCCCAATATGAGTCAAAGATATTTTCATACATGATTACAAGTATAATAATGGTTCGTAGAGAGGATTTGCGTTCCATTCGGAAGAAAAATTTAAACACTGAAGTACAAGATCCGTTCCGGCGTTATAATGAATAAATTGCTTATTCAAAGATTCGTCAAAATGAAATTATTATATTGACCTGAAACAAATATCTATAACTGAATGGCCATTATGACGCCTGAAATCAGTGTTCATTTTTTGAATTCCTGCTCGTGTAGGTAAGTTTTAGTTTAAGATTTACGTGCTCGATAGACCATTCATAATAGATGAAGGAAATGTCCTAAGATATATGTGTGTTGAGGAAATGAAGTTGTTCCCGTATCAGTCTAGTTGCTTTATGACCGATCAACGACCGACCAATGCGTATACGATGATTGGTTTTAGTCTGAAATCGTTTCTTAGTCAGCGCTCCGACTTGAAAACATCAACTGTGTCTAATAATTTTCTTGTAAGCGTATGCGCAGTTGTATATTTTTTTCATTACAATACCTGAGACCCACAACAATCCTTATTTGACTAAGGATGTAAAACCAAATATTTAAATCATAGAGATCTTACTTGACCAAACCTAATCTTGTTTATAAGATTCGGCGATGCATTTACTTGTAATAATGGTGATGTTGTTTATAGCGAAACGTAAACTATTTTACTGGAGAATTATCCTATTTTAAGAAGTTATGTAAAATGACTTGCTTTATTTCGCATTATTTCACTGTATTATACACGACACACTAATTCAACAACTGTTAAGTGACTGCAATGTCTTCTTTATTTAACTGGCATACAGCAAATCAATGATGTTTTAGAGGTTATATTAATAGTAATAATGTGATATATGATATTACACCATAATGTGTTATACATAACATAAATAAGATATTCTAAATACAATAAAACACGGCTATAGTGGAATCTGATACTGTGAAGAAATGGATTCAGTGTCTCTACGTTCCCTCGAACACACCTATCTTTATTTCATTGTTATGAATGTAGTGAAATATGGCTGTAATGAAATAATTATTCCAGGAATTCATCATAACCTTGTATAGTATGTTGGTGTAATATATGAGATTGAAAACATTAATCATGAATACGATTTTTAAGGGACGCCATCAACTCCAGCACTATGAAACATCGTAGTGACATTTAAATTACCTTACAGCATACTCAGCCTGGTGACACTTTATCGTGATAAACGCTCGTACGATATTTAACCACATGATTATACAGGCTATAACGAAATATATCCTCTTAGATGTTAATTTGAAATTCTGATGTATCTGTTAGTAACTTGTCACGTGGTATTAAGTGAACACTATTTAATGATCACGCGAAACAAACACGCAGCACTTGCCTTCATTCCAATTTATGCTTGAATGAAAAGTATGTATGTCATTATTGAATGAAAGCCTACTGTACCATTCAGTTTTCTTGTTAGGAGTTGGTATTTCTTGTTAGGAGTTGGTATTTCTTGTTAGGAGTTGGTATTTCTTGAAAGGAGTTTGTATTTCTTGTTAGGAGTTGGTATTTCTTGTTAGGAGTTGGTATTTCTTGTTAGGAGTTGGTATTTCTTGTTTGGAGTTGGTATTTCTTGTGTGCAGTTGGTATTTCTTGTGGTCATCTATTTGTGGACAACTCTGTGATGTCGATTAGATCATTTTTTTGTATTAAGATTTTAAAGTTTAAAGTATTCCGACCCTCTGTGTTTGGTTCCAAATGTTATTTCATTATGATTACGATAGAAAAATTCTATTATTGGTTACCTGATAAGTTAAATAGGTTAGGTAGATTTTTTCTTTTCTAATTTTTCTTAAGCATATCTATTGTACTTAGGAGGTACGATTCATCCCCAAAGGTTTTCGTACTTTTTGCTGTACGGAGTTTGCTGTTAGAAACATAAGAGTCACCAAGTACATGTTTACAGTAAACCGTAACCGTAAACACGACTAGTTTTCTGATCTAGGCCGCGTTATCTCAAGTCTATGTCTGGCACGATGTGCAAAAATAGTCTAAAATCTATCAATCCGTGCAACATTATGGAGCTCTCGGTCTATATTTTGTTTCTTGAATTTCAGGTACAGTTAGTTTTATGGCGAGTTTGATTCTTGTTTGTGTTTGCTTGGGTTTAGCATTTGCTGCTCCAAGCCAAAATACCCCCGAAAGTGTGACAAACGATGTGAATTTTCTGATGCCAGAAGTCCAGCCAAAAGTGGTGAGTAAAATGTTGTTGATGCATACTTCAAAGTCGACTTGATTTTCCGTAGTAGCTGATTAAACATGATTCTCTTCAGTTCAAAATAATTAACCAACGATAATATAGTAACGTAGTTTTCAGACAATGAATTTTAAATGATTCAAAGAACAATGTATTCATTATAGTAAAACGGATACCACCTGGTACCGAGAGAATTTTAACCTACAAATCAAACTCATCCTCGATATAACGTTGCCTGCTGCAAATTCATGTACTAGTATCTTTTTGCATAATTTGTATAATTTGTATAATTCGTATTATTTGCTTTTAGGCGGATACGTACTTATGCATTGCCATGAAAACCACAGACGTCCCACAATACATTGGTAAGTACATGAAATAGTTCTTTTCCTGTCTGTTGAAATCATGCTCAAGAGCACATTACGACTTAGAATCACAAAATTTCTCTTAATTTTTGTCTATTCTGTATGTTCCGTAGAGATGTGTTTGTCCGACATGGCGGTTGACGGGAGAAGCACATTTGTTACGTATTATTGATTATTGATGTTCAATCAGTTTACAGTAATTGCGGTATCATTATATAACTGTCATCAGCACCACCGCAAGTTATCCTCATCGTCGTCAGAATATCACTTCTGCTCCTTCCACCACTACTTCTATAATTATACTTACTACTACTGCTACTTCTACAGTGCAACCCTTCCAGAACGCACCTCTCTTGAGCAACAACCTCTCTTCAACAACAGCTTGATTTGTCTCCACTATACGCTTTAACCATTAATTTAACCTCTCTAGGGCAACAACCCCTCAACAACAACATAATTTTTCTTCTCCCAAAAGGCCTTGCTTTTTGGAGAGGTTCCGCTGTACTACTCAGCTAGTTGAATCGGTAGAGCCACATACTCAGTCGTTAGTATCGTTGGTTCGAGCCCGGGTGGTCAAAACCTTAAAACGCAACATTGTGGACTGAATAACAGTGAGCCACGAAATTCTGACATAAAATGGTGAATAATGATGGAAAATAGATAGCGCATCTCCTATAAACATATCATCGAGTCCATGGCTCTACAAATTGAGTTAGCTGGACGTTGTATATAAGATAACTGGTACACGCTTTTACATATGTTTAATTTAAATAGCTATGGTCGGAATTTAATACCTATTGTAGCGTTTTTTGAATTTGTTTTTCCTATTATAATATATCTTTAAGATTGCTGTGATATTACACAAACAGTAATTAGGAAATTAGCTACCAGTCTGACATATATTAAATAAGACTATAATATTTATGAAGTTTAAACATGATATTTCTGTTTAGCGCAATACTTCCTGGAAGTAGTGAGTGCGCGTTTCTGATCTCCTAATGAAGCTTAACCAAACTTGCATCTCGCCCCGCCGAGGCCTACATTAGGATTGGGAACTTTCTTCAAATAGTCGTGCTAATTACTGTTCTACAATTGGTCATGACTCTGATGAGGGTTGGACAATAATTGATTGCATGTGGTGTGGATCTTCCCCTTAATCATATACGCATATTCCTGCATAGTTTCAATAAAGTCTAACAAACGACGAACATTTTGGCTCTGAATGTAACTGGGGAATTTATTAGTGACATATGACCACGATGTTACTATAAATAGACGGGCTATGATAAATATATTATTGCCAAGTTTCATTGCCGTATAACAAATCAGAATGAAGTCCCGACCGGTAACTTACTAAACACATGTGACAAGTGTGATTCAGATGCAAACATGCACTTGTTTGTTTGTTAAACGATCTTATTGTGATTTCTCTAAATGACGGCACCAAGATGCCAGAAGTTTTGCATGCATGTGCTTTTGTGAACATAAATGTGATCCTTTTCATTCAAATGAAGTATGTTTTTCTTCTATCACTGAACGTACTGAAATATGATAGTGTACAGATATATCCTCAATAATAAGAAGAACAAAGAACAGTCCTATGCTAACTGTACACGTGTGCAATGAAGGGACTAGGGAAGGGATGGTAAATTCCAGGGTGAGGGCCACTATTTTCAGGTGAAATTATTTACTGCTACATTGGGCTTCGAGCTGGTAGATTATTTAGAACATTTCAGTCTATGTGCTTTGATTTGTTAAAAACTGGTTCATGGACATTAGCAGTGTTTTGTGTACTGTGTTATAGCAATCAACGTTTTTTGTGCTATGTTTAAGTAGTCAAGATAGAGGATCTTTAAAAAAAACACTTTGGCAAGTCATGAGTCTATTTATCGATTGTAACTGATCATATACCAGCTAGCTCCATTAATTAACAAAAATCTGATTTAAGGACGCCTCAGAACTTACTTCTTAAATAAACTTCTTTTAGTTAAACAAAAAATCTTTTGAAGTAGGATTTATGTGTGTATTAGACAGAATGTTACATGAATAGTGCTGGGAACAAACTGACAAAATAAAGATCGAACAAATAAATGAATAAATATTTATGTTAAATATATATTTATAAAATTTCATGCCTCTTATCTGAGACCATTGCACACATGTGTATAATGGTCTCAGCTCTAATTCAAGGTTTTTGTTTGGTTAGCATCCAGTCAACGTATTGAATGAAGTGAATGAAAAGTTAGTGAACAATTACTCGTACATTTAGTCTACGTATGAAACCGAGACATATTCATGGGTAAATATCAAGAAACTTAAGATTGTGTGCGGGAGAAATGTTACGACGCTATTAATCAGGTTTTCCGAAGGAAAATTTGGTTATTAGAATGCCGCATGCCGGCGGACGGGGGCGGGCGTCAACAATTGGTTTCCGCTCGATAATGTTTGTTTAAATTAATAGATTCTCACCAATTTTTATGTAGAGCATGTTTGGCGAAATCATGGCCCTTTGTTTATTTTGCTTGTATGAGCTATTAAAATCAAACTTCCATGTCATAGACAAAATGTGTCCACCCTATAACTGAAAGTAGGAATGGGGTAAACATCTGAAGAAGGAAAACCTGGTTTTGTGACAGTTCTGTCATTTCTTGTTGTTTTACGTTTATTACAGTTGGATTTGAACCTCATGCCAATATGGAAATTTCACATCATATGTTGTTGTATGGATGTGAAACTCCTGGGAGTAATGAACGAGTTTGGTAAGTAACATGTGCTTTGTTTACATTTATAATTAACTACCTGCGTGGTCGAATAATTTCTGAACTGTAATCATCAAACCCTCACCGCTATGAGTTTGAATCTCACGTGGAGACTAGAAAAAAATATCATTGTTTTGTAATCTCACTGGAGACTAGAAAAATATTATTGTTTTGTAATCTCACCTGGACGCTAGAAAAAATATCATTATTATGTAATCCCACTGGAGACTAGAAAAAATATCATTGTTTTGTAATCTCATTGGAGACTAGAAAAATATCATTGTTTTGTAATCTCACCTGGACGCTAGAAAAAATATAATTTTTTTGTAATCCCACTGGAGACTAGAAAAAAATATCACGCGCCCTGATTGCTAAAATATCATTGTTTTGACGTTTCATAACAAACGCTGCGGACTAATCCATGTTCTGACCAATATATGAATTTATTGATGTAATTTTCGTTGACTCTAGTATGATATGGAACAAGTAATTCATAATGCGTAACGTTTCTGCCCTTAAGGGAGACAAGTAAACTTCGCAAAGGAGTTACTTGTATAGTTTTCGGACGAGCAACGGTATCCGCTAAAACATTAAACGCATTAAAAACACGGACTCAGGAATTCTGTCTAAGTGGAAATTTGCGAAAGGATACAGGGTAGCACGAGCCAAGAGATTATAAGCAGCTTAAAAATCGCAACAACTGGGTTCTGGTGCCTCTAAAATGTCATTAGAAACGAATGGCGTGATTACCCCCACCCGCCGACTTGGAAGTTCTGTGAGAAAAACAATATTAATGAGAAACAATTATCACTTGTTCTGTGGATTGTTTACGAATTCGCTACAATTATCTGAGGAAAGATGAAAACATGCTCGATTAATTGTTGAGCTGCACAGTATAGCCAGGCTGATGACTACCAAAACCCTTTGCATTTGATGAACATAGCGAAAAGTGGATTTGATTCTGCACTGATGATTTAATCGTGAATATAGTGTTAACAGTCATTTGACAACTGACTAGACTCATCGTGTTAGCAAGACTATTTCATATAACAGTGATAAGACTGTGGCATGATTTTTTTTTTCATGCAGCACATTATATTTTATATGTGCTTTTTGACATTGCTGCTAAATGCTGAAAATGTTGACCTTGCTTATATAGTTCTTCTGCTTGAGCTACAGTGCTAAACATGAGATTAGTTCGGTAAATTATGGTATTTTTTGTTTGTCACTGATAATGAATTGAATTTTCAGGATGGATCTAACACGAATCATATTTCATAGTACTTGTATGTTCTAATAGTCAAGTGTGACTTGTTAATGTGAAATACTTCATGTTTAATTCAAATTTTATTAACTTTATATGTGTGGCAGAGGTTCATCGTGTGTAGCCAATATTTGTTGACGATGTAACAGGTATAGGAGTATGCAGGTATAGGAGTATGCAGGTATAGGAGTATGCAGGTATAGGAGTATGCAGGTATAGGAGCTAACAATACCTCATTGACCCCATGTTTTTATAGTGAAATATGTGTGATAGACATTCTATTAAGATATATATCAAAATTGATTTTTTTTTAAATTAAACAGATAACTACATCTTATTAACTTCATATTTACATTATAGAAATAAATCGAAAACCGCAAATACTTGTTGACAGCATACACGTAACTGAATTTCTGAGTTGAATCTAAAATTAGCTCTGTGACCTCATATATATATCTGAAATGTGTTTATATCTGAAATGTGTTTTTGGACATTGTTCTTAGATGTATATCAAAAGTAGAAAGTTATGTTGCAAGAAAAAGGAGAATAAAACATGAAAACTTATATTTTTTTGTCAAAATTGCCACCCATTATTTCATGCACGCAGTTGAAGATCAAGTATTACAGAATGACATCATTTATGTTATAAAATGTGTTAAATTGACACAATAGATGCCAAATGAATACTTACATGTAAAAATGACAAATGTTTGTCTTAATTATATCTTGGACTAGTTCGAATATGGGTCATCTCGGATCAAAAGCTAGGTGACCAGGTCAAATCGCTGGAAAACCTTGATAACTTTCTAGTGGTCGTAGTTTTGATTGGATCTTTACCAAACCTTATCAGAACGTTTGTCTGGTCATTTGGGGTAAAAAAGTAGGTCATCAGGTCAAACCAGTCGAAATCTTTACTCATGTGAGCGAAAAAGGGCCATCTTGGCCCTCTAGTTTATATATTCATATGTGCCACGCGCTTACACAACAATGATTTAGGCAACAAGAAAACAAAGAATTAAGATTTCACTGCCCTCCAGCAGTAAATATATACATTTGTATTTTAAAAATCGCCTTCCGTCAGTACTTTAAGTACTTTGATTTTTTTTGCTCCGTCTCTATTTGTCCTACTGTTTGTATTCCTATGTTTTTTGTAAAAAACGCTGATATTTCAAAGGTATGTCCTGTATTGTTTGGATTAAATTCGCTTGACGCCCTGCTTGTTGAATGTAAACCACTTACTACGTTCAATAATTATCGATATGCGTCTTATTAACGTGATCAGTCTTATTACTACAGGTTTTAAGGTATTAATGTAGTGTATTTACGATTATTTTCACTCGAGTGGAAACTCAAAAGGCTATTTACGAATTTTGTCTGTTACTAGTATAATTGAACAACATTTTTCAAGTAAAGAACTTGAGTCATTATTTTTTTTCAAAATGCCAAGTGTCAGCATTAATGCTGTTACACCATGTGATATCACCCAACTGCTATTAGATTTTGAAGTAGACTGTTACAAGCATATGGGAAACTGGTTATTTGACTGATGGATTTATTTCTATGAAATCAATACCACAGAAATGGAAGCGTGGGCTGAGAGTACGGCATTATTGGCAAACAACATATCAGATAGTGGTTATACGGCTCCAACCCACTGGGAATTCTCGTTGGCGTCAATATTGATCGCGCATGTGCATGGCTGACATATCTAATAAATATTCAAAAATAGCATCAACAATCTGTATATGTCTACTATTTGGCTAAAGATATTGATCAAGTAATTCTGTTTATATTGTCTGTGTAGGGTTTTCTTTGGCGTAATAAATCCGTGAAGATATCTATCGTTTATCATCATGTAGTTTATACATATTATGGAAACAAAGAATTTAATGTGACTTCACCAGTCAGTATCCTTTAATGTTGTTCAATTAAAACATCTAATAATTGCAGTATTTGCCTAACTTCATCTGATGTTTTAAATTTACAAGTTTCATACTAATTACTAATACGACCTAAATGATAACCTTTAATCTGTAGTAGAATAAAACCAAGCCTGTTTCACCGCTATTTGACTGTTTATGACAGTAGTAAATATCGACGTTTTTTCCATACGTTATGATCCCAGACCTTCGGTCATGTCGTAATAATCTAATTACCGTTTACACACCATCGCTGGTACAAATTTGATTGAATAAGCTTATCTATGATTAGGCTGCGAGTTAATTAAGTAAAGATTGAAGAGTTTTATTTTATACTTCCAGGAATTGTGGAGAAATGGCAACGAGAGGTGGCAGCTTTCAGAAAGGACCAGTTTGTGCAAATGGAGCCAAAATTTTATACGCATGGGCCATGGACGCCCCGGCACTTACTTTACCCAAAGGTAGGTTTCTATGAAAGGTCAAATAGACCAATGCGTAGTCGTTGCTAAGGTAACCAGTTATCATTTATTGCGACCAGTCCAATCCTGTTCATGCATTAGAATGACCCATTCCTATTACTTCATCTTTTATAAATCGTACGATATTTTTAGGCGCTAAAATAATTATTTCATTGATCGAACTACCCGAAATAATGTTTCCTACATATCAAGTATTCTTGTACGAAACACTATTAATGTTTCGATTAAGTTATTTAACATATGATCAAACGCCGAGTTTACGGTTACCTGTGTACAGTGGTCATCCGTGTATAGCGATCACCTGTGTACAGTGGTCATCCATGTATGGTGATCATCTGTGTATTGCGGTTTCCTGTGTTTTGCGGTCTCCTTTTCAGAACAATGGTCAATCGCGAATCGATGTTATCTACCGGATGAACCTCTGAATTAAGGCCAACTGTGCAAAGAGAGCTTATTTCATCCGTGCCCCTTTTTGTCTTGGTTAACAAATTTGACTGTACTTATGTTTTTGATTTCAGACGTGGGATTTAAGATTGGAGATGGCACCGGGGTTAATTACTTAGTCTTACAGGTTCATTACAAAAATGTCAAGCCGTTTTTACCGCCTAGTAAGTTTTTTTGTATTTTTTCTTCTGAAAGGAGCATCAAATGTGATTATTATGTAATGGCCGTTAGACTGAGTACATGCTCTTTGGGAACGCTTTCAGTCATACCATGTTTTAGGAAAGGAAACCATGTAGACGGAATGTAAATCGTCAATACGGGAATAACTTGTGAAGTGTATGATATAAATATGAACTAGGATAGTTTTGTCATGGAAAACTCCTATCATGTATAGACACATTGCTATGAAATCTTTGGTTAAGTAAACATTTAGATTGTATTAATGTTATTTTCTGACTCATCATTAAAATTGTACGAAAGGAACTATTTTCAATTAATTATTTTGTTTTATTTATTTTTATTTAATCATATCTTTCAGACAGTGAAAAAGATAGTTCAGGAATTGTCTTACAGATGACAGACCAACCGTAAATATAATTTAAAACTATAGGAAAATAAGTAATTATGTTTCAACCAGAAAATCAATACAGAAAACATTCTCTAAAGGCAGACGTGTCCAAATACTAGGTACACTGGATATCTTCTATTTGCACATCAAGGGACGTATTTCAATTAGTCATCTTCAGACACTATCCTATCAGTTGCTTACTGAGCTCCGATTACTTCACTTACTTGAATTACGTTTTAGAGAGTATGTTGTGGTTTTCAAGAACACCCAGAAAGTTTGATTGCATTTTGAGACTTCTGTTCTGGTCAAAACGCACATAAGTATTCTCGAAAACTACAACGGACTGGAACATCGATGAGGTAAAGAGTTAATGAAAATCATTTTGATGAAACTTTATTAAGAACAAAGTACAAGTTTAATTAATAATTAATTGATGAATGGTCAGCTTTATTGATTTTATTATTTCCAGTCAGCCACGACGGGCTGGTGTGTATCTGTTAGGTACTGCGGGAAGCATTCCACCACATACAACTACATACATGGAGACGCAGTGCGCATTCAATAACGACTTCGATGTTCATCCGTTCGCGTTCAGAACACACGCACATATGTTAGGTATGTAATAAGATATGCGGTCAAACTTCAACCACGAACAGTGACCATTGGTGAAGAGTAACCACCTCTAAATAGAGACCACGTGACTGTTAAGACCAGCAATTTTGCTTACAATACAATTATTTGCAGCTTATTTTTTTACCTCTTTATTGAAATATTAAAACAAATACTACTTCTAATGAAGAATGCTTTACTCTCTTTCCGTAAAGATGGTCTTTATGGACCGTTTGGACAAATATATTTGCCAAAATTGACGTATTAGAAAAGAGAAACTTGTCGTGGTATACTGATATGTTTTGAACTCCGCATGTTACAAAATAGTGACCCACCCTTCTCAATACCAACACTGCGTTTGATTACTCCTTAGTAACCAAGGCTGCAGCAATTCAGAATTGTAAATATAAGTTGTTAAATCAAAATTAACTACGTGAAAGTACGTCTAATCATGCCTCTAAAGGTATATTGTCACATTCCAACAGGAAAAGTTACATCAGGCTACAGAATAAGAAATAGACAGTGGACAGAAATTGGCCGAAAATCTCCACAACTGCCACAGGTATGATGTGTTAGTCAAAACGTATTTCAATAAATCGAGATGTCTGTTTACTGGGCACAAACTTTTACCGTATTTTACATACATGTGCTGTGTATGTTCCGTGTATCGGCTGAAATGAACTTAAACCGAAACTAATTAGAGGAATGGTATGTGTTATGAATTTATCTCACATGAAATGAGTTAACAATTAATTGATTTCATGACCAATAAACTTTAACATCAGTTCAAGATTCGTACATAGTCATGCATTTTTATTTCTTGGGTTAAAAATGTGCACTTTATTCAGTTGTTAATAAATTCAAACAAAATCAAATGGAGATACTTGTTCCTTTTTAACTCTGTCCCATGTTTTGATTAACAGATGTTCTATAATACTACCACACCGAATGTAGTTGTGAAAAAAGGCGATATTTTGGTAAGTTATTCGATTTAACCTGTAATTAATCATGGAGTTATCTCTCTTATTGATTAAAAAAACACGTGGCATAACTTTCGCGTGAAAATGTCCACTGACGGCTCATTTTTATTTATTTGTTCGAATGATATCTACGCAACTAACCTTATTTGGCATTCTTTAATAAACTAATAGTTACTGGAAACATGCTTTTGCTAGGTAGCAAATTTTATTTTAAGTATCAACAATTTCCAAAGAATTAACTAACAAACTTACTTGATTCAACTCAATGGCTTTGTCACTGACAAGTCAGAAAGTGCTTCTTAATGATTTTATAATAATGAACCAAATGATTGTCGATAAATTTTGCTATTACACGTACATTATTTGTTTACACTTGTACGGAGATAATGCAAACATTACTACTGCGATTTTCAGGCCGCTAGGTGCACGATGAAAAACGATCTTGATCGAGAGGTCTACATAGGGTAAGTGATTAAATAAACGTATGGACGTATGTCTGAGTACTTCATACTTTTGATAAATGTTTCTTGATTATATATACATGCAATGTAAAACTGCATTTAGAGACCATTGAGTTATTAAGGCCATCTCATTTCAAGACTGCTTATTTTCGGTCCGATTTTCTGTATTTTTCATATATATATGTATACAATATTAGAGTCTATATATACATATTCAATATAAGCCCGTTTTTTGTTACAAATGTGGTCTTAGGGTGTAAATTTAGATCTCTTTATTGCCATCTGAAAATCTATATCAGAGCGCCCAAGAATGTCAAAATTACACATATTCACACTTTAATGTACAGTGCCTTATTCATGAGGGTGAATAAGTACTGTATAGCTGTTTTTATACCTCCCGCATAACAAAGTTGTAAAGGGGGCATAATCGTCTGTCTGTCTGCCCGCCTGTATACAGAATCTTGTGTACACTTCTCTTAAACGGCTTGTTGGATTTTTATAAAACTTATCCAACACATTCGGCATTAGGTCAACTTGTGCAATTAAAAACAAATCTTCGAATTTATTTTCACTGAATTATGCCCCTTTTTTATTTGTCTGTAGACAAAATCTGGGTGCGCTTCATCTACTAAACGGCTTGTTGGATATTAATAAAAAATACCAAGACATTATGCATTAGGTCTGCTGACCCATATTGTAAACGAATCGTTGGATTTCAATAAAACTTTAAGAACATAATTAGCATGACACGTTCTTGTATATATTGTAAGAAAAAAATATTCAGATTTATTTTCATAGAGTAATGTTTAAAAAGGGCTCTGCAGGGAGTGTTTTATCACCTTCTCTGATAGTTTTAGTTATATATGAGTTCATTATTGACCTATCCCTGTACATCGTTATTTATCAAGTTTTATATCAAGTACTAATTCCGAGCAGAACCATTATGCTAATTTTATATTGATTTCCATTAAAGGGATTTTGCATAAGGTTTTCACATTGATCTCATTTTATTGCGGTTATCGTACTACGAAATGCATTGTTCGGAGTAAGCAATTCAAATCTATTCAAATCAATGAGCGATCAAATATATTTACAGGAGCACACAAAATGATGAAATGTGCAACTTTTACATGATGTATTATACTGAAGGTGGGGATAAAATCATGCCTGACATGTACTGTTTTAGTGCCGGACCGCCGGCATATTATTGGGAAAACGATGAAAGAATGGCGGAGAGTTTACCAAACATGCCATCGACCGTCAGCGTGGTTCCAGGAACAGATGAAGTATTGAAGGCAAGCATTTATGTCTACTCGATGCAATTTATTTGATTTCATCATTTCGTGAATTCATAAAATTAGTTGATATATAGGATTCCACGAAAAAAGTTTCTTAAATACGGTAAAATGCTACATTCTCAGACATTGCATTACAAATTTGTCTAGTGTTATTAAAAGTGCTTTAAAAATAATCAAGTTTCTTAACAACTCTTTATATTTTAGCAAACGGCCGAAGCGGGATTATATACAGACGACAATGAAAATCCAGACATATATGACGTCTTGTATGATGTCAAAGGAGCTGATATGAATCTTGACCCATCTGCATTAAATCCCCTAGAGCTTGAAAGGCTCCTGCAGTACTTAAAGAGTCGAGGTCCACGTGCATACGATGAGGACTATTATTAATTGTATTTAGAAAAACAATGTTTCTGAAGTAAAAATTTGCAAAGCGTGGTAGCATCTATATTATAGCTCGTTACTTATTCGTTTATCACATTGAATGTCTTATTGTTCTGTTTCTTGTAAATCGATTACAAGATATTAAATCATCGTGTTGTGAGTTCACACAATATTAAAATAATAAAATATATTCTGTTTATTAAGTGCAATACGTTATAACATACACATAATATATATTTAAATATACAAGTATACATCCTCATGAATATTATTTACTTCAGCCACACAAAGTTTATAAGAAAGAACACATGTCATATGACACATAAATAAAAGTTTATAAGAAAGAACACATGTCATATGACACATAAATAAAAGTTTATAAGAAAAAACACATGTCATATGACACATAAATAAAAGTTTATGGGAAAACTTAAGCAGCAGATGTCTTTCTGCAATTTAGTCGTTCGCAAGTCTGGGTATCAGTCAGCCCCATTATCTAACAATTTCTGAATAAGATTACCAGTCATATAACACCTCTGTGTTAGAGAACAGACTTCCTATTTAAAAATAAATATACAGCATAAACAATATTTATATTGTACAAAAAGGAAATATTTTTTTGTATCATTTAGTATTATTTATTTTTATGGTATCTACTGCTTTATTGCCTTTCATTTCAAATGGTTGTACATGTATATATGGTCACAATCAATGTTCGTACCATTGAAAGTTACATCCAAGAAAGCAAAGAAAATGTTACACATTTTAAAAGAGTTACACAAAAAATACAACACCACGAACTGATGTAATGTGAATCTTTCATGGGTTTTTGTATTCGGTCTCACAACTTCAATACCGTTATTCATTTATTTTAATAGAAAAAAAACAACCTAAACAATCGCGAAATATGTTAATACATAAGTGAAATGACATAATCAATGACGTTCATAGAACCGTTTGGGCTGTCAGAACTGGAGGATAAAATGGTCGCGAAGAATTCTCTCACCTTGGTGATTGTAATATTGACAAAGCGTCAGTCTGGTGCCGTAAATGTGACGTCACTTTACAGCTTTATCCTTAGTTGAATAATTTCATAGATTTATCTCAGATATTCATTATCATTGCAGTTTACGAAATCCACGTGTCACATTCATATTTCTAAAAGGATTAAAGTATCTCATAACAATGTATTTATTATGTATGTATTAAAACTAGTCAATCTATCACCAGTTTCTCGCATTTATTGTTCGGCAGTTGTTATTGTTTTGTTGAGAAAAATTAAATAAAATATATTCTCTATATGTAATGTTAGTTTCTTAATACATGTTCATATATTACCATCTCAAACTGACGTTCAGTTTGACTAACGTCCTGTGACAATGTACATGTTTTACCATCAGTTCTGTCAAACAGTTTCATGTAGAAATAAAAGAGACTTCACATTTCGACAAATGTCAATTTAATAGCTAGTCACTGACGCAATAGTAAAGTCCAAGAAATGCCCACGAGGGATGGCAGTTGTTCTCTAAATAAACATTTCCCCGTCCTGAATTCTGGTGTCCGGGTGAATCTACAAAGCAGCCGATGAATGCCGTATTGAACAGTAATAATGTCTTCCATCAAACGTTGTCAACACATTCTGGTATAGCACAAAATGCCAGTCCCATGATTAAGGACAAATGGAGCCTGTAATATTTCCAGTGTACAACTGGTGTCTTTCCATACATCCTTAAGTCTTGCAACTTTGTGGAAAACAATCTATAATATTATATACACACTTTGTGGAATACAATCTATAATATTTATATACAATCTGTCTCCATCAGTACCAGGAAGTTTACAGTTATGCAGAAGGCAAGATCGTAAACGGAACAACATATTAAATAAACAGATTGAAATCTCAGAAATGTGACAGTGAACATTTTTTGTTAGATTCATTAACACTTTAAATACATGATGGACAGATAGTTTATTTCAGTATCAATAAGCCAAAAGGTTAATGTGAACAAGCACGCACGCACGCACGCACCCTCGCACGCACGCACGCACACACACACACAGTATACAAAATGCGACGATGACATTGATCTCAATATGCATACGTTATTTAACAATTGAGCAGAACAAAATGAAAATAAATAATAAAACAAAATAAATAAATGTCAATTATTTACAAAGCAAACGGTTAGAAAATAGTATAAGAAGGATAATGTGTAAGGGAATTTACTGAATTTTGGCATAATGAATCTGGAATGCTTTAAAAATAAATATGCTTAAATTTCTTGTTATCTTAACATTTTTTACTATTGAAAAGTTGCGTGAGTTTAAACATACTATGTCTATACCTATGTTTTTCATTCTTATGTACAACTGTCGTATGTCCGAGTAGTTTCGGCATTCAAGGACAAAATGGTACTCGTCTCCGATTTTATTACAAGTTTCATATAATCTGCTTTCCAAAGGAATTTTATGGGGTTTATGCCATCTTCCCGATTCGGTTTTAAGTTTATGCGACGAGGTAATCAATCGTGTCATAAGTATTACGAGTTTAGAATTATTCACACATTTAAGATAGAAATGATACTCAAAAGTATTTATTACTGAACGGAAGAATAAAGCTCTATTAGAATTTTCAAGACGCTCATGCTAATTTTGGATTCGTGTATCCGTCAATCGTTTTTTAAAAATATTAATGAATAAGTCAATGTCGCCAACTGTTTCCTAAATACCTAAATTGGAGAGTAAATTACGGACGAAGGTGACCCAAGACACTTTGTAAGGTAGATTTTCGGAGTTCGATTTTAAAAGATTATAGTTTACAAAATTTATTTTGATTACATCTTATTATTTTTTATATTTGATTATCCGCATATATCTATAAAAGGTTAAATCATGACGCCTTAGTATGCCGAAAATAAAGTCGTTTTGGGTAGATTACTTCACACCTAGTATTTTTTTACAATACTGAATATGCACTCTTTCTAAGTTTGTCCCACTGTGAAACCCCCAAACTTCAAAGAAGTAGTTTAGGATCGTCATAATTAATTTGTCAAAGAGCTCAAGTCTATGACTGATGGTAACAAATGGAAAATGTGACAGTTTTTAGCGCTCTGCTTGCTCGTGTCGACTGTGTTTCATTAAATGACCCCCCTTGTGTGAATACTACACCTAAGTACTTTAAACGAAGTGACGAATTCTATAGGGTCACCGTTAAAATAAAACCATATGTTGCTCAGTGTAGGACCGGATTTTTTAAAGACACTAACTTTGCCTTTCATTGCATTAATTTTCAACTCCCACCTATTGCAATATTCTAAAAACAAATGAAAGCCTTTTTGTAATTACATTGCAGTACTAGAACAAATGACAATGTCGTCAGCGTAGAGCAATAAAGAAAATTTCGTCATTAGGACGTCAATACCACTAAAATCGTGCGTACACTGATGATCTTCTTTGTCTAAGAACATACAAAACTGAAAAGGGGAAAGACTTTTGTTATGCTGTGAAAATTAGTGTTTTGTTCTTAAATTTCAAATAAGTAAATTAGTATTTTAGATTGTAGAATTTAACTATCTTTGACTGTAAGTTGATATATTTTCCTGATTGTGATAATTCTTCATTCATTTACATAACATGTCTAGTTTTGAAGTTAATTACCCCCTTACGCAAAATACGGATTGTTAAGCTGACAGTGATGTATTTTTAGATCGCAATCTCAGTAATAACTGAAAAGTCAGCCCCGGGCACTTCACGTAATCATCAATTTTTATTGATTATTATTTTTTAAACATTGTGTAACATTTGCTTCTATTGGATAAAAACTTGGATAATGTATTCTAGTAAAAGGTCCGTTTTTCCTCCGAGAAGTCTTTCTTCATTGTTGACTTTAGGTAAATTAATACATTACAAAGTGAAATAATCTAAATGTTGAAAATCATTCCTTAATTTAAACAAAGAACCAAAGTTAAGTTAACATGACAAAGTCCGAAATCATTCACATGAAATACAGAACAAGTCTCTTACCTAAAAAGACAAAGAATGTACATACATTTTTCCTCCAAATTTTATTAAAGTATGTCCAAAGAAGTGACGATTTTCACTTGCGAAGTGACGGGTCGCCGTTACAAAGAAGATGGTTAAATTCTGCAGTCTAAAATACTAATTCACTTATTTGAAATTTAAGAACAACTAATTTTCATAGCATAACACTTCCCTCTCCTCAAAAAAACTTTATTCCTATAAAGTGAAAGTTGATTACATTCAAATACAAAACCTATATACACAAAAATTTACATTCATTTGGCTCGTAATGTAACATCTACAGAGCAAAATACAAACGTAATAATTATAAACGTGAGACATTCTTTCTACATAAAAAACATGAACAGAAAATCTAAATAAACATAATTAAGTGGCATTACAAGACATCATGACAATAGAGTAATAATTTCAATCTTGGTTAACTACAAAGTTATATGAGCTGTAGGTGCACACTTATAATTGTAGAGCTATAAATCTAATTCTTTAAGGAAGCAATAAATTGACATGTCTAACGTAGAAATTAACGTAATAAGTATGACGCATAATACGACGCAGTTTCCCTGACATGTATTAGGACAATTTGCAACAACTTTTCGATATTTGTTTCTGATCATTTAATTTATTGACAATATGAAAATAGTTCCAATCAAAGGTAATTGTTGTGTTTAACATTCCCTGAATAGAGATGCACTATACCTCATTTGGAATTGTTATTTTACAGCAGTTGGGACACATCGTAAGGCAATGAATCGGGATATGAACATACGAAGAACCGCATGTAATTTCTACTAGGATCACCGGTTTCTTGTTTGAAACTGAACAAACTAAATATTATAATGACCATTATAAGTGTTATAATACTCAAGGTTAAGATGAATTTGTCAACTGATACGTCCAATATTTCCCAAAAGTATCCACTTCCTAGATTTACCCTTGTTGTTTGTTTGAACTCAAATGACGGGACTGTAACCGCGTGTACTTTGTGTAAATTTGCCTGCTGTAGGACGGAAACTATTATTAGCACTTGTAACATATACAATTATGTTGTATGTTGTATGCCATTCAGAATCAAGATGTATTTCCCCTGCCAATAATGAGTCAGTAAGTGACTGAAAAATCATTGAGCCAGATTTCGCGGACTCTGCCATTTTCTTAAGGCTCAAGTGTGTTTTCTATCATCGGCTAATATGTTTTCATTGTATGATTGTATATTCTAAAATTGGGAATACACATGTATTAACAGACGATGGTCGTTCGAATAAAGAATTAATGTCAATAGATTTGAGCACAATATCTTTGAAGAAATGTTATAATAATGCTAGATTAACGGGATGCAACGTTTTGATAGTGTTTTCGTGACAATTTGATATTGTAGCCGGTATGTATATATTTTCTGACGACACTGAACAACCACATGATACTTTCATTAAGCAAAAATCACAACCATGAACCATTATTTTACCTATTTTGCAATCGAATTCCATAACTCAAACGTTGTATACTAAAATCAAACTATTAGATAAGGAAACAATTTTTGTTTCTAAATGGTTGGCTAAGAACCTATAATCACAGCTGTCTTTGATCATGACTTTGTTGTTTTTAAATAATGCTAAAACACAATCTATCTCTGTTACAGGGGATAAAGCCATATTAAACGTACATAAATTGATATAGTCTGATTTACACATACTTAGCTTATCGCTTTCAAATGTATTATAATATTGCATATAATGCGTAACATTTAACAGATTAGACATGTTAAACAACTGAGTAGCATGTTTAGCTGAACTATTGACCGGTACAGGGAATGAAAGTATTCTAAAAGTTGACAATGACTGAAGAAACGTTGACACCGAAAATTTTACGGTTACATACAGAGTTGAATCATGTCTAGTAAAAATAGTACCAACATTCTTATATATTTCAAACGGATTGTTGTATATTAAAATGAAAACCGGTAAACTTCGCTGACTATCAGTCATTAATATCATTTAATGCTTCTGTCATCATACTTGGCGGAATTAAATGAGGAGACAATTTACCCTCCACTAACTCATTGACGCCTTGTATTAATTCATTAAACAGGTGTTCAAGCTGTCTTGATTTGTCAATTTGCCTAGCCATTAAAACATTCATAGTCGAGAAGGATTGTTGCAAGCTATCAAAAGTATCATACAGTTGAGTTTGTATTATGTTGAAGCGCTAATTCGTTTACTTTCATATCATCAACGATATTATTCATTCTTCCATCTGTTGTATGAATATAGGAAGCGAGTCTATCTTCGAGTTGTTGAACTCCGCGGACTATATTTCCAGTTAGTTTATTTAAAGTATTTATTTGTGTCGTGGTGATGGAGACTGGGGAAGCTGACAGTTTAAAAAATTATAACAGACAACAGCTCGGTGTGAAATGGTTTTTATTATAGAAAACCGTAACAAATTGTAAACAAGGTTATGGAAAATAATAATTTTTAAAACTATCAGGGCTGAAAAAGTGCCCATACATACATGCCGGGAGACAATATCAAAAGTATATGAAATAACAACATACATGGGGACAATATCAAAGTATGTGAAATAAAAGAAAGCGACAAAAAAAGAAGAAAAGAAATTATCTTGATTAAGTACATAAATACATGACATGCCCCGAGTGGAGGAGGAGAGGAGGAGGTGATAACATGAAAATATCGCAGATAGATTTGTTAAACGTAGCAAACAAAAAGTATATAGGCTAGATTTCTTTGTCTCCAAACAACAATGCTGTGTACATGCGTAAAGTTAGCGTGGGGTCAGCAGATGACTCTGGCGACTATCAAAAATAAAGTACCGGAACGGGAACGGTCTTCCCGTTCTTGTTAACGCTGTAACCCGACATGTGAAGAGGAAGGGCATCACACAGCTCCAAAAAGAAACATGTTATATACATATAAATACATTTATGTGGCTAGCCAATGTATTCACACCATCACTAGTAGCGGTATCGAAAAGCGATTTTGATAAACTTCCAGTGAACGGTAACACAGCTCTACGTGATCTGGATCTACTTTTCACCAGATTATCGTCTGGGACTAATCTAAGAATCGACACAATTGTGTCATTAATCATAATCTCCGTTTCACGCCTGATTTGATTTATCTCCACCAAAACATCATTTACGACTTTACACACCTTTGGTCATTTACTACAACCTGATAGATCCACAAAATTGAGTAGCAGTAGGAGTTTAATGGAGAATGTGTGCACCCAGTTTTCCATGGGAAACTGGATCGGTTACGTTGGCTCAAACACGCGTTCAAAGCGTTCATTGGAATAAATTATGTCCTCGTCTGGGTTGAAAAAATCTGTATTGTTTATTGCTTTATAATATTCCGCAAATTTTGACAAAGGAATGTCAGGGCTTTTGATATGTGACGACTCTCTAAGAAGCTCCAATAAAGCTTAGCATTTTTGTATCTGTGTAATTCCAATATTTTTTTTCTTTTAAATGCTTGTTTTGACTTAATTTTAACGCTTTTTTATATTCTGAACGTGCATTCAATCACGACATGCGATATTCGTCAAAACCATATTTTCTATATGATTAAGGAGTAACAGTAAATTGTTGCTTTTTATTTCACAATCTTCATTAAACAAAAATTTACTTGACTTTGAGAGTACGTTACTTTGTGAATGAATGTTTTGTTTAAAGAGGTCATCAGTTACACCATGTATTAATGAAGAGAGTGTCTCAAGATTATTATCAATGGCACGCTGTCTGAGTTAATTCATTAATGTTTCTACAAAATACTGTATCATTTATAGAAGCTATATATTCATTTTTAAAATCAATATTCCAAACGAACTTATGCCGTATATTAATATTATCATAACTTTCAGTATTTACGTGTAGATCATTTGTTGTGATATGAGTTACAAATTCGAGCTTGTGATAAATCAAACAATGTTCAGAAAGTGGATTAGGGTCATTGATTTCAAATGCCGTAATATGATTAAACAAATCAGGGAATACTATTAAATAGTCTACAACACTTCGCCCTCTATGACCGACAAAATTTGATGTGTATTTACCAATATTCGCGTCTTGACAACAACGACCGTTAACAATGCGTAATCCAGTTTTCTTGCATAAATCAAGCAAAAGATTACCGTTATTATTTAAATGGTCTTCGTCTTGCGATAATCTGCGCGTGTTACGTCACATTAATAGTCTTCTCGTGAATTAACATATTGGTCATTTCAATCATGAATGACAAAGTTTGCGTTATCCGATAATCGGCTGCTGTTAAAGTCACCTGATAAAAGAATACTACATTTACCGTTAGTAATATGAAAAATATGTGAAACAGAGTCTGTAAACCTATCAAAACAACTGTTTTCTATTGCATTAACCCGACTACTACCTTGAGGCATTATATAACAAAGTCCTACAAATAAATCATGTTCGAGCGTCAATTTTTGTTCATGACCAGGTTTTATCGGGCGCTTTTAGCAGCCAGCTGTCGGTAATCGGACAAGTAGTAAAACGAATGATAGCATTTCAACTACTGCTCCAAATGTTTGGCATTAAGAAAACGATGAGTCGGTCTCGCTTAAGCCTGTTTCACATCAGCCGTGCGATTTTTGTTTCTAACGATTCCGCCGCAGACACAATCGCTACATATTCGCACCCGTCACACATACTGCAAGATTGCAATGCGATGTTCGTACGGTGTCCACACGGTTGACTCACGAACCATACGGTGTTCGCAGGTTGAACGTACGACAAAAAAACAACAAAGCGGCGTGTTCGTTCGGATGTCAGGCAGTGATCGTGAGGCTGTCGTACATATTTTCAAGGCAGCCTCAAGACTATCGCAAGAATTTGCAATGTTTCCTACGCCCACCGCACGGCAAACACGAATTTGCAAGACTGTCGTACGATGTTCGTGCGATTGCGATCTTGTTCAGATTTGGGTTTATATATACAAAGGCATGCGACAACAACCTCATTCTGCAGCAGGCCTGGACAGAGTCAACTATGGCCATCCATGCACATAGGATACGCGTTGCAGCCATGAACAGGGTACTTGCTGGAAAAGAGCAGGATTACGCTATGTTTGTAGTGCTTATACGTGAGCGTCAACGCGAAAGAGTCCAACAGAGACGTTGGTGGGTGAAGTGATGGTTGGTGTCAGTTGTTGTAGCCTTCCAGACTTGTACTTGTACACCTTGCCGACAGCTGTTCTCTGGTTGCGAAACCATCCAATGATCTTTTCCGCTGTGAAATTTTAATGAACACATTTTGCACCAATTATTATACATTTGTATAACATTTTGGTTATAATTGTGAAAAAACTTGCCACAAAACAAATTATTACATACATACTACAACAACTTATTTTTCGTAAAAAACTCCAGATACATTTACACAAACGTACTTGAAATCAAGGTAGACAGACAGTTTGCACATGGTCGATACTGCTTTTGCCGTAGATGCAAACTTAATATGACAAGATCATAGATCTATTAACACTTCAGTAAAGGACATTATAATACACAGCAAATAAAAGCTAACCAGGTTCATTCAGCTGCGCAGCTATGGTTCCTAGTTGTTTGTCTTGCTACCGTTTGTCGATGTCTCTCCTGTGATTTGCCTAGTAGAACTCTGGATGTTAGCTAAACCAGTGAAGATTTTTCATTTCTGTACAAACCCCTGCCTTCTACATCTGGGTTGGTAGTACCTCGGTTGTCTCGGGTTCAATGGGGGGTCAATAACCGGAGCTTTTTCCCCTTTTTCTTTTGTAACCTTTGTTTGGAGGCTTGACCTTTTCTTTCTGAAATGTGGGCAGCTACTGATGACGTAGAACACAATTTAGCTATTTTTAGAGGAATAACACTTACTTTTCGCAAGGCATTCACGGGGCAGTCATGCGAATTCGATTCGTATGTTCCGCAGCAATCTTGAGGCAGACTTTCATCAAACGCAAGGCAGCCTTAAGACTGCCGCAAGTTGGTCGTATATTTGACGTGCGGTCTTTGCTAGACAAACGGAAGTGTAAAATCGTAAATTTATGTGTGATTGACTCTAGGTTGCCGTACGGCAGTCGTGCGGCTACCGTACAGCTGCCGTGCGAACTCCAAAACTCGCCCAAAAATCGCAAAGATAATAAACATGCTGAAAAACCAGCTTGCGATGTCTGCGGCGATGCGAATTTGTACGGCAGTCTTGAGGAGCCCGTGCGAAGTCCTGCGATTTATAAAAAGGTCGCCGTACGGCTGCCCGCAAGGCTGATGTGAAACGGGCTTTACGTTGTTTGTGCGTTCATTGTACGACTAGCCCCGAATTAGCCCCGTACAACTGATTTGTGAAATAGGCAGCTACCTCACGATCACCAAAAATCGCCCGAAAAATGCTAGGAAAATGTGCATGTCGAAAATCTAGTTTGCGGTGTGCGACAGCCCTGGGACTTATCGAATTTGTACGGAAGGTCTTGAGAATGTCGTGTGACAGGAAGTCACAGGTACGTGTATGGCCGCCGCAAGGCTAATATATGAACTAGGCTGAAGGCATTTGTACGCCTGTCTTGCAAAATATTGTTAGGAAACTACACACACGACGAGAAATGTGCAATAGAGTAATTATAAAAACTAATTCTGGTATTTTATAACGCTCATGAGGATGTATAATGAATTAGTTATACTTAAACTCTCGACGTTTAATATCTTGCAAGCATATTGTCTATTTTGTAATATGAAATACTAGTATCCGTGAAAGATACTATCTATTTATAACTTCACTAAACTGAAATCAACACGAAGGTCAAAGGTCATGCCTCACTCATAATAATACTTGTATTGGTTAATTGTACGGCATTATCGGTCTGTAATGATGGCCTAAACAGACTTCATGATTGGTAAATCGTCTCAACGTAATGGCAAAAAATATGTTAAACGTAAAAGTTTTATGGTGTGTTGATATTTTGTTAACTGTTTGCAAGTTTATGTACATTGTACTCATGTATATTTAAAGTAATGTCTGTATGTTTTCTTTTATTCCTCAGTCATGAGTGTTGAGGGTAGTCACCAAGTACAGAGATGTAACCTTGGAAGCTCTCGTAGATTGGGTACTCATTATCTTTTCTTTGATCCTGTCTGTATCACGGGAGTATGAGGGCGTGTGTATATACGTTTATATATATACGTTTTATACATGTGTGTGTGCGTGTGTGCGTGCGTGCGTGTGTGTGTGTGTACACACACATATACATACATACACACACACCTATACATGTACATACATACATACATATACACATGCGCACATACATACTTGCGTGCACATAGATACATCCAAACATACACACATATATATATACACATATACATATATATATATGAGTATCATTGCAAATGAATACAAGAAAGTTATACTTCCTTTAATGATATCTCCATAGTTACCAGTTCTCTTATTACATTCTCTCATTTGTTAAACAAATGTTTATTTTTACTACGACCAAATTCCTCTATTTTTGCTATTTTCAATGTTATTTCAGGCTCTTCTTAGTAAGTCACAGTATATGTAGAAATCATTACTTGAATGAGACAATGAAGACATCTGTTCAGGTGGAAAGTTTTTACACGAGATGCAGTGTTTATGTGAATCTTGAAATGTTGTGCTTGGCATGGTTGATTGTTGTCCAGAATAGAAATATAAGAGGTAAAATTTAAGGCTAAGATATGTCAGGAGAAATAAAGATTGCTTCCATGAATGTACAGGGATTAAATGACATAAACAAAAGACGAGATGTTTTTAGTTTTCTAAAATCATATAATCATAACGTGATATGTCTTCAGGACACTCATTTTACTGACAATGATAAACTTAGTACTAGGAGTATGTGGGGATATGACTGCTTTTTCAGTAACTTTTCTTCTAAGTCCAGAGGTGTATCGATTTTAGTTAATAATAATTTTGACTTCACTTTTAAAAATATAGAGAAAGATGATAATGGTATTTTCCTAATCCTTCATTTCTCGTCATATAATATTGATATCTCTCTCTTTTGAATTTATGGACCTAATGATGACCAGCCTAAATTTTATGATGTAAATGGTTCAAAATTGTCCAAAATCATTGTATTATTGTTGGAGATTTTAATCTCGTTCTCTGTTCAGAAATGGATTTATTAAATTATGTCAATGTTAATAACCCAAATGCCTGGAATAAAGTTCTAGAATTTAATTTGATTATAATCTTATTGATTGTTGGCGAGAAGAACATTTAGAAGGAAAGAAATTTACTTGGTTAAAAAAGAATCCTATCAAACAAACAAGGCTTGACTTCTTTCTTATAGCTAGTTTCCTATTCTTGAAAATTTTAAACAGCGAAATTTTACCTGGATATAGAACTAACCATGCAATGATTACAATATGTCTATCTCTACAAAAAATTGAAAAAGGTTCTTCATATTGGAAATTCAATGATTCTTTGCTTAAAGATTTAAAGTATGTTAAGAAAGTCAAAGAAACAATAGAGGGTTAAAAATCCATATGCTTCTAATACTCAACCAAATGGTCTTAGCCCTAATGACATTAGTAATAATAATATAGCTTTTTGATATAGATGATAGATTATTTTATGAAACATTACATTACTTACGGAAATACGAGGTGAAACAATTTCATATGCAACATTTAAGAACAGACATGACTCGAATACACAAAGTAATCTTATGAAAGAAATTGACTGGTTAAGTAATCAAAGTAACATTAATATTAATTTATTGGAAAATAAGAAAAAAGAATTGTATAATTTTAGGAAAAATATCTTGAAGGTAAATTAATTAGATCTCGGGAAAGAGGGTTCATGAAGGCGAAAAAACCTACAAATTACTTTTGTAATTTAGAAAATAGAAATTTTGTCTCAAAATTGATGAACAAATTAATCACTAAATCTGGTGAGGTTTTAGTTGAACAGAATAAAATAATTCAAGAAACAATGAATCATTATAAATTGTTATACACCTATAAACCTGTAGAAAACTTTAACCCCGAGACTTTCTTTACGAACTCTGGGCCAAAACTTTCACAAAATGATCAGGCTCAATTAGAAGAAAAATTGTCAAAAGAAGAAATGTTAAACTCATTAAAGAAAATGAAAAATAATTCAGCCCCTGGAAGTAGTGGCTTTACTGCATCCTTTTTTAAAGTTTTCTGGACTGACATTGGAGATTTCTTAGTCAGGTCAATCAATCAATCTTTTGAAAGAGGACAATTATCTCTAAGTCTCAAACAGGGGGTGATCACCAGTATACCGAAAAGGGAACAAAGACAAACTTTTATTAAAAAATTGGAGACCTATTTCACTACTTAATGTATCATATAAAATTGCATCATCAGCTATAGCAGGTCGCTTAAAACGTGTCTTGTGTGAAAAAAGTTTCATTTCAATGTATTAAAGTTTCTTTAAAATATTTATAGGAACTATTTTGAATATAGACATTGGGTCACATGTATAATTTTTTTATACTTTGTGTACATTTCCAAATGTTGAAAATATGTGGTAATGCAACTTTTAAGAATGTTGGATGGTTACCTTGAAAAATCAGTATACTTGCTTTCATCCATATTCGGTACTATCAAACCGCCTAATTTAAAAAAAAAATGCAATGTTTGTAAAGTTACTATTTTTCAAATAATTTGGTTAAAAAGGTCATACTATACTACTCTAGTGAAACTTGAATAATTCCTTATTCCGGCTATTAAATACCACATTGACTATTTTTTTCCTTTTGTCCTAACTAACATTTATAACTTTATAATTCACACTTCTCATAATTAATATCACTTTGAACCCTGAAATATTTATATGAATGAAAATGGATGGTTATGTATTACATGTGGAATCGTTAAATAAAGTTACAAAAAATATATTGCTAGTAAGGGCGCCGCAAGAATGATTTGCTAATTCTTACGACTGCCTTGCTACTTTCTTGCACGGCTGTTGCATGGTCATCTTGCGGATGCCAAGCAAGTACGTGTATTTTGTTTTCTTACAATCAAGATACGAGCACCGTGCGAAGCAGGAGATCGTCGTGCTAGTATCGTATTGCTGCCTCGCAGGGCTTACGACAGATGTGGATTTGTCTGAACATGTTCCGTATTTGTCTTCGGCACTCCGAGACTACGAAACAAAAACTCCCATGGCTGATGTGAACTGGGCTTTAGTGACTCGTACTAATCGAGTTCTTCCTTACTGTTCTCAATGTTTGAGTTATTTGACAACGTGTACCAGGGGTGTTAGTAGTTTCGATTTGTATGTTTTTTGAAAAAACAGGATAGGGCAGATTATTAGGGCATTATTAGTGTCAGTTTAGATTCTTAGTAAAGGCTAAGTAAGATAGAATGATCAATTTATTCAATACAGGAATCGTACATCATATTAATCTAGCAGGTCATGGCTGTACATGCAGCGAATTTTAGATTTCAACCTCCTAGATGTAATAATATTTATACATTTCTCATAATTACGCTTGTCTTCTCATCGACTCCGTATTGAAACCGGCAGGTGGAATCGACCAGTAAGAACACCTATAAATTAATGTATTTGTCTTGTACGTAATGTGTTGGAAGATGAGTACCATTTCCTATGACCTTCTAGTATACATTGAATAAACTAAAAATATTACGACTACGCATTAGTGTATAGCAATTGTTAGAACTTTCTATTAGAGTCTTACTATTTAGATGTACTAAAGATGCGTTTCTTATCGAATTCTGAAATTTTCTTTGTTGTGTTTTATTTCAAAAATAAAAAAAATCGAATCGACTACTTTTAGTCAATGTTAAATATCCAATAGCTTAGAAACGTATTTCAAAATGAAAGGCTGACGTCATTATTCCTATGTACGTCATAGGATTATGACACAACGCGACGTTGGCAACGATCGCCAGACGTCGCAATAGAAACGGCAAGAATGCCAACATATTTGCGCGCTGACGAAAATGCACAATTAACTGATAAATTACAAACCTACCTGCAAAAAGACGTTGCACAAAAAAGGTAATATATTCCATAGCTGTATGTATTTCTTTTTCAACGAAATTTTGAATAGAACATTTATACATGATATTTTCCTCAGAAAGTATAGTTGCTGGTCAGAGAAATTTTGGTTAGATTAGAAAATCGCATGTGTACGTTATTTATCAGAACCATCTACATGAAAATCTCTATATTTGCACCACTTTTGGGACCGAAAAACAATGGTCGATATATTGAAGTGTTCTGTTGTTCAAAAATAGAGGAAAATATTGAAAAAAAACGGTCCAGATATAAGTAGTCTTTATAATGAAGCAATTGTTTTACTGCAATTATTCTCGTACTTCAAGGGTTTTGATGACTTAATGACATTTTAAAGGAGTGCATATGTATGAAATTTTGAACAATATTTTACTGTACTGAAACTTTATTCCTTGCATTTTACAATGAAATTTCTAACGTGTTTGTGTGTTGTTTCGTTTTGTTTGTATTTGTGAGTCAAACAGCATTGTATTTATTTTCTAGTTCGTTTGAAATTGACGACACAAAGGCAAATTATTATCACTCTGATAAATTTGTATTCCACTTACCTGCGTTACCCAGTTGCGTTGACAAGATACTTGGAATTAAATCAGTCAATGAAACTATACACATTGAAAAACAGGGTATGTATAATGGTTTCATTGAGTTCATCCTAAAACAAATATCATGTTTTAAGTTCGTTATTTTAATCGTATTTTTGGTGGGCAGTTTAATACAAATGTTACACGATTTCTGACTGGTTTATATTGTGTATAGTGAAAAATAAGAAAATCCCGTGCCAAAATACAAATATTGATTACTTGAATATTTGGGTCTTCTGAACTTGGTTGTAGACTTATGTTAATGTATTTAATTGTTATTTTTAGGACTTATTGGTCAATACGACCGGTAATAGGCTGACAACCTTGCATTAGTATGTGAAATTAGGTCAAATTTTAACGTTTCTAGTTCAATTTCTTGGCAACGGCTTGGGCTTGAAGCCTAGGTTTGGTCTCATTTGTGCGAAAATATATACCTGAAACCATTGTAAACTTTCATCCCTGTTGTTTTATAATTTTACGTTTTGTGAAGACAGTGGGCATTCACCGGAACGAACAGTTATACACTTTCTATTAGTATATATAACAGTTGAACGGGGCCGAATTCTGTGAAAATGTTTTTTTTTTTCATTTTAGGTAATTTTGTGTTAAATTATGATGTTTTATAAAGAATATATTGCATGTTTACCATCACAGAATCGTTACTATTGCCTGTGTTGATTATATATCCATATTTCAATATATTTATAACAATGACATAAATAAAGGGCGCATTGTGGGGTGAATACTTCGCTGTATTCGATTCTTCACTATATTCACGTTTTATTGTATCTCCGTAATTCGTTTCATTATAGACATATCGACAGCATTATCTTTTAATGTGGGATTAAAACGAGCACATTCCGGAAGTGATGAAACTGACACAAATTCCGGTTATGAGTCAGACAATGAAACTGATACCGAGATGCAGAAATCAAGAAGAAAGAAACTACGAACTGAATCAAACAAAGGTTCGTCAACATTTTGTGCCTCATACAACACAATTTTCGTCGATTTAATGAACTTCGTATTTATTTCGTTAACTTTACTGCGTGTAAAAAAGACTACTTGAAACTCATCAAAACCGAAAATCAGAGAAGGTTTTGTTACCATAAACTTATTGATGAGATGTACTCATGTTGAATATATTCATAGTATTGCCTTCTTTTCATTCAGTAGTTTATTACTAGACGATTAAGTATTAAAACCGTGACTTTACCTTTGACTGCTGCATTTTGTTCGATGTAAATAATGCTTATGAAAGCACAGTGAAAGTATACAACGAACACAGAAACATTTAATTCCAACATTGCTCAAATATGCATTGTTATCTTATGTTTTCGACGTTCCTATGTTTTCGACGGTTTTCATTTTCCCACAATTGCGTCACAATCACGAGAGATTTCTTTAGCCCCGCCCACATGAATGTAAATAAATGATGCGCTGGATGCCACACAAATATCAAACTAATAAAAATGGAAATATGACAGGTAAACTAGCTATATCAAAGTGACTTGGTGATATTTCTTGGTAAATAATTGTTCCCAAAATTTGTGTCGCCAAGATACGCAATAAAAATGATTTTTTTTCATCTATTTCTTACGGTGTCAGATCACACAATCGTCTTTCACCAATATTCATATTCTGTAAGGTCCAATAATATTTCAGACCAAGTGGCTTATAAGGGGCAAGTACAGATCATATTGCATATTTCCTCAATAATGCATACTAGATAGTGATAGAGTAAAGTTTACCAGTAGAAAGGGTCGCAAAGATGTGTAGTGTTCCTATGACCACACTTAATGACATTACATTGAACTCACTGACTGAACTTTAAGTTGTTGAAAGAAATGTGTTTGTTGATCTTTTAACCAAGGTGTACCTCTATTTACATCGACCAATGAAAGTCGTCGAAAACATTTAACGTCATTGAGTGGGAAAACAAAAATGAACGGCTTTAAAAAGTTAAATACTCTTTTGTTCTGCTTTATGTTGTGTTTTATGTAGAAATCTAGATGTTGGTTTCGACTCCCATGCCAAATTTTCCGTGCAGAAAGCGTCCGTTTATTTACCGGGCGAAATATGCTTACATAAGAGGCCAGTATAGAATATATTGAATATGTCCTTTTTCAGAAGTTGTGTTTATTTCAGCTATGTGTAAGCAGATACAGCAACAAATTAAAAGTGAACGAAACAAATGGAGTCATCTGAGCACTCCTCATTCTAGAGACGTGGATCAGGGCAGTGTCAATGAATGTTTTTATACTTCCGCTCAGAAGTCTTCAAGTCCATCAGTTTCCCCAGAATCGTGTTCATCAAATTCATCTGGTTCAGATTGCAGCTCCGAGTTTGAGTCATCTGACATTTGTTCGACAGATTCATCAGACGACAGCTCAATGGAAACAAGTTCTGATTCATATTTAAGTTCGCTCGGATTGTCACTTTCTGACACGACAACAACCGAAGATGATTCTGACGACAACGTAAATGATGCAACCTCAGTCAGACCAAGATTATTACCGAAAGTTGTATCATGTTTTAAATCATGCGTCTGCAGGACTGGAAGCCGTTCACCACCCACCCCAATTCCACGGCGAGGTGGAGTGGCGGTCCCATTATACAAGCGTCTGCTTACATGCCGCCTACTAAATGCAGCCGTTGTATCTAAATTCGTCTGCTGTAAAAGATCTTGCTACAAATACTGGCTCCACGAATTTCACAACAGCGACTGAAAAAAATAGTTCAAAATCTTTTTGTCAAGCGTGTCCTCCGGTGAAACCACAACGTGTGTAATATTTTGTTTAATTTAAAATTTGATTGCACAATAAATGGAATCGAACTGGATTGTCATGTTTCATAGATTTCATTCAAAAAACTGTTTAAATTATATTGTATCATTATATGTATACAGAAATACTACCCCCTTCAAACAAAAAAACGACATGCATGTACGTAGTAAGCGTTTATGGAACAGTTTGCTGATTCATAGAATACTAAAATTTTCTATAATAATGAATTACTTTCTAATTTTGACAACACAATATTTTCACTGTTTTAATGTGCCAACAACAGCCAGAGTCCTTAGCGACTTTTGGAAAGTTGGCAATGTGCATAATATACTGAGAGAAAAAAATTGAGCAAGTTTTTTACGCCTTTGTTTCTTTATCTATAAATCAATGTCACTAAAACGTTTCCGTATTGAACAATTGTGCCCACTCATTGATAGCATGTTTCACTTGTACACTAGACCATTATGTAATCGTGAAGCGTCACTTTCACGAAAATCATGCGCAGTATGTGCACAGCAGGTCACAAAGTACACAGTTCGAGAGCTTTCTTATCGTAAGCACATAAATTGGAAAATAATCTTTGAAAATCAATGATGGGACGTCGGCCTGGAATGACGTTTGAGCAACGTGAGAGAGCCATCGGTATGCTTACCGCTGGCATGTCGGCAAAAGGCGTTGCTCGACATTTCCATCGCCACGAATCGACAATACGTCCACTGCTGAACAGATTTCAGCAAACTGGGAACGTTGCAGACCGACCTAGATCAGGCAGGCCTCGTAAAACCACGCCACGGGAAGACCGCGACGTCATCTCGACGCAATAGATTTCTTTCTCGTCGAAAGTTAGGTCGTTTGCTGAGGAATGCTACTGGCACAAGAGTTTGCGACAGGACGGTTAGGAATAGGCTACGTGCCGCAGGATTGAAAGCGCGCCGTCCCTACGTTGGCATTTGACACCGTCAAACAAGACGTCAGCGTTTATCAGGATTGGACTCGCAGACAATGGAGCGACGTTCTGTTTTCGGACGAATCTAGGTTTAACGTGTCATTCGCTGATGGCAGGGTTCGAACTTGGAGGAGACGAGGGGAGAGGCTGGACCAAGATACTGTTGTGGAACGTGACCGTTATGGGGTGGTAGCGTGATGGTTCGGGCGGGCATACATCATGATGGGAAAACAGATCTCGTCATAGTGCCTGGTAATCTCACTGCTCATAGGTACTGTGACGAAATCATCGAGCCTGTTGTTGTACAGTATTTGCAACAACGTAACGTTGGGATTTTATGATAATGCCCGTTCACACGCTGCGAGGCATACCCAGACCATTTTACGCATCTATAACGTCAATGTGTTGCAGTGGCCTGCAAGATCACCGGACCTCTCCCACAGAGCACTTATAGGACCACTTAGGTCGTCAGGTGAGAGAGCGCCATGACGTCAACAACGTCCGTGATCTTGAATGTGCATTGAAAGCTGAATGGGTCAGGATCCCATTGCAGATCACTAGAAAACTGATTTGCAGCATGCGACGTCGTTGTCTGGCAGTCTTGGCTGCGAATGGTGGGCACACTAAATATTGAGCTGTGTCCGAACTTTTACACCTGACCCCCTAGTTCATTTCACGTACGCCGGAGACTAAACGCCTCAAAATCATGGAATAACATCGATGCGAATCATTGGTGATAAGAATCAAATATCTGAAAATGTATTTTGTTTTATGATTTCGTACCTACCCTTTCCCCAGGAGTCAATCCTTTCTGAACTTGCTAAACTTTTTTCCATCAGTATATGATAACTATTGTAAAACAGAAACATATAGGACTGACTCACTGACTGACTCACTTGTACACATTTCCTCATATTCACGATCTGAAAATGAAAGTTTTGTTAAATAAACTTGATCAAGATATTCTTATGGACTCAAGACACATTTATCATACCGCAGATATATCATTGATTTCAGCTTAGCTGTATAGGAGTACAGTTTTACCACGTGCCTTCTTCGGTGTGACCTTTGAAATAATATTCAATAAATATAAGACGTCTAGAACTACTCACCACTTTTGTTTGAAACAAATCCAATCACTTCCGACGCGCGTCATGGCGAAGTGATTACTTTATTTGTAGATCATGTTGTGAGTCAAGAGGTCGTATACATGATGGATGAATGGACGGGCGGACCTACAGTATGGGGTTATTCCCATTGATTTTCCTTAGAGAGACATTCAAACCCCCCTAGTAAACATTAACCCCACAATGGCGGTTAGTACGGAAAGAACCTCATAATGTCAATTTGTACGTTTACTCTAACATCCTAACGTATCTCTCGTTTGTACGGACGGACGGATGGATGTTATAATAACTTTCCTGGCTAAGGACGCAGTCGCGCGTCGAAGATAGAAATAAGGACAGTAAACAACGTAAAGTCGTTCAAATGACATCAGCACAACTAAGCAACAGCTTAACTACAAAACAGGACTTCAAATACTTGTATCATTATTTTTCATCATTCATGTTCCATGAAATTTCTGATTTTGAAACAAAACACCACTGAAATGTCATAGCTGATTATTGCACTTGAAAAGAATCGAGCCGTTCCAGGTGTTTTCCTAGTCTGTTGTGAAGCTATGAGAGCGATCACACTTAAAATTATACAACCAAAAAATACAGCTACAAATAAACAGTTCATCTCCATGCTATGATCTTCCAAAATTAACATACTCCAACTTTGTAACCAATGATGACAAATATTCCTTGCATTGTGTTGAAAATCCATCAAGCCTCAGTCCAGCTTGCGTCTACAACGAATTCTCTAAGAAATACATAATGTTTCCATAGATTTTACACAAATTTAGCTTACCTAAGAAATGGAGGGTCAAAAGACATCGCTTCTTTGAAAGGTTTCCTTAAGTTATGTACAGCTATTTATATTGTTGAATAAATATCAGCGCTGTCAATACTAACCATGTCACTAGATTTTAGCATGTTTTTTAATAATGTATGACCACAACAACAAATAAAAATGATGAACTGTACTATGATATAATTTTCCTCAAGCTTCGTTGCTTCTGATTGAAATAAATTATTAGTATATTTACAAAAATAAAACACCATATTATTTCTTGATTAAAAATGATCAGTTGGATATGCAATAATCAATTTATAACAATCACAGTTTTGATGGTCTAATAACTAATTTAAATTACTTTTCACCATACCTACGTTTATCAATCCCAGCCTGTGTCAGATTAATGCACGTTAATGTTTGAGGCTGACAATTCTGAGTATACACTGCAACTTAGTCAATCCCGAGACATTAACTGCTTCAAAGGGTATATACTTAGATGGCCAAATCACTCTCAGGTCTGAGTTTATACACTGCAATTTAAAGTGTTCAACCACCCAAATTGAATAACAACTCAAACAATATCCAATTCTGAGAAACGCTGCAACTTAGGATATTGCCCTTATTGTCATATAAACTCTAAAAGTTAAGTAGCTGCTCCTTTAATATTTTACGTCTTAACACCACGGAGGCTCCTCACAAACTGACTAAAATTATACAATTACCGGCTTCACATACTCAGTGCTTCATGCTAACATTTAAGGTGATTGGCTGATGATTGACAAAGCCGTTGATATCGTTCTCATCTCATCGTTTAATTAAAGGTACATAGATCTAAGCTAATTGCTTTACACATCGTGTTATGTCGTGAGCTATTGTACGAGTAACTAATTAAAATTTATGTTCACTTTTTTGTGTTCTGTTATATTCCAACAATAGTTACAACGATTCAATAATAAAATGAGGAATTAGTGTTAATTGATATACATTTGGCAAGTCAATGAGTCATTATGAAAATTGAATGTTAAACCTAATAATGAATTTTAAAAAAAAAGATTATGTCAAAGTACATGTACTCTTGTAAGACTGTTTTAAACCTAAACATTTCGTCGCCTAACTCTTACAGTGTCCTATCTCCATTTATGACGAAAACAAACTTATGCGCCATTGAATTAGCCTTACCTATTAGTCTTTGGAGTCATTTGTGCCATGCATCGGCGTCATATAAATGATTTCAGCGCGTAGGTTTTTCTCTATATCCAACGTTTTGTCTGCAGTTTGTGGTATGTCCATAACATAGCACTATTTTAGAGTAAAGATACTCTTGAACCAATTAGTGATCATCATTTGGTCATGTGACTTTGAAAATTTTCTCTATTTCTAATTCAACAGGTTAAAAACTGTCATGAAACTGTCAAGAGAGACAGTATTAAAAAGTTAATCTACTAAAAACAGGATGAAAATATCTATATAATTGAGTCTACTCAGTGCTGTAAAGCTTTTGGACAGATGATTTAAAGGCATTGACTGATGAAGACATAGTATTATCAGGGGGTAGATTATTCCAGTCTAAGATTGTTCTTGGAAAAAATGTATACTTATATGAATCGGTTCTGCAAAATAAAAGTTGGTGGGAATAAGGGTGCATGTTTCTAAAAAGTATAACTGATTTGATTAAGCAGTTTTATGTATAAGGTTGTTATCATTAATAGTTTGGTACAAGGTTGTTCATCTGGTAAATTTTCGACGGTTTTCATGGACTGCCAGCCTGTGGTCAATCATGTCACCAACACTTGATCTGTTTCTATTGGTGACATACCTGGCTGCCATTCTCTGCATCATTTCTAAGCAATCTATATCGTTTTAGCGCAAAAATTGGCCTATTCTTTTAATTTAGGTGAATTTATCTGTAAATTTCTTCTACGGAATCCTAGGGTTGATTTTGCTTTATTATATATATATCATTTATATGGGAATACCATTTAAGGTTAGATTCAATAGTTATACCTATATATTTTGATATTTGAACATGTTCCAATTTATTTCCATGAAGTGTATAGGGTATTCAATAGTTTTCTGATTTTTGCTGATCGAAAGAACATTGTTCAAGGTTTGATATAAGGTTAAGGGATGGTGTACCATTGTTGTTGGTTTTCTTTTTGCTTTTGATATATGACCAGAAACGTTTTGTGAAACTGAGAGTCTTCTTGATCTGGAGTATGTTTGTCGGTTTTTCTTTGAGTGATGTGTTTAAATTCCTTTGCTAGTTTTGAGAGTTGCATCACCTGGTTTTTCTTTTCTTTTTTTTTGCTTTTTTGTAGATTCTATCGCGTTTTTAAATAAGTTTATTATTTTCAGTGGAACACCATGGTAAGTCTGATTTACATTTTATTTTTTTTGTAGTGTAATATGAGTATCTATAAGTTCAATAAGCTTTTATTTTAATGAATTCCAGAGGTAGTCAACATCTTTAACTTGATGGATTGTCCTAAGTCCACAGACAATTCACTATTTATACAATACCAGTTTGCCCTTTTATAAATGGGGATGTTTCGGGGGGTAGTTTTTGAAGCTGTAGGTTGAATTAAGCGAATACTATAATTATCATGAACAGACATTTCTTGTATGAGTTCAATGCGTGGTACATGCTTTGGGAGATTGGTTTCTAGCTGGTTAACTATCATTCATAGTTGGTTGTTCTACAATTTGAGCAAGTCCAGGATCTTCAAGAATGTTAACAAAGTCATTGTGGATTTTGGTATTAGTAGTTTCTGGTTATATTATTTTTCCAATCCCATCCTGGATAATTAAAATCACCAGACTAACATGCAGTAGATTTTTGACGGTCATTTCTTGCTCTTTTTCTTTAGTAGCCCCTCTGGTGCCTCTCCATGTGGATGAATAAATGGGCTTTTTTGATGAGGAGAAGCTATCAGTCATTGGAGTTATGATTTTGTCAGTCCGTTGTGTAATTATCATTCAGCCCAACCAGTTCATTGAACTTATTGTTTGTATTAATACCATGTAGGTCAAATGGAATATCACTATAATTAGGATGATCATATGCGATACAGTGACAACTAACCATGTCGTTTAGGTCTAAGTAAGTTTGCGCGTGAACCTCCTAGCAGTGAATTTGTAACCATTGTCTCCCAGACAATTGAATGCTTAATACCGTTTAATTGGGCAGTTCGGAGTGGTTGGTTTGGATTCGGTGCAGGCGTGTCATCATGGGACTGATAACATTCAGTTTGCAGGGAATGATTTTGAAATTCACGAGACAACTCAGTTATGGTATGACCCACTGTGGTCTGTTCTGGATTAAAAACGGTTTCTTTCCAGTTCACACGCTTCCTGAAGCTACTATTGATATCTCCATAATATGGAACATTTATAAGGTAAAAGGGACCGGAGAATATGATAAGTTGATACATGTTGGTAAAAAGAAAACAATAATTCTGGGTAAAATGACAACGTCAGTGACAAACTCTTACCGGTGATAGTGAACGTAAGCTAATGGACCGGTGAAGACGACACGTCCGACAACACAAATCGTTAAATACACCATGAAATGTCATATTCTTCATCTCCAGGGCAACTCTGGAGTTCAAGATGGCTTCACACACAAATGATGCAATGTTAGTGCAGGGCCATTTGTATTTTGCTCCGAAACAGAGACCGATGCTTTGTCTTGTTTATCGGCAGGCCGGAAGCAAGTGAATCAAAGGACTGAAAGTCCTGTAACCTGGCAGAGTGTTTATTATTATAGCATTTAGTATATTAATAAAATCAGTAGCACATACATGTTGATATGCAAGAGAATAGTCTCATATGATGAGTGTTATTTGTGTACATTATGACCAATTATGGGTAGATGTTGGAAAAATAAGTAGACTATACCGTTGTAAGATTTGAATCTAGATAGGTTGCTCCAAGTTCAACGTGGTGAGTTAGCTACATATGACATCACAGTCACATGTTGTGTGAAGTATAATGACTGATGCAAATACTGAACCAAAAAAGGACTTTTCGCGAGACTTTAATGAGACTGTTTCCACATAGGTGTATATTAACAGTTTTTGTTCGTATTTGTTATTGCAAAATAATTCAAAATCAATTCATCAAAGTTCATTTACAGTCTTTCCTTATCCAGTCGACGTGCCCATTAAAGCCTTTAGGTTGATGACGATCCAATAATACTGATCCTATGTAGGGACGACGTGCACGTAAGTCGTTCTCAGCCAAACGATTTCGTACTGTTTGGACGGAAATCCTGGGGTTATGAGTACCTGGGGTGACAGACACTGTAGCTGTTGCAGTTGAAAAACGATTTCGTAAATGTTGGTTTAAAATATAGCGGTCTTGCGCCGGCGTGGTCACACGTGGTCTACCGCCACGTGGAAGATCTTCCGTGCTTCCGGTCTGCACAAACCGCCGTCTCAGACTCCTAACTGACTGTGCAGATAATCCAACGTGCGCAGCAACCTCTTCCGTTGAAGCTCCTGCCTCCAGCATCCCAACGCCTGTCTCTTAAATGTTTCGCAATTCGAGGCATCGAATTTTGCCCAAATTGTATCGAAATGAAGTTGTTTAGGTATTTTTATGACTGTCGTCAAGTGCAATAATTTGCATTAAGAAAAGTTTACACATGTAAACCAGATAATGTCCATCCCGTGCGTGCACGTGGAAATGAATATCGCCTGATATCACATGATATCGTCCTACATGAGGTGATTATCTGACTGGTTTCCCAAACTGGGACATTAGTGTTAACTACTACATATACACATTTTTCTACATTATGTATTAAACCTTATAAGATTAAGACCTACTTTGCCAAAGTTTCTTTTTTTTTTGGTTCAGTATATATACCTCGAAGAAACTCAGATTTTCTGTGTAAGTTGATTTTTATGATATTTTGATTGGCCAGACCCGTTCAGAGATTCTTTAAGCGATGGTCTTTCATCTTTGTTATGATGCACTAACCATAGTACATGGTTGCTGCATGACATAGTGGTTTTACTGTTTGTGGTTTCTTACATTTGTTACTGCCAACTGTGTTTGATTGTAAGGTTGACATAAATGGCCATTCTTAAATGACGGGAGAGGATGCTTTATACTCGTATATACAAGCCAAGGTAACTATAACTGACTTAATTGCAATTTTATTCAGATTTTATTACCACCTCTTCCCATATGATGACTATATATAACAAAAGGATCATGGTGGCCCTTATTCGCTCACCTGAGTGTTAACAAGGTTTTCTAGTGCGTTGACCTGGTGACCTAGTTATTGACCGGAGATTACCCATATTCGAACAATTCCAAGATATTATTAATACAATTCATATATATATATTTTGCGCCCTGAGTTTTAACTCATTATTTCAAAAGTCATACAGTTTATTCAAAGTAAATTGGAGACAAAGTCACAAAAGCCTCTAAGTGGACAAAAGTCCCTTGTTTAAGATTTAAAAACTTAACATTAGCTGCTTAAATTATTTGCCGCATGTGCTTACATTTATGCTGAACAGGAAAATATGCTAAAGTTTGTAAATCAAAATTATTTACATTGTACTTATGGACTTCCCTTGTTTGGAAAAGGGCCGGTAATCGATATTAGAGTCCCTGGAAAGTGTCAAGAGTAACTGTTACTATATTATATATAGATCCATAAAACTTTAAAAAATATCTTTTGCCAGTTTTTCGCTACAACGGCCCCAACATATAAAACCCTTGGTTGCATTATATAAAATAAATAAATACTATTATATTTTTTCTTATGATTTCCAAACCTTCCAAATATATAACTACCGAATTACAATGGGTTGAAATATCTACCACTAGGTTACCACTTAACTAGTTAAACAGTTTTACCCCACCCACCATTCACTCGCAAAAAAATACCCAATTTGTTGTTATCTCACTGCTAAAATATCTTCAAGGTGAAACTTGTACTTGAACATAGTCCAACTAATTAGACTGTTTGTCTAATTAGACTGTTTTTTATTTGGCCCCGTCCAGCTCAGTCTAACAAAGAACTGCATATTTGTGTCCGGAAAATTCCCAATTAAAACCCGTTGGGCACGTTACTACAATATATGTGAACAATTTGAACCGTTCGGTAGATGGGAAACACGTTCATAAACTCATGAAAGCATAAAATATTCCAACACACCTCTCCTGAAAGATGCACTAATGTTTTGTTTCTCTCCACGATTTCCCTATGGAAAACGAAACCGGTGTAATGGCGGACAATTGTGTGTCGAGATAGATATCTGCCGGAATAAAAAACTGTCTATCTACTGTATTCAACCAATCACGGGTGCAGTCGGAAGAGCGAATTTACACCGCTGATTTAAATTTTATATGTGAAGCCCACATCTAACGCAACGCGAAAGTTTTTAAACGTCACGGTATGGTAAAATATATGGTACAATATGGCCGCTGGTACACTGCACGCTTTACGAAAAAGTTAATGTCAAATATTTGAATTTTGGCGTTAGGCAGTGAGAATTTATGATTCTGTATTAAAAATTGTTCTTATTTCTACCGATTTGAGTAAGTTGTACCAGTTACTGATGCTTGTTACGCAGTTATTTATAAGTGTTATAAGACTGAGAGGATGGCCCTTCCGAATTCATTTAAAATCGGCCAATCGAAAAGCCGAATAAATAAGGCTAACTTGAAATATGCATACATCACAAGAAAAATAAAACACATTCGGAGACTACATACCTGGCGTACCAATTTCGTCTTAAATTTGATTGAACCACTTCGTTTTGGCTTTCATTAAAAGTAAACCGGACGTCACTATCTCGCAATGAATTATGGGTAACTGGAATAAGGTGTTACTGAATGGAATGTCGTAGTAGCGCACGAATATACGATGATATTCATTCATAAGCATGTTCCCACGTGACTTTAATCTGACCAATTCAAAGACAAGTACTTGTTTGAGATATACGTCGCAAGGTATTCCTTAAAGGTTGTAGCTATTTATAAGTATAAAAAGAACAAAACGGTGATAAATATAATTTATTATTTTACTCAAGTAGACAGTAAAGACGGACTAGACATATTTTCAAAAGTCGAATATCACACAAAGATAAATTATAGACCAAAGAAAGATTACGAAATAAAAGCGTTTTGCTTATCGCTCTTAAAATGTTTGGGCACTATTTTTCGCTGCACACGTGTTTTACGGGTGTAAACAAGACGAACACGGACAAATTGGTTTCCACTTATGCCCACAAAAGTCGACTGCCTCAAAAAGATGGCATTACAATACAAGATAAGCTTTTATGCAAACAATTTTTTATGGCATTGAGCAACAGGAATACATATTTTAGGTCCGGCTTATACCGGATTTTTTCGATTCTATATGACGCATACTATTAACCAATAGGATACCTCAGATTGGCCATCCAGCTTACTTGAATTTAGATCCTTTCTTTAGTTTATCAACTAAAGTCACATTATTTTTCGCTGATCGATTTTTGTGTTTTATTCCATGTTTACCAGCGCTTAACTTGTGCTTCATTATCGATTTTCACTAGTTTAATTTCCATTTGGATATTTATATTTAGGGCGAAGACCGTAAGCTTCGACGCATTTTGTGTGTTTTTGTTGAGACTTTACGACAGCATGAAGCTGACTTTAGCGAATCTCGCGAGATTGCATCGCGTGACTGACAAAATGGCGGCCCTAATGAAAATTCAGAAAATTCGGCTACGGGACTTTATTGGAAGATCTAGGGGTATTGAATTCAACCTATGTTTGGAAGGCCAATGATTCAGTATTCAGGATATTCTGGAACTAGAATAGCGGATCTACGTAGTCACTTAGACGTTATACAGGATTTTAATCCAGACATGAATGTTCTAATGATTGAGACTAACGACATTTATTTGGAGTCTGAATCACCGGCAAGTGTATGTTCCCAATTAATAGACTTAGTGGATTCTTTACAGTTTAGGTGTGATGTTAGAAAAGTGATTGTGTTGCAAATTCCTCATCGGACTGCCCCTTCAGTATCTACAAGGTATAAAACAGACGAGTTATGGCCGATCATTCTTGTTGAAATTGAAAGGGTTTTGGGCTCTTGACAGTAAGCTGAAGAGCATCTCCTGTGACGGCGTTCATCTATCAGAAGCTGGTCAGTTGAAGTTGATCTATAACATTAGAGCTGCTGTGGTCGCCGCCCTGCGTGGAACTATTTGCTGTTGAATTTGCCATTCCACTACATTCGATACAGACATGTATATACTCTAATTTGTTTTGTTTTTGGAAACGAATCAGTCGATTCAAATGATCTCTTCTATATGATACATATATTCAAGACTCTTGCTTTACTAATTACCAGTCAGCTTGTATTATAACAGTTTGACGATTCGTTGTCGCATTTGCGGTCATTGTGATATTTTTATTATAGGCTACACGTTCTGTGTAATGCCGATCACAAGCCTACTTTACATGGCCAATATTTAGGGATCTATGTTAAAATTCATGGTAGATTTCAATTTAATCTGCTCCATGTTGTTTTCTCTCCAATTCATTAACGTAGTTTTTTTGGCACAACCAAATTTTATCGGAGCGTATTTCGTGATTCTTATGGTTTTTATGAGATTGACTTTGTGCTTTTTGGGGTTACGTTTTATACCCCTTTTGGGCGCATATGTTCATCATTTTTATGCCTCTTCCGCATGCATTTTGCATTAGCCATGTTTACATCTTTTTCCTTATTAGTTCATGAAAAAGATACTGCACTTGTGTTTTAAACACTTTTTGATACCTGAGGTTACTTTGTATAACCTGCACCTTTGTCATCTCTTCTTTGCCAATATTTATGCCTTATCTGGAACTGGGGCTTCATTTCAAGCGCATTAGTACCTGTACCTTTTGAAATATCTGACTCTTGTTTATGCTATCTTGCAGATGCGGTCTAGTAAACGAAAGGCGTCTACAGAAGCCAAATGTGTATGCTGCCAATCATTAGGGACAAAGAAATCAAAGACGTAATAATACAGTACAACAATCAGATGATTCATGTGAATAGGTTAACTCTGCGCAGAATGTTTTAAACTTGGGCAATCCTAGCCCATCAACTGCTTCTAAAACAGTTAGCTTTGGGACCGTATGTTGGGTCTGTGAACTTGGACAATTCCAGCCCATCAACAGCTAACCCCAGTACAAGGGTACCAAATGTTTCCCATACACTTCGGGAGAATATATCAATGACTTTCAACAATAATAATCAGCTTGTACATACTAGAATGCCACTTTAAACTTTGATGAGGCGGTCAGGAGCCTTTCGTCTGATGTCTTACCAAGTAATGACATTCAGTTTCAAGAACGTTAAGTTCCCCTATCATAGATCGGATTTCGAAATCTATACCTAAGAAAATTCTCCCCAACAAATATGTTGATTTATCATGCCTGCTACCTTCCCCAGACAGATTCAGACTCGTATGATACATATTTTAGAACTCTTAGAGAAACAGTCACCTTTCCCTGGGATCGGCTGCACACGGAGTTCTGGTTGATGGTCTGCACATCCTTTTATAACTCTCAGCCCTTTCGGGCCAATAAGTCATTCTAGATGATTTTCTTATTTTAGGTCCCAAAGATTCTTTACAGTATCAAGCAGATCTCAATATTTTTCTTCTTTTTGTCAACATATATGGGTTCTAATAAAGGAGGAAAAACAGTTAATGCTACCACCGTCATAACCTTCATGGGCCTTGAACTAGATTCCATGGCTATGGAAGCACGCCATCCGCATGAGAAGCTTACAATTGTCGGATATGTCCAAGTGCAGAAAGGTCACGCTCCGTAATATGCAATCCTTATTGGGCCTGTTAAGTTTTTGCTGCCAGGTAGTATTACCTGGTCGTTGTTTCTTACGAAGACCAACTGATCTCACTAAAAAAGTATCCAGCCTTCACCATCGCATTACTTTGAATAAAGAAAGCAAACGAGACCTCCGTGCATGGCTATTGTTTGCAAACCATTTTAATGGAAAACAATTATTATCACGGAAACGATGGACCAACTCTGACATTTTACACCTTCACACAGACGCTTCAGGTTCCTTAGGGTATGGCGCAATCTTCAATTCCCATTGGTTTCACAGCACATGAACAACATCGTGGTTACAATACGATATCACATACAAAGAGCTTTTCCCTATTGTCTTAGCTTTGTAATTATGGGGTAATGTCCAACGTAATAGGTGTATCATTCTCCACTCTGACAAAGGTGAAGCAGTGGTTAATAGATAAACAAAGTCCCTGACGTTATGAGATTAGTTCACGCCTTGTGTTAGCCTGTATGAAGAACAATATTCTAACTTCCGCTGAACATGTTAGCGGAATGCATAATATTTTCCCCGACCTTCTTTCTCGTTCGCAGATCCAGAAATTCAAGAGTTTAGCAAACGACATTGACAAACATCCAACAATTGTTCTGGGCGATCTATTATGGCTCCATGAAATACTGCCATCTTACAGTTGATCAATACAGCTCAACCAAAGCAAGCTTTCAAAATGAATTAAAATATTATCGAGTTTTCTATCAAACGTTCTATAGTAATTATCCACTTTTGCCTATAACGCAAGCACAATACGCTCAGTTTGTAGCATACTGTCATAATAAAGGTTTAAAGACATCTGCAATCACATCATTCAATGTAGACTTAAGCTATGAACACAAAATGTACAACCTTCCTTCTCCCACAGATTCATTGTCAAGAAATTGCTTCGTGGCTTAAGGCGTAATGTTTGCCGAAATTAACGCCTACCGTTTTCAATTTGTCACTGCTTTAAAGTCGATCTTGAAATATAAGTACACACGAATAGCTATCAAAGCTGTTTCTTACGACATTGTTCACAATTTATTTTCAATTACCACTCATGTTTACTTAAAACATCGTCCTTATGATTTCGCTGTCTGCATTTTGAACAGACACCTGAAACCGGATGCCTTACATTTTACTGTTCTTACATATTATGTTCACTTGTTCTTGTCTTTATGTTCTTGTATACTTTATACATAATACCGCGACTTACTCAGACCTACGGTGATATGTAATATGTATATTTGTTCACCCGGATAGTAGGCAAAACTATCAATTTGGTTGCACGCATTCGAATATGTTCATGGCAGTTCTTGGCAATTGTTACTTGATATGTACAATATATATATTTATTTATATATCGCGTCCATATGTGTGAGATGTGTCAAGGTAATGCAGCATAATTGTTTTCCGTCTAAGTGTCATTATGCAAATATTACATATTCTGTATAACTGTCTACCTAATTCTTCCCAAATATTTACCATAATTTTCGCCTCAAAGTGCTTGAAGAGACTAACCTCTCTGGGCGGTGGCTTCGTCGTGTTGGCGTTTTATTTTGCCCAGATATGGAATATATATGACTGACTGTTGTATGGTTCTTAGATGCATGTTATATAATTGTTGTTACATGTTGTAGATATGTTGCATTAGTATTCAGTTTGTTACCTTTCCGTCATCTTTGAACCATGTTGTATATATTTGTAGTATAGTTTATTTTGTTTCTTTTGTGGTATTTTTAATAAATGCCCTATATCAATCATATGCTATGTTTTAATCTTCTTTTATCCCATTCAAGTTCCACTCAGTCTTTTGTCCTTCTTGGCGTCTTCCACGCGTAGCTAGATACTCCGGTTAATACACAAAAACTAACAAAAATGAACCAGAGTACAGGTACCAGCAAACAAAAGACGATTGGGGATTGGTATATTACCCGTGTACACAAATATCTGTTAAATTATGATGTTTAGAACAAATATCTTTGTATTAATGACTTAAAAGTTGATCTTCATAAGAAAATATTGCTGTACAACAAGTCCGTGAAATAATATAATAATAATATATAATGATAATAATATATAATAATAATAATATATAATAATAATAATATCTGCAAAAGGTTCAATAAAAAAATGCAAGCATGTTTTAATAAAGTATGTGTGCAGGATACCATATCAGTGAATACTTTTGTTAAATAATGTTACATACCTTTTCGTGGTCGACAAAGCATACTTGTGCGAATTTCGGATGACTGATTTCGGACACAAATTTTATATTAATGAAATAAATGCTGGTGTTGTATGTTTCTTGATATCATTTGAATAAACTTTACCTTAGTAGCATTTCGGTCATTTTTTATGGTCTTCGATCATTTTATCCAATCCGATGACATGCTAAAAGTTGAATCTATGAACGCTTTGTAAAAAAACAATAGGCAGGTATGATATTTTAAGAGTAAGGCGGCGAACAGTAAAAATACTGTTAAGTTCAATATTTCAGAGGGGAAACTTGGGAAAAGATTTGGAGAAGATCTCCGTGTATCAAAAATACACGATTAATCTGGCGTTGAACGCAATAAGCTTAGAAAATATTGTTCGACACAAATTAGGATAGTTAAACATTAAGTCATCTTTAAAATGTAGTGATGTTGGGTCGGACTTACATGTTTTGTTTCATTGCAAATTTTATTTTAACATTTGTGCTCCTCTTATGCACAATTATGATTTTCGCATGGCGAAGAAAAATATGAAAAGTTGCTTTACTTGTCACGTTGTATTGAGAACTTGTGCCAAAACTTTATTTTAATGCAAGTACTGCCATTTACACTCTTACTTTGAAAATTATATGAAGTAGCTGTCTAATTCACTGACTATTTGCAATGACTGCAAATCGAAATAACTCCTGTCGTTGGTCGTAATCACTATGTCATTTGACAATAAAAGATAATGCTAAAATGTCAACTGTTTTAATTCGTTTAAATGAAATCTTTCTATCTATGGATGTAGGTATTCCCGAGTTTGTTGGTTTGCATAAAAAGTCTGCGAAGAAAAACACGGCAACCCGATTAAGCTTCATTGAAAAGAAAACAGCAAAAAGGCGAAAAGAAACCAACTTTTACTAATATCAGGTTCCGGTTCTGCGCTCTGACCTTTCACCTTCGAAAGAATCTTAAACTACTGGATTACGACCTTTCATATATCAAATTAGAAGTGAAACCCCCAGCCTGCAGCGCGTGTAAATTTTTTTATATCATAGCATTCGTTTTAGTTATACAACGAATCAAAATTAGAGCTACTGGGTCAGCTTTCAGAGTCGGCTGCTTGATTTTAGAGTATAGGCATTAGTTAAAAATCTGAGAATTTACCAGGCTGGAAAATCAAAAATACTGAATGCATGATTGCATAGAAATTTACTCACGGAACGTGATCGATCGAGGCGATTTTACTACCTAAGGTGTTCCAGTTTAGATAATTTGCATACATATCAATTATGCTTCTGAAAGTCTTTCATCTCATTTGACGTTTTTTTTATTTATTTTTGCTTTTTGATGATGTTAGAGACATCGTAATTGACATGTTGATGATCGGATTTAGGTTGCTGTCATAATTATACTTGTGTTTGTTTTACTTAATCATATTGTTGAGATAATATCTCATTGACACTACCCATTGTTTTTAATTTATGCATACTTCCTTTCTATAGCCTACTCAATCTGATACAACAGTTTTCCTCCTAATCGTTTCCTCCTTGACATCTCCTCAACCCCGCCTCCCCAGTTTATAAGAGAGACAAGGACCAAACAAGTCGCTTTCTAGCTTTTTCAAACTGTTTAGTAAACAACTTTACTGAACAGATAGTATAGTATAGTATGGATCATGAAAGGGGGTGTGAAATGTAAGAGAGGTACATTGTGACATTTCAGCATCTAAACAAGTCCATTTTGTTCTGTCATACGATTTATTGTTCAGTTATTACAGACAGGACACTGTGGAATATAAAAATTATAGCACCATTTTACAGATATGACAATTTACTTTGTTAAAGTGTTCATATTCAACACACCACGTAAAGAATATTAAGAAATAAACTCTAACAAAAATAAGAAATTTATCCAGTAAAAGTTGATGTATTAATTGATGTGATACCCACCATTTATGCACAATGCACTAATTCAATGCAAAAATGCATTCTCTAAATATAAAGAAGCCGCTATTTTCTACATGCCAATGTACACAACATATTAAAACGTTATACATGTCATAAAACATTGCACATGTTATAAAACGTTGTACACACCATAAAAAATTGTACACGTCATTAAACATGATACTTGTCATAAAACGTTATACACGTCATAAAACATTGTACACGTCATAAAACATTAATTATACTCGTCATAAAACATTGTGCACTTCATAAAACATTGTACTCGTCATGAAACATTGTACACGTCATAAAACATTGTACACGTCATGAAACATTCAACGCGTCGTAAAACATTATACTCGTCATAAACATTGTACACGTCATAGAACATTATACACGTCATAAACATTGTACACGTCATTAAACATTGTACATGTCATAAAACATTATACTCGTCATAAAACATTGTACACGTCATAGAAAATTATACACGTCATAAACATTGTACACGTCATAGAACATTATACACGTCATAAACATTTTAAACGTCATAAACATTGTACACGTCATAGAACATTATACTCGTCATAAAACATTGTACAATTCATAAAACATTATACTCGTCATAAACATTGTACACGTCATAAAACATTATACTCGTCATAAAACATTATACTCGTCATAAAACATCATACTCGTCATAAAACATTATACTCGTCATAAAACATCATACTCGTCATAAAACACTGTACTCGTCATAAAACATCATACTCGTTATAAAACATTATACTCGTCATAAAACATTATACACGTCATCAAACATCATACTCGTTATAAAGCATTATACTCGTCATAAAACATTATACACGTTATAAAACATTATACACGTCATAAAACATTGTACACGTCATTAAATAGTGTACACGTCATAAGACATTGTGCTCGTCATAAAACATCATACTCGTCATAAAACATTATACACGTCATAAAAAATGTACACGTCATTAAATAGTGTACACGTCATTAGATAGTGTACACGTCATTAAATAGTGTACACGTCATTAAATAGTGTACACGTCATTAAAAAGTGTACACTTCATGAAACATGGTACACGTCATTGAAAGTTAAACACGTCATAAAACGTTATACACGCCAGCGAAGCGATATCCAAGCCATACGGCGGTCAGTAGATTAGTGTGGAAGTTTAAGATAACTATATGTATGGATACTTGTAAAATTGTAAAACAAAACATAACTATCTTCCAGCATGAAGATATTCTCTCATTTTTGCATTTTCAGATATTTACAGATATATTGCTTCTATAGTTCCGATATTAACACTCCCTTCTGTAAATAATAATTTAGCATTTAACAATAAAAGCATTTTTGAACAACACAAGAGTGCCAAGGTCCAATCACTATATAAAAATGAACAATAAAACGATATAAGAAATCGCAAGTGGCGGGATTTAGTGTGCGACAAATCAAGACAGTAAGCGTGAAATCTTTGCACCATAATAAATACGCGTCTTCTTAAACACCGCATCCAAACATTACAAATAACCTCGTCAAAGTACCGAGTTCTGTAGCGTCCACATTAAATTTCGTCTTTAAAATGATAATAATCGCGTGGTACTAGCGAAATTTAATGTGGACACTATAGGATTCCGTACGTCAATAGTAACAATGAATAATGTATATGTTATCATATATGTATATATATATATATATTACAAAGAACAATAAATTACTGGCACTTGATTGAATTCAGGTACAATTTAATTCTATGTAATATGCAGCATCTCATGCACGGTGTTATAAAAAATCTCGGTAAACTGGAACTTAACATTATACGCAGTGTAAGATCTTATATTGATTCATAGACGAGTATTGATACATTCAGAGCATTTTTCGACAGCTATGAGATATCCATGAACTATTTCCTTGCAACTTGTCTGTAAATAATCTACAAATAGCATATTTTCAAAACGTTGTCGAAAATCCAAGTTCCTGTATTCAGTACAACCATATACAATTTATTCTCAAACTAAATATAAAGAAATAATTAAGTTAATTGAACATGCATACTCCATGTATAATATAATATAATATAATTTCTTATGTTTTTGAGCAAGGGGAGTAAACCCTCACAAAACAGTCCAATTCCAATAGTTAGAACCAACAAACTTTGTCTGTTCTCTAAATGATATGCATATAACATTTAGCTCACATGATGAATGCATTTTGTTTGTACATAACACGCACATGTTCATAAAGCGCACCAGGCGCTGTAACTGGAAATGGTTGTATTTGAACAGGTCCTACAATGTTTCTACGACAACACCGGAGAATTCATCTCGTGAAGATCGTGCGCTACTATCATTGCTATGTTTCTTAAAACTACGTTTTAACATGCGTTGTCGCATTGTGTTCATTTTGTTAGAAAACCGATTGCTGTCACTTCGTTCAAACCTATTGCTAGGTCGTTTACTGTTTCTGAACGCAACTGATCCTTGCTTCCATTTTCTATGTATGTTTTCTAACCTATCTTCAAATATCTGTTGCAATAGTGGTATTTCATTTTCATTCGAGTGATTTGACATTTGTCTGCCCCTTCTGCTAGATTTTCTACGATTTTCCCTCCATGAATCGTCGCCTGAATCAGGTATCGGCAGCTGATTGTAGTGTTCCTCAGATTCCTTCAATGTCGATAAAGTGCCATTATCTTCGTCATCGTCGTCATCATCATCATAGTCAGGAGGAAGTTCATCATAATCCGGAGCTGGTTCTAGTCTCTGAAGTCGCTGCGCCTCGGCTACTACAAATCGTACAAAGTCCTCTTCTGTCGAAGCGTTTTTGAACCAATCAATTCTTGTACTTGACATCAGATGCAAGAAAGTTCCCCATCGATGCATAAACATGCTGAAGAATTGTAAAGTAATACAGAAGGCGAAAACCGACAAGAACATCAATGACAAAGGCTCGTACTTGTTTATAATGTAGAAATCCTTCAACTTGTCTTCCATAGTTTGCAGTTGCAATGTGATTATCGTCCACAAAAAGTTGATCATAAAGTATATGAAGACAACGTTGTTCTTCAGTTGAATCAAATCATTGGCAATTTTATCTTTATGACTCTTGTCTTCATCCAATGGATGTAAATATTTCTTAATGATAAAACGCCAGAAATCCGTCTCCTCATCATCTAACTTGTTGATTGCGCCGCTTCCAATCCATTCCAAATCCACCCAGTAAGGTCGTGATGGATTCGGTTCCCAGCCCATTGGTGTAAGATCCTCAACAATGGTAACAGGTTTACTATTTTGTCGATCAAACTTTGAAGATTTATCTTTCAGAATGGGTGCTGGGAGCTTAGATTCCTCTGTTTGGACGGCTATTGACGATAGTTCCCTCTTTTCTACTTTCACACCCATCATTGTCTGTATCAGTTCTCTAGCGTCATTGATCAACTTGGTTATACCGAGTCTGTTGAAAAAAGAGTTGTTTTCTTTCTTCTTCTTTTTCTCTTCTTCCAGTCTCTTCTTCTCTTCCTCTTCTTCCTTCGTCAACTTTTTGGGCGTTTCTCGAGTTCCCCAGGAGACGTTGTTAAGGTTACATAAGTAGTACACCGTCAGTAGAATAAAAGTTGAAGGTACCGTCAGGAAGTAAAGTAAACCATACACTAGACAAAAGAACTCTTGAGGATGCAGTATTCCAGCAATGGTAAATACACTGACAAGTCCTGTTAAGAACACAACGTTTGGACTGCCGAAATTTTCAGTGACAATGCTTATAATGGTACCAACAGTTGCAATCATCATGACAATAGTGAAGATAGCGCTAAGAACAGCGGCAGCAGTAATCTGATGGTTACTTTTCATAGTCATGCAAATCGTTATGTAAACGCCAACTGGGAGGATCGAAAGCAAGTAAGAAGTCCAGACGTCCAGGCCGAGCACAGAGTGGTAGGACCCGGTGATCATAAGGATAATTGTCGAAGGAGCTAAAATTGTTGAAGCCATCAAAATGAACTGGTACAAAACGTATGGTCTACTGATGTTGTCGTTGATTCTCACTGTATCGTACCAAGATGACAATAGATCCATCATGTTAGCGAGTGTTGACGGAGCCCAGCGACGTCTTTGATTGAAGAATTCATTAAACGTTTCCGGCGCAAACGTCAATGCGTCTGCGCCTGCGCAGTAGTCAATACGATGACCTTGTTGTAGTAGAAGAGTACACAGCCAACGATCTTCACCTGAATAAAAAACAATTTGAGCATATGATATAAGAGTATGTTTGACAATTAATGTTATGTATAGTTTGGTTCTGTATCTTAACTGAGAGCAATATTTCAAGTGTACATATTTGTTCTGCATACCTTTACGGACTATTATTACCGTTTAGAATATGAGTTTGTAAGCATAAGAATAAGCATCAAGGTATAAAACATGAGAACAATGTGTGAGTTCAAATCTCAAGTTTATTCTATGAGTTAGTTAGTTGAAAAGATATAGATTTTAATTGTTAAAATACAAATTCAGATCAATTAAGCTGAGGGAAAAATGCATGATTAGTATCATCAATGTTTTATAATAATTAATTCATAAAGAAAACACAGATTATGAGGTTTGAGGTTGGAGGCCAATCTCTTGTTTTATAACCTCGGACCACGCATTTTCATGAAAACAGTTGCAAAGTATAATATACCTTGTTCAAACTGGATATAATGTCTAGCTTCAGTGGGTTTGGTCGTGTACATCTTCATAACATTGTCGTCCATCAAGGCTGAGCCACGAAAGAGAGAGAAACAACCGGGGCAACAAAGTACACATCCGAACACGTGCTCGGCTGCTTTCTGGAGCCAATGACCAACAGCATACTCGAATTGTTGATACCACACCATAGGACCTGAAGTAGTTCAACATGAATTTATCTTACTTCGTAAAGAATTCTTGATGTTGACTGGTTGAGCTGGGTCACGCGCTGATCAAATATTTTCCCGTATTAGGTCAGTAGCAGTTTATATCCAGGCAGTTATCAAAATTTCAAAATAAAAATGGCTGAGATGGCATAAACGTTTGGTCCATTGAATTATGAATGGTACTCGGTAAGATAAATTAGTTACACGGTTTCTTACTGACCCGATACGATGTGATACAGGGTCAGTAAATTGATATTTGGCTCCAGCTGTCACTCGCGCCCAATATTTATTCATCGACCCTGTATCGGGTCAGCAAGAAACCGTGTAAATTATAATACAGTAAAACCTCACTTGGTGACCATGTTAACCACCTCACTATAACGATCATTTATTTAGACCAGTATTTCCTCTATACTTAAACTAGATATTGAGATCCCCATATGTTCAGTGGTTATAGTTCCGAGGTTCTATAGTAAATGGGGCAGCGTTGGAAAAGGCTTATATTGGCCATTAGTATTCTGTACTTAACTAAAGATGTTTCCTTGACATTCATACACAATATATTTTCTCATGCAAGCCCTTATCAATCAACCAATAATGCTTCGTGTAGATTTGGAATAATTACGGTCGCCGTCTTCATTTACAAACATAATTTGATATGAACAGGACGCTTGTAATCGTTTTACAATCTGGTTCTTGGTAAGTTTTAATACGCTTTGTTTTCACTGAACGGGTGCCAGGTTAATTGTCATAGCATTATTTAAAAACAAATGAAACGTGAACATTTATAGTATAAATTATAGACATATAAAATATTCATTCCAGTGCTAAAATGACAATAATCTCATCCAAATGTACTGCTTGTTCATCTCATCCAAATGTACTGTTTGTTTATCTCATCCAAATGTACTGTTTGTTTATCTCATCCAAATGTACTGTTTGTTTATCTCATCCAAATGTACTGTTTGTTTATCTCATCCAAATGTACTGTTTGTTTATCTCATCCAAATGTACTGTTTGTTTATCTCATCCAAATGTACTGTTTGTTTATCTCAAGTACATTGACCCTAGTATCTTATGTTCAAAGTAAATATAAACTATAAAACATTTTGAAGTTTGGCATTGCGACGAAAACGTCGTAAAGACGTGTACTCTTGCAATAAGAGTTTTTATATTTGCTGTTACATTGTAAGAGGGTCATAATTTTAAAAAAATCAAACATAACTTATTACAACATTCTAACGCCAAATACGAACGTCATTCGTAATCAATCAAAATGGCTTTTATTTTTAAAACAATTAAATTTTTATTTCAGTTGATGTTCATAATCCAATTAAACACCGGAAATTAGCTCATCTGACAAAATAAACAAGTGAATTAAATTAATGGATAACATATACTGTTATCTGTTACAGTTTGTACTTTCTTTGTTTGATAGAGTACATACAAACTACAATACACAAAACACGCACATGAACAAAAGTCAGTTTTTTCTGTTTTTTTTTCTGTTTTTATTTTTAATTCACGACAAAAGTTGTATTCCAGACAATCTTAAAATATGTCAGGTGATTTTACCGCAAGGAATGTGTCCATTCAGGCATGCTTATGAATAAACCTGGCAAATAAATTTGATTAAAATCACTTTTCTTCAAAAGTTGGTAATTCCAAAAAAACATTCACCAAACCGTCACCGACTTTATATAAAAAGTGTATACATATCTATCTTTTATTTGAGCGATTCAGAAAATTTGAGTTTATGTGCCTCGAGTTTCTAATTTCTAATAACAGTTCATTCAAACACTGTTTGTTTGTATCTTGCATCAAACATACGATTCAGTTAAATTATTTTATAGAATGATCATTTGAATTATCCTGTACATACCTGAACCAATCGGGTGAATACGTCCACATACGGCACCGACCTTCCTATTCTTCTTCATTCGATCTATCAGTAGTTTCACAGATTCTGGTTTAAAGTCCACGTCACCATCCAACGTTAGTATGAATGTATTCTCGGCCTGGAAACATGTTTATACCGTTATATTATACTTACAGCATAGTATAGACAAAAAGTTCATAATTCGAAGGTTTGGAACGATTGAGAGTCCAAGAGAATAGTTTGTTATGTTTTATGAATGTTATCCATATAAAGAATATTTCGTACATCTATGAATGTTACATATACATGTATAAAGAATATTTCGTACATCTATGAATGTTACCTATATAAAGAATATTCCGTATGTCTATAAATGTTTCTTATATAAAGAACATTTCGTATTATATGAATGTTACCTATATAAAGAATATTTCGTACATCTATGAATGTTACTTATATAAAGAATATTTCGTACGTCTAATGCACTTAGAAAAGAACGACTCGATAGTGAATAAACGATTTTCTCGTGAACGGGATCAATTACAGAGTGATAAATTTTCAGAATTGACTCAAGCATCATATCTGATTCAGAATAACAATTCCTCTTCCTTTGCTTGTACTTAACGAGTCAAGCATACAATGGAATTAATGTCACATTGTTTGGCAGTCAATTTGGGTTGACTGGAACTCTGCTTCAAAAGCACTATATATAATTCTTCGAAAAATAATTCAACCAGAATTATCCACAATAGTTGTATACCTTTTCATATTGTTCCGTGTCCATTTTGTTAAACAAAGATTTAACGGGTCTCGACAAGTTGTCCTTCTTTGACTTCTTCTTGCGGTTACGGGCTTTAGACATTCTACTTTCAAGTTCTGATTCTTCAGTGAAAGCTTTCTCGCTTTCTTTGGAACCAAACAGCTTGAATCCCAGTAAGTAGTACATGTACATACACTGGAGGAAAATAAATGAAATCACGTCAGGAAAACGTGTTTTAATTTGACATTAAAGAAAAGATGCACTTAACATAAAACGCCCTGAAAAGATTTATTATAGAAAAACTAGAATTACCAGACGGTGTAAAACGGTATATCTAACTGGATTGTAATAATGCATGTGAATATGTAATAACGCATACTCGACAAAAAGACCAAAAAAGGTGACTTTGGATCAACAAAGGAACATTTTAAAATGCGAAATGAACGCTTAACAGCAGATAATAGCGAAAATTATTGTAAAAGAAAACATAAAAAGACGTGACAGCAAATCATGGCAGTTTGCTTTTTGGAAACGAAATAACTTGAATTTAAAACACCAATTGTGAATGTAGATATTTGGTTATTCGTATCTTCTTTAAATGCAAAGTTTATTTCGGTTCAAATACGCTCTCAACTGTTTGCCTTCCTGGGAAAAGTTTTCACTGACCTGTGACCATCTCTTCCTGTGTCTTATCTTGTTCTTGTCCTTTATGTGGACAAACATCTTAGTGTGACCAGGCATTGTCCACACAAGACGACCGCCGTATGGTGTGACGTATTTTATGGGCGGTGATATGATGATTGGACCTTTCACAACAGATCTGTTGAAAAGATGAATGCAATTTGACATCAATTCCTTTTAATTTTGTTCAACATGAATTGAATTACACAAGTAAATACATGTATTGAACATTTGCAAACGTATTTTCCAATAAATAACTTCAACTTCTAAAAAATCTTATCAACTCCATTCCATCGAATATTTCCTATTTTTTCATTAAAGAATTAAGAATGGTATCCTTTCACCAGAAGCCTAGTGACAAAGTCTCTGGGCGCATAAATTGACAATGGGAACCAGTGTATAATGTTTCACAAATAAAACATTAATAATGATATTAGACAAAATCATCACCTGGCAGCATCTTCCATACACTCCATCAACTGTTTCAAAAAGCCATTCGGGACAAATTTGTCGACATCGTCATTTAATTCAAAAGCATCATCAAATATTATGTGTACTGTAGAAATAATATCAGTGATGAAATTATATTTTGACCGTACAACAAGAATAATTCCATTAAATACAGTGATAAAGTTATTGAAAATGTATTCAATGGATTCAAATTACAATGTATGAATACTTATCGTATTAAATGTGCACACTGGAGATCAACATGTATTTGCTGACGACTTTGCAAAATAGCACGTTTAACAAACTTCGACAAAATAATTAAAATGTTTTAACATGTACACTCAAAGTATCGTATTTGTAATAGAATGTAGAATACATACTTTCGAGATCATAATAGTCTGGATCTTTAATTCTGAATTTCTCTTGGGCCAGACGACTTGCGCAATGCACGTAATCCAATCTGAGGAATGCAATAATACCGTGATCATTTTTTTGCATCAAATATTACACTTAGATACATCTACGTGTAAATAAACTATGAATAAAAAAATATTAATGGGGGATTTTTGTTATTCTATGAATCGTAACAGAACAGAAATGCCTTTTAAACATGCTACTTACCGAAACATAGATTTCAACAATTGTGTCATTTCCTGTCGAGTCTCGTGCCACATTGTTGCGCATGCGTAGATCTGTGGGACAACATTGGGTTTTGAGCTGTAGATGCCTTCTTCGTAACTTTCTTCGCCAACGTAACGGAATGTGTCGAATCCTGTAAGCTTGATCTCCTTGTCATTACGACGACGACGTAATGTAAGAGTGAAGTCGGGAAATATTCCGTCAAAATGAGGCGTTATAAAGAGCCTGTGCGACACAGAACATGACGTTAATTAATGGTAAATAGTCCTGCACAATTCAGTACATCGTAAGACAAATCATTATATTGTTAGTTAATCAATTAATAGCTAAAATTTTGTAGAAAAAAGTTGTTTCTTTTTTCATGCAAATTTCAATTTACTATCGATATACTCAGCACATGTACAGAATACTCAGTACACATACAATATACTCAGTACACATACAATATACTCATTACACCTACAGTATACTCAGTACACATACAGTATACTCAGTACATGTACAGTATACTCAGTACACATACAATATACTCAGTACACATACAATATACTCAGTACACATACAGTATACTCAGTACACATACAATATACTAAGTACACATACAGAATACTCAGTACACATACAATATGCTCATTACACATACAACATACTCAGTACACATACAATATACTCAGTACACATACAATATACTCAGTACACATACAGTATACTCAGTACACATACAGTATACTCAGTACACATACAGCATACTCAGTACATGAACAGTACACATACAGTATACTCAGTACACATACAGTATACTCAGTACACATACAATATACTCAGTACACATACAGAATACTCAGTACACATACAATATGCTCATTACACATACAGCATACTCAGTACACATACAGTATACTCAGTACACATACAATATACTCAGTACACATACAATATACTCAGTACACATACAGTATACTCAGTACACATACAGTATACTCAGTACACATACAGTATACTCAGTACACATACAGTATACTCAGTACACATACAGCATACTCAGTACACATACAATATGCTCATTACACCTACAGCATACTCAGTACACATACAGTATACTCAGTACATGAACAGTACACATACAGTATACTCAGTACACATACAATATACTCAGTACACATACAGTATACTTAGTACATGTACAGTATACTCAGTACACATACAGTATACTTAGTACATGTTGAGAATACTCAGCTCACGTACGGTATTAAACAAGTAGAAAATGTAAATGATATAAGATAAAAATCCTACTTCTCTAGTTTAGCCATTCTTTCACTTTGCGGGAACCAGATGTGGGATGTTGTGATTGCGTACGAAATCCAGAGGATAAATGCGCATATCAAAGGAATCAGCAAATCCCCGATTGTCTCCCCTGGACAAAACCAACCTCCCATATGCCAATGTGCTGGTAGGAACTCAAAGTGGCATTGCAGGTATATAAAGGCGAGAGTGACTGGAGGTGCTAACATTATCGACAAGGAGAAAGCAAAACGTTGCATGTGAAGCTTACAAGCCAGACCAGATAGATACGTTATAACAATTCCAGAGCCGATTTGGAGATACATAAGACTGTAAGAATGGAAATGATTCTCTACAGCGCTCATTGATTCCATTGTCGTGTTATCAAAGGTTTCCGCGCTTGACGGAAATCTGAAGTCCGTGTTTTGTGTTAGCAGACGAGACAGTAAAATGATGAACCCAATTTTCCACGGATATACCAGTATATTCACCGTGTCACGTGAGTCCTGTAAAATCTTTCGCCAGTGTTTGAAGGGTATTCGAACCTTTCCGCAAATTGTCCAGTCTCCAGAGACGTAATTTTCCCAATAACTTATCGAAAACAAGAACAATCCCAGAGGAAGTTCCCATTCTACCGACCGGGGGATTGATATTTCCGTATTTTTGTACGTGCTGGCGTTTATACCCTCCAACATGGTGTGGTTTCCTTCGGACATAAAATTTTCTATCGAAAAGAAAGGGACCGCTCCAATCTGTACAACAAAAGCCATCACATTTAGGATTATCACCATAATTTCACTGACGCTAGGGTTGGGTCGTTTCTCGCGAACTATGACCTTCAAAAGACTTGGGACCTGGCATACAGCAAATGAGACAATGACTCCACGAAATATGTCGGTTGATGGAAGTATCCGGTATATAACGAGACAAATTCCTAAAGCTTGAATACATTCAAGAACCAGCAACTGAAATCAAACAGATTTGTAATTTCAAAAATTGTAGTTTATCTAAAATCGGTAATAAACATAATAATAATGTTGTTTTTAAATTTTTCCAAATTATTACAATTTAGCTGTATCCATATTTTATCAACAGAATGCGTATTTTCATGATTTTTTATGATTTTTTATTCGTTTCTAAGAATAATTTAAAGTGAAATTCAATTTGAAAATATTAAATGTAAATTGTGACTAATGAACATTGTAATTTAACATGAATTCTATGATACAAGTCAATAATTTAAACACTATTATGGTATTAAACAGTCAGCTTACAATTAAGAATGTTTTCACTGACGGCCATTCTTTCCCGCCAAATAGTGTCTTCATTAAGGACATGAACCAGTTGAATGCCATTGGTCCACAAATACAGACCAGTAACGTAGTCACATGTTCACCACGTGTTTCCTCATTCTGTAATGACGAGAACAAACTTGTGAGTACAAGATGTTATAAAATGGTAATAAAATTTAATTTGTTAAACGAACTTGCGTACGTGTTTATATCCTGTAAATGATTCCTCTCCACAAAAATTCATGCTTCAAAATATTTGAACGTTTTTATATTATTCTATTTGCATACATCTTATACGCCTTTTATCATTACATGTATTTGTTGTTTGTGTAAGTGACGTTGATAGAATAATAATTCAACCATAACCAGTGTAATAAACATCCATTGCTATCATCACAATAAATGGTTTTCATCTAAGCTGTGGTAGGAAATGTCATAAATACGATATTAATTTCCAAGAAGCCTAGTATACAGCCAGTTTTTAATGCGATCAGATATTTTTTATAAAAAATGACGCGCCTCATGTTCTTGTGTTTTAAATCTCATTGTAACAGTGTGAAATTTAAATGTCAGACCGCATTGTGTGTTAACTACCATGCAAAATATCGCCCATTGATTAATTAAACGTTAATTATGCATAAATGATATATTACTTATTCAAATATTTTCTTTAAACCAATTTGTACATTGTTTATTTATGAGTTTACACCGATGAAATTCTAATCCCCAAACAAACATGAATCTGTGTTTTGAAGCCAAACACTCCTAAATACTACATTAGTCAGTTAATGTAAGTCCCTTATCATCTCAAGTACTCACATGATACAATATTACCATAAGCATCGCAATAATGGATCAAGTGTACAGTAAAATATGTTTTCATACATATGAATATTTTCAATATATTTTTGTCAGAATCTAGTATCATTTTTGCGGGACATTGAAACTTAAGGATTTCGTTATATCTACGTAGTAAATATTATAATGTCTTGCGTATTTGGACTTTATCATATACAGAGGTAATAAAGAAAGTCAACCTTATTAATGCCGGATATGAGCAACATCAGAGAAAGCTTGTTAGCGACAGCTCCACTCAGTATAGCTGCAAACATGATCAGGTACATAACTAATCTAACCAGCTTTAAAATTTCTTTAAAGATGGCGTCGTTTTCTTCAAATTCTCGTTCGGATATTTGGAAAATATCGTAAGGTCTCCTGCAAAGAAACAGAGATATACGAGGAAACAGGCCAAAAAACCTTCCATGATGCACATAGAAATAAAATTTAACAACTTTAATTAAAAAATAAACACTGCTATAAACCTATCACGGAACTAAAAAAGTTGCAAGTTGTAATGTTGAACATTTCCGGTCCGTGGCAGACTTGCTTTGTCCGATTAGTAACCACACATCTATAACTTCCTGTATTTTGTACAGGTTTGTATTTTTTGTATGACTAATAATACATCACGTGACATACCATTGCTCATTGCCTCCCTCTGACTCATACGATCCAGTGATTGTACTTTTACTGTCGTCTGATATATTCGACATCTGACGTTTAGGTGGAATGTTCATGTTATCGCCGGACATATATCTGGGCATCTGAACGTTGTTCGTATATGCAGGCGGTCTCTGTCCTCCTTGGCCACCGACAAAACCTCCTAAGATGACGTCACCACCGTCATTAATTTGCATCTGCGATAATTTCTCTTTCAAAAGAGCGTCAGTGTCCAAATAACCTTCTGAAATAGAACAAAGAAATAATGAAAAAGAATGAAATTTATCCAGTGCGTGTACTGTTAAAACCATTGAATATTTGATTATTTCTTTCAGTCATACAAGTCTCGAAACATCAGATGCAATTAATCTTAAATAAAACATAGGTCTACAGTACTAAGTCATTTATGTCGTTTTACCTTAAAATTTGTTACCAATTCTGAACAACTATATATACCTCTTTTGTTTGTACGTTCAGGTTTCCTAGGTGTACTTGACACATGTTCGTTGTGAACGAAAGAGTTATCGACGGAATCGAGCGTTTCCCGCGAGGCTCGGTGCCTCTCTAACTCTTCCATTTCCTCTTGTTGTCGCTGTATCTCGCGACGCTGTTCTTCTTCATAATGTAAACGTTCCATCTCACGTTCTTCTTCGATTTCCAACTCTCGGCGGCGTTCAAGCTCGCGAGCTTCTTCCAGTTCCAATTTCCGGCGGCGTTCTAGCTCTTGTTCGCGCTCTCTTTCTATTCTTTCTAACTCCTCTTTCTAGTGAAACAGAATAAATAAAGCTTTATTTAAATAAAGAGAAGACAAAAATAAACATAATAATATCCATGATTTAAATCCCTAATTTAAATATTTTCATTTGAAAAGAGCCAGAGAAATAGATATGCACCTTGTGAACTGAAATTAGTAAGTAACGGAAATGAGCCCAACACGTGAACAAATCAGAAATAATAAAATGTCTGGTATTGTTTGGACCGCAATAAAATACATAATCAGCATCTATTAAATATTAATGAACCATCACTTTTAATGTTAACTGCATTTCTTTATCAAATTATAGAACTGAGCTAACATTCAGAATGTTACAAAACAATCTAACATTGATGTTAATTTAGTTCAAATTAAACCGACTAAATTTTGAATATTTCGTAAATGTTAAAAACTGTATCGACCCTTACCTTAATCCTAAGACAGTTTTCTATTTCTTCCTTCTGCCATGCTTTCATAAAAACCTAAAATGTAAGGAGAACGTATCATACTGATTGAGTCAATTAATCTGTGTTTTAATTATTTGCAGCGAATGAAAGCAATTTGTACATTTTGTACAAATTTGTACAATTTGCACAGCAATCTTCGTTGAAAGTGCGACTTTCTTTGAATGATAAGTTACAAAAATAAATGAAAATGGGGTGACATGACTATCATCACTCAAAAATCTGCTGGTGTCCGATCAATTGCTTATCCTACAAGTATATGCACTTTTAAGTTTAAATGTACTTGCAAATCGACTAAAATCGGCCAAGATAGAATTCAAATCAGCGGAGGCATTCCACATTGTCCTAGATATTATAATGAATTGCATAGTTCTCAGGTGAGAGGAAACTGAACCTTTTTGTGTAATAAATGTCGATCATTTCCATGATTAAGATTGGAATTTATTAGTTCGAATTATGGTCAGTTGTCACCTAAGTCAGTAATTAATCATAACATAGAACATGGTTTATGTTCGCCTTAATTATTAGCACTGAATTGTCAACCTTACTGCAAGCCAATCGCTCGTCTTTACCAATAGTGACTGTGATCAAACAGCACTTACTTGTGATGGTTTAATGTAATTAAAACGTCAATATGATAATATCGATGACCACATTTAGTGACTTTGTAGTATTGACCTAATGACACGATGTGACATTACATTATTATTATACATCAATGTACAAATATTACTTGTACTCAAGTGCAGGAGGATCATAGAAACTACCAATAAAATCTTGGTGCACAATTTGCATAGATTCCAAAATAAATGACACGTAATAAACTGCACGTTTCAATAAATATATAAATGTCACACGTAAACTAATCAAGCCAACACATATTACAATCGGTTGCCTAAAATACGCGATTATTGTCTTTATAAAGTATCCTCTACTTAAATGGCACTTGCTGAAAGTAATATCTTTAATATAATATAAATGCACACATTGTCTTGTATCTGTGGTATGTTGGTATGGTTGATAAAGGAATAATAAGAGATTTGGATGAGATTTGTTTTATGAGATTTAAATGACATTTGTTTGTGTATTGTATGAATTCTGTCTCTGACTTGTATGAGGTTTGTTTATGTATTGTATAAGATTGTATATGTATTGTATGAGATTGTTTGTGTTTCGTATGAGATTTGTTTGTGTTTTGTATGGGATTTGTTTGTGTTTTGTATGGGATTTGTTTGTGTTTTGTATGAAATTTGTTTGTGTTTTGTATGGGATTTGTTTGTGTTTTGTATGAGATTTATATGAGACTTTACCTTTGATTTGCCTATCTGGTATCCTTGTATTCTTGCCTCTTCTAGTATATGTATTGTTGTTTCATAATCATCTCTATCGTAAGGGTAATCAAGTATAATACCATATCTTGAAATGGAAAATAATTTTCATAAATCATAATAATGATACAATAAATGTTATCATATACTAGATTATAAATGATATTATAGACTAGATTATGAATGATATTATATACTAGTTTATAAATGTTATTATATACTAGATCATAAATGATATTATACAGAAGATCATAAATATTAATTATGAATTGTTGCACGTGGAAAACTATGATAAATACAGTGTATAGTACCTGTTGCGATTCCTGACAAAATAACGGATTCTGATGCATTGATACGCGTGAATATTTATCAAATCATTGTTTTCATTATCTAATTCCATTAAGTGATACATAAAATGTACTGTAGATGTGAAGGTTCGTGCATTTGTTTACTTAACAGACTTGGTTTGTTTTCTTAAACGAAAGAAGTAACGACACTTAACGAAAAACAGCAACATAAAACATCAGAAAACATTACAGAATGAATTCCAAATAATAAAAATATCACTTTTAATATTTCTTGAATTTTGATCAAGGGTTTAAATCGTGAATTTTGAACAAGGGTTTAAATCGTGAATTTTGACCAAGGGTTTAAATCGTTAAAAGAGCAGATGTCTCCTCGAGATTACGTATACCTTAATTATGAACGTACGACACGTAACAAAACCACACGTGAAACATCAAACACAAACTCTGGGCATGTTTTCACGTCATATCCTTATAAGGACGTTCAGCTTTTTTGTTGCTCGATTTATCATTAATTCAATCATATTGATGTCAGTTTTATGTTTTGAGTATGATTAAAGGCTGATACATGTTACAGTAAGTGCAAACGTATGCATTATTTGAAAGACGCTTTCGGGTCATGGCATTTAGCGACGGATGTTTTATACATCATAAGAAGGCTCAAAGTTGATTAAGGTTAAGTAAAAAAACATGAAACTGCAAGGATAGCTGATAAATTATTTACAAAACTTAGACATACGCTACTTAAATGAAGGATAGAGAGTTACATAACTATCGAAACGAACATTATAGAAAAAGTCACATTTCTTGAAAAATGAGCCAAAAAATAGCCACCGCTTATCACTTCTTCCACCATTACTAACTACAGGAAGGATCTTGTAAGTTTCGTCACGCTATTAGTCATGTTCTTTGCATATTGAAAACAAACAAACGCCATGTATAAAAAATGGGATAATTGTTTCATTATTCTAGCCATACGACATGTATACAACTGGAACGAAATTACTACCCATGATAAGTAAAATGGTCGAATATATTTTCCGTTAGTCACGTATGTAAGAACTGAGTCTGTTCGGTATTGTATGAAATAAAACAACTACTGGAATTGGTAATTTAGCATGAAGCAGAATCAGCTAAACGGACTTGTATTGTACGGCGTAAGTTTAAAACACCAAGTACAAACAACTACACCACTTAATACAGACACATGATATAATACATCGCGTAAATTACAACACAAATTAGGCAGTGACTATTTTGTTTGCACTGTGTCCTAATTTGTTACATTAAAATCTGTGTGTACCTTACAGAACAGGTCGGCATTCGAAAAGCAAATATACATCACACAAAGTGTAAATGAATAACTCTTGAAAGATTTCACATCATAGGATATGTCACCACAGCAATGGTGGTGTATAAATTCACTACAGATTAGCATACACTTTAACGGTATTTGTTAAGATCAATTTACTGCCAGGTCCTTGGGACATTCGAAAAGATTAGTTATCTTTTTAGTGGATAAAAAAGTGTACTTCACGATTTTACTTTCTACAACATTTTAACTCGTGACCATCAGCTGTAAGTAGTGCGAAACAATTGTAACAAAACACGTCAGAAAATTGATAAATATTCTGAACTACGTCAGGTAATTCACACAAAAAACGTTTTTGACAAAAGTATTACTAGGAGCGACAGAAACCAAATGCACAATCGTTTCATTCAGATGCTACAAAGATATTTTTCTAAAGCCTATGACTAAAACATTTAATTCAACTTTAAGACAATCCCATTCATTACTTAATGTGAAATAAATTTCTTACGTCAAACGATACTGCTTGAATATTCAGTCAATAGATATACATGTATATACATAAAATCAGAAAAGAACACGTTTATTACAAAATAAATTGTCCATAAAATCTAAATACAAACAACACACAAAAAATAAGTGCACGCACATGTATAAGTGCAAGATTCAAATTTTTACTTACTTAGTTAATTAAATAATTATTTAACTCCAATAGTACTCGCGAACAAACTAATCATACATCCGAAAGAATTGTAGAAACAATTTAATATTCCATACACCAATGTTTAGTGAACTGAATGTGAATATAATCACAACTGTAACTCTAGGAACGTATGTATACGTGCACGTATATCATTTATGATCTTACTAAAATATGAACACACAAAAAACGTGTTATATATGACAAGATTATGAGCAACAGTTGCCCCCGTAACCGATCTATCAATAAATCGTGACGTAATCCTGGCGAAACTTAATGAGTACAAATAATCGCATAGACCATAAATATAATGGACACATTAACGATTCTCACGACGTCCGTTACTCAAGTGCACCGAACTGTAACGACTGATTCAAAACCTTTCGTCTTATTAAATAAATTTATTTGTCATCAACAAACAATGAAAACAGACGAACCCTCGTGAAATTTTATCGATTCATGTCGCATTGTTTTGCGGTCTGAACCATACTGTCAAACTTCATAAGAATATATAAATAATTTCGTGGGAGTTTTGTTGGTAAAAATAACATTGAAACAATAGGCTATCTAAGAAGCTACCTGTGATTAATAAATTTTGAGGGTTTTTGTTAACTTCAGTATTATATGAAGTCACAATTTATATATATATTTACATATTCACATGTAAAACACAACCGTGCCATGTCAGTGACAAATGCAATTAAATATTTCGTTCAGTTGATAAATGAATTATAACCATGTATGCGTTTTTTGTGCTTTTGCTGGATAATGATAAATGCAACATATATCAAGATTTTGCCATCACGTGATCCCGAGTAATGGCCCCGTAGTCTTATGATACTGCGACAGGACGTGGCTTTTTCAATAATTGTCTCGAATCTTTTTCATATTCCTTTCAGTAATACAATTTATAACGACAATGTAAAATAAATATCTGAATATTTCTTTGTTTGTGGATTAAGAACTTTTCAAAAATAGTTACAAATATTCCATCCGACCAACTAAACATCAAAACAGCAAAAAATATTATTAATAATGATTTAAATGTTTATTTGCATAAAAATTTAGATTATCAAATTTTCGTTAGAATGAAATATAACATGAATCATGTTGATACATTATAATTAGACATTATGTTAAAATGTGATTCCCCCATTCTTAATAAAGCCCAACTTATCAAATCGTTTTATTGATAGGATACTATAAATGATTGATTATACGATGTATAACCAACATAATGTACGTAGTATTCACATATCCTTTGTTTGCGGACAATCCATTTCGATTCAAGGCGTTGAATCTTATTCTTAATATACATAAAACACTATCATACCGAGCCTTTACGTGACTTATATGAGACAAATAAGGTAATGAATAGATCTATACAGAATAGAATCTATATACAACAAAGTTTAGTGCTCTCAAAACTGACTGACATATCAAAATGCCCTGTAAATACATGTACCCTAAACACTGCCCTAATTTGAACCTCAAAACAATTCATGCAATCAACAAACTAAAGCAAACTATAGCAAACAATGTGAGGATTTTTGCAAAAATTTTGCCGAAAATATGCGAACCTGCAACGTGAACGAAGAGCTTTGAAATGTGCTTAATATACTCAACAGAGAATTGAAAAAAATGCAATTGTCATAATCTCAACGGTACCCATACATTACTCGAGTTTCCACATTACAGAGGAAACGACAATAAAAAAAGATCGCACACAGCGAGAGTGGATACAAATAACTAGAGAACCCGAAAACAAGTTTCAACGAGGAGGCAAAATTTAAAAGAAAATTGGAATCGAATCCAAGAGGCAGATTGTATGAGTAGAAACCCCGAGTGGGTGAAAAAATGACATTTGATTTGACAAATAATGAAGGGGATTAAAAGCGGATAAAATGCTGAACAAACCAAATCGCAGACTTTATGCACATTCGGTCACATATAATATGGTTGACTTATTTGTGGCATCAGAATTACACATTAAAGAAAAAAAAACGTACATACATTTACAACATTTTTCTACAATAGATAAAATTTAAATGTCCTTAGTTTGGTTTATAATAACATCGATTGATTTTAATTACTGATAAACGCGAAATTAAATGATACTGCGTGATTTTATCCTTCAAATACTAATGAAAAACAACATCAAAACAAACTCTGCCACAAACATTACTTTACAAGTATAACAATAAATTAAAATGGACGTGTACTAAGTTTTGTGTTGCAATGGTAAAATTGGGTGTGAGGTTCCTTGGCAGGACATACATAGGTTGCATCAGTTGAAATTAGTTCAAAATTGCAGCATACCGATCGTGAAATGGGGGATTGTTATACAAATTGTACAAAGAAGTATCTCCAAACTCACCGATTTACGAAGTCTTGGAACAAGATTCGCACCGGGTAGCCATCTCGCCTCAATTGAGCTAGCTCCATCAATCCATTACATAACAATTGTCGACGTATTAGCTCTGAATCAAACTTTCCCGCCGACAAATGATGATTTGGCTTCACACATCTGTGAATATAAATGAAATATTTAAAATCAGTCACGTGCAGCTAATTTGAGTCTTATAGAAATATTAAACAATTCTTATAAGCTTTTCAACCTGACACACTCATGTTAGATGTTGCTAGTTAACGCACAAAATAATAACATTATCACGTGTAATTATTGGCATTAGGAGAACACTGAAGTTGAAATCTATCCACATTGAGCGGTTAAGGTTCCGGTAAGGTTCATGTTTTTACAGACGAACAGACAAATCACACTCCTATAACCATTCAGTTGGAAAGACAAAATGGTGATATTCAAGAATTGAATCACACTTTCTGATGGATTACACAAATTGTTTCACTTGGATAAGTTTCTAATAAATGGGAAAACAATGACAGGCGGGCATTATCATATTAGGTAAGTTGGTTCGGTTTTACATAAAAATAGGCTCATTATCACACGTGCGATGATGAAATTATTCTAAATTATTTGGTTTGATTTTAACATAATGGCTTAAAAGCATGGATATGTTTATTTTGATCTTAATTACAATTGTAGCAATCGACGAATCAGAATACATGATAGATGTGCGAGAATAAACAGACAAAACAGACATGATGTGAAATATTCACCATTGTCATGGTCATGAGGTGTCAGGTTTTATTCGTACATAGAAAACTGAATGGCAAGAAAAGAGATTCCTAAACACATTCTAGTTAGCATTAAGTATTCAAAGTATTACAGGTCGAACAAAGAACTCACTCCCTGTATTATCTAAAATACACGCAGTAAAATACGCTTATTGTGAACTCAGATATAGTGGGGTCAATATTCCTCAGATATTCTCCATAACTGTTTCACTGCAATACTAATCACCGTGTCAGGCAAAAAATGAAATCGTTATTGTTAAGTTAAATAACTTGGTGAAGAATGCAAAAATTCTTACCTTACAAATAATGGTTGTGCTAATGATAGTTTCTCTACCAGGTCTGATAGGGACCTCTGAAACAACAAAAAAATAAACACAAATTTTCTACTAGAAATGATTTTGAAATACATTAACCAAGTCTAGTTTATCTTTGATTCAAATGTAACACGTTTGTAGCGGTCAATTCATTGCAATGATATCAGTAGCAGTATTGGATTTTGGAAAATTCAAAATAACCATTAAATGACTATAACTACAACCAGGGACTCTGTAATGTTAAGTAGAGTCCCAGTTACAACATACTGGCATTGTTACAATTAATTGTTACCCTGGCAACTAAATCACTAAAATAGTTGTGTTGTTTTTAAATCGCAGAACTATTACAATTTGATTAACAAATGTAATTCTTACCTTGAAATGTTTAGTGACGGTGGGAGATGACCTTGAACACGATGCTGCACTATCTAGTGTGTCTCCTGACAAATTACGGGCTTTCCTGTACAATATTATCAACTCTCATAAATATGCAGACTGGTAATGTAAGGACTTAGTCACGAATATGTAAGATACTTATTGTACAAGGACAACTTTTTCTGAGACATTTTACTAATGTACTACGTTATTATAAGACAAAAATATTAAGCACGGTTTACTTTAATTATTTCAGTAATTTCTTCTTGTAAAAAAATCTTTTTAAACTTGTCATGTGTCACGTTTTTTATTCATACGAATAAAATATTTTTAAGTAGAACTTAATTCCCTCATCCTGTTAGCGGTACATGAAGTCATGATATAGAGTCATGTAGGGAACTGAATGTTATGTAATGATGTGATCATGTGACAGTTTGTTTTAGTGTAGTTAACATTATTCCAGACGGCACCAAATTTGGCAATGTAGTCGATGTAATATGGTTACACCATGCAGAAGAAAATGAAAGATACTTTAGATACAAGTTATACTTCATGCTTATAACGACAGAAAACATCACACAGATTAATGTATACTAGAGAATAAAGTATACCCATTCTAGACTATATATAAAATACATTTTACATATCAATTAAACGCTTATAAAATAAAATACGCGCTAATACAGCTCCGTTATGTTAGTCTTCGTTTTTGCATTGATTGAGCATTTAACACGCAGATTTCAGACATTGTGGTAATTTAAATCTTAGAAATGCAAATTACAATCTATGATATGGGTTTTGTCTTTAAATTAATTTGGCTGTTAAATGCAGTGTTTGTGACGTGAGGTAATTAAAAACCAGAACTAATGTGTTGAGCTACGTAAGTAATGCTAATTGTCCATGAATTAACGAATGTAATTCTTGTAAGTATCGACAGGGCTCAATCAACCAATTACTGAGTCCTGAAATATGTTAAATCTTATCGATCTACCAAAAATATGCAAAGATTAATTGGTCTTAAGCTTCCGCGTGATTAAATAAACAAAAAACCCACATTGCACTAGAATATTAGTTATATAACGCAGACAGTGTGCAGTGAGCTGGTTTTGTACAAAGCTTTCATCGTTTTAGAACAAAGGACTATGAAGTAAGGGCCGTGTTTTCAATCATGGAATGATTAAATTCAAACGATAATTTATTACGATCGTTTACAATAAAGTAGAAATATCGTTCCTAGATTTTTTGTTTGTTTTCTTCTTTGAATATTTTTGTCAGACTCAATATATTTTGAGGTACAGTAAAGACGGTTGTAGTGAACTCGAACGGACGCGTCCTTCTCATTTTCATCGCTATGAACAAAGTGAACTATGAATACAATGAAATGCTTCGTTAAAACCGTTCTGTTGTATAACCATTTCACTGAACACTAAAATACAAAGAGTAAATAAAAAAGCCATCCCACCGGCGATACATTACATGGCTAACCTATTCGATTTGATACGCAATGAGGCTTTTCTCGATACGGAATCTGTGATTTGTTTCAGCTCCACGGAAGAAGGCCAGACCGACGGAAGTTTAGGTCGATTAGTACACTGTCTGGCATAACTGCAATAAAAATATGTCATATAATTACATAAATAGGGTTGTCGTGGAGACAGACATATAAGCTTACAACGTATTTTCTATGCAAACAGTAATTCATAATTACATGTACGTACAATCGTAATTTTAAAATCAAATTCCTATCTTTTGTATTCAGTCGTTTTTATTAAACAGAACTTATTCCGAGATTTTATTTAATTTCGTAATAACATTTAGATAAAACATTTGGCGGTAGTTAAAAACGAGTATTGGCTAAAAATTGTTTACGATCATAATCAACAAATTGCCACGTAAATGAAAATGAATTGGTTTACATTTAATAATATATTATTATTGATATGCAGATAATTTTATAATTATGTTAATGAGATGCTTAGAATGAGGATCACGAAATATTGTACAAAAACTCAACAAACTGAACAGGGCTTATTTTATCGACAATTATGGATAAGCTTAAAATTACGACTTTTTATCGTTTTTTCCGTTTTGCGCTTTATTACTGTCTAAGCGATCTAAAATGATGTATTATTTACACGTTGGTATCTGATATGTTTATTTCAGATCAAACGTTCAACCAAAAGTGGTGGATTTATAGCGAGACATTCAACCGAAGGCAAGGAAATCATCGAAAACTATGTACACAATTGTACGACTGTATTCAAAATATATTTTCTGACTGATAAATATCAACTTTACATAATGACAGGTGGCTCTGTAAATTTTGGTGATCTTGAAAACAATTGAGATTGAAAATTACAGTTAAATGCTGTAAAGTTACTTTATTGTGTGTGAAATTGAGCCCTTCGAAGTATTTGATTTACCTCATCAAACAAAGTTACTTCCTGCGATCAACGCCTCAATTTTCCGTCGTAGATATACCACAAAATTAATCAGACTGTAGAATCATACTATTAATGTAAATTATTCGCAATGCGGGCATTGATTGTAATAAATGATAAATAACTGCCGCCATATTTGTTTCATTGTTCAAAAGTCACGTGGTTTAGTCATGAAGTGTCTCTCTCTTCACGAGATGTCATTTCACCGCTTGTCAAGATTTTTTAAATTAGTATGTTAAACAGTTTTATTCGTATAAAATAATCTGTGTAGGCAAATGTAATTTGTTCAAATACGGCATAAGAATTTAGTATCATGACCTTCTATAAAAACGTGTTTTGTACTGAAAAGTGTACTACAGTTGAAACATGAATAGCATGAAAAAAATGATGAAGTTTTAGTATACACGTGTTCAGTACAAAACAAGAAGTATTGCATAACACTGAATTATCCGAGAGATAATCAAAGCGCAGTTAAATCTCATTCTGAAACCACTTCAATATGAAGCCACTTCACTGTGAAACCACTTCACTGTGAAACCACTTCAATGTGAAACCACTTCAATGTGAAACCACCATATGATCTAGACAACTAAATTTAGGATCGATCTCCAACATTTCCCGCGCATTTCAACTTCATTATGGAACCACCTCAATATCAAGATCATTTTTGGGTCCCAGAGATAGTCGAATATCGACTATTTACCGAACATGTGAAGATCACCTACTCTGATATTGTTCCAGTGGCAGACAGGGAGGCCGTGAATAAATCCTTGATAAAGTCATTGTTGCTGTTCATTAAACAAGTCAACAAATCTTGGTTCAAACTGTCCCTGTTGCGTTCAAGAAATCCGTTCGCATCATACATGACCTGAAGGAGATTGAATGAAAAACAATTACACTATTAATACATAATTGTATGTTTATTATATATTATTATACAATATAGTTAAACATTAATTCAGTTTGCCGTTATGATTTACAGTAGAACATGGTTATTATTGTATATTTCTGTACTATATTCGAATTCACTGTGACCGTGTTTTACTGTATTTCTGGCTTTGAGCTTTTTAGGTAGAAATTTTAAATTTGGCGTTTCCTAGGAGGCCGCTTTTACTGATTATACATTTCACGAGATTAAATATAGCAAACATAGTTAATTCTTGACTCGGTCGAATTTGGTAAATATGATTAACAAACACTAGATAGAAATAATTCAGAACACAGGCCCTAAATAATAATACAATAAGACAAAAACTATAGAAGAAAATGCACAAAAGAAGAACGAGGCAAGTGTTGTATGTATAAACATTTAATTCTTAGACAAGAGAAAAACGAGGCAAGTGTTGTATGTATAAACATTTTATTCTTAGACAAAAGAAGAACGAGGCAAGTGTTGTATGTATAAACATTTTATTCTTAGACAAAAGAAAAATGAGGCTAGTGTTGTATGTATAAACATTTTATTCTTAGACAAAAGAAAATGTGTTTTTCTTTACTAATCAGAAGTTGTACGCCTTTCAAACAACAAAGACTGGCAGTAAAACCAACAGCTGTGAATGTGACAACGACAATTTCAGGACGATTGTTTTTATTTATTCAGGCTCTGTATGAATCAATTGAATATTGCCTTGGATTTTTTGAGGGGGGAAGCTCAACATAGCTTTGTGTGTTTATCGTTAACGTTCATCTGGTGATGGGCGTCGTTTGAAACACCTATCAGACATCATTATTGAGGTTTTTCTTCCTCAGAAACATTAAAGTGATAAATTTGATTTAATCAGTCTGTCAATTGTTTGTTAACCACTCATCACATAAAAATACACTTCACGACAAATTTGCATACTTTGATGATTAATCGTTTTTATTTTGCTTTTCCAAGGCATCATGCAATGTAATTTTGATTAACTACCAAAACAGTTCGTATGTATAGACAACGATGGGACTCGCAATGATTTGCATGTTCATGATGTAAGTCATTAATTAGTAATCATCAAAGGAAATGAATTATATATATATAACACGTCATTTTATAATCTACTTTTTGGTCACGTGACTTTATACGTACGTTGAGTATCGTTCACGGAATGTATATTTTAAAAAAATGAAACAACTAAAGTCACACATTTTTTTTTATTCCTTGGCAAATAATGCTTACGTTATTTAACAAACCTTTTGTTTGTTAATCTCACGAATTATATGCACATATATTATAATCATAATTCCACCATGTGCATATACAATGTGGCGCTTAAGACAAAAGTAACAATATTTGATGTCCAGCCCGCCAAGCTGGCTTCGTTCAGATATAAAATAAGCAACAAAAAATAAATACTTGTCTATCAAACTTCACTTCAGAGCTCATATACCAAGTAAGATGGTGTTTATGAGCATAAATACACGGCTTATTTTTTTAGGTTACTAACAACTCAGTTTTGATACCTTTTCAGTTTTGATAAACCGATCCCAACGTGTTTGTTTGCAAAACTCATAATTGCGTATAAATGTCAATGTCCCACTGGCTTATATTTGCAAAAACATAGGCACAGGTCATAGGTATTCCTTTTTCTACTTAAACACATTATTTCCTCTAATATTTGCGTTATATTCATTCCAATAAAAACAAATAACAATTTTAGTATTTTACTTATTAAAATACAACAGACAGTACATCAAATGTTTTATGAGTTGGAATCATCGCCTCGTGTTTTTATGTCAGCTAACATCTGGTTCTTGCAAAAAGTAACTTAAACATATAGAGGGGAATACAGCGTTACTTGTTATAAATATGAACATACTGTTCTTAATTCAACAGTTTAATTTGTCTGTATTTTTCAAAGAAAGGCAGTATTTAGATATATCATCTAAAAAATGATCAGCAATATTGAGTAGTTTAACCACAAATGTATTCAGGTGGTCTCTGTTCAACAAAACTACTGTATATTTTATTGATGTTTATTATTGAAATATTCAGTTGTTTACCTCAGCTATTGGTGATAAATTCTTCATAGAAATATACGTCTTATAATCAGAATCACACAACCACGTGATTACAACTTCTTATGTATTTAATTACTTATAGGTGACGAAATTGGCGCAAGTTGTGTTTTGTTCCTTTGTCCAATGTTTTGCTAATTACAAGTACTTTATATTTTCAAACGTCTTTAACTTGAACATACTGGTACAGTTTGGTTCAATAAAACCAGAACAACGCTGCTCCTGAGTTTAATTGCATGTTAAAATACTTGTTTAATGGGGCAACCTTTGATTATAAGCTTAAACTAGCATTGTTTTGGGGTTCAGTATACACTGACAGTTACCATCATTGAAAATGAGATTCAGAATTAATGATCAATTGCCAGTGTAGACTCATATTGTGTTCGGAGTGCAATTTTACAGGCGTTTGACACGGTGTGTCCTTATTCCTGACTAGTAAATATTTATATGCAAACCCTTCAGTGTAGGTCGGTGTAATGTACTTACGTCTTCCGCGTAATGTTTAATTCCAAACGTTACATTGTCGCCAATCTGTGGTAAGAAGCGACGATTGCTGGAACAATAGTTCTTTAGTTTATGTACTAGTGTGTAGTCTGAGGATTGTGGGAAATGTGATTCCTCATCCAGGAGGGGCATAATTCCATGAGGTTTCTGAAAAAAAGCAATGCCTTCTATTTATTTACATTCAAATAAGATTAAAGCATGTTACAATGGTCGATATGCATAAACGAGCGTACATTTATATATATATTTTCACTTTTCTTTTTACAATTTTTCAGTTATATACAGCGGCCGATTCACCTAACCAGTTTTGCTGGACTGTATACTAACCACTACTAACGTATTCTTCCACAATGAGTCGGCAACATCTCCACATATGACGGAAAATCCACAATTTTGTATTTTATATAGTTAATTATAACTTAAGTTTAGATATACATGTAGTTCTAAAAACTTTACTACTCAAACTACTCCAAATTTTGCATTATAAAAGCACTACAACATGACATACTCTTAGGTGTTACGTAGACACATAGTATCGCAGTGTAACATAGTCATTTTGCCAATCAAATCACTAATAGTAAAAGAAAACAGTTTATTCATACTTTCAGACAAGTGACGAACACACAATTAATATGCGTGTATAATATTGTGGGTTGTCATGCAGTGATGTGGCCGTAGGTTTTATCAATTTTAATCGAAGAAATGCTTTTAAACTAAAGCTTGTGAATTATCTATATACTAAATCATGTCACATGTAATGAATCAATGTTCTTCTGGGCAATATGAAAAACAGGAATGACTCAAAAATTTTAAACTCTTGCATTAAAGTTATACCTGAAACAGAAGATCCAAAACGTCTTCGTTACTATGATAATGTATATCTCTCCATGCAATTCCTTCCATTTCATAGTCATGTTGTTCTCGTGGGAAAATATAGTCCATAAAGTACATCTGTAATTTCTCGTTTGTTGCATTTATTAGAAACTGATCAAAACCATTGGTTGGGAAATTTTCAAATCCAGACATATCTAGGAGGCCAATTGAGGGACCTCTGGAACAACTGAAAAAAGACGGCGTGAAGGCCTCTGATTATGATAAATATCATTTGAATCGCAAAGGTAAAAAATGTCAATATCGGATTATTAAAATTACAACTGAGCAGAATTCTTCTGACAGTTACTGATAAAACTTTTACAATTGTTCGATTTTATAGAGTTAATCGGAATAATCGCAGACTAGAGGTTTGATACCAAATCATAATATATCATAAAGTAGACAATACATTCTGGTGAGAATACAATGAAAACATTTACTTACTTAGTATTATCATGTGGCCACAGATTACGGTTAACTTGACCTACAATCCAACCAAACAGACGGGAATATAAATCTTTAGCAAGAGCATCACGGCAGTCATTGGCTTCACGTAGATTCTTCCAGGATTGTATACGTTCATCTGTACAGAGAAAATATATGTAAACATGACATATAACATAAATATGTTTCAATTTTATTGAGCATTGCTACATAGGTTGTTATTGTCGAAAAATTCGTCAGGAGACTTAAATTTAACAGGAATGTATAACTGATATATTTAAGTCACACGAAGCTAGCGAGTTTACCACTTCATCTCGTTGCTAATTAGAATTATTGTCTTTCTCAAATCGTATCGTCACTATATATAATTGAATAGATGTTCAATGCTTTCACCTTTGATATAATTCACATTTGAGATGAGAGCTTCTGTCAACTGAACTTCGTCTTCGATGCCAAGTAACTTAGCGACGGCATGTAACGGATACTCGTCAACGACACTGACGCCATCTGTATCCTCGCACGGCATGAACACGATGTTGGCAAGATGAAGTAGTGCCGCCAGTATAAGAAATATGAGTGTAACATGCTGAAAGAAAAAACATTGAGCTGTCAGCTAGGCCCCTGCTAGCAATGCTGTATAATAATTATACATGTAAATGAACATTTTTGTAATCAACGCTCACGGTTATAGTGAATTCCTGGGGCCCAAATAATTACTTCATTACATTCACATTTCTTTATATCCTTAGCAATAAAATAAAGTACGGCGTGTTTAGGGATTACAGATACTCCACTGTATGAAACTCTTCATTGTATCCAGTTCTTCACAATATTCGAGTTCACAATAACCATGTTTTACTAAATATCGAACCATAGAATTATTATGATTGTATACCTCATCAGAAAATCCAACTTCCAGCATGATATCTGTTAAGTTATGGAACATATTCTTGTAATATTGGAACTCATCGGGATCTCTAAACACTCCCAGGCTGGGGTCAGCATCCCTCATAATTCTAGAAAGATTATATATGCTCAGTATATGTAAAAACGCATCATTTTCAATAGATTCCACATATTTCCAGGCAAATATCATTAAGCTGTTACAATCTGGAACACTTTAGTAACTAAAATATTTCACGTTTACATGTATATGCGCGTTACATGAAATAATCAACTTGCTTTTCATTAAATTTGGTCATTGTATGGTATAGTCTAAAACATTTTAAAGAAGTATGTATTTGTATGTGTTTTGCTCTACAAATGTCTGATGAAGGATTTTTTCATCTAAATCAGTCTTGAATTGAGTAATCAGACTTATAATTGCATTTTAGAACGATTAGAGGATGAACTATTGATATGTTGTAAGTGTGCATTTTTGATAGCCATTCTTTTTATAGCTACAAGCAAATCTGAGCAACGAAAACAATTATGATTTTTTTTTTATCGTCGAGTTATATTTGTTAATTGCCCTAGTTTGATGCAAGCACACACAAACAATATATTTCTTGCAACATATAGTTAATGTTGTTTTGTGTATATTTATCACCACTACGCATTAATACCACCGTATTACATCATAATTGTTCATGTTCTCTTAAAATTACATAAAAGGACTTCGTAGACCGCGTTGTAATTTATCATACATCAGACGGTATAAATCTGGTTACAGTACATTCGTAAGAAAATTAGTTTATTTCAATCAGATGTGTTTCGTAGTCGCCTATATTTCAGAATTTGTAATTGTTTTGGGTAGAAAAAAAAACGCTGCGCAAAGTTTTAGTGAACAACCAGTTAAAGGCTTAAGATAAAGCATTAGTTAAGTTTTGAACATTGTAATGATGTATTATTAACAACAAACACTTATAGAACAGTTCAAACATTACATAAACATCAAATTAACGACAACACATACAACTCAACGAGCATCATCATCATTATCATCATAGGCAGATCCTAATTGACAATGCTAAAAAATTGTAAGTGATTATCACGTACATGTAACCAAGACTGAACTAATTTTTGGTCGAATAGAAAAGATCCAGTAGATCTACCAAACAATTGTCCGGCTTTAAAAAAACGGTCACAGATGTCTAGAAGCTAATGTAATATTGGAGGAAAAAACGGACAAACAGCGCTTTATCACGCTGCATAAATTGCCTGGAAGCGATTCGTTGCGACTACTTTGTCAAAATAAAATGAAAGTTAAGCTGAATTTGTGAGAAACATATCAATTACGTTTTTACGAAATAACCATTTATCATAATTACAATGAACATCTAACTGAAGAGGGGTTAGTAATGGATTTTTGTTACATGATAATTGCATTTGTGTATCTTTGAACCCATCCGGGTAATATCTAATAAAAATTTAATTTGTAAATGCCAGCTGTACTTACCTGTGACATTCAGGGTCCTCTAGAAAATAGTATAGAAGTTTTTCACGTGACATTCCGGCAAATAACGCATAAAACACGTGGAAGTTTTTCTCGCCGGAACTACGATGTACAACACGAGATTTCTCGAGAATGTAGTCATCAATTTTCGCTGAAATATAGACAAGATAAAGTGAATGAAAAGATATTTTAGAAACTTACTGTCGTTATTTGTCTTCAAACATACATTTGTAGTATGAAATCGATGGGTAACCATATATCTTACATTCGGAAGCACTTATAAAGATGTACAGTCAAATCTAGGATAACGACCTTTTTGGAATAACAGTCACCTGTGAACAACAGTCACTCTAAAAAGAATTTCCTCTCAACGTTTGGTGTTATTTGTTGGCGGGTTTGACAGCAAAAGCTAACAGTACCATGTTACTACGTATTTGAAGATGTATGAACAGTTGTTTGTACTGTCGAATTTTCGACCGGTACAACTCATATTTAAGAAAACTGTGAAACATATCTAAAACGATAAGTTCACTTAAACATAACAAATCGGCATTTTAACAATCTAATTTCTCACCTCCGAGAAGAACCCCGCCGTTTGTATACGAGAGTTCAATAAACTTGCCAAATCTACTAGAATTACCATTCATAACGGTGGCTGCGTTACCGAACGCTTCCAGGAGTGGATTGACCTGAAAATATTTAAAGAAAATCTTAAAATATTCCAGAGCGTTGAAACGCGATGATTTAAATGTGTTGAAGAGACATTTGTAATGAGCAACAAACAAGGTTATAACGTGTTAACAAATGTTTGACATGCGAACATGACACCATCATTGTCAAATGTCGACCCTACATTACCGAATAGAGAGAAAGACAAATGAAAATTACCTCATATAAAACCAACAAACAGACTTCTGATAGTTTTACAAAAATAATATTTTTTTCTTAATTTATAGATCGTTTAATTTTTCACAATGTCTATCCGTAGGGTAAATGCTTTTTAAGACACTGGTTCTGTTGTGTACACAACGCAAAACTGCACTGGTTGGAAATTACCTGTACAATTTTATCCAATAGTTTTGAATCATCACTTGGACTGATGTACATTAAGTGCCGGATCATATATTTTGTGCTCTCTGTTTTACCGGCACCAGACTCACCGGAAACCAGTATCACCTGGTTCCGGTTCGTTTCTTTAAGCTCTCGGAACGCATGATCCGCTACCCAGAACAAATGTGGCGCCCTGGAGTCTCGAACGTACAATTGCTTGTAGTCATTGTGAATCTGCAAAAAGGTGGAAATAAATTCGAAATGTGAGTCACCACGTCATCTGTGAGAAACGAAATATTAATGGTCGGGGACATATGTACACATTTCTGTCCTCATGGTTGAATTCGCTTTAATATAGAAATAAAGTCACGAATTAAGTTCTTAATGTCAAGGATAATGCCGTGGTTAATCTTATTGAAAAGATTTAATGAAAAATGGTTGTATGAAATTAATAGTTTATTAATTGGTTGAAATTAAACTTAAATCGTTTAACTATTATATCAAAGTAATTTCCATTAATAATAATGCAATTTTGAAAAGGGATTTTCTTTCTAATAGCACGCGGAATAGCAACCTCGTGACTTTTTAAGAATTGAAACATGATTAATTTTATAAAGCGACTCTGATAATGTGCTGTGTTTCATAATTACTTAATTTGTCAAATGTAATTATCAACAAACACTTCACCGATGTTCAAATATCTATTTTATTTTTTATGCAATGCATAAGATGTTTGCTGAATTTATGTATATTAAGTTTATTTGTACATCAATTATGTGTACATGAATGTATACATCAATTATACAATGACATTTTTTTATCACAAATGACCATAAATACCGGCCGAGTGACATAACGCGCGTTTGTTCAATCATTGCGCATCATTGTCCATTTACACGAACACATATAATACAGAAGATAGAGCTCTGGTCACGGCCGGAGGGTAATATCAAGTTATCATGATTAAGACAGAACAATCACATGTCTAAATCATACAAACTGCTCGGTGAAACTTGACAGCTACCTTCGAGAAGTCATAAATGTATCTGACATGTATTTTTATGAAGGATGAAAGTGAGTCCTGTCTGTAATCGCTAAAATGCTATTAATCGGAGAAACACGAGTAAGGCGCGAAAATTAAGACAATAACACGTGTGATACTTCAAAACCGTCATTAAACAATATGTAGAACTTAATGTTTTAGTCCGGCGTCTCGTTTAAATGTTTGTAGACTGACTGCTAAGACACACCGACATGAATCCGTAATAATAATAAATAGTAATAAATAGTAATACATTAACATCAGATTATGGATGCATTAATTCACATTAAGGTTCAATATCATTCAACACGCGTTGTTATTTGCATGAATAAAGTAATAAAATCATATCTTTACAACACGCGTTGTTATTTGAATGAATAAAGTAATAAAATCATATCTTTACAACACGCGTTGTTATTTGAATGAATAAAGTAATAAAATCATATCTTTACAACACGCGTTGTTATTTGAATGAATAAAGTAATAAAATCATATCTTTACAACACGCGTTGTTATTTGAATGAATAAAGTAATAAAATCATATCTTTACAACACGCGTTGTTATTTGAATGAATAAAGTAATAAAATCATATCTTTACAACACGCGTTGTTATTTGAATGAATAAAGTAATAAAATCATATCTTTACAACACGCGTTGTTATTTGAATGAATAAAGTAATAAAATCATATCTTTACAACACGCGTTGTTATTTGAATGAATAAAGTAATAAAATCATATCTTTACAACACGCGTTGTTATTTGAATGAATAAAGTAATAAAATCATATCTTTATCTGTACTCAGTATCGGTGTATATGAATAATGAATAAAACATACATATGTACGGTCTTTCTCTTCAATATGAATAATGAATAAAACATACATATGTACGGTCTTTCTCTTCAACATGAATAATGAATAAAATATATCATCATTGAACCGTTGATTGAAAAACTAATTATAGAACGATAAAAGGTCACACAACAGCCACGTTGTGCGGCTGGTTGACATCATCAGTCGTTACCGCGGTTACGACACTAACGCGTTCGTGTTGTAGAAACGTTAAGAGAAGTAACAAATAATTGAATTGTTGTGAATTCAGGTTGAATGTCACATAAAGAACACGCAGGTATGAAAAATCGTGACTATTTTAATAAGTGAAAAAAAACAGAACCCAATTATTTCAGTTTTTTAGTAGCGTTATAACAGAACGTCTGTTGTTTTATCATCATTTTATTTCAACCGGAAATACAGTCATTATTTTTAAAAAAAGAATACATCCGTCACTGAAACAAAAACGCTTAGGTGCAGCTGTTGTTTACATATAAAAGTAATAATTTAAGTGACAGGAAATTGTAATTTGCCAAAAAAGGACCGCATGCGATATTCAAATTCAGTGGCTATCACTGAAATACATTTTATCAACTTACCTTATTGTCGTATATTGGTAGAGGTTTGCATGGATTAACGGCCACAAGAATGTCACCGATGTATGTCTGAAATAAACACATTTATTCATAAACATCCATGTAACATATAGTATGAATAAACAAACAAAAGTGCGGGCGAAGAAAGGATCGAACGAACAGATGGACGGACGAACGGACAAATGAATCATGCATATATATTTAACATTGTCATTTTCTAATTTAATTATGTATAATTCATGAATTTTGTATGGTATTTGAGGTATATCTTCTTGAAGACAAGGGCGAAGTCTTTTGTTAATTCTTAAAGTAAGCAAAATTCATTCTGTGTTAAATTTTAGTTTAATTCATTGTGAAATAATTGTCAATTTTGAGTACAAATATAAAAAAATTGAAGTATTTTTTCCGGATCAATGTTTTGTAACAGTATTTCACGAGAACCTATGCTAATATAAATGTATGGTAAAGCAATTCAGACGATATTTATGTCTTGTAATTAATTGTTATATCTAAACGTAGAATTATGAGACTATTACAACTTTGATCACAACTATGGATTTGAACAAATGATCGTCAGACGTTATCCCTAATTGTATTTTAATTAGTATTATTATGATATTCTTATGCACCAAAGATTAGAAAGTTAAATTGCTTTAATGCAAATTGAAATTCCGCCTTCTAGGTGAGGTGTTTACCGTTGGGAACATATTTCTGCATTAGTGCATTCCGATTTCAGAATCGCTCGCACAACTGGACCAAAGACGTTAAAAAGTGTGCAGTTTGAAGCATAATGACCGTGACTTTCAAGATACAGTCAATATAGAAAGCGACTGTAATACATATGTCTGTGGTTAATTTGTTAAAGTGAAGTATTATTAATAGAGCAACTCAAAACGTCAATCAAAACGGCACTTATATAGAAAATTCTTGAGGATATCAGCCTAAGATATATCTTATGCATCATAATGGCTCCTGGATGATACATGCTAAGTGTATTTGCAATTTCATCTGTTTCGTCTAGGTTAAAAATAAACACAGACATTCTAAAAATGTAATGAAATTAATGAGGATACTTCTGAAGTAAGGTTGAACGTCTCTGAAGCCGACGCCTGTTTACAAACTACTGAATATTGACAAATACCCGCGTTTCACGTACACAGGACCAAATGACTACCAGTGAAAGTGATTCACCAGTTTCTGTCTATCATTGACTTTGTGCTTTGTTGAATGTTGTGCGTACAGAGAAGTAGAAGACATAGTTTCTAACTTAACCAGACATGTAACTAGACTTGGTTGATATAACCGTTGTCTGAGTGTATAGTGCAATAAGACAGGCCACTTTGATGAATGTACAGTACAAGCAACATTGTCATCTCATAATTAGTTACATTTATCATAAAACATGTATGTTGACGGTCCAGACTAATTCGTAGATGTGGAATGGTGTTCACGTTCCACAAATTCAAGGTGACATCTTTGCCGAGGCAGCAAAAGCCAGATTTGCATGTTTACTCAAACGATCTGTTCGTGCTTGAAATGACGTAACATTAAATCGTTATATAAAACCATCGACACACCCAGTTATTTCCGCAAAGATCTCAGCCCCTTACATAAATATCTGAAGTACAGCTGAATTTCGCAAAATGATTAAAATTTTAAACTTTTAGAAACACTCAGTGATGCTTCGTACATGATATTAAAGTAAACTTATTACATAATTACAACGATATCTTAAACTTAACACATGAATAAACGTGGAACACATAAATTGTGTTGTTATAAATTCTACGGGTTTTTTTGTTTCCTTTATGTTAACAATATGTTGAAGAAGTGTTAACAAAGATTATGGTAATTCGAATGCTGTTAAAGTACGGATCAACGTGTTCCTACATAGTGTATGGGCGTTGTTGAAAATTAAACGTTAAATGTCGATCAATCAGAAGTGGGAATAACCACAGTGTATGCCATTACTGAATAACATAAAACATGTACATAATAGACATACATTACACGCACTGCCTGCATCAATTAGTGAACAAGACTTAATTTGGAAGTTTATCTGTTTAATCGGCATACAATGTAGTTGTTATTATATGATTACACAGTGACAAAAATCATGTGTATTTTCAAAAAAAATGTAGCGTTCTGAAGAAACAGAATTGATTTAAATATCACTAAATTACATTAAGAAACATTGTTAACACAAATTAATGAACAACTAAGAAACAGTGGAAACAAAATTAAAGGTTCATTAAGCACCAGTGTATATTTTTAATTTTTTATCCAATCTTAAATTAATTGCATAGAAAATACATTTTGCATTATTATCACATACTTTGTTTTATTCTTTAGACATTATATAAATAAATTTTTTAATAGAAGGCCATGAAGTGTTATTGATATAGTTTGTTCTTAAATCGTTATATGTATTACTACACATGAAGAAATGGTTTTCTGATTCAATAATGAACATATTTTTATCCATTGCACTCCCCATCTTTTTTAATCATTTGCAAGAAATGCAAGAAATGCAAGGATAAATGTCTAACCATTTCCTGTACTTTGTACCAGGTTTTAACTGGGAGAATGAAGAATTATATGCATTGTACGTTGACAGACGATTTACTGTCTTATTCACTGAGATTTGACTTTAATCGCTTTGAAGAAACAGTAGAAGATGACTATATCGAATTGCTAGTTCAAAATGAATACAGCTGTAATATAAACAATGGCATATGATATACAGGTACAATACAGATGTCGAGATGTCACCGTAGTAATTTAACGGGATAAAGTTTTTCACAAAAAATGTGCCATTTATTTAAGGGCTGAAAAAAACGAACCACTTAATTGATATTGTATGACTTTAATGGACATAGATACACAGATACATTGCAAAAAGGGTTTGCGAACACCAGGTTATCCACTTTGGGGGTCATAGTTGGGTTATGGTATACTTATTGAGGTGGTCCAGCAACATGGAGACGTATGTAATTTATAGAGCATTCAACAAGTACATTAATGTTCTTCTTTGATGAGATTTTTTTGCTTCCCAAGTTGAGTGTTGAGATTTATGGTTTTTTGTGACATTAATTTTCTATGTTCGTTGATGTAGAATGCATCAGATGTGCGTTAATGTGACAAATTAGTGAATTTACAAATTGATATGTCATCTTTGCGGTATTTCATATAACTTCTTAAACTTAAAAACGTTTTAGAAAAAGTGTTACTTCTTCAAGTTAAAATTCAGCTAGGTTTATTCAGTTCGCGTATGATATATTGTGGTCACGTGTTGTGATCACGTGATAAATCGCCTATTATCATTAGACCACATTTAGTAAGCTCGAAACTGTAATATGGTATTTTTTTTTCATGGGAAATAGTTCACAATATCGGTTCAGTTTTAGAAGAAATGTAAAAGACAGAAAAAGTAAAATTCTTGATCTAAATGCGTGTTGTACTATTTTTAGAATTGTTTGCTTTTGAGCAATGTTGACAACTGTGCATTCTAACTGCAAGGCGAATAATGGACGACAGAAAGGCAGAGTTTATCCTTGAATTCCAACAGGTTTAAACCCAGCAGGTTTAAGCCCAGCAGGTTTAAACCCAGCAGGTATAAGTCCAGCAAGTTTAGGCCCAGCAGGTTTAAGTCCAGTTTAAAGACAGATTCAATATCATTCATGAGACAGAAAAGTTTACATGCAAACAACTTTAAATTTCCATTAGCTTGTTCGTTGTAAAAAAGTCACAAATGCACCATGTATAACGGAAACAACTGGCTATTTGCTTGTATAAACACGTGATTTTTAGTAGAATACACCTTAGGAATGCATTCTATGTAATAAATCATTCAAAATTAATGAAAGCAACAGCCGTATTTTGTCTCAACGTATTTGTCAACAAAAATGTTAAAGTAAGCAATATAAAACCATAATTATTTACATTTGAATTTTAAAGTCACTGGGTCGTAATCGTTTGGACATGACAATGAATTGATTAATGGAGTTTTAACGACTGTACTTCACCTGTTTCTTACAACTGCTAAATTTAAGTTTTCGTTGCTTTCGAGGTGACATTTAGAGAAAATATAGGATGTTGTTATTTGTATGTTGTTATGTGGTAGATGTCGTGCGCATAACAGGAAATAACACAATTGACCCATTTTCTCACTCTTTACTAAGATACATCAATTTAAAAGGCAATTTTTCATAAATATGGAAAACTTTAATGAATAGGCTGTGATTATTAATACGTTTTTTTCGCCTCATATTTCAAAGAAAAACACAACACAATGCCTACAAAGGAAAAGCAACAAGCGCTGGTCTGTTGATGAAAACTTAATCAAGTTACATCACGCATGCCTGAGGAACAGTTAACTTGTCAGGACAATCTGCATACAAAGACTGCCAATGAAAGAGAGACAATTTATAGTCTCAATGTACAGGTAGGCGCGTTTCCAAGATTTACATGTTCTATTACTACGGGTGTTCATGCGGTGGTCTTTATTACAAGGGTCGTTAAACATAAAAATGGCACAAGGGTGTGACTGACGTTGGTACATTAGTTTGCGTCTTTTATCCAAGAATTAAGTCACCATACATTAACATTTCTATTGTTAATATATACAGTTTAGAAATTTTGCTTCTTCATTAAAGAGACAGACAATTGAAATACATCTTAATTAATTATCTATCATTCATAGAAATTATGATGGATAAATATATGACATTTTGTTGTTATAATAAATCATTACTGAATTCAAGCAATTCATCTTGACAAGGTGGGGCACATAAAAGTTCGAAGTAAAAAATCTGGTATTAGTGGTTGATTTGATGATGATCGAAACTTGATAATGATCGAAAGATCACCTTTTCGTATTTGTTCAGTTTGTGGACACAAATAACAACAACACAGATAGGCCGAATTATTGTGTTCGTAACGGTGAATTCATATAAATATAACAATCGCTTGATTGAAAACTTCTTTGCGAGGAATATAACATTTTTTCTGATTGGTATTTGCCAGGTAAACAAACTATTCAATAACAATAAGCTGGATAGCGCCACAAATATGAAAACGTTTCTTTTTACATGTCAGTGCTCATGTTGGCTTGATGAAATCAAAATATACAATAAAATTGTGCCATTTCTGCTCACAGGGAACACTATATCATCATACAATTTATCTATAATTCATGTTTAAGTGATCATTTCGTTAAAAATTAAAACTCTATAAATTAATTTTAATATTTAATTTCATGTAAATACACCGTAGTTTATCACATTTACGATTCCAGTTTTGCCCCGCACAACAACACTCAACAATCTTATACACTATTATCGTTAATTCGAGTGAGGGAACGTGTATAACGTCTTTGATAGTTGTGATCACTGACAGATAGTATACTGACAAGTATTAGTATGATGTTAGAACTACTAGTATCAAGATGGTTCAACATCGCTCCAGTTTCTGTTTTACCTGAATTTTACAATTATACAATGTATACATAACATGTTTTCATGAGAACCGTAACTTAGGGTCTTATAGGAGATCTTGGAGGTGTCAGCAAGTTAGAATTTGATTTAATGTAAGTCTACAATAACGCTGTATGAATTCAATATTTTTATTTCCGCATTCTACATAAAAACACATTATTTAAACCCTTGATTCGTTGATCTGTCGTTATGTAAATGAAATGATCATAAATAAAGTAGCAGAATATATTAAGTTAACAATAGTCATTGTTTTAATCTAGCATGAATCGAGGGAACGTATTCTTGCATTTATTACAGTTTATTCTTATTACATATAATTACCGGGTATTTGAACAAGTTCATTTAAAGGAAATCAGAGTATTTTGAAACGGCGCTTGTCTACGGAAGTTGATGACGTCACAAAGTTTAAAGCAAAGATTTCCAAATAAACCAAACCGAATGTTAACGTGATTTGAATTTCTGTAAAATTTACAACTATTGTGCAAACCCGGATCCTGGTAGGAAGTATGTTGTTAACTCCAGGTGTGAAATGCAAATATCATAACACGTAAAGTATGAAATGTTGCTATGTCTACAAATATGTTAGACATGGCTGCGTGTATATTATGTTTTTTAGTATTTATGTTGTATGGCAAACAAGCGGTCATCTTACCGCATGTTCAACATTGTATCTTCTAATATTTATAGGTTTTCGATGCAAGAAATTTGACCACATGTTGTGTTCAGCAACAACTTAAACTCCTTGGCTTTACGATCTGTGTGTCTATGTTGTTCACTTATAAATGACATTTGTAATGAGTGAAAATGTGTAATGTGTGAACATTTGTAATGAGTGAACATTTTTCTGATAAGATAAACAAGAAAATGTGTAATCATTTGTAACGAATTGACATTTGTTATGAGCCAACATTTGTAAAGAGCTAACATTTGTAATGGATTATCATTTGGAATGAGTTATCTTTGTAATGAATCCACAATTTCTGATGGAATACACAACAAAAGAAAATAAAGTGTATTTTTTATCAGAAAGGACTTAAAGACTGAATATAGTGCTGTGGTGATGCATCGCATCAAGTAACAGACAATCATTCATGCGTTTTGCAGCTAATGACAATCAAACATTTCCCTTATTTTAAAACAAACTCTAATTTTGTCGTCTATGATCATGATGGGGTTTTCTGTTGTCAAGAGAGAAAACATATAAATACAATAAGCAACAAAAAGGAAGTGACTGTCCCAAACTCTCCCAAAATGTGATTAATAATTAAACTGTCGTTGCTTTAGTTTTTTTGTTTCTGATTATTTCTTTATAAAATCTGTAATTCCTTTCATTTATAGTAATTAGAATAGAAAGAATTTTTGTGTTTTGAGAATTAAGATTCAGTGTTTACTACAACATTGCTTAATGTTCAAATCTAAAACACAGGTACATCTACAACAGAACTCGAGACCATGTACAAATAAGGACCATCTATATGATTCGTGCAACAAATGACAATACATTCTCATTTCTGCACTCCGTGTATTGAATACGATTACAACATTAATGTGAATTTTACATAGTATGATATGACAGCCAGAATGTAGACATTTATGACCCAAACATCGGTTGTTGATGGAAAACAAAAAACTCATACATTTATAAATAGACAATAAGATACACGTACAACACACATTTGGGGAAGTATTCAGAAAACTAGGACAACTCCACTATGGAATTTACAATTCAAAACTTACATAATATTTTTCTTGTTGGAAGCGTCCTCTCAGTGCGTGTACAATAGTGCTCTCATCAAGAACTTCTAGGGTACTGAGATCGTCGGGTTTCATCTTCCGTCGGCGTCCAACGTTCCCGACGAAAAAAATCAAAACTACTCCAAAATCACTTTAAAATCTAGAAATATATAAAACAACACTTATTTTAAATCCAAACTCGCTCGTCGCTAAGTCACGTTAGTCACCATTGTAGACACAATCCATGTTCATATTGTATTCCTTTTTATTATTGTTTCTGTGATTATAGCTAGTTGTGATCTTACTTGAACAATTAATACACTGGTACAGTTTACGTACAATATACGTTTATCGCCGAAAAAACTGTGAAGTATTATAAATAAATTCAATGATATAGTTATGGTCTTAGTAAAGATATTATGCGCATTCTGTTAACTATGTATGATAACTGTTCATGTGTCTAGATCGTCAACATTAACGTTAGACTCCATCAATCATACAGCCTGTCCCATTATGACACTGTATATTTGTTACGCTAACTCTTATTGGCTGTCACTTGTCACATGACCATGACAACGATCGTGCGTAAGACTATGAGGTAAATAAAATTTTATTCAATAAGATGTATTGTATTTTGCTTAAATGCGTTTAAAGTATCATTCTAAAATTATCTAACATTAACATTAGAGACATGGCTCACGTCTGAGACAGGATCTACTGGCAGATAATATTTTTGTGGCTTGAATGATTACATAACAACAAAACAAAAAAGATCTCTAAAGTTTATAAACTAATAATTTTCGAAGATGAGGTAAAATATAATACAAAAACAAATGTAACATTTAGAAAACGTGTTCTTATGTGTTACGTTAAGTTAAATAATCAAAAAGGCAGTCAGCCACTTACAAGTCAAAAACATTAATTGTAATGAGGTCGGTCGTTGTTTACTTTAGCATAATGGTTACTTTAGAAAACGACGTAGGCTTTTATAATTCTCAAAATGTATGTATCGATTAAAACATTTTTAACAGCAGCACAAGCTCGGGTGATTACAGCTAGAATTTTATTAAATTGTATATAAATCATCCAGATCTTGCGGGAATTATTATGCAATGCAAGAACATCAGTATCTGTGAATCGAGACTAATGGAAAATAAAATCCAAAACAGTTTTTCTGAATAGCCATGTGCAGCAAATTACATTTGATAAGTACATGCAGACATCAGTAAACCATGTGTGTCGTCATCACAGTTCTGCTTTACTTTTTCGCGTTTAAACTACAAAGGTATTTTAAGAATTATAAATCATTTTGAACTCGTGTCTGTAAGTTTCATACGCCCCGGAATTACGGATGACATGAATATGTACTGTGCCGGTTTGTGAAGGTTGCGTGCATTTTAATGCATATTTTATACATCAGTTAATGACAAAATCTGTCAGGAAATAATGCTAACACATTGCGCGCTTGAAAGAGTAGAAATTAAAGAAATTAAGAGCATATACTTTGGCAATTTCCATATACAAGATTAGAATTGTCTTCTTAACAATTTTGAGTTACAGAGAATGAGGCTGCCCGCCGGTCCGATCATGGGACCTCAAATTCGTGAGTTCGAACCCTGGCACAGCACGTGTTTTCCATGACGATTTGGTTGAAGATATAATATCTGAGGCCATTCGTCCTTCATCGCTATTCATTCATGCAAAGAAGATGAAGATGACAGTTCCTTACGGAGAACAAGGTTTGCACTGATACAGAAAAATATTGATTTAATGACAGATGAAATTAGTTTGTCAATAAAATCTTGTTTATATGCCATGTCTGAGATATTTAAATTGATTATACTGTTTGCATAAACGCGTTATGAGTTGAAAATATATGAACAAAATGAGACACGTATAAATTAAAAACAAATGAATGTGCGCTTTTGTGACAAAGATGATTGATCTAAAAAAGAAAACAAGATTATTATACGTATAATGTAAGTTAACTCCGACAATGATCACGTATGGAATCATTGCGCTTGAATAAAGTGCAAACTAAACAGAGTATGGTCATTACATTCTGAGTCTCTAACCATTATTACAAGTAAACAGTTGCTCTTAAGGCTCTTTCGCATATGACATAGGTCTATTTTCGTATGTCATATGTGTGGCAGTTTTATATAATGTCCAATATTTTCGATGATAAATTTGTGTGATCTCAAAGTGTCAACAACATTATTGAAGGGATAACTATTTGTACGTAAATTATATTCGGCCATTCCAAATACATATCTGAATTGGCCAAACGTTTTGTGCCAAAAGGATCTCCTGAAATATTTATAGAGAAACATCTCAGAATACAAAGAATCTGAAAGTAGTCAACACTAGGCAAGAAAAGTATTCCAATGAGTAGGCTTGGCTGACTTAAAAGTAGATAGTTGTAAAAAGATCTAAACAAAGCGGTTTCTTTTTTAGATCTTCTGCAGATGTTTGACTCTTGGTCGTAATTCACTATTTTGAATTATTAATGACTAAATACAAACAGCTACGCGCTAGGTTGTCATGCCAACAAAACGTTTTGATTAACATAAGTATATTGATATCATGTAGAGACAGTTCCAAAATGGAGTCACGGTGTATCTCTTATGCAGTTATAAATGTTCAATGATCCAATGTTTTGTTTTATTATTAATGATCTAAATTTTTTCTTCTCCACCATTTTTTCTTCTTTTTTTACATATTCATAATATACAATATAATATTCTTAATACTCACATGATTTGTGTGTGTGTGTGTGTGTCCGGTTCCATTTAAAGCTGACCGGTGAAATTAAATATTTACTTTGTTAGGTCGCAAGTCACATTAACATTCCACCTCGTACAAAACTTGTGTTTGTAGTGGACGTTTGGAAGTTTAAATGCACGTTACGGCGATTGGAACGCTGTGCTGATAAATCAGTTTTCACATGAATGTAGCATGAAGACGTAAATAGAAAAAAATCCGCGACAAATGTTTGCCTTAAATGTTTGAATTAACGTACCCTTTACCTCATTTTAATCGTTGTGCCTTTTATAAGCAAATAATTGAACTGGACGTATAACGGCAAAGTCCAAACATGCTTAGATCCCTGTGTTACTGCTGGAAAATTCTGTACTTTATAGAATACGCTGAAGTGTATTTTCGTAAATGTCTCTAAAATGAACTAAAGACGATTTGTATATCATAAATCAAACTAAATTAGATGACTGAGTAAGCATGTACTTCGTTCGTTTTAATGTATTCATTATTTATGAAATGTTCAAAGTTTCTGTTTTATTGTTAAGCAATTAATATACCTTCGTGATGTTTTATTTTATATTTAAACTGTCGTCATGCTCCAGACAGCGCCACACACACACACACACGCACGCACACACACACACACACACCCTCACACGCACGCACGCACGCACGCACGCACACACACACACTCACACAATAACGACACGGCTCCACCCCATTATATTCAATATTTTATTTAACCATAACTAAAAATGTAAATCACTTAAAAATCGTAGGTGGTTGTTTTGACTGACATTTATATACGCAAACAAATAAGGCGGGGAACTTTAACATGAAATCATAATCTATTTTTACGCCATGATTGATTGAATTTGTCACATCCGCAAAAAATCAACAGGTAAAAAGGTCTGGTGATTTTTTTGCGGAGAAGTTTGTTACACAAAAGTTTGTCTCGCATTGTTTTACGTCAGACGAAACAACATCAATGCGGAGAACTAGTACTGGAACACGTGACTTAAGGACTGCACGACATTTTAGGTGACATACCTATCACAGTGAGGTAATGATACACCAACTACACCTGGCAATGGTTTGTATTCCAATGAACTTGGGCTGAGTAATTTGTCTTAATAAGAAAAGATTAAAACTGTAAAGTAAAACACATTAGAATGAATTACTTTCAGTTCATTTCTTAAAAGAATAAGACTGCCTTGATCGTGTACTCATCTACATTTTTACGCAAACTTCCAGAAATGTATGACATTCAAAAGTACACACATAATACAAAATTGTACACGCATATTTGTTTCGAAGATTGAATATTAAAATTGTTGGAATTAAATATTTCATAGCCATATGAATTAAACAACACAATGTCTCTTGTTAATGAATGTGACAAACATATAGTATTTACGGCATGTGTAGCACCTAAACTTAATGGTACGGTGACCCAAGGCAAAACAATGTACCGAACTGATAATTTCAAAAATCAGGGCATTGTTCATAACATTTAACGCAAGAGGAGATGTGCAAACGTCAATAAGTAAGATAAAATATGCACCGATAATGTTGATATCCCACACTTTTATACTTCGAGAAACAATACAGATCAATCATAAATTATATTATCGTTTGACGAGTTTTATTGACAACAGTAAGTGAACATCTCGACTTATGCATCCAAGCAAGTCCACTAACATTAATTATATACAGAAATCAAACTGTATAAGTGACAAATAAACAACAAAAATGTGAGATTTATATATGTTTGTTTGCATGTCTTGTGGACAGATAGGTAAAATGGTTTATTCATACGTAGAGATTGCATGGCATATGTTATGTTTTAATGAAAGATTTTGTTAAACTTCCAGAGAAAAAAAATGCTGTAACAAACGCCACATTTGCATACTCAAAACACGGACAAAAAATGAACAATGGCCTTCATGAAAGAATAAGAGAATGCGCTGTGCTGGTGGTACAAATATTGTTTACAAGAACTCTTGTCTATAAAGCGTTGGGTTGATAGCGCTTTTCATAAATTCGACTGTAAATCAAACAAATTAGTAATTAGTTAAGTTGTAATCATCGTTATAACAGGGAAGAAAGCTGTCTCCTGAATGTCGATATGGCGTCTATTGGCGTTTAATATCCGTCATTTCTCAACCTAATCCGATACAACCATTGGAGAATCATTAAGAAGAAAAGCGTATTATCGAGGTTTGCCGAGTGTGGCGTTCTCATGAGTACCAAACATCATTCTTTCCGTTTGGACGTCGGCATTCAAATGTAACGACACAGAATTGCTTTTAAAACAGACTGGTGCAAAGTTTTATAATTTTAAAATCACGAAAAAGAAGTTTGGTATTTCGAACAATAACACGAATTTCTATTCTCGTGTCCAAGAATGCTGGTACATTCAAACCACTGACTCTACAGACAGATCATTCTGACATATGATTTCGCCAGTTAACTGTTAATCTGTTAACTTTTGTAATCAATTGAACCCTGATGAATGAGAATGCTGATCGATAAAAATTGAAATCGATCCTCAAAGTGACACATCGTATCTCAAACAATACGTCCTTTATATCGACGTTTTCTCCTGACTTAATGGATCGAACTCTACACGTACACCTTGCTTGATATACTGGCTGCTAGTGGTAATTAATGGTTAACTTTAAGACTGATGTTTAATGTTTTGTTAGAGGTTTGTATCGACACAACGCCTATAATGACTTAAACTATTTAAAAAGGCAAACAGAGAACTATTTATTACCAGGCGGTATCTTTATCAGCAAACATTAATTTGCAATTGACATACATGCAAAAAGATATATGTAACGTAACGAAATAGCTAACATGAACATCACCTACCATGTTTACAATAAAATATTTAGATGTTTACTATGATTGATAATATATTAATGACATCTATTGGTTAATTTAAGCCTCTAGTACAGTTACATAAGTATTTTATGTTCTTACCCGTATCCAAAGAAGACAAGTCAATATTACAGTTCCAAAATAATGAAATATGATATGCAGTAATTTTATCATTGGTATAAGGAAAACGACAGACTTAAGATTTAGCACTTGTGTGTCTGTACGTATTATAACAAGACAGTACAGCACAGTTATAGTGAACTCACATATAGTGGAGGATCAAATATAGTGAAGTAATAATCCCCCCTCACATTTATTGCCTCAAATAATATAGTGAAATACGTATACAGTGAAATAATTGTTGGAATCCTTAGAAGTTCACTATAAACGTGTTCTACTATATCAAACAACAAGGAAACTCTTATTTTGTTTATTTCAAAGCAGTATGAAAACAACTAATCATTTTTCCTGCATTCAAGATGTCGCAATAACGAAGGTTATTTGAAATGTTTTAAATCAATAGAGTTTAATTATTAAAATCCCGTGTCCAGAATTCTGAAGTTCATTGTCTTGTGTGACTAAACACCTTTTCATAGAGCGAAAGAATATTTATACACCAATTAGTTGGAGAGTTATCAGTTGCTTATAAACATATAATAATGGCTGCTTTATATAAGGTTTAATAGATAAGTTTATGGATACTTTTGATAAAAATATATTTACAACATAATGAAGTAAACATATAATATGCCTTCATCTAGTGTTTGGATATGAAGCAGAATTATTACCTTATGACCTTTGTTCATTGCGGTCTACAAAACATAGATGAAAATTATGTCTAGGGTCAAGTAAGTGGTCATTACATGGCTAGCACGTCCATTAATCAGAACCGCTCAAACTAAGTCAGTGGGGATATAGAATAGATGGACAATTTCCCTCAATGCATTGAAACTAAAAAGGTGAGAACAAAGAGCGTCGGGCAAAGGTAATGTCGCTCAGAAGTCGAGGAAGAGACGGTTCGGAGTCGATTTAAACGTCCGATCATCGTGTTCAAGTTGTTCATTTTCGGAGTAGCATCTTTTTGGAATGGCACGATTTGTTGGCCTGTTCGACCAGGTTGGTATCAACACGCCCTCATAGGAACGAAAGCGCTGGTAATTCGTTATGAACACGACGAATAGTTCTAACAAGGATTCCTCGCGATATATTACCGATACCAGAACGACAGGACCGAAGAACTTAAGCTCGCCTACCGATCCCTCTGCGAACCTCAACCGAACGCATTCCGTAAATAAAGATCGCAGCATTCGTCGACATAATTTCGTGCATGCTAAAATAGTTTTGGAGGAATAGCGAACATCCACGAATGTCGACGAAAAGCGTCGAACACTAACCGTTCACGTTCGAACGAACTTAATTCGGTAAACATTCGGTGGAATTTTCAGTTAGGTGGGACAGGGTTGTAACAGCGCTGGATGATAGACAACAACAACAACACATTTTTGAAACTTTGAAAAGAATAGTCGTACAATAATAGGATTTTTGTAAACTGCGTTATGTAAATATAAGAAAAACTGTGAATTTAGCAAGTTTGTCTGTTGCACCATACGTATGATTTAAAGCAGCAGCTAATGTATCAAATACCACTAGCACTTGAGAACAAATCAATTTCGCTAAATTATTTATGGTTCGGAATAAAAATGAAATATCTAGGTTAACCGTCATGTAATTCTAAACGATATATTAAAGCTACAAAGGCACACAAAATTACTTTAAATCAATGAAGTAGATTCATCTGTCTTCAAATTCAAAACCATATCTGTTTTCCACTAAAATGGACAATGAATCCTCGTTAATGATCAAGCTGATATAATGTCTATATTGTGACAGAACAAATTGTCATAATGATACGTCTTAATGGCATCATGTGATATATATAACACTAAGCTGTCATGAAAATAAACTGAAATATTTTTTTTCTCAATGAAATCACTCAGATTCCTGCCGTTGATACTTTTTGTACAAAGCAGTATTATACATTAAACTGTTTTGAACAACAGTTCTCATTTATAAGAACACTAGACTACAACACTGTAAACTTGCTGAATGAAAGAAAAGGAAATGGGTATCATATGCAGAAATTTTCCTAAAGTAAAGGAGCTTAATTGACAAAATGTATACATTTCATAAGCGTTTTCTCAAATGAAAATTGGCAATACATGCCAAACGTTTAGTTGTAAAAAGGACAATAAACATGTCATTTCTCAACAGCTCTGCAACTGCGATATGATCAGCAGCTTGAGAAGTTTCAGGACCGACTACAACATCATTAGTAACAAAAAAAGACAAATATGGTTTATGGTTTCGGTTATGTGTGGAACATGCAAACTGTTGAAAACTCAAAGTCGTATTATATCAATTCTCAGATAGTCTGAAGGACCAATATATGTACTGTAATCAATGATTCGTTAAAAAGTAAAAGTAAATATTGTTATTACAAAACATTCAAACCGTCTTTTGGTGAAGACTTGTATGTTTTAGCTATTAATGTCCAAAAATTCAGAAAAGGTTTTGAGCTCATAACTTAATGATAGACCACGACTGGTATTGTGATATTGACATAGCATACGGAAGACACGAGTCTCTTGTAAAGGATGAATTTCACTTTCTTTACTATGTCCACTTAATAACTTCATTATTTAAAAAGCATTTTTGAAGATTTCCTACTCATAAATCAGTAAGTCTAATATCAAATACGAAAACCGCGACTATAAAGAATCTGGCAATACATTTGTATTTTATATTACGCTTTTAAAACTAGAAAAGATTCAATAAAATACTTAATGGTGGACAAACTGGGGTGGGATTGCGTTCGTCATCTACAAAAGAACCAAAATAAGTTTTGTCATTATATGTATGTTTTAATATTGGCCATAAAAAGTGAATAAACAGTATATAAGTACAACTGCAACAAGAGGGGTAGCAGCAACAACTAGAACTTCACTAGCAACAAGAGCTATAACAGCAACTATAGCATTTCCTACCAGCAATTCCAGCTACACAAGAGCTATATACAACAACAACAACAACAATAACAACAACAACAACTAGTTCGAACGATACATTTCCAAACCAAAAATATAAAAAAGCTTTTAGGAAATGAGTAAAACAACCAAGATTTGTTTACCGAGTGACCGAACATTTTGAAGTCAAAGCAGTTATTATTATATTGCGGTTAACGTATTTCACGACCAATAGAATTTCAAATTTATTCAGCAAATCGTAACATATATGACAATGTTTAGGATGTAAGTGTCACATGTACGCGATAGCCAAGCTTGAATATTTTATTCGATTATAAACACAATGAACGAATTTGTTTTAAATGAAAATATTTTATCGTTGACATAGACACATAAAGCTTTGCATGATACAAACTGTAGAATGTAGTACGTGGATGTTTTGTGTCCATGGAGCTACTATGGTATTGTACTAATAATTTGTATTTTGTAAATCTTAAGGCAAATTAAAGCGTCATTCAAATATGCAAACATGACAGTTAATATGAATAAAAAACTTTAATGGCTTCAATTTTGCGGTATATTTATCAAAAGAACATGTGATAGCTTGAAAGAAATTGGAAATACAGAGTGCATAAATTCGGTCCGGGTCACTAATAATGTTAATAAAAAATGTAATAAAAAAGTTTTAAATAAAATTCACGGACTAGAAGCGCTGAATCTTGAAGTCTAGAATCTATTAACTCTTTGTTTAAACAATGTTAATCCGTGTGTACATTAAGCACAATAACCAATATCTTTTCAACAAATTTGACACAACTCAGGTTTATCGTTGCCCTCTTAAAGAGAGAATGCCATTAAATAAAATGGGAGGGGCTAGTTTCCATTGCATTCTTTTTGAGATGGCGAGCTTGTATTTCCTTCAGTTTTAGGCATGGCTGGTTTATTGATTGGAATGACAGCAGCATAAGGTATGTTTAATCATCATGTATGAAAATTTTGAAATGAGCACACGTTCGTGCATTTATCCATAAATCCAGTCATACGAACATTTTCTCCATACAGTTTTGTACACCTGAACACGGAATGTTTACCCATATTGTGGTTGCCTCAGGAACATTAACTATACAGCCATTAAACGTAATATCACGACAATGGAGACAAACGACTGATAAAACAATGATAACAGAAACAATTTTGTCTCTAACTTTCATATCTGCCAGAGACTTTTGCATAGACTATTTAATATTATAATAAATGCATATAACGCAGTCCAGCAATTCAGACTCCTTGTTTTAACCATTAACTATTGTATTAACAGTACTCAATGTCACAGTAAGTCACGATTTGTGCATATTTTTAGTTACGCTGTCAATTCGGATGAAATATGAAATAAAATAGAGAATATGAAAAGTTGCAGTTGAAACAATAACAATTAAACAAAGAATTAAGACTTTATCGTTCATAAATGCAGCGAAGTAAATGCAGTAATTATTCCTTAGAAATTAAAACCGTAGATCATAAATAAATAAATAAATCATTTATAACAACGTTTTGAAAGAGATATCCAGATGTCCGTTAATGCTTAGATAAGACAAGATAAAATCTACGGTCAGGTTTGTCAAGCATACATATTTCAAGAGTCAGATGGCCATACCATCCTGCATAGAAAAAATTGTTGCCTCGACAAAAACTCTAACCAATAGGATCATAACCATAGAAAAAGAGATACGCTTATACTGTTTTCGCGGCTGCCGTACCACTCTGGTCTTCATAAAGGAGTATTTGGTAAATAATTTGCAATCCTTTAATGTATCTATGCTGACTAGTATTCGTGCGCTGTAGTGCTTACCAGAATAAAAACGAAAGCACAAAAAGAAACACGAACGCAGGCCATAGTAAATCAGCATTATGTTGTTTTTCTAGATGTACAAACCTGATTGTTGTTTCATGGACGCCTCGCGGACAATATTTTTTACTCAAAAATCTTGTTTTTTAATAAAGATGTCTTTATTAGGATTGTTTCTACGTCTGTCTGTATGATGTTAAGAGTAAATGTCAGAAATACTAGTATACATCATTGGCGAGATGATTATGTTTTAAAATGTTGATGTTAGCTACGACATGTCAAATGAATAACAAATTGGATGGTGCTAATTACGAATATAACCAAACCATACAGAAATGATTTCATCAAAGGATCTAAAGGACGCCAATATATTAAAATGCAGGCATAAAACACGCGCGATTTCAAAAATAGAAAAATACTGAATATAAGAGACACAGAAACTCGATAGTTATCCTGTTGTCAGATAATGAACAATTTTGTGTGTTGAGATCATTATAAACACATTTAAGGAAAGAAGTGTCACAAACGCTGTAGCATTGGTAGACTTTATCAGAAGTGTGCCGACGAGTATTATGCATCTGTTGGGATAGCAAACTAAAATTCAATGCTTGTTATACAAGTAACGATCGGTTTAATTGACCTGAAATCATTGGTAAATGGATGATTTCGACACACAGTAAAACACGGTCATAGTGATTGGATATCGTGAAGAATCGGAAATGGAGTCGAAAGCTTGATAACACAAAATATATAAGCATTGTAAATTGACTTATGATATATGATTCATAATAGCGGTTCCAAAAGTATTGATTGTTACGGTACCGTTGTTATCACGTTGTTAAAGTACAAAGATGAGGTTATTTGTACCATTTGTTACTAATAGGTGTGAATCATTCTCTGACAACCCAGTTTGATGAAGTTATGGTAACCTATTTATTGTCAATTGGGAAGCACCACAGGCAATATGTAGACATTTTACTGGTTTACAAATATAAACATTACAACACAACAAGAATCATGTACTCAGAAGGACTGGAGTCTTATGTCTTAGAGAACACTAACGCCGTTTCAGAATCCGTTTTACTACAAAACTTGATCAGAATCGGCGCCAACATAAACATTTGTGGTTAAATTTATGCGGATTGTTTTACATTTGATTAATTCCCCGTGGAAAATTGCCTTTTTAAATATTTCTACCTTGTCCGAAATGTTTTCAGAAACACAAATTTGTAATGAAATTGGCAACAATACTTGAAATATAATTCATATTCGCCGCATAGCATTACAAAAATCCTGTCTAATTACATCAAGATAGGTTAAAGTAACAGTTTCTCTCCAAAATACGAATCAAATTTTACTTCATTTAATACAGGTAAAACATAAAATAGTTATTCAAAATAAAATACCCTGTTTTTTTCACTTGGGAAAGTATTATTAATACCGAAGTCAAAATTTTCGCTTACACGAACAATTTTTAGAATCAATAATTCGATGCATATTGTTAAATGTAATGTTTTTTCTGCAATATGTAATACTTACAATCTGTACATCCTAGCAGCATTATAGTGAATACGTTGTTTACCTCATACCTTCCTCTAATTATACACACGATGAATCCAAACACAGGGCAAGGACTGGAGAACACAAATATACTATAATACTTTTATTTACGTGCTGGCAATATGTTTTCTCGTTTTACGCTTCAATGCAGATATTCGGTTGACAACTAGCTTTAGGTATAATGAGACGTGTTTATATAAATACAGTATTCGGCAATTAATACGATATAAAACATGTTACATTCTACCAGCGTTCAAAGACAAGACAGACAATTTATGCATTATTAATATTAAAAATTGTTACAAACTTCTTTGATAGCTAAGAACATTACGTTTCTGGCATAAATCTCATTTCGATCGTTTTGACGGAATCATTATTTATTATTGATATTTCTAGTTGTGCATTTTGAGAAAGACTAGAGAATTCCGTTTTTAAAGCATTATTGAGCCTTATATGTCACAAAGCAAATAAATAACACGTGTGCGATAAACTCGACTGTAAAAATGACATATGTCTTATGTAACATATTCGTTTGCTTAATTTCACAGTTAAAATTTAAACCTATTAGGTCGCATACGTTTTGATATAAAATTACGGAACTTCAAGTTATAAAATAATCACAAATCACAAATCATCGCAATCAGCATCATAATTAATTAATCATTATCATCACGATACTTCTGCTCATCACCATTATCAACAAATAATTATTAATTATTGTAATAATTTTGACAGCAATCATCATCACATTATCATCATCATGACCACCACAATTATGTCGACCATTGTTATTTTTATCATCATCATCGTTAACACGACCATTACAACTATTATTACGGAGATCATCTGAAGCAGCATCTACATAATCACGCTCATCACTACGATCATAAATAAAGTAATCATCATCATCGTTGTCGTCATCATCATCACAATGGCCAGCCTCATCATCATTATAATGGCGGTTATCATAATGACCAACCTCATTACATAACTCTTACAATAGGTGTAAGATGACCTGATGCATAATGTCTTGGTAGTTATCTAAACGAGCCATTCATGAAAAGAAGCGCACAAAATATTTTGTTTATAGACGGACGGACAGACAAAAGACAGACGGACGGACGTACATACGAGAGCTACAGTATGGAGTTATTCCATTGACTTCCCATTTGATGTTTTTAAGCCCGCAAGAGATTTTCTAACCACACAGTTAAAAATTAACCCCACGATGGCAGTTTGTATGGAAAGAACCTCATATAGACTTTGAGGAGCTAATATGACCTACTCCCCCCCTAGGGGCAATTTTGTAGACTATGATTTTCTAAAAGAGTAATCAAAATGCTACAAAATAAAAATTGTTTGCACTCTGAGGGTTGGCACTTTTTTGAGTAACGGACCTTTAAAATACGTTACCATGTCTTTTCTTCATAAATACACATTATGATAATATTTTTAAATTAAAATGCCAAAACATACGTTTTGTTTGGTTATCTTTAAGAAACTGATAGATTGTTATCAACGTGTATGTAAAAAACATGGATTATTTTTAAAATATGAAGCGTAATTTACGTTACTTTTGTTATGGTTTATGAAAAACAACTGTATAATTTGTGTTTAAGTGTTTTTTTTAAACAAATACTATCATTAAAAATGTATTATTACCATTTAACGCATATCTTTATTATAGGTAAACATATTTGTGTATAATATATGTATCGGTTTTATTGCAGTTGTGTCATATTTTTGTTCGTAATCTACGTTACTACGTATATATGATATGTAAGTAAAATAAAATTGTATATATTGTATTATTTATTTATAATGAAATGAACATCTAATGTTATTTTCAGTATGTTAAGCATCAGTTAAGTTAAAATGTATCTAAAATGGTAGTATATTTTACGTTACCCTAAATCCGTTACCAAATTACAGAAAAAATAAATACTTTAACAAAGTTTAAATATCACAAATTATTAACAAAGAGTGTATGTAAAACAATAAATTTGTATACTTATTAGAATAAATATTTGAAAAATCATATGTTATGTATAGTTTTTTTATATAAATTCATTCATTCTCAAAATATTGCACATTCCCTTTCAAAATAAAAACACAAAATAAATAAAACGTGCTAATATTTTTTCTTGTCTACTTTTAGGTCACGGTGACTAACGATGGAAACTCCAGTACCACTGGAGCATAAAGGGAAACTTAAGAGAAGCTCCTCGACGGATGAAAGTGGAAAAGTGTGTATTATACATTATGAAAGTACTCGAGATGAACGAATAAGTAAGTCTAACTCAGGGTGGATTTGAAAAACTTCATGAAGTGGCAAAGAAAAGACTTAGTTCTAATTTGTTTAAAGATAGACTTGAAGATATTTCTTGCAACTTACCTGACACATTAGATCCGGAGCACCATGGGACTCATAGGAAATGCTATCAGCTGTTCACAAACATTAGCAGACTTACAAAACGTCAAGCAAGTAACCCTGACTGTGAAACAGATGAATGTATTCCAAGTACCTCCAAGCGGAGACGATCATCTACCGATGTTTCATGTACTGCAATTTTGTTTCCCGCTGACAAATGTTTATTTTGCGATAAGAAGTATATCAAAGTCAAGGGTGTCAATCAGCCTTTAACAAAATGTGTTACAAAATGTGCTGAGCAGTCGATTAAAGATGCTGCTATTGCTAAAGGTGATAACGTTATGCTGGGTAAAGTTCAAGATGAAGATCTAGTGGCCAAAGAAGCACATTATCATAATGCTTGTCGAAGAAAGTATACCAGAGATGATACTAGACATGTTTCTCATAGTATGTCAAAAAGTTCTAAGTCCCAAGATGCTCATAAAGAGGCCTTTGATTACTTAACTGAATATGTCGAAAAGCATATAGTTGAAGGTCAGAATGTTGAACGGCTGACAATGCTTAAGGAGCGTTATCTCATGTATCTGCTTGAGAACCATCCAACAGTGTATAATGATAACTACAAAACACATAAACTGAAGGATAAGCTAGTTAAACATTTTGGAGCTAGAATAAACTTTTGGCGACCTGTTTCATCAAACACAACGTCTGAATTGATTTATGGTTCTGATGTAGAAGGACAAGCAGTTGAAAAGGCGTTTGAGCTAGCAGCATCAGAGGAGAGACGCCTTGCAGAATCAGCTATGATATTACGGAGGCATATTATAGATGCCAGGAGCCAGTCTAGTGATATGCCATGGCCATCATCATCAGAGTGGTTACTATCTGGAGCTCGAAAACCGCCAGACATACTAGAACACTTTATGATACAAATGATTTCTGGAAAGTCAGAGAAGAACGTAACTGCTAAAACTCAGCGTCTTGCCACATCTTTCTCAGAAGATATATGCTATGGAGTGACGAATGGCGAGTGGGTTATGCCTAAACATGTTCTACTGCCAATGACCGTGAAGCATCTAACTGGCAATGCTGAGATTATTTCTATGCTTAACCGCTTCGGACATGCCCAATCATACACCAGAACGATGGAGCTTGAGACTGCTATGTGTAATGCCGTAACTGCTTAAGATTCAGTTCTACCACCTAGCATATCGGCTGATAATAATCCTGATGAAGATTAGACTGTGAATATACATACATGTATAAAGCGGACATGTTAAAATCATTAATATTAAGCGAACGTGCAAATGCGTGATTCTGTTTGCTCGTTTCAAGTATGTAATTATTGGGTATTGTGATAGAAAATCAAACGTTTTGCTAATTGAACCAATACATGTAATAATTGTGTCATTAATTTCATGTACAAATAACATCATGTTATTATAGATGTTGATGCAAGTCATGTTTAAATGATATAACATCTTTATAATGGATCACATCCGTGAGTAGTTACATGTATGTGATCATAAGTACAAATGTAGATTATTTTCATCAATGACACGTATATAACCAAATGAAAGGCTTTGAAATGGGTATGCTTTTAATGCTATTGATGAATACTTACATTTTGAAAAAAAAAAATTGTTATTTTTGGAAGATAAACATATGTTTAAAGAAGTATCCATCATTTAATTTTTGAAATGTAAGGTAACGTAAATTACTTAACTATGAAACATCTGAAAACATGCTTAGGTGACTGAAAACATGTTAGCTGCATTCTTGACACTTCATTAAATAAAAATAATTACAAATTTTAATGTTTTATTGTCCTTTTATTGGTGCAATTTTCAGTCAAAAAAAGGAAAATATATCTTGAAGCAATAGGGTAACGGACCTTACAAGGCTGTAGTTTAAAAAATTGCCAATGTATAAAGTGCAAACATGTCTTAAAATGTTCGTAAGATGTTGGGCTATCAAAAAAATATGGTCTACAAAATTGCCCCTGGGGGGGAGCAAAACGATTTCTATGCTGTAGTCTAATAATGTCAATTAGTACGCTTACCCTAACACCCTAATATATCTCTCGTTTGTACGGACGAGCAAAAAAGACAGACCATTGGTCGGACGGAAGGCTTGAAACCAGTAAATAAACTTACAATTTTGTCTATCGGGAGTAAAATTATATAATATCGAGCGATTTTTTCAGTAAAAGAATGAATATATTATTATCACGCTCCTCGGTATAATGATGATGATGATGATGGTGGTGGTTGCGATTACGACGATGAAAATGACGCTGGAGATGATCGTGATGGCGGTCATTAGGCTGAAAAAAATATTCTCGTTTCTGGTCCTCCGACCGACCGTTAATTTTTAACCCCGACCGCATTTTTTACCGAGAAATATTCCGGAATTTCAGTCCCGTATACCGGGAAATAGTCCGTGCTATCGTTACCATTGGAAACGGAATTTTAAGATGGCTGCACAACTACGATGCTTGCTCGCTGTAAAAGTAGATAAATGCGTCCATTTTTGTATTTGATTGTGTGTCCAGTTTGTTTGAATAAGCATGAAGCTCATCAAAATTTATCAAAGCAATGGCTTTGCATGCATTAGCAGTTATTACAAATGATGGTAAAAAATGAGTGTAAAAAAAATCCCAACCTACCGACCCAAGTTTATTTTGATGACCGTGACCAGAAACAAGAGTTTTTTTTTTCGGCCTTATGGTGCTGACGATGATGGTGTTCTTTATTATTATCGTAATGATGATGGTCGTGGTGATGGGGATAATTGGGATTCAAATAATGATGATGAGGGTAATGAAGATGATCGTGTGTTCAACAAAATGTGACTGTTCAAAATATTGTTTTTCTTTCAAAACTGATGACGAACGTGATGTATTCGTTGCCAATTTCTATTGAAGAAGAGATATGAGATTTGAGCTCAGAGAACGATATCAAGTTTTACATTGTTATGTATTCGAAGAAGAGATATGAGATTTGAGCTCTAGAAGAAGAGATATGAGATTTGAGCTCTAGAAGAAGAGATATGAGATTGGAGCTCAGAGAACGATATCAAGTTTTACATTGTTATGTATTCGAAGAAGAGATATGAGATTTGAGCTCTAGAAGAAGAGATATGAGATTTGAGCTCTAGAAGAAGAGGTGTGAGATTTGAGCTCTAGAAGAAGAGATATAAGATTTGAGCTCAGAGAACGATATCAAGTTTTATATTGTTATGTATTCGTTTTGGTGCGCATACAAATTCTTAAGCCAGACGAATACATCACAATTTACGTATCATATTCGTATGGTAAGAATGTCATATTCGATCCAATTTATGACGCCTGTGATATGTTCAGTCGAATTTTTCACTCGTGTTGCATATTCGATTTGTGACTTATACGGCTCAACAAAGCATCCCACTTTTGTTTCTATGCACCGAAATTCATCAGCCATATAAATAAAAAAAGCCATCAATGTAGTCATTGAGAGCATTTGGCGTCATATCGACCGCTGTAAGTACAATTCGTGATTGTCAATATTTAGTTTATCAATACCATATCCGGATGCTTACCAGTGTAATGACGTTTTACAAGAAATGGTCGCATTAATATGACCAGTCTCGTAGGTTTGAATATTCATGCTCGTCTGACAGCAATTAGTATAGATGTTTGATGGAAAACCACGTGACATGAGACACTAAACAACAGCTGACTAAAAGGCAGAAATTAAATTACCAAATATGTGATAGTATTGTTAAGTAATTAGACTTCTGCCCTTTGTTTAATTCACAACATTTTCCAAGAAAACAAGATGGTCATATCGTACATTGCTATTAACAGATACATTATGAAGATTATTTAGGTGTTTGACAACTCGTTTGATTCGATGGTATGCTGAAATAATAGGAAACTTGACCTCTTAATCTTTGTTGTTTTACTCGCATGTACAATAAAACAACAATGAAACCCTCGTGGTTCTGGCTGCAGAGCATGAAGGCCCCGAGTTTATAAAACTTGAGAACAGTCTCCGAGCGCAATCGTAATTCCATTCTTAAATTATTACTGTTGAAAAATAAGGCTGATTAATGTCTAAATACATATTCGGGTCAATTATACTGTCAGAATAATGTATCAATAGTATCATAATTCACTTTGAAACATTAGAAGAAGAGATGTGAGATTCGAGCTCTAGAAGAAGAGATATGGGATTTAAGCTCTAGAAGAAGAGATGTGAGATTTGAGCTCAGAGAACGATATCAAGTTTTATAACCTCTAACTCAGGTCAAGGTTTTAAGAAGGCCATAGAACTTGAGATAATTGGTCTTAATAATTATGTACTGAAACAGTGATACCTATACAATCGAAATACATATGTACTTTGAAATGAATATGAGATTTAAGCTTGGAGACAGTTCTCAAGTTTTGTAACCTCGAGACCCGGTTTTCGAGGTCAAAAAATGTGTTCAGTCACAGAGCTCAATTTTGTCTTGTATTGTTTCGAAATCAATAATGACGCACATTATTCTATCAGTATATTATATGAACTTGTATTAAAACAATTAACAGCATAACCTTGGAGCAAATGACATATTTCTCTGTATGATCGTTTGATCATGGATTTATTCCCAAGCTATTTTATCACCCATAACTAAGTCAAAACTCAAACTTAGATGAAAATATAAGCCGTGTATTTTTCAACAGAAATACATTGAGAATATTAGCACTTGGAGACTGTTCTCACGTTTTATAAACTCCAAATCTCGATAACTCGACCTGTCATATTTAACTTAATACTGTTGAAGTACAGTGTTACATCCAGTTCAGAATAACAGGGACAACCATGTGTAATGATGGTTACACCCAGTTCAGAATGTGAAATGATGGTTAAATCCAGTTCAGAATGTGAAATGATGGTTAAATCCAGTTCAGAATGTGAAATGATGGTTAAATCCAGTTCAGAATAACAGGGACAACCATGTGTAATGATGGTTACATCCAGTTCAGAATAACAGGGACAACCATGTGTAATGATGGTTACACCCAGTTCAGAATGTGAAATGATGGTTAAATCCAGTTCAGAATAACAGGGACAACCATGTGTAATGATGGTTACACCTAGTTCAGAATAACAGGGACAACCATGTATAATGATGGTTACATCCAGTTCAGAATAACAGGGACAACCATGTGTAATGATGGTTACATTCAGTTCAGAATAACAGGGACAACCATGTGTAATGATGGTTACATCCAGTTCAGAATAACAGGGACAACCATGTGTAATGATGGTTGCATTCAGTTCAGAATGTGTAATGATGGTTACACCCAGTTCAGAATGTGAAATGATGGTTACATCCAGTTCGGAATAACAGGGACAACCATGTATAATGATGATGGTTAAATCCAGTTCAGAATAACAGGAACAACCATGTGTAATGATGGTTAAATCCAGTTCAGAATAACAGGGACAACCATGTGTAATGATGGTTACACCCAGTTCAGAATGTGAAATGATGGTTAAATCCAGTTCAGAATAACAGGGACAACCATGTATAATGATGGTTACATCCAGTTCAGAATAACAGGGACAAACGTGGGTAATGATGGTTACATAATTTCACAACAGGGAACACAACTCATCGATTAGTCATTTAAAGTTACTCGAAATAATAAGTTCTTGTTCGAAAGAATATCGTACGAAAGATATTTTGAGACGTTGTGGAGCCCAAAATTTAAAATGAGCAATTGAAACTAATGTTAGGGCGCTATCGACTGTCCTGATTTCATTAAATACGTATGTTTAAGCATGTAAGAGTCCATATCGTAAATCTTTTATTTAGATTTATTGACGAGTAAAACGATTATTGACATTAACGATGAACAAGATACAAGATAGTTCATGTACATGCAATGTAAAAATTGTAGAAATTAATGGTACAAAAACATTTCGTTTAACGAATTGTCCTGGTGACTAATATCTAAAGTAATCACTACAATACACCACACTCGTAATTCGAAAAACAATGTATAAGTGTTAAGTAGTTCATAGCCATTACAACCAATTTTAGTTTGGGCAATACATTTTATGTAAATATCACTACAAACTTGGTCGGTGAATGTATTTTTGATCCATGTAGAAACATATATAACGACTCAACGTATTGTTTTATCATTCAATTAGTATACAATAAACTCGTTTAAAATTTCAAATTGCAGCATTAAGTCAGAAGATAAACCTACACCATATGTTTCCCATCTCTACCATAGGTTCCAGATCCGGTCAGCGGACATTTTGGTAGCAGTGAAAATTTATTCCTTTTACGGAGATATAAACAAATATAAAAACTGGAAACAGGCTACAAGAAATGAGAACTGTGCTTCATTTGCAAGTGGTAAGGAGTAGGATAACCATGATTTTTTTTTTAGTTTTCAGTGAAAACATCGAACAGATATTCTTGCAGAAACCGTGTAAACAAAGTTTTACATACATTGTATATTGTATGTCAAGTTATTATATATGTTGATTCCTTGGCAGAAGGCCTATTATTTTGAAAATATCTATTTCACACAACATGTGGAGGTTGTTGGTTATTTCTAGTGGAATGAGGAAAACATTAATCTTTGTTTGTGGAATTATACTTATCAACAGAATATGTACACGGTAATACCAGTGTTTATTTGGTGCTTGGCTTTTTCTATCTATTTGACATTAAGACATCGGCTATTTATACAGCAATCAGCGTGCGCTTAAATTAAACTGAAGAAGGACGTCTCTCTTTTGTATTTCTTTTATTTTGGAGTTTCACGCCTTTTTCTAACAAAATCTCAGTTATACAAGCGGGGAGTTAACCTCACCAGTTTTTCTTCATCAGTACTAATGTTCTTCTCGGTAGGTAACTGTCAACATGTGGTTGAGCACTGTTGAACCGTATGTCACAAATCGAATATGAAACACGGGTGAAAAATTCGACCGAATATATCACACGCATCATATATTCGGTCGAATATGACTTGCTTACCAAACGAATACGGTACGTAAATTGTGATGTATTCGTCTGGCTTATAATTTTATATGCACACCAAAACGAATTTATCAAACGTAAAAATGTACGCATAAAATAGAAATTGGCAACGAATACATCACATTTGTCATCAGTTTTGAAAGAAAAACGTAATATTTTAAACAGTCAACACGATCATCATTATTATTCTCGTCATCATCGTCTAAATCATAATCATCACCACCACCACGACCATCGTCATGACGATAATAATAAAGAACAACATCATTATAAACACTATAAAGAGCGTCATCACGATCACCTTCAGCGTCGTCCTTTTCACCATAAATTGTGATTGTCGTAGTCACGATCACCACCATCATCATCGTCATTATCATAACGAGGAGCGAGATAATAATATATTCATTCTTTCACTAAAAAAATCACTTGATATTATATAATTATACTCCCTGCAAAACAAAGTTGTATGTTTATTTAATGCTATCAGGTTGTCCGTCTGTCCATCGGTCTGTCTTTTTGTCGGTCTGTCTTTTTGTCTGCTCATATAGAAGAGGGATACATTAGAGGGTTAGGGTTAGTGCACAAAAAAACATTATGAGGCTCATTCCGTACGAACTGCGTGGGGTTAATTTTTACTTGTGGGGTTAGAAAATGTCTGATGGGGGAGGGGTTAAAAACATCAAAGGAAAATCTATGGGAATAACCCTATACTGTAACTCTCGTAAGTACGCTTTTGGGTGCTTCTTCTCATAAATGACGCGTTGGATTTTTAGATAACTAAAACATGATTAGGTCATCTGACGCATATTGAAAAAAAGCTCGGATTTATTTTCATGGAGTTATGTAATGAGGCTGGTCATAATAATGATCGTCATTATAATGATAATGAGGCTGACCATTATGATGATGATGACGACGACAACGATGATGATGATTACATTAATTATAATCGTAGTGATGAGCGTGATTATGTAAATGCTACTTCAGATGATCGTCGCAATCATAGTTATAATGGTTGTGATATTGATGATAAAAATAATGGACAACTTGATAATTGTGGTGGTCATGAGGATGATAATAATGATGATGGTAATGGTTGTCATGCTGCTGCTCATCGTGATGATGATGGACGTCATAATAATTGCAATAATTAATAATGATGTTGTTGATGATGCTGAGCAGAAGTATCGCGATGATGATGATGAATTGATGATGATGATTGCGATGATGTTTGCGATATTGTTATAATTTGTAGTTCTATAATTTTACATCAAAAACGTATGCGACATATACATTTCAAGTTTTTCTGTGAAATTGAGCAGACGCACATGTCACATAAGACATACATCGTTCTTACGGTCGAATATGCCACACATGTTACATATTCGATTTGTGACATATAAGGTTCAACAGAGGACGAATGGCCTTAAATGAAAACATAAAAGAGAACATGTACCACGTGTAGCTATTGAGCTAAACAGGCAGGTGTAAAACTTTTCGTGCTTAATGCCTCTTTTATTATTTCAACACGAAGTAACCCATTTCGCATCATGGCACGGGTGCTACAGTAAACGTTATAACACACTGCAAATAAATAATTAAAGAACGCTTGCATCATTGTTTCTTTGTCGATTTTTCTGAAATGTTCGCATGAAATATGATATACGATTTTTTGCTCTTCATATCATAGTTGATGGCTGGATGCTCCTTGTTATTGACAACTTTTTACATAAAATGTAAGTAATGTATAAATCAAGCGTGTTTCGCGGAACAATGTTAGTTATAATTTAGCACCTTCAAAGCTTTGCATCCTCATAAGTTAAGATTGCATGAATGTTAATGAATCACGTGGTAGTTTATTGTCAACCATTGTTTTATTTATTGCACTTTATAGGGAGTTTGTGATAATCTAAGCCTAGAAGGAAGAACACTTTCAAAAGAAAACGTCTTGTTTTTCATTTCTTTTAAACTGTATTGATCGCATGCATGTCATATGGACATTCAGAACATGCAGCAGGTTTCATCGAGCCTTAAAGAAAATATCGCTACTATTTAAGGAACCTCTATGATACTGCAAAACACAGGAGTATGTTTCTATGTTTCCTTATGAATCATTATTCAAGTATAATGTACTGAATAGACTATTTTGAATTCAAAATCATCAAGTTGGATATTTACACATTGTAAATGATGTTTCTAATGGTTATCTCCGAAAAGTCATGTCGTTTGAAGGACAAGAATATAGTCGTTTCGTTTGTGGCCATAACATCATGATGGAGCCGGATCTTCTGTTCATACTACTGATATCTCAAATGTAACTTAATGTCTTATGTCTTTGAAACCAAGTGAATTAAACTTTGATTAAGGAGTTCGTGACCAAAAGCTGAATGAAAATAATGCATATAGACAATAAATTAACGTATAATCTATCCACAAGTAATCTGTGCAACAAAAAGAAATGGGTTGGTAGGAACACCTCACATATGTTCATTATCTAATCTTTCTCAGCAGACAAGAATGTAAACCCACAAACCAACAATTGCGGAACAGACACAAGCCTCCTGGAAAATAATTAACCCACACAACTTTGTATGTTGTCTGACACATAAAATAAAGCTGAGGCAGTTCTAAGAACGTGCACTTATTGAGTATTCACTTAGGATTCGGTCACCAACCGCATACTTACCATCAATTTATGACAATAACACACCACAAAAAGTAGATATGAAAATAATTAACAGCGAATACGCAAACAGTCCGTATGTCATTAGCATAAATCTTCAATATTTCGCAATGAACGCGAGTTTTAAATATATTTTGAGCATGTACGCATTTCAATCTTATTAATAATATAAAATATGTATCTTAAAACAATCGTCAAAGACAAGCACACCCAGAAGTGTTAACTTGTTAGCCCCTGAAAGTCGGTGTAAAGTCGTCTAACTCATCACAAAATGTATCACACTCGAGCAAAACCGATTAACTTCGCCAAAAGGAAGCAGAGCACATCCAACTAATTTTTCTGTCATTTTTAAATGACCTTCGATCAGACAATTTTTTGATGGTGTGTAAATCAAAACATACATGATAATAATATGTAAAAAATAATGATATGTGTATGCTAATTAATATGTGAATGTAAGCAAAAAAAAAAATGAAAACGCTCCATCAACAGATCAGTGCGGTTAATGCTACTCACTTGAAATCACCCGCGTTTCAGATCACTGAGTGTTTGTGATCGCCGTAGGTTTATGATTCATTGATACAATGTTGTTTTAAACGATATAATTCGTTTTTATATTGTTTTTGTTATGAGCATATAAATGATGCTCAACGTCTTGAAGCTGCTGGCGTTGTTGTTCCTCAAATCATGTCCTTTGTCAGAATACTCCAAGATATCTCGTCAACGAGACTGCTATATTATCCTCATCTTGTCGGCTTCAAACTTCAAATAGGACTGTCCAAGAAACAAGATGCTATCATTGGCAACTCATCTGTCAGTCCACAATACGTCAACGTCTGTTAAAACAGCCCATGATATATATGGGATAACATTTGGACACCAGAGGCCACGTAACCATCATTTTGTGATGACGAGATATCTTGGAGTATTCTGACTAAGAACATGATTGGAGGAAGAACAACGCCAGCAGCTTCAAGACGTTGAGCATCATTTATATGCTCATAACAAAAACAAGAGCTTGTCACCGAAAAGGCAGCGGTCCCCTACCAGTTTAATGTGGTCCGATTCCTTACCTCCAACCTTTCATCAATGTAGCTTCAGTGCATTTTGAGTTATCACATGATCCCACATGATAATTATATAATCTCCATTAGGTCTTCTATCCACATACCAAGTTTCATTAACCTAAGTGAGCACTTTTTGATTTATCACAGGATCTGATGTATGTTCCGTTTCCATTGTTTTTAGCTTTTCGATAACCATAGCGAAGACATTTTTGTCCCATGAAAATTTTGTAATGAAAGTATTACTCCAAGTAACATCAACCTAGCTTTTGTACTTTTTGAGTTATAACAGGGTCTCACTAATGTTCTGTTTTCATTGTTTTTGTGACATTTCCGTAACCATCGCAACCACGATGGAAATATTACAATGACATGCATAATCTCACTATGGTCCTCTATCTAGGTACCAAGTTTTATCAACCTAGCTATAGTATTTTTGGAGTTATGTGGCAGGATCCAGATTTCTTCAGATGGATGTCCAGACTGATGGGGGTAGACCGTAGTCCCCATTCCTTTATCAGATTCATAACAAACGTTTTCAGTAAATAACGTTTTGCATAAGGCTTAGGAAATGATTCTATGTTACTGCCATTTGATCTATTATGAAATGTAAAAAAATAAGTTATGAAATAGGTAAGTGAAAATGATTACCAAAGCATGTTGTTGCGACTTCATTTAGCATGAATATATCTTATTCCTGGAACAAGATGAAAAACAAATAACAGCAATTTGAATTGAAACACTGACTTAAGAGCACAACTGTTTCAACTCTGCACTTGGCAGAAAAAACTGTTAGTATAACATACTAAAAGCTACCATCAACTAATGTAGCACATTGCCTATACTATGTGCATATATCTATTATTTTCTTTTCACTTGTTTTTACCTCCAGTTATGTCTTACTAAAATAAAGCTTAGAATCATTTTTTCAGTACTTAAACATGCATAAGACTTGTTTGCACATTGTAAATTTTGTTATAAGTTACTTCTCACTGTTTTCTGTCCAAATAAACAAAATCTGTCTTTTCATATGATTTTCATCGCTATGCCAGCAGAAATGAGTAATTTAGGAGTCTATGTAATCTGAACATGCTGTTGATATGCATTTTGTTTTGACAATGTAGACAGGAAGTCCATTGATGCCTTCAGAGAAAGCATTTCTGACGTCAAGAACAGTAAAGGGAACACCTAGACAATACTCAATGTTACAGCATGACAAAAGCATATTCTATTTAATTTTGGTGCAAGCTATTCAGAATAAGTAGTTTCCAAACATTTTACCTTGTATGCTTGTGTATTTTGTGTCAATTTCATACATTTTTATCAGGGGTATGATTGAACAAACACTAGAGGGAAGGAAATTAGCTTTCCCATCTTGCACAAACATATCTTTTATTAGACCTGACTATTCAAAGGTAATGATTCAATACATGTTTGCATAATCCTCTCAAACATTAGATAATAAACATGTTGTAAATAATTTGTAGGTATTTTGCCTATTAGTATATTTTCTGATTTATACCATTAATAGTGATGTTGAAGCTCTTTCACATTCTTTAAATTATAATGTAAAACATACATCAAGTTTATAATTACAACAATTTGTATGGTTAGATTTATGTAATGTAATTGTGGTTGTAATTATATTAGATAATATGTAAAAAATAACACATGTCTGATGTAACAAGCTGAGTTTGTCTATAACTACCAACACATTATCCATTTAAAATGCATTTATTGCTTCAGTTTTGTATCAAAAGCATACATCACACAATGTAATATAACAAAAAATAACAATCATATTAATCATTTGTAGTAAATTGGAAGGAAATTCACAGACATTGAAAATATAAAGAACATTATGTTAAGGCAACAAAAAGTTTAAACAAACAATTAAATGAAGTATTAGAATATTATAAGATAAACAATGTACATCATATGCTATCACAATTTTAAAGTATATATACATATCACAAAGCAAAATTTACACAAGTAAGCAACATTGGACAAACTTCTGATGCTGACTGGTCCTTTGTTGGATATTTTTACAATTAGACACAACAGAATTCGAATTTTACACACATACATTTAGACATACCTAATATAATCATTATCTTTGTGTCATGATACAGCAAAATCAGTTATAATTCTTTATTTTTTTGGAAGGGAAGATACAATAAGGTAAGTTGCATTTGCAAATTGTTTCTTTCTAAAAATGGTAATTGCTTGTCATTTGATAATATGGACCAGGCATCATTCCCATAAACCAGAATAAAGCTTTTGTCACTGGGGTTTAACACCACTTTTCAACAATTTTTCAGTTATAAATGGTGACTGGTTCACCTAACCAGTTTTCCTGGACTATATACTAACCAGTACTAACCTACCATTCCACAAGGAGCCACATATGGAGGAAAATCATCAGTTTTGTCAAATTTTCATAAAAGGGTATGACCTGCCGTGACCAGGATTCGAACCCAGATCTCCGAGTTACAAGTCCAGCACACTAATCACAGGACCATGGTCGCAGGTCCAGAATAAAGCTTACTTACTCCATAAACACCAATGTCCATCATTATGTTACATATAAGTTTTTCATGGTTAAATGAGAAAAATTATACACAAATGAGTAAATAACATGAAGTTTTTGAACTATCTGATCAACTAATCAGTCAAATCTCATCAAATAAGGATATTTTCATCAAACTTACAACAGGCAGTACCTTAATCTTATACTCAGAGTAACAACAATTTGCTGATCTGTCAGTTCTACATGGCAATATGACAAATCAAACATATACAATCTGTATACATTATGAACAATTAACAAAAGGTTCCCATTCATTTATATGATATTCAATTTTTTCAATAAGCAAGTAATCCAGTAAAATGTCACATAAAGAGATCAAGTTTTCACAAATTATCAATATTGCCTAATGGTTTATAATAATGAAATTAAAAAGTAAGATTCTGCAGCATTTAGAAGTCATTGTTGCTGTATACATGAAGTTTTTATCCACGTTGAGGCTTTGTGTGGATGGGAGGAAGTCCAATGGAACCAGGTGTCTACAAGATAATAATAAAAAAGAAATATTAGAAAAACTCATACATATATGGTACAAACTCTCCAAAGCAACACCCTATGGGAGAAGCAAAATTATGTTGTTGAGAGGTTGTTGCTCTAGAAAGGTTAAAATAATATTTAAATTGTACAGTAGGAAAAAATCATGCTGTTGTTAAAGTGAGGTTGATGCTCAAGAGGGGGTCATTCTGGAGAGGTTGCACTGTACAATATCAAACAGCACACCTAAGACATTAGAAACAAAATCCACTTCATTTTTACAGATATCAAGGAACAAAAAACTTCTACGCCATATGTGAAGTATAATGACAAACAGCATGGGCATCATATATCTTGAAACAATGACAAACAAGTAAGACAGGATGAAATCGTTTTAGATTGTTTTAAATGGAATACAATATTTGTAACAACCATTTTTCTAAAGTAAGCATGATACTTTAACAGACAACTAACTATTAAAAGCTACTGGTAAGTATTCAAGAGAAACAAGGCCTGGTTAAGTAACAGTAACTGCTAATAAATAAATGATCATTGCAGAAATTTTGCATCCATTTAAACTTTGATGGAATTAATTTATAATCATATTGCATCACATGAAATTCAAGTTTTCCCATCAGATTTTATGAACAAATATATGCTGTAAAGCTCATGTACAATGGTTAGCAACAGTTCTGAATTAAGTTCCTTATAATGGTATTTCCTTAATCAAGGAGTGTCCATTGGATGAAGTTTCACATTAATATGGATAAGCATGCAGTCCACTTTGTAATAAATTAGCATTATAACTCATCACAAAATATCAACCTGCATAAACCAAAGGAAATAAAAAATACAACAAAACCAAAGCCCTTAAATGTCATTGCATCTAATTGGCAAAATAAGTTTTCATCTTCCATTCAAAAGCTTTCAAACAAGTTAAATGCCATTTAATTTATGATTTAAGTACAAGTAGATAAATGTGAAATCATATAACATTTAGAATATGCTGATAACAAGGTGAGGAAGTTTAGATAAACAAGAGGGCCATGATGGCCCTGCATCGCTCACCAGAATAAATGTATATTAACTTGTTAATAAAAAGGCAATAAACGTACACTTGTGGGCAAATAATGGGGAACAATAATAAACATGATAAAGGACCATCAAAGGATACCACAAAGGAATATTTGTGATGACTGAAGGACGCGACAGATCAAATTTGGTGATGACTCAACCACTGTTTCATGAGAAAAAGTCATTTTAAGGTATTTTTATTTTTAGCTCTAGCAACTCCTTAAAGGGGCTGGCCAAACTTTTTCAGTAAACTTGACAGAGGACCATCTAAGGATGCTACAAACAAAGTTTAGGGATGATCCATCCATTTGTTCATTAAAAGAAGATATTTACCGTTATTATTTGCTCAGAAAACTTATAAATATGTATTGTTTCGTCCAATTGTAAGATACATTTGATGTATTGTATTGTATTTGTATTTTATTAACATGTTAATTGTTGGGCTTTATGCCTAATGTTCGAATAAATATCTATCTATCTTTAAACGTATTTCTATTTTTAGCTCTAGCAGCCCCTAATTGGGGCCAACCATCTTTTTTATTTCAGCAAATCTGATAGAATACTATCTAAGGATGCTTAAACCCAAGTTTGGTAATAATCCATCCATAGACTCATGAGAAAAAGACATTTTAAGGTATTTCTATTTTTAGCTCTAGCAATCCCCAAAAGGGACTGACCAAATTTTTTTGCAAACTTGAGAGAGGCCTATCTAAGGATACTACAAACAAAGTTCAGGGATGATCCATCCATTGGTTCATGAGAAGAAGACATTTAAAGGTATTTCTATTTTTAGCTCTAGTGGCCCCTAATGGGGGCCAACCAAATGCATTATAGCAAATTTGATCAAACTATCTAAGGATGCTAAAATCAAATTTGTTAATAATCCATCCATAGAATCATGAGAAAAAGTTGTTTTAATGTAGCGTGAGTGGCTATCTGTAGATATCAAGTTTTACTAATTTATGGTTTTAAAAAGTCAACCATAATTGTATACATTAATAAACCCACTATACAGAGTCTATTGCAAGTGATTTGAAACAAATATTGTACTTGGTCTGTCTTCTATAAACCAATATCGCACGAATTTTTCATATTTTTGAATAAAGATCACCACTCTGTATATAAGGATATGTTACAACAATGAGACTTAAAATAACAATCATGGTATCATGCAGGGAACCGTGTCTCAGATTTTTGATAATGTCCTCCATTCAATAGATATTTGACTTTAAAGAAATTCTGTAGCCTGAACCCCACTGACAATTACGTAATACGTCATAGATAAAAAATGAAAATGAATATCAAAATTCTGAGACACGGTTCCCTAGATAAGCATTTCCGCTACAAAATACCGAAAACCGCTTTGAAATCCATCTTCAAATAAGGCGGCAATCTTTTTTTAAAAATAGCACCCACTGCATTTTTTTCTAAGCGAGAAATTAACAATAAAAGTGTCAGATCATCAACAATTATTCTATAAATTAATACAGCCTATTAAAATTTGATAACCAATCAAATTCGTTCACCGTTAGCGGATCAATTAGTGGAACCGTCCACCAATCTAGATGACTCTAAACAGCTTAATTACGAATTATTTGTCAAAATAGTATCATATCGTACCGATGCAATACACAGTACATTAGATTACTCGTCAACCGAGAGGCTCTCAACGGGAGGGAAATCGAGTTGAAGATGGCTGTGAAAGATAAATGAAAGGTAGCCATGCATTTAGTGTAAAAATAAGAACTTAAAGATGTGATTGGTTTGTAGATGTTTTATGTCTATTAACGTAATCATTTAAAAACATACTAATATACAAAGGTAATTGGATATATAACAGAACAAAATAAGATTCTCGAAAAACATGCACGTCCGATGTCCATAAGACGTAACTGTTTTTCATCCCATTGTTTGTTTGATAGCTTTCAATATTTTACCAAAATATACAGAGTTGCTTAATAAAAGTTCACGTTGAAATAACTTTATTTTATTGATTACATCGATGAAATAGCGAAAATAATACTTTTCGTTGACCCAGTCTCCCTGTATTAATTGACTGGCAATTTAAATATATAGTAGTTTTATAACTCGTGTTTAATTGTATTTGAAACCTAACTGACTGTGGAATATATAAATTTAATTAATTTTGTAAAAATAGTGTGTCGTAACATTAACGAGGGAACAATCTTTGACAGCTCGTTTTCTTATTGTGTGCGTTTTATTGAAAGGTGCGTGAAGTATCTGCATACCATATTGCTGTTTATTATATCTCCCGCCAAAACATAAAGGAATGTGTGATGCGACATAATAAGGTCTAAATTAACCCATATTGATAGCATATTTAGCAAAGCGTTAGAGTATGATATCGATATCACACGTCAATAAGACCACCGTTCCGGATCAGTCATTTCATTATCTATTTTATATTAAAAGTACATTAGTTGCGAGTAGCCCAATCGACCAAAGTGTTAATGAATTCACACGTTTCTTGCACATCAAATGATTGTTGCAGTTATATATATATTACGTAATTTTCAACCATAAAGTTTCCATATTCACAACATGTCATGTCACTATGGTCAAGTTTTTCACTGGATATAGATTTATGCAGTTCGGTATCTTTAGCATTCGTAAACCAACTTCCATGAGAAAGAGATTTCTAACTACATTTTTCACTTTTTGAGAACACTCTAACACCTCAGCCTTATTTTTCTTATTTCCCATTTTAATCCGCTTGATGTTGATAATCTGTTGAATTTTAAATACTTATGTTAACATACGCCAAGCTATACCAAATTTAATATCGCTTGATACAAATTTGCCCTTAAGGACCCCCTTACAACGCCGCATCCTAGATCGTTCTCGCTGATAAAGTAAAGTCGATATGGGGGTGCAGTTTTTATCGTGATAAAACACTATTTTTGCATATTTGGATTGATTTTTTTGTTGCATGATATGATAGTATGATATTTAATTATTGTTAGTGACTTAAAATGTCATTTTCGCATTTTTTAACGTTTGTAGGCACTTACGCTACCTTAAAGACGATTTCGGTAGTTCGTAACGCGCAACATTTCTGCACATAAGGGAGACAATAAAGCTCTTTACGGAAGAAACGCTTGCATAGTTTTCGGACAACTAACGTATCCGCGAGCATGCTAAATACGCAACCTATAATGTGTGCTCTGTTTTTTAATAGTGACTAATTTATGTGAAACACTACATGTGCAGTTCAAAATTGAATTACTTCATATGACTGTAATGGAGGTTCATCATTTATTGCAAATATTTATTGATGATGTAGCTGATATTAGTACTTTGAGCTAACATTACCTCAAAGACTCAAATGTTTTTTTAAAGTGAAATATGTGGTACAAAATTGTTCTAAGATATATATCAAAACTAAAAAGTTTTATTAGATGATAAACAGAAAACTACTCTTTATTAACTTCATATACACATTACAAAATTTAACTGAAATTGGCAAATATTTGTTGACAATGCAACAGGATTTAGAAGTTGGAGGTAAAATTAGCTCAGTAACCCCATGTTTTTATCTCTGAAATGTGTTTATTAGACATTGTTCTACGATATATATCTAAATTAGAAAATTTTTATTGGAAAATAGGCAAAATCTTTATTAACTTGATATGCATATTTTTGATATTAATCGATATTTGTCGACTATTTTTGACAATATAACTGAATTTCAGACTTGAGACTGAAATTAGCTCGGTAACCTCATGTTTTTATTACTGAAATATGCTTATTAGACATTGTTCTAAGATATATATCGAAATTAGAAAGTTTTGTTGGAAGAATATCGGAAGAGGGGGAATAAAAGATGAAAAATAATATTTTTTTTGTCGAAATTGCAACCCATTTTTTCATGCATGCGGTTGAAAATAAAAACATAGTATGACAGAATTAAATCATTTATGGTAAAAATTGTGTTAAATTAACATAATATATGCCAAATGAATACTTACATGTAAAAACAGTATGTTTGAGCATGATTTTACGATGATATAACAGTAATAGTATGTGTTTAGCGATAAGCTCTTTGTACACAGCAAATCTTAAAAAACAGTTGCACACCTACACAAAGTATGAGCTGTTATCTCGAAAACGAGTCCGGTGATCCCTGTTTTTCTTTCCATTTTTGGATTTGTTATGCTTTTTTCTATAAAATATGAAAAAATGATCACTTTTCCTTGAATAAAACAAAATGCAGAAATCGTCTTTAAGGTATTTCTATTTTTCGCTCTAGCATCCCTAAAAGGGGTTGACCAAATTTATTTGAGCAGACTTAAGAAAGGACTACTTAACGATGCTGCAAACCAAGATTAGGGATGATCCATCAATTGGTTCATGAGAAGAAGACCTTTTGAAGGTATTTCTAATTTTAGCTCCTGCCGCCCCTAATAGGGGCCAACCATTACTATTTGAGCAAATCTGATAAAAGATGATCTAAGTTTGGTGGTGGTTCATCCATTGGTTCATGAAAAGAAGATGATTAAAGATTTTTCTATTTTTAGCTCTAGTGACCCCTAAAAGGGATCAACTGGAATAATATGAGTAAATTGCAGTTAGAAAGTCAAAAGGCTTCTACACAGCAAATTTGAAGTAAATCTGACAGGTAGTTTCTGAGTAGAAGACCATTGTTGAAGCCAGACGACGGAGCATCCACCCACCCATCCTAACAGCTCATCCTGAACCTTTGGTTCTGGTGAGCTAACAAGAAGGCCATGATGGCCGTTTTTTTGCTCACCTGAGTAAAGATTGCAACATCTATGGTTTTCCTGTGATTTGACCTGGCGACCTAGTTTTTAAGCTGAGTTGATGCATGTTCAAACCTGACCACAATATCATTAATACAAACATTCCAACAAAGTTTGGGGAAGATCCAATCAAAACTGTGATTTCTAGAGTGTTAACAGAGTTCTCAGGAGATTTGTCCTATTGACCTAGATTGTGACCCCAGCTGATCTATGTTCAAACCTGTTCAAAACATCATTAAAACAAACATTTTTGCACAGTTTAACAAAGATCCAATCAAAACTGTGACCTCTTACGTGTTAACAAGGTTTTCCAGTGATTTGACCTGTTGGCCTAGTTTTTGACCCCAGATGAACCATGTTTGATATACCAAGATATCATTAAGACAAGCATTCTGACAAGGTTTGGTGAACCTCCAATTTAAACTGTGACGTCTAAGAGTGTTAACAAGGTTAAGACCCCAGATGACCCATGTTTGAACTTGTCCAAGATATCATTTAGACAAACATTCCGACCAGGACTGATGAAGATTCACTCAGAAGTGTGACCACTAGAGTGTATGCCAAATGCCAGAGTAGACTGACTGATAACTAAAAAATACCTGCATTCATGACCACAGGCTGCAAACTCACAGATTTTAATTTAATTACGTCTTTATATATGGTTATAAAATTGATATCCATGAATCTACAAACTACATCTGAGGTTATATTCAACAAAAAACCTGAATTGCACAGAGCGTAAACTATAACAAAAACCAAAACAAAATGCTAAACATTATGGTCGCATCAAGCATCTGAGTTTGGCTGTCAACAAAAATAACACAAGCCATCTTGTAAAAACTTGCCCGTTTTTTAACGATGTTACTGGTTGGAGAATTTGAACAAGCTGCACAAAAGTAGAACAGCAGTAAAATAAAACATTCCAATAAAGACGTTAACAAGATGTGCTTTATTTTTATCACATCAAAGTGACAGCTAGATCTTCAAACACAGCAAATAAGATAAATAGAATAAGAGTCGAAATTTGTTTAATGGCCAATAAATATTGTCCTTACTGATGAAAGAGTATAAAATGATCAACTCATTAACTTAGAGATAAAAACTGCAAATGTAGACAAATTCAAATGAATGACATACACCTAGGAATGAAATACAGGACTACTGGTGTGCTAGTGGTCTTATAACAGTCAGTTTAATGTTATATAGAACAGTATAAGTCTATTTTTGTATGTTCATCACTTATTTTTTATTCTCATTTATGTTTATGGACAGAATCTGTCTCCATATATAACATTACACTGTAATAATAATGTAGTTATCATTAGATCATGTCAAATGTATGACACATAAATGTTCTGCATTATACAGGATAAGCTGACAGAAATACATTGTACAGTTAAAATTGCAATCACTCAAAATGGCAAGGGACTTGGGGTAAAATAAAAAGGGAGAGGAATACTGCATCTGATGCAATGTTGGTCAAGCGCCCTTGTATTTATTAAGAGTAAAGCTGAATTTAAGAACAGGATTTCGTTTTTAAACCAGCAGCTTTTTTCAAAATGATTTTGAAAATTCACTGCTATCAAGTAAGCCCCAGGTTCAATGATTACACTATTGTGAATATTGGCAATCCAACTACATATGAATAAGGGACACTCCTGCACTATTCACTAACACAATTAGCATTAGCATAGATAATACATCATTCACATTATGTTAATACAATACAAAAGATAAAACAAACAAAAAAGAATTAATTGAAGACTTTTGAAAGTGATAAATAAAAAATTATAAATGGTTTAACACATTACATCAATAATAAATCAAATGTGACTGCAATATGAGAGAAGACATCTTAATAATAATTTTTTTACAAAAAACTGGAAATCTTTCACTCACTGGGAATGCATACAATATATTTAATAGCTCCTAACAAAATCTGATGAAAATTATCTGTTACTTCAATGTTAGTAATTGGTAATCAATGGTAAATTTTGTGCTATGTGAAACCCTAGTAGATCAAGAAATGTTTTAATTGAAAACATAAACACTAAAACTACTCAGTAAAGAGATAATATATTGTTTATAGAAAGAGAAATTCTAAAAAGATATGAGAACAAATAGCCATAACCTGAAATGTGAAAGACAAGCAATAAATCATATCATATCATATCATATACATCAATACAATGTAATAATTATGTTTCATAGTGGAATGCCGAGGAATAATGAAAAGAAGTGGCTGTTATAATGAGGCAATCTCAATAATGAGGCAACGCCAAGGTGAAATGTGACAATAATGTATATTTTATGTGTTTACGATTTACGCATAATGTATAATGTTTGAGCATCTGTATAGTTCTATGATGTTTTTTCAGCAGTAATATTCCAGTTATGACTTTTGGGTGGGAAAAATATAGGAAGTATTGTCACCGATCTAATTCCAGAAATAAGCGGTAGCTTTAATGAGGAGGTCACTATATTGAGGTAGTTACTGAGTGAGGTATTACTGCATAAACAAATTACAATTTCCTCAAGTAAAATATGCATAATGTGGGAGTCAAAATAGGAATTCTGTAAAATTTACACAAAAAAATATGACATTGTACATCAATTCTAAGGACTCAAACAAAGGACATCAAGCACCACTCTACAGACTGAGCTATCAAGACAGACTTAGCATAATCTGAATATTTACTTGGTACATGTAAACAGTATGTGTTCTCAATGACTTAACTTGTGATGTAATAAATATAAAACGGGAAAGCTGTAAAAAGACATTTGACCAAAGAAAACAAGCAGATGGCCAAGAAAAGCACCACATATGAAAGCCAAGCAAGAATTATGATACATGTACTACACTACCGAAACACAAAACTAAAGATATACACATAAACACATATTAACACATAATTACCTACATACTTCCATACATTGCAGCTGTGTTGGGTCGCATTAACTCATGGTAGAGGTAGCTAGACAATGTAATCAAAATGTCAATCAGTACATAGCAATAACATTATCTGTCATACTTAGATTATATATTTCTTTGAATTTAAGTAAAGTAGTGAACTTTAAAAAAAGAATTGGATACAATCACTTATTTTGTTTCTTCTAATAAAATTACATTACTTCATTAAATCAACAAGAGGGCCATGATGGTCCTGCATCGCCCAACAGAATAAATATTAATTAACTTGTTACTAAGAAGGTAATAAAGGTACACTTGTGGGCAAATAATGGGGACCAATAATAAACTTGATAAAGGACCATCAAAGGATACTTCAAAAGAATATTTGTGATGACTGACGGATGCCACAGACCAAATTTGATGATGATCCAACTGCTGGTTCATGAAAAGAAGTTATTTTAAGGTATTTCTATGTTTAGCTCTAGCGGCCCCTAATATAAGCCAACCATTTTTTTTTGGCAAATCTGATAGAACACTATCTAAAGATGCTAAAAACCAAGTTTGGTAATAATCCATCCATACAAATATGAGAAAAAGTCATTTTAAGGTATTTCTATTTTTAGCTCTAGCAGCCCCTAAAAGGGGCCGACCATATCTATTTGAGCAAACTTGAGAAAGGACCATCTAAGGATGTTACAGACCAAGTTTGGTGATGATTCATCCATTGGTTCATGGGAAGAAGACGTTTAAAGGTATTTCTATTTTTAGCTCTAGCAGCCCCTAAAAGGGGCCAACCATTTTTTATTTGCAAATCTGATAAAAGTCCATATAAGGATGCTACAGACCAAGTTTGATGATGATCCATCCATTGGTTCATGAGAAGAAGATGACTAAAGGTTTTTCTATTTTTAACTCTAGTGACCCCCTAAAAGGGGTCAACCGGTATAATATGAGCAAATTGCAGTTAGAACGTCAAAAGACTTCTGCACAGCAAATTTGAATTAAATCCAACTGGTAGTTTCTGAGGAGAAGACCATGTTGACACCAGATGACAGATGCCGGAACATCCACCTACCCATCCTAACAGCTCATCCTGAACCTTCGGTTCTGGTGAGCTAATAACTTGATGCTTAATTAATCCTTAATTGTGTCTACAAAAGTATCTTACATTTTTATTTTATCACGTCAAATGAACGTCCGTTGCTCATACTCAGTAACATTTGCTGTAGTAGGTTAACATAAAACAGATAGAATCACAAATCATATTAATCTTGTTATTTCATTATCAAAATGACAATAATTTCATATAATATTATTTAATGTCCATATTATATAACTTTTATTGGTTTAGACTGTTTTGAAATTGTTTGACCTCTTTATCTATCTATTGATAAGTACTAAAGGATGACCAAATAAATATCAAATGCACATGTTAACGACAGGGAAATTAGGTTCAATAACCTGCAACTGAATTTTAAGTACACATGAAGAGTACTCTGCTAATCATTTCATTGTAAAAAGGAATGCAAACTGCATAATTACTATGTCCATTCATAAATTCGTTTTTGTGTATCAATAAACATACATCCTACTTTAATTGATGCAATGAGGTTCTTACACGTGTCAAAATGAATGCATGTTACTAAGAGCAAACAATATCACATCGCTGTAGTATATTTTACAATGTTTGGTCTTTGGAAGCAAATTTAAGTGAAAGCAGTTAAAAATCTTGAAAGGAAGTGTTTGGAATTTGGAAGTTTCAGTATTCAGAAGGGTGGACTGTAAAGAAAATAAAAGGAAAAAATTGGGACAGAGGAACTTATTCAGTGTTCAGATGTTTCCTGTTTTTTAAGAAGGTTCAGTATTCAGAAGTTACACTGTAATTGAAATACATATTTCTTTTTAAATTAGCAATGTACTGTCAAATGATTACATGAAAACATGTAAAAAAAAAATACTGATATCTGTCATTATCAATGTTTAAATACATATAGTTTACAAAATAAAATTCAATGCAAATTTCAACAAATAATGACAAGATATACAGTAAAACAATTAAGGTTATAGTGAATTCCAAACAAGAGGGCCATGATGGTCCTGCATCACTCAACAGAATAATGTAATTTAACATGCTACTAGGAAGGTAATAAAGGTACACTTCTGGGCAGATAATGGGGAACAATTATAAACTTGATAAGGACAATCAAAGATACTACAATGGAATATTGGTGATGACAGGGGGATGCTACAGAACAAATTTGGTAATGATCCAACCATTGGTCCATGAAAAAGGTCATTTTAAAGTACTTCTTTTTTAGCTCTAGTGGTCCCTAAAAGGGGCCAACAATTTTTATCTCAGCAAACTTAACAGAGGAGGACCATCTAAGGATACTACAGTTCAAGTTTGGTAATAATACGTCCATTGATTCATGAGAAAAGATAATTTTAAGGTATTTCATTTTTTAGCTCTGGCAACCCCTAAAAGGGGCTGACCAAATTTATTTGAGGAAACATGAAAGACAATCATCTAAGGATGGTACAAACCAAGTTTAGTGGTGATATTCCTTAAATTCCTTAAATTCATGAGAAGACATTTAAAGGTACTTCTATATTTAGCTCTAGTGGTCACTAAAAGGGGCCAACCATTTTTATTTGAGCAAAACTGATAGAACACTATCTAAGGATGCTAAAGACTAAGTTTGGTAATAATCCATCCATTAAATTATGAGAAAAGAAAAAAAAATAAGGTACAGTGGAAATCCTCTAAACCAGTTCCTCTATAAACCGGTATCCTCTCTAAACTGGGTAAATGTTCTTGTCACAACTTCTTTACAATATAATTCAAAAATCCCCTAAAAACTGGCCAAATGACCTAGTCCCTGGCTTGACAGCCTAAGTGGGGTACCACTGTGTTTCTATTTTTAGCTCCAGCAGCCCGTAAAAGGGGCTGCCCAAATTTATTTGAGCAAATCTGATAGAAGACTATCTAAAAAATGCTACAGACCAAGTTTGGTGATGATTCATCCATTGTTCATGTGAAGAAGATGTTTAAAGGTTTTTTCTAAAAAAGCTCAACAGGTATAATATAAGAAAATTGCAGTTAGAACGTCAAAAGAATTCTACAAAGCAAATTTGAAGTAAATCTGACCAGTGGTCTTAGAGAAGACCTGTGTAGATACTGGATGCTGCAGTATACCCCTACCCATCATAACAGCTCACACTGTACCTTTGGTTCTGGTGAGCTAAAAACACTATATCCATCACATTGAAATCAAGATGTGCTTGGTTACAGAATTTTTTTTCAATGTATCTCATATTTCCCTATATCTGATTTCACTATATACTGTGTTCTATTGGGTTTGTTCCAAATATAACAGGATAATATTCTGGGACTGTAAATCTCACATGCAAATATGTAACTTGTCTATAGAAGCCATGTATAGCGTAACTTACACACTTTAATGTGGACTTTAAGGCACGAGAATCTGATACTGCAACTGTGCCTGACAATAACCTCTTGCAAAACCATGCTTTTGTTAACACATTTAGTTTAATGCATTTATTCCAAACTTATTGTGAAGTTCTTAATATAACTTACATTAATCACGCTTGATTAATTACCCACTGGGTTACAAACCAATATATAAGCCCTTTTAGGGCAATTTGAAGACAAGGGTCATTCTTAGTCCAATATATATGATTTTAATACACCTCTCAAATGAATATATCATATTGCCATTGATAAAATGAACTACTACAATATTCAACTTACTTAAAGTATGTATAAATAAATACATTCAAACCACTTTTCAGTTTGGAAAACATTCTAGGGTTGATGTTTACATTCATTTCAATTGTAAATCATAACAACATTTATTTATGAATTTGTACATCAATCATTAATTCAAAATTGTAAATAAGGCAACACTTTGTCAGTAATGCTTCTAAAACAAAGTTTTAAACTTGGTTACAGTGTCATCTTATTCAAGATAAACATGACCTTGACCTTTTGACTCATGGATCTAGATTTTAGATATGTTAACAGCAAAATGCAACTAGGTGAATTTTTGTACACAGCCATTCTAACAATTCCTCTATCCATTAAAGAATTATGTCTCAATGGAGCTGAAATGTTGCAGAGACAGGCCGGCAGGCAGGCAGAGGGAGAGAGAGATGCAAGTACAAAAACCTAAAAAAAATGTGAAACTCATAAAATAATTCATAAATGCATGTTTGAGGGTGTGCAGTGTATATTTCTATCCAATAAATCATCTACAAGTATATCATTATGATATTCAGAAACGCCAGATTTTTCCCCAAAACCTACATGATGAAAATAACACAGATTCTGTCTCCCAGATCTATTCAATATTCCATAAGTATGCTTATTATTTCCAAAGCATAATAAAGTACCTCAATTATAATTGATCAAAAGAGTAATTAAGCTGACTAATTTGTTATAAAAACATGGCAGTTTTTGATTTATATGCAATTATACAGTAAATTAAGATGTACATAATTTTTTCAAACATTGTAATTGAACTATAAGATGCGGATGACTGACAGATTTTTAGGTATTTGAGTTAAATTGTAAGAATTTGATATAATTAAAACATTTACGGTAACTAACCTTGACTTTGTGACAATTAATATGATTTATTCAGAAATGAATATTTTTAATGCACAACATGCCAGTATTAGTGTCAGATTAAATACAGGAAATGAAACCTAATAATTAAGACAAACAATTAATCGTAATATCTAGTCACAACTAGTCACAACAGAGACTGGCAGTATGAGGAACACTCAGACATCAATTACAAATTTCAAAGTTTTTCCTGTGATTTGACCTGGTGATCTAGTTTTTGACCCCAGACAACCAATGTTCAAAATTGTCCAAGATATCTGACCAGGTTTGATGAAGATTCAATCAAAAGTGTGACCTCTAGAGCGTTAACAACTACCAGGTGTGGATGACAGATGACAGAGACTGACTGATCACTATAGCTCAATGAACACTAAGTGCTTAGATGAGCTAAAAACGAAAATTTCCTTGTAATTCAATTAAAAAGTTGAGGCAAAAATGGAATTTGATGAATTAGTTAGTATGTTTATTATCCAAGTATTTCCTCGGTACTATGATTTATAAATATTTTATATGACACATCATAGTGTAGTTTCATATATAGTCATACAATTTGTTTACATATCAGTTATTTAGGCACACAAAATGACATTAAAAATTATGGAGTATAAAATATTAAAAAAAAAACATTCAGTCAGCTATGTCTACGAATAAACACCTCAGAGAACATCCAATAATTCTAAAGTTTGTCATTCAGCAAAATTAATATTCAAAAATAAAGTAAGTTTAATTAATAGCATATAGTATAATTATAAGCATATATATATTTATCTATTTATTTTTTTAATATTTTGAATATATACATCATAAGTAAGTAAATATCATATATATTGATAGTCAATACAAAGAAATATTTTTAAACATCATAGTTTGATTATAAACAAAGTGATAAAACTATTTATTAAGACATTGATACAAATGGTTATTTTTCAATGTAACATCATCATCATACATCAGTCACAATGTTGTTGCACTTCCATAAACAGAATACATTATAAGCTAGCACAAGACTTAATTAAGAAAACAATCATTATATTCCAACACTTTGTTTTGTTTTTATGTGACTTATTGTCACTGGGGTTTAATGCCGTTTTTCGACAACTTTTCAGTTATGTATGGCGACCGGTTCACCAAACCAGCTTTCCTGGACTGTATACTAACCAGTACTAACTTACCCTTCCACAAGGAGCCGGCAACTTCACCACATATAGAGGAAATATTCCAACACTAATACAACGCACAATCAAGGAGCATCAGCCACACAACACCATGCAACAATGCAACATTTCAGGGTATCATGCAAGTCTTGTCTTTATCATAAATACATTGAAAAACTACAAAATTCTATCCAGAAAAAAGCAACATAAAATTCATGCGTTTGCTGATACAACCACAGAAAGTTTAACTTTCAGATTGAAGTGTGTGAAATCATTCTAAACAATACACACAACCACAAACAGCATGCTTAATACATCTGGTTAGTCTTTCATGATAGGACTACAATTGTTAAACATTATTATTTACTAAAAGCATTTCTTAACAGTTCTTGTTGTCATACTGAATAATCACTCATTTCCAGAGAAAAGCTTTTTTCAAATTAGCACAACATCTACATGTGTACTATAGCAACAAAGTTAACAAAATTGCATACAAAAGCAAACTATTTAGTTATTAAATTTCTTAAATCTTAACAAGCTTACACTTTGGCATTCAACTAATGCAATACAGAATTATTGAATTCAATACAGGAGTAACAATAGTATAACACTAACTTTTCTACAAATTTCACACAGTACATACATCATGGACAATAACATGCAAGAACATTCAGAGAGACACAAGTATATCAAATCTATGCGCAATTATATCAAGCACAAAAAATACAATCATATATGAGAGCTGTCCTTGAAGTGTGAGAATTTCTCTATAGCATGACTATTTACTGGAAGTTTGAGCTAAAACTGATAACAAATATAGTAACCACTATTCTGAGTAAACTTAAAGTGTTATATTTGTTATACATTTTTCATCAGTGTAAATAAAAATCTTCATAGTAACAGCCAGACATGTAAGTGGTGCACATTAAAAACAACAGGGACAAGATGGCCCTTTTTCGCTCACCTGAGTAAAGATTGCAACTTCTATGGTTTTCCTGTGATTTGACCTGGTGACCAAGTTTTTAACCTGAGTTGACCATGTTCAAATCTGTTCATGATATCATTAATACAAACATTCTGACAAAGTTTGAGGAAGATCCAATCAAAACTGCGACCTCTAGAAGGTTAATAAGGTTTTCCAGTGATTTGAACTGGTGACCTAGTTTTTGATCCCAGTTGACCCATGATCCAACTTAACCAAGATATCATTAAGACAATCATTTTGACAAGGTTTGGTGAACCTCCAATCAAAACTGTTACCTATAGTGGGTTAACAAGGTTATCCAAAGATTTGACCTGGTGACATAGTTTTTAGCCCTAGATGACCAATATTCAAACAAATCCAAGATATCATTAAGACAAACTTTTTGACAAGGATTGGTGAACCTCCAATCAAAACTGTGACTCCTGGAGTATTAACAATGTTTTTCTATGAGTTGACCTGCTGACCTAGATTTTGACTCCAGATGATCCATGATCGAACTTAACCAAGATATCATTAAGACAAGTATTTTGACAAGGTTTGGTGAAGATCCAATCAAAACTGTGACCCACTAGAGCGTTAACAAGGTTTTTCTATGATTTGACCTGGTAATCTATTTTTTAACACCTGATGACCAATATTCGAACTTAACTAAGATAGCATTAAGACAAGCATTTTGACGAAGTTTGGTAAAGGTCCAATCAAAACTGTGACCCCTGCAGTGTTAATAAGGTTTTTCTATTATTTGACCTGGTGACCTATTTTTTGACTCCAGATAACCCATGTTAAATCTTGTCCAAGATATTATTAAAACAAACCTTCTGTCAAAGTTTGATGAAGATTCAATCAAAATTGCAGCCTCTAGAGCATTAACAAAGTTTCCTGGTGTGCTGACCTAGTGACCTAGTTTCTGACCGGAGATAACCCATATTCGTCAAATTCTAAAGATCATTAATACAAACATTCTGACAAAGTTTCATGAAGATCCAATCAAATCTGTGATTTCTAGAGTGTCTGCAAAATTTCCATTCTATTTGACCTGGTGACCTAGTTTTTGACCCCAGCTGACCCATGTTCAATCTTGTCAAAGATATCATTGAGACGAACATTCTGACCAGGTCTGATGAAGATGCGCTAAAAATGTGACCACCAGAGCATTAACAACTCCTAGGTGTGGACGTTGGATGCCGGAGTAGACTGACTGATGACTATAGTTCACCCGTAGCATATTTTTGCAAATTATGTTCCATCATTTTTGCTACAAAAAAATTTCCATTAAACAGCACAAAGTTAGCATGTAATATTGACATCATTTCCATTTTAATGTCTGTGGATGTGTTTGTTTATTTTTAATGTAAAAAGCTGAAGAGTGTTTCAAAAAAGGTTTAAAATAACGACATCAACAGACATCATTGAATTATGAGGTGTAGTGCAGTTTTGTATCAGGCTTGGAAAATCACTGGTGGAAACATTAAGAATGATTATATCATCTAACACATTACTACCAAGTAGCAAGATGCTTGTTTATATATGGCTTGAATGGTTTAGAAATGGAAGAATACAGACTATGGTCTTGAGTGCGACACATTGTCTTCTGATGGTAAATATCAGCACCAAGTTATTTCAAAATCCATTAAAAAATTGGAAAATTCCATATATATATTGAATGACCCAGAATATGACCTTGACTTTGGCTCTATAGGTCAGGGTCTTAAGTGTGACACATCATCTTCAGATGGTGAATATCAATACCAAGTAATTTCAAAATCCATTCAGAAACTGATAAGTTATGGCTGAGATACGAAAATGGGACAGACTGACAGACGCATGGACGGATGGACAGACGGAGAGTGTGATTGCTATATGCCAACCTTTGTGGGTGGGCGGCATAAAAATGCAGTCACCCATATGGAAAATGCCAAGAACACCCCTACCTAAGAAGGCAAGAGTACAGAAGAGATGGACAGAGTTAGAGATGGACAAACTGATAATGCAAACTATTACTTGCAGGCATGTTAATGATTATATTTTCTAACTAATAATAAAACCTAATGAATATTTTTATTTTCAAAATACATAACTAACACTTCTAGTTACCTCTTTGTAAAAGCAAGTGAATTTATACATGGTTCCAATCTTATGCTTCAGGAAGTACACAGACTTAGACCCTGATCAAGTCATACTGAATCAACATAATGTGCTTTCTCACAGAGTGAGATGGACACTACTCTATGATCTATTAGGGTTAGAACTGTTAGACCATCCACCACACAGTCCAGACCTGGCTCAAATGGACTTTGCTGTTTTTTCACCAAGGTGAAGAAAATGTTGCGCAGGCAACACTTTGAATCATCAAACACAGATATGCACGCAGAAAGTGGTAGCAGGGTATGATAACAAATGGTATAATGACATTTTCATGAAATGAATTCATAAACATAGTAAATGAATGTGTTGCAACCCGTAGGGACTACATCAAAAATATTAATCATTCTCTTGACTTTAATAATGTCTGAAATGGTTCGACATCATGGAACATCGTAAAACGTGGAAACATGCTCTGGATGACGGTCAGATATGTTTTTGTTGTTTCATGTGTATTATTAATATTTACTGCACATTTATATATTTAAGTATTCCTGAGCTAAAACATTCGTATTTTCTATGATGTGGTTTCTTATATTTATATCAATCATATCTTGCTATAGCCAAATTCTTGGACAGCTCTCATACAAGTATTACACAGTCAAATCTATGAACAGGGGCCATTAAAAGAAGCGAGAAATTGAGGACTCTTTATACACTGTTAGGCCTTATTCTAAGAACAAACAGAAAGAAGAATTCTGGCTATTAAACAGTCGGTTATTACTGAGAGGTTTATTACGCCTTTTACATCAATATATGTGTGTACTAAAAAGTGGCCTTTGTTCACAGGTTAATTGTCATTAACTCATAAGTGACTGCATAAAAAGGGTTTCAGTAAAATCATTGTAAACATCTCCAATTTTAAGAAACAATAATTTCAAGTCAAACCCTTGAAATCATCCTACCTTTACACCTAGCATGCAATACTACATGCATTATATTAATACATACACAAAGCTCTAGCAGCTTGTTTTGTAAACATATCATAACTAAGACAACCATTTTTAAACTTTAAAATCTTGTTAGTAGTACATATTCCTGACATTTACTTTTAACTGCAGACAATAATTCCCCCCAAAATCATCAGACTAAATACTTTTTATAAACATATATAAGGAAGTAAGATTTGTAAGTTTACAAACTACTATCTTAGGATATGTATAGGAAACAAGCTCCATAAAGTAAGTTTTATATACATGTAAGGTTAGTGTTTGTACACTATAACATACCTGGTAATGGGGGGATGTAATATACTCGTAATTCTATGCAATATACAATACATAAAACATAAATATGTTGAAAAACAGACTTAAGGCTAACCATCATTGACTGGCTCCTGTTGAAGACACATCTCACCTAATATTTAGTATCAGTGACTAAAACAATATCCATCTTTGCAAATATCTCAGAAATATCTCAACAGCCAAAAAAGTAATATCCAATTATTACATCATATCACACCATCATTTATTTAAAAGTGGTGAAATTAAACAAACAGATTACAAGCTACATTAGGAAAATATTCTTCCTAAACTTATAACATATTACAATATAAATATCGTCATAAACCTACAACATATTACAATATAAAATATCATTCCTAAACTTATAACATAAGACAATATAAAATATCATTCCTAAACCTACAACATATTTCAATATAAAATATTGTTCCTAAACCTACAACATATTACAATATAAAATATCATTCTTAAACCTACAACATATTACAATATAAAATATCATTCCTAAACTTATAACATATGACAATATAAAATATTGTTCCTAAACCTACAACATATTTCAATATAAAATATCGTTCCTAAACCTACAACATATTTCCATATAAAATATCGTTCCTAAACCTACAACATATTTCCATATAAAATATCGTTCCTAAACCTACAACATATTACAATATAAAATATCATTCCTAAACCTATAACATATTACAATATAAAATATCATTCCTAAACCTATAACATATTACAATATAAATATCATCATAAACCTACAACATATTACAATATAAAATATCATTCCTAAACTTATAACATAAGACAATATAAAATATCATTCCTAAACCTACAACATATTTCAATATAAAATATTGTTCCTAAACCTACAACATATTACAATATAAAATATCATTCTTAAACCTACAACATATTACAATATAAAATATCATTCCTAAACTTATAACATATGACAATATAAAATATTGTTCCTAAACCTACAACATAATTCAATATAAAATATCGTTCCTAAACCTACAACATATTTCCATATAAAATATCGTTCCTAAACCTACAACATATTACAATATAAAATATCATTCCTAAACCTATAACATATTACAATATAAAATATTGTTCCTAAACCTATTAATTTGACAAGCTGTACTAATAATTCAAATAAAGTATTGTAAAACTTCGTTATCTCGAGGAGTCATCGAAACAGACGAAATGCTCGAGATAAACCGAGTGCTTGTAATAACGAGGTTTTTGTTTGTTGACTGAAAATAAACTGTGGATCATGCGCATAAATGGGCGTGTTTACGATAATAATACGAAATGCTCACATAAATTGTTCTCTATGATGTCTAAGGTGAATAAACATGATAGTTGATTGCTAAAATATATATTGATCATTTTTTCTAAGTACTTTATCCAAGATTTTTTCGTGTTTTTAATTGTACAATGTCATGTCCGAATATTGTGTCACTGACATGCGGTGAAACGTCATTGTGACACATCGTGAAAGATACATGCGCTATGTACGTCTGTAGTAAAAAAAAAGCATGCTAATAAAAGATTTGTCTCTGTTTTTATTAGTATCTGCTTCTCAAACTTGTCATTAAGTTCTCATAATTAAGGTCTCGTGATTAAATTCTCAATAATTATTAACTTTTATAACATTAGTCTTTGATCTTAAAAATTTTACTGCAAACTTACAACAAACAAATACATGTACATGTTTCATTGTCGTTTTATGTCACAACATGTGAAATACAAAGTACCCGATTAAGATTCGTTCTTTTATTGTGTAGCTTTAACGACGTGTGAAAAACAAAGTACTCGATTAAGATTTGCTCTTTTGTTGCGTAACTTTAACGATGAGTAGAAAACACGGCGATCGCCGGCTTGCAGGTGCGAACGATATCCAAAATGACACCCCTCGAGGTAATCGAGGTAATTAACGCTTAAAAATAAGTCAAGGGACCATGATTTGTGCTTGAGATAACGAGATAACGATGCTCGTAATAAACATGGAAATTTATATACAACTAAGAACAAAAAATGACGGGACTTCAAGATCTCCTCGAGATAAGCCTAGAGCTCGTGATATCGATGCTTGTAATAACGAAGTTTTACTGTAAGTTACAATGAAAGTTTCAGGAGATTGTGGTATTACTGATAAAATATCAAACAAAAAAAAAAAAAACTCATTATTAGAGACAAAGTAGAATGAAAAAAATCCACTAAAAAGGTATATATTTGAATTTTATAAATGAAGAATTTATGAGGCAGTTATCAGAAATGTGCATTGGTTATAAAGTGTAGCATACATAAAAATAGTTCATACAGACAGAATCACACTGGTGGAATAACTAAAAAAATGATATATTACATTAAGTGAACATTATTCTGATAATTATTAAAACAACTTTAACTTACCACAACTTTTCTTTTATCAGCATTAATTCTCGCAATATCTTTGATTGTATGAATATTGTTGATCTCATCTTTCAGATTGGCCCACCTTTCTTGCATACGATTCTTTCTTATTTCTTGCATTGCTAATCTGTAAGAACGATAAGCAACAAATGCTACATATATCTTTTCTTACGGTTGGCTGAGACTGCAGTGATGTAAAAACATCACAAGTATAACTAAGCAACACATTTTTTAATCTAAAGTTTAAACAAAACATAAAAAAATCAAGCACCTGGCTCAAACTTTTCAAATAGCATATCTTACTTTTCAAAGTCACTCAAGCAAATTGATTCATTAAATCATGAATTTTATAGAATACCACAATATTTGCATAAAATTAACATTTTTGAATATAAAACTCAAAATTACAGATAATGTTCTACCATAATAAAACATCAAATTCATCCATTATACAGATTTTAGAACATGGTAAAATTATACAAATTTTTCACCAAAACAAAATTTACAAAAAGACTGCAGAAAGAAACTCAATAATATTCATGAAGCTCATTCAATCATGGTTGGTGATCCAAATCTTTATTTGTATACAAACCTATCAGCAAGTAAAGCATCAACTCTTTGTTCAACTTTTGTATGTACAGTATATGGTAGACTGGTTCTCTGAATTTTCCAGTACTTATCTAGAGAAGGAAATGATCTAAGTTGGTACACAAACACTATACCAGCCTGCAGACTACTATCAGCATCATTATCCCCATCTTCATCAAGAGGTTTCTTATTACCTGAAATATAAAAGGGTCACTTAAAGACGATTTCGGTAGTTCGTAACGCGCAACATTTCTGCACATAAGGGAGACAATAAAGCTCTTCATGGAAGAAACACTTGCATAGTTTTTGGACAACTAACGTATCCGCGAGCGAGCTAAATACGCAACCTATAATGTGTGCTCTATTTTTTAATAGTGACTAATTTATGTGAAACACTACATGTACAGTTCAAAATTGAATTACTTCATATGACTGTAATGGATGTTCATCATTTATTGCAAATATTTGTTGATGATGTAGCTGATATTAGGACTCTGAGCTAATATTACGTCAAAGACTCAAATGTTTTTTAAAGTGAAATATGTGGTACAAAATTGTTCTAAGATATATATCAAAACTAAAAAGTTTTATTAGATGATAAACAGAAAACTACACTTTATTAACTTCATATACACATTACAAAATTTAACTGAAATTGGCAAATATTTGTTGACAATGCAACAGACTTTAGAAATTGGAGGTAAAATTAGCTCAGTAACCCCATTTTTTATCTCTGAAATGTGTTTATTAGACATATACATAGACATATATCTACGATATATATCTAAATTAGAAAGTTTTATTGGAAATAGGCAAAATCTTTATTAACTTAATATGCATATTTTGATGTTAATAATATTTGTCGTCTACTTCTGACAATATAACTGAATTTCAGAGTTGAGACTAAAATTAGCTCGGTAACCTCATGTTTTTATTACTGAAATATGTTTATTAGACATTGTTCTAAGATATATATCAAAATTAGAAAGTTTTGTTGGAAGAATATCGGAAAAGGGGGAATAAAAGATGAAAAATAATATTTTTTTTGTCGAAATTGCAACCCATTTTTTCATGCATGCAGTTGAAAATAAAAACATAGTAAGACAGAATTAAATCATTTATGGTATGAATTGTGTTAAAGTAACACAATATATGCCAAATGAATACTTACATGTAAAAACAGTATGTTTGAGCATGATTTTATCAAGATATAATAGTAATAGTATGTGTTTAGCGATAAGCTCTTTGTACACAGCAAATCTTAAAAAACAGCTGCACACCTACACAAAGTATGAGCTGTTATCTCGAAAACGAGTTCGGTGACCCCTGTTTTTCTTTCCATTTTTGGATTTGTTATACTTTTTTCTATAAAATATGAAAAAATGATCACTTTTCCTTGAATAAAACAAAATGCAGAAATCGTCTTTAAGGTTCAATGAAGTACAAAAATCTTGAAATAACACCAAAATGGTCTCATTTCAAAAACTTTACTTGCTATTTTATAGAGAATTACATGTATTTAAAAGCATAATTGGCCAAACCAAGACATTAACTTGTTACATTAAATTATGTATATAATGGTCCATATAATGGTTCAAACTCGTCCAAGATATAATTGAGACAAACATTCTGACCAGGTCTGATGAAGATTCACTCAAACATGTGCCCTCTACATGCTCAGTTGAACTAAAGGAAACATGTTTATTTCTGTATTGCATTGGTGATCCCAATTTTAAAGTCAGAATTCAATAAAGACTTTGTTTACTTACCATGAACAAGTGCTAATCTTCACTGACAAAAACATTGGTTTAGATGAAATTTAAATGTTTAGTTTGGAGTGAATCAAACAAAGTTCTTATTTCAAAACTTGGTTGCATTAAATATTAAACAAGAGGGCCATGATGGCCCTGCATCGCTCACCAGAATAAATATTAATTAACTTGTTACCAAAAAGGTAATAAAGGTACACTTGTGGGCAAATAATGGGGAACAATAATAAACTTGATAAAGGACCATCAAAGGATACTTCAAAAGAATATTCCTGATGACTGAAGGATGCCACAGACCAAATTTGGTAATGATCCAACCGCTGGTTCATGAAAAGAAGTCATTTTAAGGTATTTTTTATGTTAAGCTCTAGAGGCCCTTAATTGGGGCCAACCATTTTTAGTTGAGCAAATCTGATAGAACACTATCTAAAGATGCTAAAAACCAAGTTTGGTAATAATCCATCCATAGAAACATAAGAAAAAGTCATTTTAAGGTATTTCTATTTTTAGCTCTAGCAGCCCCTAAAAGGGGACGACCATATTTATTTGAGCAAACTTGAGAAAGGACTGTCTAGGGATGCTACAGACCAAGTTTGGTGATCATCCATCCATTGGTTCTTGAGAAGAAGATGTTTAAAGGTGTTTCTATTTTAGGCTCTGGTGGCTCCTAATAGGGGCCAACCATTTTTTTTTCACACATCTGATAGAACACTATCTAAAGATGCTTAAAACAAAGAATGGTAATAATCCATCCATAGAAACATGAGAAAAAGTCATTTTAAGGTATTTCTATTTTTAGCTCTAGCATCCTCTAAAAGGGGCTGACCAAATTTATTTGAGCAAATTTGAGTGAGGACCATCTAAGGATGCTACAAGCCAAGTTTGGTGAAGATCCATCCATTGGTTCATGAGAAGAAGATGATTAAAGGTTTTTCTATTTTTAGCTCTGGCGGCCCCTAAAAGGGCCAACCATTTCTATTTGAGCAAATCTTATAGAAGTCATTATAAGGTGCTACAGACCAAATTTGGTGATGATCCATCCATTGGTTCATGAGAAGATGATTAAAGGTTTTTCTATTTTTAGCTCTAGTGGCCCCTTAGAGGGGTCAACTGGTATAATATGAGCCAATTGCAGTTAGAACGTCAAAATGCTTCTGCACAGCAAATTTGAAGTAAATCTGACTGGTAGTTTCTGAGGAGAAGACAATTGTTGACACCAGACAACGGACGCCAGAGCATCCACCTACCCATCCTAACAGCTCACCCTGAACCTTCAGTCCATGTGAGCTAATAAAACATGGAGAACAAAGATGAAAGTAATAAACAATACATAAGTTACACTATTTTATCCACAACAGATTTACATGTGTAATTCATAGAGTGACAACATGATATCAACAGTTACACTGAAAGGTGTATAACTGTTATTCCCTATGAAAATATGTACATATGTTATATGTAAACAGTTATTGTATCCCCAAATACTTGTCATTTTTAGTGAACCTTAAAACTTTTCATAACAAAGTCCCTCTTAATGACCCCTGAACCTTAAAACTTATTATTTTCTAACTTAGTTCTTAACTAGAGACCCCTTAAACTTGTCACTAATAACTAATTTCTAATTAATTTTATGACCCGTTTTAAGTGTAAAAAATGGCTGTGTTGATAAAAAGTATCTTGTGCATGCTTTAACATAAATAAAACAATTTTTCAACAAAATTTCTATAACAGTTATCTAAATAATTAAACCAATATTGCAAGCTCTATTCCAACAATCTGTCAGGCAGGCAGATACTAGAAGTACAAACTGCAAGTTTAACCTTTAACCTCATGTACTGCATTTCCTCAACATCTGACGCAGATGACTTTTGAAAACATTGTGACAAAACAAGCAATTGCTTGTAATGAGTAATGGCTTCTTTGGCTACAATGTTTTCCACTTTGTCATATAGAAAAAACAATTTTCTTACATAAATTGATGTTTGCATATTTAGCTTTGAATTTAGAAGAGTCTGAAATGTGCATATGAGGCAAAGAGTTAAATGCTGGGATAGTAACTAGCACATGTTTGATAGTACTTTGTTATACAAAACTACAATAAAAATGTCATTTATATCATGTCGAATTAAAAAGTTTTAAAAAGTCTAAACACAGATACAGAAATTAATTCAATTTTTATAATAATACTAAATACTTAAGATTGACCACCATATGGTGGTAACTGAATGACACTTATACACAATTTTAATATAAATCACAACAAAAAACAATGATGACAAAATACATACATGGTTCCACTGTAAGCATAATGAATATACATTTTTTGTATTATGATGTAAGAATCAATTTTAACCTCAAAATGGTACAGAGACATAATTTATCACCATCATAAATCATACTAAAGTATACATTGTCAATCATTACAAGAATTTACCTGGCAATAAATACAAGTAAGCTGTTTGACTAATGATATAAAGAAACCATATTTCATGCAAATTTGATTACTTTCATCTTAATTTTTGAAGGAGCTTCATCTTCAGTTCTCTTAATGATGAATGATAATTTATGTGTTCTAAAATATACAAAGTAATGAGAAATATCATAGTATCGAACTAATATCTCAGTTATGATTGTGGAAAATTTTACAGACAGAATAATCTCTAATAAATATACCACCAATCATAAAAGCCCAAACATTTTTGATAGAAAAGTAAAAAAATGTTTATAAACCTTTAATTCATTCAATTAATTCAGCTATGAAATAATACAACAAACTGAATAGAAAAATGTACTATTCCAGAAGCATTTGTTGGGGATTACTTCATGGCATAGAATTTCAATCAAAAAAAGATTTCAACAGAAAAGACATTTCTCACATTTATACAACAAACAAGAGGGCCATGATGGCCCTGCATCCGTCACCAGAATAAATGTTAATTAACTTGTTACTAAAAAGGTAATAAAGGTACACTTGCGGGCAAATAATGGGGAATAATAACGACCATTGAAGGGTACTACCAAGGAATATTCATGATGACTGAAGGATGCCACAGACCAAATTTGGTGATGATCCAACCACTGGTTCGTGAAAACAAGACATGTCAAGATATTTTTATTTTTAGCTCTAGTGGCCCCTAATTGGGGCCAACCATTTTTATGTCAGAAAATCTGACAGAACACTATCTAAAGATGCTAAAAACCAAATTTGGTGATAATCCATCCATAGAATCATGAGAAAAAATCATTTTAAGGTATTTCTGTTTTTAGCTCTAGCAGCCTCTAAAAGGGCTGACCAAAGTTTTTTGAGCAAACATGAGAGGACCATCTAAGGATGCTACAAGCATGTTTTGGGATGATCCATCCATTGGTTGTTCTATTTTCAGCTCTAGCAGCCCCTAATAGGGGCAAACCAATCTCATTTTAGCAAATCTGATAGAACACTATCTAAGGATGCTGAAAACCAAGTTTTTTAATAAACCCATCTATAGAATCATGAGAAAAAGTCATTTTAAGGTATTTCTATTTTTAGCTCTAGCAGCCTCTAAAAGGGGCTGACCAAATTTATTGGAGCAAACTTAAGAGAGGACCATCTAAGGATGCTACAAGCCAAGTTTAGGGATGATCCAACCATTGGTTGATGAGAAGAAGATGTTTAAAGATATTTCTATTTTTAGCTCTAGCGGCCCCTAAAAGGGGCTAACCATTTTTATTTGAGCAAATCTGATAAAAGTCTATCTAAGGATGCTACAGACTAAGTTTGATGATGATCCATCCATTGATTCATAAGAAGAAAATGATTAAAGGTTTTTCTATTTTTAGCTCTAGTGACCCCTAAAATGAGCTAACTGGTATAATATGAGCCAATTGCTCAAATCTGACTGGTAGTTTCTGAGAAGAAGACCATTGTTGACGCCAGATGACGGACCTTCGGTTAAAGTGAGCTTATAATACATAAATTTGAAAGTAACAGACTCTTGCAGAGTGAAATGGAATGGGTTAGGATTAGTAGGAAGTCCAAAAAGAATGAGTTAAACACAATATGAAACAAACATGGAATTAAAATACCCCTTACCTTTAACATACATATTTTGACCCTGACCTCCAATAGCCATCACTGGTTCCCATGGTGATGATAACTCGTGAGATTCTGGCAACTGTACTTGACAAATGATGGTTCCCTGTAGAGTGTCTCTTATTTGAACATTTCCACATCTTGTCACAGATAACAGCTGAAAAATAAACATACTTCTGTATGAGCAACCATAGAAACTGTTGTCTTAGTAACAAACGCAAATAGTAAACAAGAGGGCCACGATGGCTCTGCATCGCTCTTCAGAATAAATGTAAATTAACTTGTTACTAAAAAGGTAATAAAGGTACACTTGTGGGCAGATAATGGGGAACAATAATAAACTTGATAAAGGACCATCAAAGGATACTACAAAGGAATATTTGTGATGACTAGAGGATGCCACAGATCAAATTTGGTGATGATCCAACCACTGGTTCGTGAAAAAAAGTCATTTTAAGGTATTTCTATTTTTAGCTCTAGCAGCCCCTAAGAGGGGCTGACCAAATTTATTTGAGCAAACTTGACAGAGGACTACCTAAGGATGCTACAAGCCAAGTTTAGGGATGATCAAACCATTGGTTCATGAGAAGAATCATAAAAAAAGACATTTTAAGGTATTTCTATTTTTAGCTCTAGCAGCCCCTAAAAGGGGTCAACCAGTAGGAAATGAGCAAATTGCATTTACAATGTCAAAAGGCTTCTATACAGCAAATTTGAAGTAAATCTGACCAGTAGTTTCTGAGGAGAAGACCATTTTTGATGCCAGGTGATGGACGCCGGAGCATCCACCCACACATCCTAAAAGATCACCCTTAATCTTCGGTTCTGGCGAACTAAAAATGCAGATGGATTTCTACACTGAATATATACAACAGAGCCTTTTAAGGTCAGACTAGTTCAATTGGTAGAACACAAGACAACTTATCTAGACATGATACTTAAACAAGTGAATATCATAGAGCAATGCATGGCCAAGTCTTTTATGAACAAACACCTTTGCTATCTGAAGGCCTCATACACAATACATGCATAAAACCTGGATTAATGACCACCTAAATGGCTAAAACCTGAGTTCATGGACACCTGTGAATAAAAACCTTCACGGGGACATAGGCCATTCATCATCACACATTTATTGATGTAATGAACCATACAAATCTTAGATTAAACGCCAGCTGAGCAAGGAGGCCTCATTTCTTTTCTCTCATTGGTGACTTTGTTTGCAGGCTTGACTGTATTTGTAAACCTTTAAATTCCTGTTATCCTGTTTTCCTGTTATGAACATTTATTACAGGATGACTGAAATGTCTGTTTTGAGTTACAAATTGTTGATGTATATAAATACTTGTAACATTAATTACAGACTTGACAGTACATAATACTATCACATTATATTCATCCCAGATTCACACTCATCAAGTTATCTGCAGAAATGTGACACAATTTAAGCCTGAAAAGGTCTAAAATTAATTGTAAAGTGGACTGATATTGTTCCAATTAGAATCTTAAATGCCACACATGACAAAAATACAAACAAGAAACTAATGGTAATTTAATTCATAAATCTCTCATGCAAATAAAATATTTAAACAAAACTGTCACCAATATTTGTGAAAATGCTTCATTTATCATATTCATTTTCAGGATATTTGCAAAAAGAGTTTTATAATGCAACATAAGAATGTTTCAAATTAAACTATTTTCTATTATCCAGTTTGACAAATATTAGTGGAAAATCAGTGTAATACATTGAAATGATGAAAAGAAAATTGGTGATTAGAGAGCATTTAATTAGATTGATTAATCAAGTATCTAAATGAGAAACAAACAGCCTTACAATAAATTAGGAACACCACACCCTACACCACTGAAATGTTGTCACACACACCATCAAATGATTCTTATCTATTCAAGTATAATTGCGTGCCTTATTTAGAAGGCATCAACAAAATTGTATTTTAAGTATGAATTAAAATAATATTTCACAAAAAGATTTTACAACTACATCCCTTCAATTAATGACATTGATAAAACATTATCAATGAAAGGTTAGCAGGTATATTTCAGAGGTGTGATTGCACACACACACACACTTTAACTTAAATATCCAACCCAGCTATCAACAAAAACATCATTTTTAGCAGATCTGAACAGATCTGAACATGTATAAAATTTGAAAAGAGAAAAATCACATCCTTGATATCTGTTTGGACTGAAATAGATGTTGTCCTAAAACAGTATTTTATTTATGTTTGGACAATACATATCATTGTATTGGTGACAAATGTCTGTAGATGTGATATCATCAGTCTGATTGTCTCAGTGAAACATGAGCGACACCAAGGTCAGGAATTCTCAATCTCCACATCAATGATCAGAGAATAATTGCTACAAAGTAATATTTTATCTTCATAAAACAGAGGTCACATTATTTGCAAGTTCAAAAAATTCCATCTTACATCCATACAATGACACCCTGCTCACATGGCATGCTCACAGGAAACTTAGGACCTTACAGAGTAAAGAAATATTTAAAAAGTATTACATTCATGTAACAGGTTTCCCTAACTAGGACCCTTTTTACAATAGGGATCAGATCGACACTTAAGAGACATACAAAGAAAAAATATTCCAGAGTCAAAACATATACTTAAAACAATAGTGGATGTACCAATAACTTAAAGGTTTTATTACTGGTACCAGTAATTCTATTAGTTATTGCAAAGCATAAACATTTGTTCAACAAGCTTTTAAGGAAGATGGGCTATCCCATACTCTATCAGATTGTCTCGATAGATTTACAAGTGCCACAAAAATGACCCCATAATTATTCCCTCAGCAGAAATCCATGAAAAAAACACATCTCGAACAAATTTATGTAAAAACAAAACCATAGCAATGGAAAACAAGAGGGCCATGATGGCCCTGCATCGCTCTTCAGAATAAATGTTAATTAACTTGTTACTAAAAAGGTAATAAAGGTACACTTGAGGGTAAATAATGTGGAACAATAATAAACATGATAAAGGACCATCGAAGGATACTACAAAGGAATATTCATGATGTGTGAGGGATGCCACAGACCAAATTTGGTGATCATCCAACCACTGGTTCATGAAAAGAAGTCATTTTAAGGTATTTCTATTTTTAGCTCTAGCAGCCCCTAAGAGGGTAATAATCCATCCATAGAATCATGAGAAAAAGTCATTGTAAGGTATTTTTATTTTTTGCTCTGGTGGCCCCTAAAAGGGGCCGACCAAATTTATTTAAGCAAATTTGAGAGAAGACCATTTAAGAATGCAACAAACGCGGTTTGGTGATGATCCATCCATTGGTTCATGAGAAGAAGATGGTTAAAATTATTTCTACTTTTAGCTCTAGCAGCCCCTAATAGGGGCCAACCATTTTTATTTCAGCAAATCTGATAGAACACTATCTAAAGATGCTAAAAACCAAGTTTGGTAATAATCCATCCATAGAATCATGAGAAAAGTAATATTTTTATTTTTAGCTCTAGTGGCCCCTAAAAGGGGCCAACCAAGGGGTTGGAGAAAGAATCAGAACTGATTAGGTGAGACAAGGTCAAGATCTTTTATAGATCCCCATAAATAACTAATTATTTAAATAGGAAAATGCGAAAATGGGAGTTTTAGGCTACATGACCTAGAACCCTGGGTTGAAGGTCGATGTCAAAAATTTTAGGTGTGGACACTACTTTGTATGTTCAACTACTTATGTTCCATATTTGAAAGAGTTCAAATGATACAATTAAAACAACAAAATCTTGATGAAAAAATGAGGATAGTAAGAAAATTCAGGATAAAAGTGACAAATCAAAATGTCTCCTTCCATTGAAGGGCAGACATACTTTTAAAAACATTTTCAATGCACCAGTGACCTGATGCAACAAACATACATGTTAACAAGATCAAACTGCCATGTTATAAAATGAACCTTCCACGCAGAATATTTACAAATGGAACAGTAATTACAACATATTTGAAGTGTATGTCATCAAAGCTTATTGTTGTGATCTAGTAATACGAATCATTAAACTTGTAAACTAAGGCAACCAAAGATACAGAAAAGCATTGCTGACCTTCATTCAGAGGTCATTTGGCCCCTTATATCAATAAGTACATTTGTATGAGATGAATGGCATTGTTCACATAGTGAACTTTGTTTATAGGTAGCATAATTTAACTGTGCTTAATAATTTCATCCTGTAAAATATTCAATTAAGTGTCATATGGGTGCAGCATTGTAACAGTTTGATGTAAATCAATTTGACATTTGAGATAAGCATCTGGCACAGAGACTGCAATGCTACATGCAACCATACATTGTCAATGATATATAACATGCTATCTCATTAACCAGACAAAAAATTATCAATAAAGCTTTTAATCAACTTGACCCTGAGTTTGAACTATGAACACTTGATTGTATCACTGTTGACATATACACATGTTATAATCCACATCATCAATTAAGTCCAGATATTCTTGTGATGACTCCTGGGTCACACATCCTTTTGTTACAATGAGAAATTAAGTGCAGTGTGTTTTTTACCTAGATGCAAAAATATATGAAGATTTTTAAACCAAAAAAAAGATAATAGCCAGATTTGTAAAAAGATTTCAGAATATGGAAAATATGAACTCAGTAGACAGAAACATAACAAACAAGTCAAAAAATTACTTTCAAAACAACTAAAATGTGGTTCAACCAGACAGGTGTACAATATGCACATATCAAGCCGTCTGGGAGGTTGCACTTGATTATTCCTCCATTTTTTGTGGGGTCATAATATCTTAGCACATCATTTTTGCATCATAAATTCATTTCCTATCATTATAATTAAAATTCTTTACTGGTGAGTACTTGAGAATGTAGAATTATTTGTGTTCCAGAGACATGAGATCACTGGTTTGGAATGACAATTCAACCAAACTGCCAGTAAAATGATATATATCAACTAACTAAAACTTCTAAAACTTCCTTGCACATATTTTCAAGTAATTCAAGCATTTACCACATTTGTAAAGAAACATATTTCGCTTGCGAAACTTATCTGATTTCATGAACCCTTACCATCTACAAAGTCTGTCAACCATGAACAGTCATTGCAAAATAATGACACAAAGCCATTGGATATACATGTATATCTGAATTTTTTAGTGCTCCACTAATTCTAATCCAAACAATACTCAACAAGAGACCAGGAAGAGGGGGGGGGGGGGCATTAGAAGTTTTGACAGTATAGGAGATGTGTCCAAAATGTTTGTAGATAAAGTCTATTTAAGGAATACTAAGGTCATTATACTAGAATTAGATATATGAATGTTTCAGACAGTGAAATTAAGGTAAAAATATGCATTTAAAATAAAAATATGTTTATACTGAAACATGATTAAGCTTAAGCAGGGTCTGCTGTAAGTAATATTTGAAGATATGGTGTATGTTGTTTTGTCATGGTAATTTATTATTCATGATGCTAAAATGTTACTTTTCATGTAATGATGTCATGATGTTGAGACACCATAACAAATAAATATTTTAGGTCATGGGAATTGTTTTCAACAAGCATGTAAAATGGCATCATTCAACACAGAATAATAAAGAACAATTATAAAACTATGTGCACATGGGTTACAAGATTACTCACTAAAAAAAGAAGATGAATGAAATGCCAACAACATCTTCTTTACAAGGTACTAACTTGATGGTTATAGCTTTCTCCACAAGATATTTCCAGATTTAAAAAGAATTGCATGTAATTTACCATAGAAAAAATGGCTTATTCCACATTTGCAATCTATTATTCTATTATATGATTTGGACTAGCATGACAGTTTTTTCAAACAACATTGCAAATACATCTTGCATATGCCATAGACACTTTACTGTATTAATTAAGATAATAGTAAAAGTATTATTTTTCATAATGTATGTTATAATTACTTTATGTGTTATGACTGAAAATAAACTGGAAATGTAAACAGTGTAGAAATGAAGATTTTTATCTTGTATAATTTTTATTATGGACATATGTTTACACACTTTCTAGACACATCTCTTAGGTACAAAAGAAACAAGAGGGCCAAGATGGCCCTTTTTCGCTCACCTGAGTAAAGATTGCAACATCTATGGTTTTCCTGTGATTTGACCTAGTAACCTACTTTTTAACCTGAGTTGACCCATGTTCAAACCTGTTCATGATATCATTAATACAAACATTCAGACAAAGTTTGAGGAAGATCCAATCAAAACTGCGACTTCTAGGGGGTTAACAAGTTTTCCAGTGATTTGACCTGGTGACCTAGTTTTTGATCCCAGATGACCCATGATAAAATTTTTCCAAGATATCTTTAAGACAATCATTTTGACAAGGATTAGTGAACCTCCAATCAGAACTGTAACCCCTAGAGGGTTAAAAAGGTTTTTCTATAATTTGATCTGGTGACATAGATTTTGACCCCAGATGACCCATATTGGAACTTAACCAAGATATCATCAAGACAAGCATTTTGATGAGGATTGGTGAACCTCCAATCAAAACTGACCCCTAGAGCGTTAAGAAGGTTTTTCTATGATTTGACCTTGTGACCTAGATTTTGACACCAAATGACCCATGTTCACTATGTTCAATCTTAACCAAGTTATCATTAAAACAATCATTTTGACAAAGTTTGGTGAAGATCCAATCAAAACTGTGACCCTTAGAGCATTAACAAGGTTTTTCTATGATTTGATCTGATGACCTAGTTTTTTACCCCAGATGACCCATGTTCAAACTTAACCTAGATATCATTAAGACAATCATTTTGACAAGGTTTAGTGAAAATCCAATCATAACTGTGACCCCTACAGTATTAACAAGGGTTTTCTATGATTCGACCTGGTGACCTAGTTTTTGACCCCAGATGATTCAGGTTCGAACTTGTCCAAGGTATTATTGAAACAAACATTCTGACAAAGTTTGATAAAGATTCAAACAATATTGCAACCTCTAGAGCATTAACTAGGTATTCTGGGGTGCTGACCTAGTGACCTAGTTTTTGACTGGAAATGACCCATATTTGCCTAATTTTACAAGATCATTTGTAAACATCCTAACAAAGTTTCATGAAGATCCAATCAAATCTGTGCTTTCTATAGTGTTAACAAATTTTCCATTCTATTTGACCTGGTGACCTAGTTTTGGACCCCAGATGACCCATCTTCAAAACTGTCCAAAATATCATTGAGACGAACATTCTGACCAGGTCTGATGAAGATTCACTCAAAAGTGTGACCACTAGAGCATTAACAACCCCTAGATGTGGACGACGGATGCAGGACCCTCAGAGTAGACTGACTGATGACTATAGCTCACTGAGCACAATGTGCTCAGGAGAGCTAAAAATGCAATATTTTTTTATATAATACGCTAGTCAATAAAACACACCACAATGGATGATGTGGGAAATCTTTTTTGTGGGTTGAGATGTTCAAGCAAGCAGATATAAAGCTGAGAATGATTTGATTTGAAAATAAATAAAATCATACAAAAAACATGAATGTTGTGGGAAATCTTATTAACAAAGTGTGTTTTAAATGTAAATACAGAGAGTGGTATAAGTTTTATAATACAATTAACTATTCTTCAAGATTCAAACTTATGCTAAAGACCATCTGTGAATAAAGACCAATTGTAAATAAAGACCAATTGTACATAAAGACCATCTTTGAATAAAGACCATCTGTAACTAAAGCCCAATTGTAAATAAAGACCATCTTTGAATTAAGACCATCTGTAACTAAAGCCCAATTGTAAATAAAGCCCAATTGTAAATAAAGACCAATTGTAAATAAAGACCATCTGTGAATAAAGCCCAGTTGTAACTAAAGCCCAATTGTAAATAAAGCCCAATTGTAAATAAAGACCAATTGTAAATAAAAACCATCTGTGAATAAAGACCAACTGTGAATAAAAATAAACCATGAAATGAAATGACCTGTCTATAGATACCAGCAGGTAAATTCCTAATACAAGCATTTGTAGTTAATTCAAACTTCTAAATAAAGACCACTGACAATAAAGGTCACTTTTTCCCTCCCAACAGTGGACATTATAGACAGGTTTGACCATAATATGAATCTTACCAGATCAGGAAATGTTGTAAATGGCTGCAACACTGTGATGGTGTCGTTGTCACTTTCAACCCTGTAAATAACAGGATTTTTGGACATGATATTGTACTGTTGAAAACACAAATTCATTCATGCATAAAAAAACCTGTATTAAATCAATCAGCTCAATATTTTGAACAATCAAAAACATGCATACTCCCCTCTGACTTCAGAGAGCACATTTTACATAAGCATTTTGTTTGTTTTTATGAGACATTGTCACAGGGTTTAACACTATTTTTCAACAGCCTGTTCACCTAACCAGTTTTCCTGCACTGTATACTAACCAAAGCATTTTGCAATAATGTAAATTACCTTGTTCAGGCAAACAAAATAAAACTTTCGATCAGTTAAGAAATACCTCATTATTATTTATTTCAAGCATTTACTCAGTGTTCCAAAGATCATAATAAAGTTTTACAATATCTTTACAGGCATTAACAGAGCAAGGACAGCATGAATAAAAATTAACAAATGATATTACAAACTTCTTACGGTGAAGATATAGTGTTCACTTGAAGCGGTATATTTGATCCTGTTGCTACAGAGAACAAAGCACTATTAGCACACATCACAAGTATGTAAGCTGCTGTACACTTTTTATAAGGTGGATACTCTAGTGAATCTTGAGGATGCAATGCTGGGTCAATGAACTTGATCTGGACAACTGGGGAACAGTCCTGAACGTTCACAACACCACGCTGTGTGCCTGAATTATAATGTTGGTCAAAATGGTAAATATACAATGAGGATTGTAAAAAAATACTGAAATAAAAAATCATACAAATTAAACAGGAAATTGAAAGTTCTGACATATAATTCAACTTGGCTTTAACTTTTCACTTTTTCAGATCCACAATAGCAGGGTTGTTCATTCAGGGTTTTTTCAAGTGACATCTGTGTGACTTTTTAATTTCAATTAAAAGAAAACGGAAGGCAAAAAATCTCATGTCATGTGTTAAACTAGTCCAATCGTCCATTCTGCACTATGGTTCATGATATTTAGATATATTTATGTATTTTAAAATGTCAAATAGTTTAAAATTCTGACCACAACATAAAGGCCAGTGATATGATATGATATCATTATGTTCTAACAGAACACAAGTAACAATTTGAGTTCAAATCTAAGTTCAGCCAGTGGGTATGGTTTGTTTGTTTTCAACAAAAAGCATGTGGGCTTCCCCTTCAAGAATTGGTATTTAGTAAACCAAGAGTGCTAAACTGTCACAAAATATACTTGTCAAAATTAACTGATCAATACTGAATGGGACTGTTCAACATTTTTTTTGCCCAATCAGGGGCCATAATTCAAGTGTGACCAGAGTGGGTTTGCTGGTTATCAAACTTGGTTGAGATATTATGCCTGTAAACATTTTGACTAAGTTTGGTGAAGATTGAAAGTGAACTGTTAGAGAGCATGAAACTATTAAGGAAGCTGAAGGTATGCTGAATTAAATTGTAAGTCATTGTTCATTATCATAAAAGAATTCTACTGTATCACCTTGTAAACATTAAATTCTATAAATGCTGAATTTATGAATAAAAAAATATAAAAAGAGTAATGTTTGTGTTTTATTTAAAAGGTCATCATAGCAGGAAGTTTGCAGCATGGAAATTTTAGTTATTAAGACGGTAAATTTTTGTAACATTTTAAACAGAAAACTATCAAACCATCACATCATGTGTATCAACTACAAAGGAGCATTGTGGTAAAAAAAATGAGTTTCTAAAGGTTATTTGTTTATTTTTGACAGTATTTATGAGGAAGGGACAAATCTTTGAATGAAAACAATACTTAATTGAGTTGAACAAAGTACACAACTGTCACATTTCATTTTAAAAGTTATAAAATATTCACATTATAGGTATTTGTTGTTCTGCAATCGAGTTTTGCATGAAATGCAACAATTATACATAATAATACATAAAAGCTCACAAGTTCATTTTTATGTCAAGAAAAATCTGTGCAGTAAATAGGTTTGAACTCTATAGAGAATGGATAAAGTTTTCTACAGGGTTGTGGAGAACCATCATTCCCCAATATGATACATTATGCAAAGAAAAAGAACTACTTGTATTGCATTAGATAAAGTGTAGTACAGTATAACTATTTACAGCTATGTAATTTTTGCTTTGATAAAACTTTTAGTCAAGATATAAGGGTAAAAACCAAACATGCTTCTGTCCCTAAGTTTCATAAACTATATATACATATATGACTTAAGGTCATTTTAAGGTATTTCTATGTTTTCTTAAACTATATATATATATATATATATATATATATATATATATATATATATATATATAGTTTATGAAACTTTTATAACCACTCTGAAACTAAAGAGAACAAACACATAATTGATTGCTTCTGGGTCTAAATGCAAGTAGTAAAAGGTGAATTACTGTTTATCAACCTACAGAATGGTTCTTAAGAAGCTACATCAAGACAAGTCCATGAACAAGAAATGACAGAACTGTCACAAAACCAGGTTTTCCTTCTTCAGATGTTTACCCCATTCCTACTTTCAGTTATAGGGTGGACACATTTTGTCTATGACATGGAAGTTTGATTTTAATAGCTCATACAGGCAAAATAAACAAAGGACCATAATTCTGCTAAAAAAGATCAAATCACAAAACCTGTAATATACATGCACAGGGGTATTTGCTAACGATGGATCTGTGAAAGTTTGGTTGAAATCCCTTGAGAAATGTAGGAGAGTTGCGCACAGAATTTATCAGAATTTCTATCTTATTTTTGGTCATCTGTGACCTTGACCTTTGACCTAGAATCATCAAATACAATCCCAAAGTAAGTCTTCATGTAAGCAAACAAAATACAAAATTTGGTAAGAGTCTGTCTATTAAAACAAAAATTATCGAGCAGAACTGTTGATGCCTGCCACTCAACTACCTTTCTGAAAACCTGGTTACAATGATCTAAAATGATTATTAAATGACAAACCTCAGAACCTTGTTGACTATTTTTTCTTAAAAATAATAATTAAAGTTTCACATAGACATGTTTACATTCATATAAACACACAATATCTTTGTGCAATGATAGTTCAAAACTTGTTTGCTCATCAACTGTTTGGAAGGGAGAACAAAATAAAGGTGGTTACTGGTGGAAATTATGTGTCATTCTAATATTCTCAATGGTTGGTTACTCGAAAATATGTGCCAGAAGGTGAAATTTCAATAAGTATATAACAGTAGAAGATTCGTACCCATATATCTGTCCCAGACAACTACATTGCCATTCTCCAAGCCTACAGCAATCAAATTGGTATCTGGTGATACTTCTGTGCAAGTAATCTTACATGTGAATGGCCATACCAAATCTGGTTTGAACTCTAGATCTGTAATACAAAAAACACACAAAAAAAATAATACAATAGGGCCATGATGGCCCTGCATCGCTCACCAGAATAAATATTAATTAACTTGTTACTAAAAAGGTAATAAAGGTACACTTGTGGGCAAATAATGGGGAACAATAATAAACTTGATAAAGGACCATCAAAGGATACTACAAAAGAATATTCGTGATGACTGAAGAATGCCACTGACCAAATTTGGTGATGATCCAACTACTGGTTCTTGAAAAGAAGTCATTTTAAGGTATTTCTATGCTTAGCTCTAGCGACCCCTAATTGGGGCCAACCATTTTTTTTTAGCAAATCTGATAGAACACTATCTAAAGATGCTAAAAACCAAGTTTGGTAATAATCCATCGAAAGAAACTTGAGAAAAAGTCATTTTTAGGTATTTCTATTTTTAGCTCTAGCGGCCTCTAACAGGGACCAACCATATTTATTTGAGCAAACTTGAGAAAGGACCATCTAAGGATGCTACATACCAAGTTTAGTGATGATTCATCCATTTGTTCATGAAAAGAAGACGTTTAAAGGTATTTCTATTTTTAGCTCTAGCGGCCCCTAATTGAGGCCAACCAATTTTTTTTTGCAAATCTGATAGAACACTATCTAAAGGTGCTAAAAACCAAGTTTGGTAATAATCCATCGAAAGAAACATGAGAAAAAGTCATTTAAGGTATTTCTATTTTTAGCTCTAGCGACCCCTAAAAGGGGCAAACCAAATTTATTTGAGCAAACTTGAGAAAGGACCATCTAAGGATGCTACAGACTAAGTTTGGTGATCATCCATCCATTGATTCATGAGAAGAAGACGATTAAAGGTTTTTCTATTTTTGGGGTTGACCAATTTTTTTAGCAAATCTGATATAAATCCATATAAGGATGCTACAGACCAAGTTTGGTGATGATCCATCCATTGGTTCATCAGAAGAAGATGTTTAAAGGTTTTTCTATTTTTAGCTGTAGTGACCCCTAAAAGCGGCCAACTGGTATAATATGAGCAAATTGCAGTAAGAACATCAAAAGGCTTCTGCACAGCAAATTTGAAGTAAATTCAACAGGTAGTTTCTGAGGAGAAGACCATTGTTGACACCAGACGCCAGAGCATCCACCTACCCATCCTAATAGTTCACCCTGAACCTGTGGTTCTGGTGAGCTAAAAAAACTTTCAAGGGGGCATAATTCTACAACATATGTGCCCTTTGTCTGGAATAATCATGGTATGCAAATCTATCCAACCACAATGTATATAAAAAATTGAAAAAGTTCACACAAAAAAAGGTAAGAGAAATATTTAGCCCATGCTACTATTTCATTCGGGGACAGACCACGTGACAAACCTATCAACCAACCCACTGTCCAACCAACCGACCTTCCGACCGAACAACCTACCTACCGACCAACCACCAGGGTGTTTCCAGTATACCCCTGAAAACATTGTTTGCGGGAGTATAAATAGTATGAGTGGAAAAATACCTTAAAGTATGCATATGAAACCAACCTTTCAAGAGTTGGCTACTTTTAAGAAGGAGTTTTCTGCAATACACATGATGCATTATAGTATGTGAATATAAATGATTGAAATGAATATTACCTATTATAAATTTAAAATGATTGACATTTTTGTATGAAGACCATATAAGAGCAACTACGTAGTGTCTGCAACAAAATCATACATTGTAAAGCAAAATAATTCGCCACTTTAATGTCTTTAAGAAGGTGTCATATAGTCTTTTAACTGTCACTACAGTCCTTACAGTTGATATAATTGGATACCTTTCTATTCACGCCCAGGTGTAAAGCTGTAAAAGCTATGTAAAGATGATGACTATATTTTTGCACATTTTTTTATAAAGTTTGACTAATTAAAATTTGGTTAATAATTTCTTTCCAAAAATATTTTTTGTGATAAATATATCCTTTTGATTATACTGTAGTTGCTCAAAATCATAGAAATTTATATTATATAATGTTTTGTGACCTATCTGCATATAACAATGGTTACTTGTAGTGTCCGCAACGGATGTACACGGTGTTATACAATAGGTGATATTTTACTTAAGACCACTAGTACAGGAAAGGAAAACCCCTTCAGAACAATGTGGCCTGGGTATGTACCTGTCCAACAAAACTGTTAATTTCATGATGCACAATACTTTTTTGTCAAAAATGAAACACTTTGGGGACAAATATAGTGAAAATAGCGTAAAAATTATACTGTAATTTTGATCACCCATGTTCAAACTTGTCCAAGATATCATTAAGGAAAGCATTTTGACAAGGTTTTGTGAAGATTCAATAAAAAACTGTGACTTCCAAAGATTTAACAAGGTTTTTCAATGATTTGACCTGGTGACCTAGGTTTTGACCCCAGATGACGCATGTTCAAACTTGTCCAAACTATCATTAAGACAAAAATTCTGACAACGTTTAGTGATGATTTAATGAAAACTGTGACCTCTAGAGCGTTAACAAAGTTTTCATTTGATTTGACCTGTTGACCTAGTTTTTGATCCCAGATGATTCTGTGCCACTTGTGGAGTAATATATTATGATGTCCATCTATTTACAATTATTTTTCAGCTTATCTTTGCTAAAGGCAGCAGTTAATAACAGAAACTGTTGATTGACTATTTTCGTAACTTCAGATTTTGTTGGCATTTCAGCTTAATATTTATATAGCAGGTCTCTTTACTTGTTTTTCAAGGATTTCACGTCTACATACAGACTAGAATATCATGGCATTTAGATGCAGGAAGATATTGAATAAGGTTTTTAAGTCACTACTGTCACATTTAAAACAGGATTTTTGACAAAAAATCATTACAATTTTTCTCCAATATCCCAAACTTCTATCTAATGGATTATTTCGAAGCCTGTCCTCAACACTCTCTCAGTGCTTTCATGTACATGCAATTTTAAGATTCATTCATCTCTGAGATCATTTGTAAACATTTAAATGCTTTATTGCCTACGAAATATTGAACTATTTTAAAAACTTGATGTATGTCTTGTTTATTTGGGGGATTTTATAACAAAATAAATACTGAACCATTTAGTGCTGCCTCATGTATTAACTTGGCTGAACCAATGCAAATCTTTGTAAGACAAGATATGAAGAAAAAACATAATAATATTTTCTTTATCGGACCATGTATTACCTTTTGAAGACTTGATAAGTGAATACTGAAGCAGATTGCTGGTACCAGGCCACCACACAGCAATGGTTGTTGGGCGTCCTAGAAAAAAATGTCTCACTGCATAAGATACATAAGAAAATCTGAACACAAATAGTTAAAGCAGGTGAAAATTTATCAATGAACAAAAGATTTTTAAATACACTAGTCAATATTTAACCCCATGTGGTGTCATACCACTAAATTGTGATGTATTTGTAGCCAACAAACATTATCAATGACATACACATATTTGACCTTGACTTTATAATATTTTGGATAGACTTACTAGATTGTCTTTTCAACTATTCTCTTCATTAACCTAGTCAATGAAACAAAAAATACAGTCTACTCTGCTTATAGCGAGATCATCGGGACCACAGAGAGTACCTGTTATAAGTGGGTCTTGTTGTATGCGATATGGGACCAAACAAAGTTTACACCACAAAAGGGTTAGATAGTGGCAAAATTGAAACAGTAGTGACAATGAAAACAATTTACCAGAAGTTCAATTTACTCCAATATGACGAGTATTAATTATGCACAACGTCACAATATAAAATGAAAAGTAAAAGCAAGAACTGTAAAAGTATGTCACTTAAACACGCTTACAACTGCATATCTAATAATCCATGTTCATTTATCTTTTTAAAACATAAAAAAGTGGCATGCAGCGGTTACAGTTACATGTATAGTCTGTTATGAACTGCTAAAATACGACATAATATTTAGTGTGTTGTTTGGCTTTCTTAGTTTTACGATCACAAATAAACTGTTCTACAAAGTCAAGATGCATGAATGTATCCCCTGACACGTTTTCATGTTTAAATCTACAAGCTAACAACAACAATTTCTTACTGTAAAGACCACTCATATTTGTGGTCCTAAACAAAAGTGGTAAATTTTATTCCTTAATGTGCTGGACAATAGGACACTTACAGACATTACATTCAACTGGGTTCAATATTACTACTTCCAGCCATTATGCATCACCAGAGAGGTGAGAAAAATGATCAAATTATCGACAATTTTGTCATACCTGTGTAAAATTCGTAGTTGTGCAGATAGAAAGACCTCGCTCTAGCTGATATTCTCGCTATATACATCGTTTACATTGTATTTGATGACAAAGAAGGAAAATGGCCGGGACATTGAAAACACCTCGTTGTATGCCCTATCTCGCTAAAAGTGATCTCGTTCTAAGTGGACTGTATGATGACTAGGCCTAGAGTTCCCTGTAATTCCTTAATTTTATCATTTATGAAAAAAGAAATAAATTGAATGTATAAACTGGATTCCATGGAAACTATATCATACCTTCCAAACTTGGCTGTTCAAGGCCCATAGGTAACATTCTTCCAGCAGTAAGGAAATGGAAGTTGGGATATCTAAATTGTGAAAATATATGCATTATAACAACAATACAAACAGAATATTTTACATTCTAAAAGGATTCATAACATTAGTAAGGGAATACCTCATGGTAATTGTAAAACATATTAAATGGTTTGCAGTCTTCCATATACCAAATAGAAATTATAGAACAGTTTTTCATTTGTCTTGTTTTTTAAATTCCTAAATAACTTTTGGCTAGCAGATACAGAGTTCTGGAATGTACATAACCTCTTTGTTACGGAATTTCTGCCAAGCAAAGACCTGACTTGTACAGTCTGGCCCACAATGTCCAAGTTAGGGCAAAGAGCTGAGCTGTAGTAACTTTTACTCACATTGAAACTATCATGCAATATAAATAAACAATCATCCATACTGTTGTATTTTATCAGATTGCTCCTCTTCATCAGGAAGGTACTTCAAAAGGTTGTCATGCAGATGATCAAATACACTTTTTCGAAGGTCAAGGTGATTCTGTGAGACTAATATATTATATCCAGCACCAACTACATCACCATTGTCCACTTTTTGACAAGATGTTTGAAGATTTGAGACATTAATACCTATAATAAATGTATTAAAATGATAAAATGATTTCCTTTCAAATGTGATAGCAAATTTTGATTAAAATCAATAGTTGTTCAAAAAATTGCAAGACATGAAAAGAATATGGTTTAAGTCACATTTCATAAGCTTTCCAAAAGAATTCATTCCAGAAGCTAAATGACCACAAGTGGTCCTTACCATGCCCAGAAGGCTATAGTTTCTCTTAATTATACAATCTTATTATGCATATAATTGATGCATTGAATCAATTTAAAATTTTCGCAGACTTGCTGCAGACTACCCCAAGATGGTACCTCTTGAATGTGACATATTTTTGAATGTTTTTTTTTTGGGGGGGGATATTTTGTTGTTTATGTGTTGTTGTACAGATGTTAGCATGAGATATTTTCATTTGTAAGCAGACAGTGTTGGTGAGAAGGTTAGTGTGAGCCATGTATATAAATAGTGAAGGCTGGAGGTATTTTTTGAAAGGTTTATTTTGTGTATGTCTGTTAATATGTCATCATGGTCAGTTTTTGGCTATGGTAGTGAGGGAAAAAGGGGGTAACATTTCATACATACTGACAGGAATTAACCTTTTACTTTCTATTTACACTATCAATGAAGGTATTTTATTTCACTGAGAAGTTAGCAGAAAAGATAATATAATGATAAGACAATAAGACATACAAGTTGATTATGTACAACAGACAAATTTTGCTAGAGACAGACATCTTCAACACATACCAGTAGGTGGTGCTGGCACCTTGACTTTCATGATAAGTTGAGGGGAACCAAATTTATAATCTCCTGATAAAGGGTCCTGTAAAAATTTCAAATATGAAGTATGTTATTATATAACTGTGCAGCATCTAACAAAACAAATCATCCATTGAACAATAAATATTTGAAGTGATGTTCATTATTATCAGCATCCTAACTTGATGCACTTCCAAATTTTGTTATTAATGAGAAATACCAAATATGGTCACGTGTAAATCTAAAAGGATTCATAAATATTGATTGATTCATAAATATTGCATAAATCTTAACGATAAGCAGACATTTATGAGTAGTGTCAATATGGTAAAAGAATAGCCTGACCAAAAACTACTGAGTCATTTTTATAAAGTGACATAATTTACATTAATTTCATTCAAATTCTTCGAAAATACAGTTCCCATTTATGTTATACATAGTATGGAATGTTCAAATAATAATTTGTACAGCTAGTATGTCTGACACCAAGTTATAGAAGTTTAAATCCAAAAAAAAAACTAAAACAGAACAGCAAGTGAAAATTAAAACAGTTTAGAAAATAAATGACAATTAAGTGATGATGAAGATTTTTTAATTGCTTTTAATGACTTTTAAATGATGTAATGTTATAAATCATCATCATCCATCTTGGTCTATTAAATATTTTTACCAACTTGATTTATCACAATAAAAATTCTGCATTACCTTCTGTGATAAATTTTCATTTTTATCATCAAAAGCCAAAATTCATCAAATATTTACATAATTACAATGGATAAAATTGTGGTAATAAAATTCATCTTGAAGATAATGGTATTGAATTCCATAATTACATAAGAAGTCAGAATAATTTTGATGAAATACCCTAATTAATAAAGATAGATAAAAAGAATATTAAATCTAATTGCACACGATCTTTTAATTAACCAGAAAACTGTCAAATGATTCTAATAGCTCATTTCCTTATCATAAAAATACCTGCATATGAATAATAATTTTCATGTTAAGAAAGGCCATTCAGAATTTTTAAACAGATAATAAACAGAGGACATTTTAGGACCTAACCAATACCCGACACAAACATATAGTAATAACATACATTTTATAGTTTTCTAAGCTGCAAATCTACCTCAAAGGAAGATAATCACCACATGTTTTCTTAATTAATTTTAAAATACTTAGGAAAATATACTTCTGAAGTGAAATGTGGCCAAATAATTATGCTAACCCTTTGCCTCATAAGCATATTCTGGACTCTATAGCTAATAAACATCAATTTATTTAAGAACATTGGGTAAATTTTCTCTGACACATTGAGGCAAAAGAAACCATTACTCATTACAAAAAATGGCCACAATGTTTTCAAAAGTCGTCTGCTTCAAATATTTTGCTTCAAGCGGTATTTTGAAGCAAAAGGGTTAATCATATATTAGATCTCTATTTCTGATAATCATCATTATGATATTTTTCAATGTTTGATGGAGACACATACAGTTTGTAGAACACTGATCCAACCTCCTGTAACATAATCAAACAATGATCATTTTCTCTTATCAATTTATAGCAGTAAATAATCTTACAAATGACTCATTAAAGTTATATTCATTTGAACAGCCTCATGGTTTTACTAGCATGTTAGGTAAATCTGGCATGTAGAAAAATCTGGACACCTGTGCCAGGTACATAAATCTATGTACATATGTACATCGAAAAAACACAAAAAATCTGCATTTACAAGCAGCTCACATCTAAACATGTGTTTTATATTTTTACCTGATTTCATACCTAGGTCAGTTGTAAGAAAATGCACTTCATGATTTTATTACCATACTAATAAATCAAACATTGTTTTAATGATCAATATTAAAGACTTGTAAAACATAAAATGTCTAATATAATCCAACAATGTGTTCATAAAAAGCCAGGTGGTGAAATTATGGAATAGTGAGGTTCCTCATACACTATGCACAACCACACAAAAATAAATATTTCTTTGTGGGAACATTATAGAACATTAAACTACAAATATTTCAATATTAAATCTTAAAGATTGAAAATTGTTTGATTTTTGTGATATTTAAATGAATAATAGTGCTTAGATTAAAGATTTCAAAAACAAGATGTAAATGACAGATATAAGAGAAGAACTTTGTATATCTATCAATAACAGACAGATTCATCATAATATCACAGCAATTAATTGAAGGAAGAAATAAATAATCCTTAGGAAATGGCAGGAAAAACATAGTGATAAAACTCCAAATCTGTGATATTTTAAATTAATTATGATGAATATATAAATAATGCAATTCATGTGAATTTTCAGATAGTTCACATTTGCCTTATACAGAAATAATATCACGGAAAAAATCTTTCACCAGGCAGTTATGTTAATACAAACTTAATTAAAAGACAAAATTATTTCTCTAATACTAATTATTTTATAACAACAAACAGAATTACAGATTTATACAAAATACACTTAGTTGCAAATACTAGTCGTATGGATTTAGAACCTTACTGCAAAAAGGACAAACAAGAATTCCTTTCAAATAAAATTTAAGGCTGCAGCCATAGTCCAGTGGTTAGTGTGCTGGACTTATAGCCAGGAGATCTGGGTTCAAATCTTGGTCAAGGCAATTTTCAATTTTCCTCCATATGTGGAAAAGTTGCTAGCTCCTAGTGGAAGGTTAAGTTAGTACTGGTTAATATACAGTCCAGGAAAACTGGTTCGGCGAATCGGACGCCGTATATAACTGAAAAATTGCTGAAAAACGGCATTAAACCCCAGTGACAATAAGTCACATAAAAAATTAAATAAAATTTAATGCAGTATTTTAATGGACGTTATCAACAATTGCCATAAAAGATACAAAAAATGTATACAAAACATTCACCAACAGAGTATGAAGTATTAAACAAGAACACGTTCAGGATTTGAGGAAAAACAATTGAAATTTTAAGAATCAGAAAGAGAAGAATATTACATCAATCCATAAAAAAAGAATACAGAAGTATTATCAAAGAATTTAAAATCTGGATATCTTATGCAAGATGATTGTTACAATTGCCAAAATTTTAAGTGTGAAATTCATTAAACCTTCATTACACCTAGGTTTGCCTGAACAAAACTACAACAATGAATCAAAAGACAAAAGCATGATGGCCATAAGGCTACCATTCATTTTGCTTCCTTCACAACCCATAATTCAACAATTCACATACCAAGAGAAGAGACATATGACAACAATAGATAATAACTCAGATAAAAAGTCTCATTGTGAATAATTCGTACTTATTTTTTCTCTGGGGTTTAATGTCATAGTGAGGAACTAGTGATAATCAGTCAGTAACTTCATTGACATATTGTATCTAATATAGCATTTTTTAAATAAAAAAATCTTGCATATATCTTGCTTATATCTTAGAGTTTTACTCTTGAAAAGACTGATAATAGGGTTGTCATCCATTCAAACAATACCAATGTATCAAACATTTTTTCACTGATTGATAAACATTTCAAACACTGATATTTTGGCAGAAAATTATGTTAGAAGTAAAAAAGTAAACACATTGCATTTCAAAGAGACAAAATACTTTCTAATGAGACTATTTAAAGAGACTTCAATATTCTGGTAATGGAACTATTGAAAAGTAAATTATTTTTACTGCTTATTTTCACTGAAGAGCACCGAAAAACTCCACTTTACCATTGTTACACCCAACAAATGAAATATACAAAACATGAGAAACAAGAGGGCCATAATGGCCCTGCATCGCTCACCAGAATAAATGTTAATCAACTTGCAACTAAAAAGGTAATAAAGGTACACTTGTGGGCAAATAATGGGGAACAATAATAAACTCAATAAAGGACCATCAAAAGAATACTTGTGCTGACTGAAAGATGCCACAGACCAAATTTGGTGATGACCCAACCACTGGTTCATGAAAAGAAGTCATTTTAAGGTATTTCTATTTTTATCTCTGGTGGCCCCTAATCAGAGCCAACCATCTGTATTTCAGCAAATCTGATAGAACACTATCTAAAGATGCTAAAAACCAAGTTTGGTAATAATCCATCCACAGAATCATGAGAAAAAGTTGTTTTGATGTTTTTCTATTATTAGTTCTTGTGGCCATAAAAGGGGAAGACCAAATTTATTTGAACAGACTACAGAGAGGACCATCTAAGGATGCTACAAACCAAGTTTGGTGATCATCGATCCATTGGTTCATGAGAAAAAGACGTTTAAATGTATTTCTATTTTTAGCTCTAGTGGCCCCTAATAGGGGCCAACCATTTTTTTCAGCAAATCTGATAGAACACTATCTAAAGATGCTAAAAACCAAGTTTGGTAATAATCCATCCATAGAATCATCAGAGAGGACCATCTAAGGATGCTACAAACCAAGTTTGGTGATCATCGATCCATTGGTTCATGAGAAAAAGACGTTTAAAGGTATTTCCATTTTTAGCTCTAGTGGCCCCTAAAAGGGGCAAACCAAATTTATTTGAGCAAACTTGAGTGAGGACCATCTAAGGATGCTACAGACCAAGTTTGGTGATCATCCATCCATTGGTTCATGAGAAGATGATTAAAGTTTTTTCTGTTTTTAGCTCTAGTGACCCCTAAAAGGAGCAAATTGCAGTTAGAACATCAAAAGGATTCTACACAGCAAATTTGAAGTAAATCCGACTGGTAGTTTCTGAGGAGAAGACCATTGTTTATGCCAGACGACGGATGCCGGACACCGGAGCATCCACCTACACATCCTAATAGCTCACCCTGAACCTTTGGTTCTGGTAAGCTAAAAAGGCAATGAACAGGCCTGTTTATTTTGTATGAGAATTTCATATCATTATAAATGTATTGATAATCATCAATACTGATTTCCTGATGAATCAATACTGTCAATATACAAAACAAGAGGGCCAAGATGGCCCTTTTTGCTCACCTGAGTAAAGATTGCAACTGATTTCACCTGATGACCTACTTTTTGACCACAAGATGACCCATGTTCAAACTTGTTCATGATATCATAAAGACTAAGTTTCTGAAAGGTTTGGTGAATATCCAATCAAAACTATGACTACTAGAATGTTAACAAGGTATTCCAGAAATCTGAACCAGTGACATAGTTTTTGACATCAAGTGATTAATGTTCAATTTTGTCCAAAACATCATTAGGACAAACATCCTGACCAGGTTTGATGAAGACCCCATCAAAACTGTGACCTCTAAAGTGTTAACAAGGTTTTCCAATGATTTGACCAGGTGACCTAGTTTTTGACCCCATATAGCCCTTTTTGGACTTGTCCGAGATATCTTCAAGGCCCTTTGATGGAAAATGTGGCCCTCAGAGTGTTCACATGGTTTTTCTTCCATTTGACCCAGTGACCTAGTTGTGACCATAGCCCTTTTTTGAGCTCATCCAAGATATCATCAAGACTAAGCCACCCACCAATTTTCATAACCTTTTGACCAACAAGAGCTCCGTAGAGCGGGTTAAATACGCTCAAAGGCTGTGTTACCATGAGTAACACCATAACATACTATGATGATAAGTTATGCTCCCTCTTGCATAACTGAGACACTTCGTGATCTTTGTGAAAGTTTAAGATAAACACCTTATTATTAAAATATGAAAGAGTAATTGTTCGCAAAAGTTTTCGCAGTAAAAGTATAATTATGGCCAATAATTCAGTAGAAGAAGCCATGTGAATTATCTCCCCTTTACACACAACTAGACATCAATAGCTATCATCTGTGAGAGTTTGAACAATATAGGTCAAATAATAATGGAGGTGTTGTCTGCACAAGAATTTGCTGTAACAATAGAATAAGGGCCAATAACTCAGTAAAAAACAACAATGTGAATTATCTCCCATTTACGCACAACTAGACATCAATAGCTTTCATCTGTGAGAGTTTGGAGAAAATAGGTCGATTAATGTAGGAGTTGTCCGTACAAGGAAAACTGACGGACAGACGGACCCACAGATGGACGGACAAGCAGCGCCATAACATAATACGTCCCTTAGGGCGTATAAAAATGTGACCTCTAGAGCGTTCACAAGGTGAATGCCAATGCCGCACACCACACAAATCACTCCACACAACGCTGGACACCTGACATTAGACCCATCAATATAGCTCACTCTGAGCACTTCATGCTCAGGTGAACTAAAAACTGAATCAATGACGCCCTAACTGATAAAAGATCCCAAAACAATAAAACACTTTTTATTTGCAAGCAAAGAGTAGCAAGATTTTTAAGTTAAAAAATGCTATCTTAGTCAAGATATGTGCATGAAATGGGACCCTGGCTATTGAGTATTTACACTGGAAAAAATCATCATTATGAAAATCATGGATATGACCTCAGAAAAAATAAATGAATCGAGGAACTGTTAACAGGAAGAAATGTAATATTTCACAGAACTGTTATAGATATGTACTATTTATAACATAGTTATAATTGAGTACAGGAAAAACACAGGATTTTGAAAACAGTGTCACAAAAATAATGGGTCAGTGTTATCTAGAAACACATAACATAATTATCGAAGTTACCTTGGATATGAAGATCGAGTACTGTGTTTTGAATGATAATCCTCAACACATGTGAAGCCAACCCATTAAATATGTTCCAGTTATATTCAAAATCAGTATTTTGTTTTGAGAGCTAAAAATTTGTATGCTTATTGTGTGTTTGTGTCCATTATAAAACCAAATCGTTTTAAATCATTTAAAACAACTGAAACATATTTACTTTAAGGAGTTGGTTTGTGACAAGGTAACATTATTTTTAGACTTACTCTAACATGTTCTACCACATTCTGATCTAAAGCAAGTACATTGCCTATCTCAGATCCCTGGTCAACTTGGGATTTTCCACTCACAGGACGAGACTACATTGTATACAATAACAGGAATAATTATAATTATTTTAAACATCAATTAATTTAGTATACTTATATAGTAATTTTTCTAAAGGATATTATATCACTTCCAATACTATAATTAATCACTTAATGTAGCATAATTAAACTAATCCTGATCAATCCTAAGTTGATGGATAAATAAATCTGGATAAAAGAAACAATAATCTATCAATAAAATGTAGCATTCTATAATGTATGCTAGAAGTTTGTTCAGAGATGTATCTAGTTCTTGTTTTAACATTTGATGAGTAAAAAAAGACTACAAAACTTGATGTGTCTATGCATACAGATTAGAGAAAATGTGTAATTCTGGTGACTTTAAAGAAGCTTATAGAAATGCACTCAAATACATTTTTTTCAATAAAAGAATGGGAATGAAAATTGAAAACAGAAAAACTATACTTATTGCACCCAATACTGTGTGAGTGGCTTAAAAGTTCACTTACTGAAATTCACTCAAATGTACAATCACCTATTAGTTGAGATGGGTACACTAGTTATTGCCACAATTTAAAAAATCCATTTTGTATAATAAATATTCAAATGTACAGTTGAAAATTCATGATATTCAGAGAAAACAGAATAACTGTATCAATATGGTGGAGGTGGCTTTAAAATTCGCTTATAGAAATGCACTGAAATATGTTAATTCTATTAAAAACAAAATGATCACCTATTAGTAGGCCTGAGTGTTGCCAGGAAATTGGTATTGTGATATATTGCAATATTTTACTAAATATTGTGATATATTGCAATACATTGTGACCACATAGAAATCCTGGAAATAAAATGTTTGAATACTGTATATAGCTATTCCTATTTTATGCTTGCGTCCCCATATGTGACTATGTCCTAACCTGTACTTCTATGCTGTTTTTAAGTAAAATATAAAGCAAATTAATATAGAAAATTTTATAAGTTTTCTAAATTTTTAGAAACACATTAACTTTAATAAACAATTATAATTGGCTGGCTCAAGGCAATAGAATCACAGACAGAATTTTCACGTTTGACTGCTACATTATTGTTAATGTCAATATGACTTGATACTGATGCCATAACAGAAGCGTGATGAGCCTTCAGGTGAGAACTCAAATTGGAGGTTCCACCACTTCACTTGCTTCATACATAAATTGAAACTGCAACATTTTCCTTCACTCTGTCCTTTTTCAATCCAAAGTACTTCCATATTGCTGATTTATCTTTTTTTATTTGGAATGACCTCGAAATCCATTTTTAAATGGAAGTACCAAAGTGAAAGTAGCCTGACTAAAATGAACAACGAATACACATTTAAATATCCACATAGTCACGGAAATTTGTTACCGTTAGCCAGATAGAACACTCGATGAAAAAGACACATATCAAATTTAAAATGTTTTTATTAGTGCAAAACTTTATTAGATAAGTCAAGTAAAGAGCCGATTTTCATAATTAGATCTGCATTTCATTTTTAGTGTACGCTTTGTAACTCCTATAACTGGACCGTAAATGAGCTAAAGTAAACAAATTCGTTCACAGGATTTTCTTTCTTTCTTTCTTCACATGCTAATCATCAACAAATTAATGTTTTTGGACATTATTTATTGATCTAAACAATGCAACAGAAATACTGGTATTGAAAATCATATCGTAATATTACATCTTCAGAAAATATATCGCAATAACCAGTATATTGCACACCCCTACCTATTAGTTAAGATCTGTACACAGGTTTTAATCACACTTTAAAAAACATGTTTTGTAAAACAAATGGTCAAATATACGGTGCAAAACTGATGATTGGATAAAATGTGAAACTGCTGCATCCATTACTGTGCTGATGGCTTCAAAGTTTGTTGATAGAAATGCACTCAATAGTAATTTTTAAACGACAACAGATCAGTAGTGACGAGGTCAACATAATTCATTCCATTTTACAAAATGTCTACAAATAAATGCTCATTTGTTTGTTCTGCTATTATTCTCATAAAACTTGAATAATTTCCTATTCCGGCCATTTAATACTACATTGACTATTTCTTCCTTTTGTCCTAACATTTATAACTCATGATTTACACTTCTCATAATCAATATTACTTTGCACCTAAACATATTTATATGAATGAAAATAGATTGTTATGTATTACATGTGGAATCGTTAAATAAAGTTACGAAAAAAAAATTTAAACAAAGGGATAATTCAGTTTAAATGAAGACCAGGTTTTTATCTCACTTTTAAATCTGTGTAAAACAGATTACTTAAAGAAAAACAAACATTATCTTTATGTCCTGTTATAGATGAGACATAGACACAGGTCAACACAGAATGTTGGACATTAGCCCCCAAATGAAATAAAAGCTCTGAAAGCATTGACGTTGTTCGGAAGTACAAAGCAATCAGAAGTTGTATTTCTTTGTAGAGTGAGGGCAAAGCGTCTTTTTTAGGAAAATTTTTACGGTATTATGATCACGAGATTAACAGTTGCAAAAATACTAAGCCAGCGGTTATCAATTGCAGTCCAATATATTGTCTTTAATTGAATCCATATTTATTTCAAATCAATTTAACTTCAAAGAAAGCTATATCTTTTTATTATTTATGTAAGTCTCAAAGATGTGAACACTATATTAATTAAAGCACTGAGAGTACTGTCAGAAGCGTAAGTTAAAAGTGTGAGGAATTAAGTCAATTGCTTCAATAGTTTTTGTGGTATGCATGTAAAAACTAGAACTATAGTTGAAGGTGATTAAGTACCTCCCACAGAGCCCCATTTTTAAAGGCTTAATAACTTAGAACAAACCATTTAGGAGAAGTGCACACAAGATTTTGTTGACATAAAAAAGGGGCATAACTACATGCAAATAAATCTGAATAATTCTTTTTTAAAACATGTGCAAAAAGACCACATGCAAAAGACCATAAAGTACTGGCGAAGTTTTATAAACATCAAACAAGCCATTTCGGAGAAGAAGCGCAGATTTTGTCTTTAGGCAAATAAAAAAGGGGCATAACTCCGTGAGAACATATCCAAATATTTTTTCAATATGCCCAAGTAGACCTAATGCCTAATGCACTGGCAAAGTTTTATAAACATTCAACATTTCAGAGAAGAAGCACACGCAAGCCTTTGTCTATAGACAAATTAACAAGAGGGCAACAATGGCCCTGCATTGCTCACCAGAATTAATGTAAATTAACCTGTTACTAAAAAGGTAATAGAGGTACAATTGTGGACAGATAATGTGGAACATTAAGAAACTTGACAAAGGACCATCAATGGATACTACAAAAAAAATTATATGAGCAAACTTGAGAGAGGATTACCTAAGGATGCTCCAACCCAAGTTTGGTAATAATCCATCTGTAGCATCTTGAGAAAAAGTCATTTTAAGGTATTTCTATTGTTAGCTCTAGTGGCCCCAAAAAGGGCCCAACCATTTTTATTTGAGCAAATCCGATAATAGACTATCTATGAATGCAACAAACCAAATTTGGTGATGATCCATCCATTGGTTCATGAGGAGATGTTTAAAGGTTTTTCTATTTTTAGCTCTGGTGACCACTTAAAGGGGTCAACTGGTATAGCATGAGCAAATTGCAGTTAGAACGTCAACCCACACCACACATCCTAATAGCTCACCCTGAACCTTCAGTTTTGGTGAGCTAAAACAAGCTTGGGATGCAAACCATTTGAAAAACATTTATTGCAAAACTATGCACCATAAGTAAAAAGTACAAGCAATTGATTGGTTAACTTATTTCTCATATTTGAAAATGTTTAATGTATTCTATATAGCAAAATAGTGAACCATCAAGACACATGTGCAGGTTTTGTTCAGTAAATCTATATAAGTGTGCTGTGATAAAATAATTTTAAGTTGAAATTAGGGGAGATTACTCTGTGTTTATTTTTGCCTATTTTCGAGGAAATAATGCATGAAAAACAATCCATGTGTAACATTTTAATTATATTTTTGTAGCGAGTAGAGTTTAACAATATCTTTCAGCTGAGTCCAAATTATGTGTATGTTCCACTTCTAGATTTTTTATATGATATTTACCGATTTTTTTCTGAGTTTGACTTCAAAAAATTGATATTTCCAGGAAATATGTTATAAAATAATTTTTGTTTGGACAATTTCTTCTTTCATATGTACTAAATACAAATATTACTTACCAGTAGTTTTATTCTTTTATAAATTTTTTCTTCATGTTCATTAAAAATGGGATTTTTTTCTTGCCAAGTTCCAGTCATGTGAAAATGGCATGGCATTTCTTTTTTATTTTTATGATATTTCAATTTTATGGTATATTTTAATTTGATTATGGTTTCATATGACATTTCTCAGAAAATTGGTCTACAAACAAACTACATTAAGATATGTTTTTCACACAAAATAGCCATTGAATGTTAACTTCAAAGGCCGGGCCAAACTTTGAGATAAAAATTTTGATCTGATTTTACCTTCAGTATGTTTTCCAGAAAAAAAATATGGTTTTGTGTTTCCACAGTGTTCAAGTTAAATTATTAAATCTATACCACCTTTTCTAGATAATTCATTTCTGACAAAGGTAGATTTGAATAATTATTGATATAAAATGTCCTTCATTTGGAAAAAAGCCCCAATTTATTGGGGATAAAAAATCACAGGCATGAAAAGGAGGGACTATGAGGTAAAGGGTTATGTATAATCATCATTCATTCAAATACAAACATGCTGTACAGAAATATGACCATGAACTATAATTATTGATATATACAGTACTCAAATATGAAGGGCTCTTAAAAAGGAGATGACATTTCTTAGGAGATGATCTTTCAGCCTTAGGTTTTGGTGTATAAGGATCTGCCGGGATGGAACAAGTTTTACACTGATTTCTAGTCTCTAAGGATACCAATTGCTGGAAATGCACAATTCGTTGCTACACCATTTCACTATTGTAACTCTAAGCTATGCAAATCACAAATGAATTGAAGTCCTTTTATATTTTATGTTTTTTTTTTCATATGAGTAGAATTTTAGAAAAAGATAATTATTCAGCAGGTTATTTCTAAATTATTTATTTTCATACTCTTGGGAAAAGAATTACTTGAAAACTATATACACTTATACATTTATATCTTACAAATACCCACAATGTTGAAAAAGCATAATTTGTCACACAAATTAAATCTGATAAAATTATGTTGTTCTGGGGGGGGCAAATGCCTATATCTGAATAAGCACTGGGGGACAAATGTCCTACCTACCATTTCTAGGGGAGGGGCAAATGTACACATAACCATTTTTCATTGGGGGATACTTTAATAAAAGGATTTTATGAAAATTATAGTCAGAAAGATTACAACACTCATGCACCAGGAAATAGAGAAAGTATACATGTTTAATAAAATAGTTCAGCACAACAGTACAACACTTATAGAAACTGTGGTACATTTTTGCATTCAATTCAAAATGGTATTACATACACAAAAGGTGAAATATATCAATGACAAAAAAGCCTTATACACAACACAGTGGTGAATAACGAGATTTCTGAAATAGTAATAGTATTATCAGAGACTCCAAATTACAGGAATGTGCAACTGCTAATCATATACTGATAAAATACCAATTATCAGGACCGTGGTTAGTCCAAGCATGCTGGAGAGTGGAAAGGTACAGAAACCGGTGAAAATTAACAGTATTTTGAGGGTTGCAGAAAATTGGTGCTTTTTGGTGTTATTTTCTTTTATCTTTAGCCAAAATAGCAGTTTTAATGCAGCGAATCATCAAAATTGCAATCGGAGAGAAAGATCCCTAATGAGAGCAATTAATTGAACAATTAAACCACAAAAAAAAACAGTAAGAGGTTGCATATATTTACACTGACCTTTGTTCTATTAATCTACATTGTTTTCACAGCTGTTTGGGGCCAAACATGTTCTTCTGGATATGTAAATCAGTCACAGTTTAACTATCAAATAAAATCTATAGGGATCAACCGATCAAATCAATTCAAATTAATGCCATGAATCTAACACATTCACACTACGTTGATTCAATCAACAACATATTCCTGTTATTAATGCATGTTGAAAAACTTATCCGGACAAATTGTTACATGTTTTCCATTAAAATGGTGTATGGCAGGTATGATTTAACTGACTTTGGTGATTTGAATTTAGATGAATAATTAGGTCAATATTTATGTAGTGAAATTGAATCTGAGGATGAAAGTGTCCCAAGAAATATCTGTGAGAACAATAACATGAATGCTTTAAAATTATCAAAATGCAAAGGCCCTATGCATTCTCAAACCAAAAATCTAATTATTTTCCTTCTTTAATGATATACATAGCAACAAGGAACAAAAGTGGTTTGCAAAAGTCATCTCCCCCACTTCCCACCATTATTGAATTGTAAAAAGGAGTCATTATCAAGAGTGAATTTAACTGCCCAAACAAAATTATTCATCATAAAATAAAATCAAACCACCAATACTGAAATATGCATGTTGCAAATGATTGAAGAAAATTCTGATAGAATGCATCTTAACATACTTTTTTGTTTACAAAAGGTGTCATCTTTTCTATTTCATGGCTATTCTGGTCAATTATCGAGTCCATTTTGTTTTCACTCCATCAAAAAGAAATGGAAAATTTATGACCCATGAATGTCTAGATTATTCATAAGGCATCAGTACAATATTCAATTTATTGACTTCAATATCAAAATGAGATATGCAAGAACAACATTTATTCAAGCCAATTGAAGAGGAAATAATTACCAATCTTTTTAATGTGAAGTAAATGCAAATGGAGACAGTTCAGAAATGATGATCTTGTGTTATCTTGCAACGGTGCAGATTTTCAGTGAGATTTGCGAGTTGCATATCCCTGTCATGTAGAATCCATGGTATTATATAGACAAAAGATATCAACCCTTTTTTATTACCTTTAGCCATCATACAAAAAAATTGCGAATGCTACTTCTAGACAGTAAAAAACAATTGAACACTACAAATGAATAGTTTTTCTCCCTATTTTCCTTCAGAATAATCAATATATATGTATAGCAAAATATGTGTTATCACATGGTTTATATACAATCCAACTGGATCAAGAGATTATGTGTATTTAAAGAACATATTTTTCAGTACCAAATTGAGTTGAGTTGAAGGATTAATTCTGTTGTCAGAGACTGCTTGTGTTAAAATTCCATATTTTGCTCTTCCCTAAAGTGGTAGCTAAATACGAGTTGTACAGTATATAGTTAATGTGTAGGCTAAAAAAGGTTGATATACAGCAAGAAAAAATAAGCATAATTAACATGTTCTTCAATTTTCATATACATGTATAAAAATACAGCTATGTACAACTTTTTTATCAGGAAAATGTGAACTAATAAACAATTCACAAATAACACACTCTAACCATATCAGAGTTAAATTTGAGGACAAAAACTACAATAACTACAATAAAACAGCTAGTACTAAGTGTATTTTTTGGATTGTAGAAGAAACACTAAATTATTGTGATACTATTGGTTGGATTTAAATTGAAAATTACAATTGTTTCTGAGCACTTATGTTCACATTATTCCAGAGAAAAAAGTTTTACATCCGTTAAGCGGCATTAGCAAATACATCAATGGTTTCCAGTTTCTTTTTGTTTGAATGTCCATGTGTCCATCTGCGAGATGTCTGCAAATGGTTTAAACAATCTGAAATCTTCTTAGAAATAATAAAAGTTAGCTGTTCTAACTTTTTAAGATCACAACTGTGTGAGGTTATCACCTGTATTACACTGGTTTGTACAAGCACTTTGAAGTCAGCAGGAGATGAGTGAGTGTGACTGATAAAATTGTACTGGTACATCAGAGACCAATCTAGAATGCATGAAAGACTCATGCTAATTTTTCAAAAATCCCTCATTTTAATAAGCAGGCATAATTATGAGGTCCCATAATAATCCCCTATCTTTAGTAAGTGGATACAAGACATATTATCTGAGGATGTTCGTTACAAACATTGAGTCCTGATTTACTTGCTAGATTTACTTGCTTTAACAGGTAACATGAAATCAAAAGTAAAATGTTTTTATTTCAATAGCTATGTAGCATGCATGCATGCACCATGCATCTAATTAAATTATGATGTGCAATGTAAGTCACTGACACTTGAGTCAAAACCATTCCACTTTGGAAAATGAGTATGAACTTGATTACCCTCATAACCTGTGCATATTATATTTCATGATAAAGTTTTATTGATACATATATCTGCTCTGTAAAATTAGAAATATATCCTCATATGCCTACACTTTCAGATACAGTTGATTAATGATTTTCTTGTTTATAATATCACACTACATGTACATGTAGATAGATAGTTTATTTCAGTATCAATAAGCTAAATAAGTTAAACATGCACATTTTTTCACATTTTATTGCAAATTGTAAATGAAAAATACAATGCATTGTTGTTAATATTTATTTACATTAATGTTTATACTTATTTGGGAGTGATCTCCCTTTATTATAATGCAACAGAGTAATGATTTCCCATATCTTGGATCATCTGAATCCATAAATTATCAAAAAGAATATTTCAGATCAGTCAATATCTGATAATCTATGTTCTACTGTACAATGTAATTCACTGTATACAGGGACCAGACTGACAACAGTAGATCATTAATATGAACACATATAAAAAGTCAGTTTAACCCTTTCCTTCATAATACTGCATTTCCCTGCATCTGAAGCAAATGACTTTTGAAAACATTGTGGCAAAAAAAGTCATTGCTTGTAATGAGTACTGGCTTCTTTTGCCACAATGTTTCTCATTCTGTCAGAGAGAAATAACACAATTTTCTTAAATAAATTGATGTTTTGTATATTAGTTTTGAATTTGGAAGAGTCCAAAATATGCTTATGAGGCAAAGGGTTAAAGGTTTCATGTCAATTTAAATATCAATTCTGTTGATATTCTATGAATAAAAAAGTATATACTAGTGCTGCAAATTTAAAGGTTTATCAAAGATTATTTCTATATTAATTAATGCTATAGATATATGACCTAAGCAAGAGTTTCATATATCCACCACTTATATCTTTGATATACTTTCATTTTACTTTCTATAATAATTGCTGTCAAATAAAGTAAGTTTCCATATAAAAAAATAATAAAAAATGTGCAGTCTGACCCTTTAAAAATTCTTAAACTCATGGCTCATTATTTTTGTCATCTTTACAATTAGCAGAACTTAAAAAAATAACTATGTGTATATACTAGCTATGTACGTAAATGACATATTGTTGTATTATAATAAACATACTGGCTGATGTGTCATTACCATTTACTATGACAAATTTTAAGTGTTCAACATAGTGCACCCAAGCTTTAAGTCAATAGTGCAATATTTTAAAAGCTTTTAAATAATAATCAAGCAGTCCATTATCAATTACTGTTCACATTAACAATAAAAAAGTCACCTATATCAATGATTCAATCACATTTTGGATATCCCAAACAAATGCAAGCATAAAATAATTATAAATTTCAATAGTTTTTTTGTATTTTTTTAATCCATTGCCCAAACCTAAACTTATAAAACATTACCCACAAAAATGTGCATAGAATTGCAACACAGTTAGTTTGTGTAGCATGTGTTCTCCTGTTCCATCTGCCCATGTCCTATCAATGTGCAAGGCTTACTTTTTTAATATCAAACTTTGATAGCTGATTTCTACTAATATTAAACCTCACAGATTTACTAGATCCACTCTGTTAAAGGAAGTCAATATAAATATTAAATGTATTGTTTATTATGAGAAGATCAGGGATTTTTTAAATAGACATATTTCACCAGAAATAACTAAACTAAACATATATGATACTAACACTAAACTTCAACAATACTAGCATCAAGCAATATAGATGAGAAAAAATATTATTTTTTGCATCATTAAAATTCTTAATATTTTTTTTAATTTTACCATTTTAAAGCCCTAATTGTAATAATTCATTAAATCACTGAGTTAGATATGTAGTACTTTCCCATTCTTAAATATAACAGAATTGTGTTCATCAAAAATTACAAAATCTTAACATTTCCCAAAACAAACCAAAGCATAACAATAATACAATGTAATTTTGTTTTAATCCAAAGGTATTTTGTTGCCTATGATTTGACTTAATAATTATAACTTCTTCAGATGAACATTTCAATAGAGTGCCCATATTGCCCATATAACAATTTTTAAACTTAATTTGTACTGTTGCCTTTGAGTAGGCAGAAATTGAAAAGTTAAAATTAATGATGTGCACTCAAGATAAACTTCTTAAACAAAATAATGTTTACAGTTTATTATCATTTGCCATTAACTCCAGCCTGCATGATTTAATGTTAATTAAGTGCCAATTATCATAGCAACATTATAAAACTGCAGATGATAAAATCTACTATTCTCTAGCTTTAGTCACCTTTAACCCTGTAGAACGATCAGCAAATGTAACTCTAGTTCGACGCTCGACTTTCTGATTAAAAACATTAAGGAATAACATTAAGTAGAAAAAGCAACCATGAGATTGAGCATTACAGAAACAAATTAAATGTTTGTATGACAAAGCTAACTTAAGTAATGCAGTTTGAAAAAGATAAATGTCAAAAGGAGTGCAAAGATATTGAAAATAACAAGAGATGTTTGTGAAACATGTATGTCCCCCAAACATCAACCAATTTTATCGTTTTACCACTGAATCTATGGGCAGCAGGCCAGACAAAGTGTTTCCTAGTTATCAGTCAGACAAGTGTTTAGTGGTCCGGGTTAAGCTAACCTTGAACTGCTGACCTCAAAATGAAATGAGGTCATCTACTGGTTATGACAAACACCCATACAAATTCTGAGGATTGTAGGCCAAGGCATTCTCTTCTTATTGACTGGACAAGCTTTTTGTTCTTAAGGTCATTATAAGCCTGACCAGTCATTACAAACTTGACATCTGACTCAGTCACCTTAAAATCGTTAGGGGTTATATACTAGTCCAGACAAACACCCATACCAAATCTAAGGAATGTATGCCCAAGCAATCTCTTGTTATTGATCAGACAAGCTTTACGTGGTCAAGGAAATGGTGACCTTAACATTTGACCAACTAACCACAATATCAATAGGGGTCATCTAAAAGCCACAACTGACCATCCTACAAAATGTCAGCTGCAAGCCAGAGCATTCTCAAGTTATTGATCGGACAAGCTTTTTAAAGGCCAATGAAATGGTGACCTTGACCTTTGCCCAACTGACCACATCTACAAGACACAACTGACCTCCATACCAAATCTTTGGGTAATATGCTCAAATGTTCCATATTTATTGATCAGACAAGCTTTTAGTAGTCAAGAACATGGTGACCTTGATCTTTGACCAATTAAACACAAAATCAATAGGGGTCATCTACAAGACACAACCAACCTCCATACCAAATTTGTGGGTTGTATATGCAAGCATTCACAGGTTATTGATCGGACAAACTCTGGTTTACAGACGGATGGACCTACAGACCCACCTACCAACTGACCGACATGTGCAAAGCAATACACCCCCACTTCTTCGAAAGGGGGAACATAATTAAAAAAGTTCAATGTATAATCAGTGGACAATTGAATAACAGACTGTATCTCTTATCATGCATGAATAAAAACAATCATAAATGCTTAAGAACAGGTCAGTAAAACTTTCAAATACTATGTTACTGTAGTAATGCTTTAAATCCCTGGATTCAACATTTGCAAGTTTCATATAAACATGTAACATGCAGTATATGTGTGATATAGAATGTTATTTTTTTACCTGAGATTGCTCCAATGGATCTAATGGTGCTGCTGAATTAGTGACAGATGCTGTACCAGCTTCATCAGTGTCTGCTTTACTAGGAGCAGTCTCACTTGGTGCAACTACAGACTCTGCATCAACCTAAATGAAAAACAAGAGGGCCATGATGGCCTTTTTCGCTCACATGAGTAAAGATTGAAACACTACTGACCTAATGACCTACTTTTTGAACCTAGATGACCCATGTTCAAACTTGTTCAAGATATCATTAAGAAAAACATTCGGACAAGGTTTGGTGAATATCCAATTAAACCTCTGAAGACTGGAGTGTTAACAAGGTTGTCCAATGATTTGGCCTGATGACTTAGAGTTTGACCCAAGATGACCAAGATGTTGATATATTTTCAAAATATTATTAAGACAAACATTCTGACCAGGTTTGTTGAAGATCCAATAAAAAAATATGACCTCTAGTGTTAACAAGATTTTGCAGTGATTCGGTCCAGTGACCTAGTTCTTGTTCCCATATGACCCATGTTTAAACTTATCCAAGATATCATTAAGATAAACATTCTGACAAGATCCTATTAAAACTGAGACCTATAGAGTGTTAACAAGAGTTTTCACTGATTTGATCTGGTGACCTAGTTTGTGACATCCAGATAACTAATATTCAATCTTATCAAAGATATCATTAGGACGAACATTCTGACAAGCCCCTGCCAAAAAAAGCTTAGCAAAAGCTATGTTAAAGCCATGTTAAAGCTATGTTTAACGTACACAAAAGCTAAGTTAAAGCCACGTTAAAGCTAGTGGTATTGGCACCTTTGCAAAAGCTGCGTTTTTCAAAACCAAAAGGTGCAGAATTCCTCAAGCCAAACCTTCACTTTTTTGTAAAAGACGCAGCTTTTGTGAACCTTTTAAAGAAAAATGCACCATATAATGCAGAAGCTTCACAAAAGCTGCGTTTAAGCATTGCAAAAGCTGCAATTTCTGGAAAGCTTCGCTATTTTTTGGCAAGGGAGGTCTGATGAAGATCCAATCAAAACTAAGACTTCTAGAGTATTAACAAGATTTTTCAACGATTTGACCTAGCAACCTAGTTTTTTACCCCAGATGACTCATGTTCAAAGTAGTCCAAGATATCATTAAGACAAACATTCTGACAAGATTTAGTATAGATCCAATTAAAACTGTGACCTATAAAGTGTTAACAAGGTTTTCCAGTTATTTGACCTGCTGACCTAATTTTTTACCTGAAATGACCCATGTTCAAACTTGTCCAACATATCAGTGAAACAAACATTCTGACAAGATTTGATGAAGATCCAATCAAAACTGTGGCATCTGGCGTGTTTACAAGGTTTTTCTTCCATTTGACCCATTGACCTAGTTTTCGACCCCACATAGCCTTTTTTCGAACTTATTGGCATAGGCATCAAGACTAGGCCACAGACCAATTCTCCAGACCTTTTGAAGAAAATTGTTGCCTTTACAGTGTTCACAAGGTTTTTCTTCCATTTGACCCAAGGACCTAGTTGTTGACCCCACATAGCCCTTTTTCAAACTTGTCTGAGATATCATCAAATATAAGCCACAGACCAATTTACATAATGCTTTGGCCAAAAATGTGACCTCTAGAGTGTTCACAAGGTGAATGCCAATGCCACATGATGCCAGACACAGACCCATCAATATAGCTCACTGTGAGTACTTCCTGCTCAAGATATTGTAACATTTAACCATGGATATAATGATAAACCCCTGTACCTCAACCAATTAATATCGTAACATTTAACTAAACCATGAACCAATGATAAATCAATATTGTAACATTTAACCAAACCATGAGCACACTTATAAATCTATATCATTACATTTAAGTTAACCAAAACCATATACACAAATGATAAACCAATATTGAACCATTTAGATTAAACAAACCATGAGCACAATGATAAATCAATATTGTAATATTTAACCAAACCATGGGCAATTAAAAATCTATATTGTAACATTCAACCATACCATAAACAAAATGATAAATCATACATCATCAATCTATTCTGCCATATTTTAAATTTTTGTTCGTTTTTTTTTCTGAAAATTAAAACTAAAAGCATAGACATAACCAGAAAAAAATAACAAGTGGTTATCACATAAGAATATTGTCCCAACAGGTTAAACCAGGTTACAACAACAGTCAAGATCAGATTTAAGAAATACCTCAGACATCATTTCATCTTTCTTTTCCTTTTCTTCTTTCTTTTTGATGGCATTTACAACATTCTCTAGTTCATTCATCCAGGTATCTTTAGGTAACTTGAACACTTCCAACCATAAATCGTGACTTGAAGGATCTGTTACATATAAACAGTACACAATTAGGGTGGAAGATAATACTACAATGTAGTAATTACAGTATGACTCAACAGTTATTAACAATAATTAAATATCATACTTTCATACCATGCAACAAAAAATCGATCCAAATATACAAAAATAGTGTTTTATCGCGATAAAAACTGCACCCCCATATCGACTCCACTTTATCAGTGAGAACGATCTAGGATGCGGCGTTGTAAGGGGCTCCTTAAGGGCAAATTTGTATCAATTGATATTTGGTATCGCTTGCCGTATGTTAACATAAGTATTTAAAGTTCGACATATTATCAACATCAAGCGAATTAAAATGGGAAATAAAAAAATAAGGCTAAGCAAGGTGTTAGAGTGTTCTTAAAAAGTGAAAAATGTAGTTAGAAGTCTCCTTCTCGCGGAAGTTGGTTTACGAATGCTAAAGATACCGAACTGCATAAATCTATATCCAGTAAAAAACTTGACAACTGTGACATGACATATTGTACAAATGGAAACTTATGGTGGAAAATTACGTCATAAATATATAACTGCAACAATCATTTGATGTGCAAGAAACGTGCGAATTCATTAACACCTTGGTCGATTGGGCTACTAGCATCTAATGTACTTTTAATATAAAATATATGATGAAATAACTGATCCGGGACAGTGGTCTTATTGAAGTGTGATATCGATATCATACTCTAACGCCTTGCTAATAATGCTATCAATATGGGTCAATTTAGACCTTATATATGTCGCATCACACATTCCTTTATGTTTTGGCAGGAGATATAATAAACAGCAATATGGTATGCAGACACTTCACGCACCTTGCAATAAAACGCACACGATAAGAAAATGAGCTGTCAAAGATTGTTACCCCGTTAATGTTATGAAGTACAGTTTTTACAAGTTTAATTAAATTTATATATTACAGAGTCAGTTAGGTTTCAAATACAATTAAACACGAGTTACAAAAATACAATATATTTAAATTGCCAGTAAATTAATAAAGGGAGACTGGGTCAACGAAAATTATTATTTTCGCTATTTCATTGACGTAATCAATAAAATAAAGTTATTTCAACATGTACTTTTATGAAGCAACTCTGTACATTTTAGTAAAATATTGAAAGCTATCAAACAAACAATAGGATGAAAAACAGTAACGTCTTATCGACATCGGATGTGCATGTTTTTCGAGAATGTTATTTTATTCTGTTATATATCCAATTACCTTTATATATTAGTATGTTTTTAAATGATTACATTTACAGACATAAAATATAGACACTTTTCTACAAATCAATCACATCTTAAGTTCTTATTTTTACACTAAATGCATGGCTACCTTTCATTTAACTTATATAGCGGTTTCCACAGCCATCTTCAACTCGATTTCCCTATCAGCAGTTTTCCCCGTTGAGAGCCTCTTGCTTGACAAGAAATCTGATGTACTGTGTATTGCATCAGTACGATATGATACTATTTTGACAAAAAATTCGTAATTAAGCTCTTTAGAGTCATCTAAAATGGTTGGGCAGTTTCACTAATTGATCCGCTAATGATGAACGAATTTGATTGGTTATCAAATTTTAATAGGCTGTATTAATTTATAGAATAATTGTTGATTACACGAGGTGATAATGATCTGACACTTTTATTGTTAATTTCTCGCTTAGAAAAATACGCAGTGGGTGCTATTTTTGAACAAAGATTGCTGCCTTATTTGAAGATGGATTTCAAAGTGGTTTTTGGTATTATGCTTATCTAGGGAACCGTGTCACAGAATTTTGATATTTATTTTCGTTTTTTATCTATGACATATTACGTAATTGTCAGCGGGGTTCAGGCGACGGAATTTCTTTAAAGTCAAATATCTATTGAATGGAGGACGTTATCAAAAATCTGAGACATGGTTCCCTGCATGATACCATGATTGTTATTTTAAGTCTAATTGTTGTAATATATCCTTATATACAGAGTAGTGATCTTTATTCAAAAATATGAAAATTACGTGCGATACTGGTTTATAGAAGACAGACCAAGTACAATATTTGTTTCAAATCACTTGCAATAGACTCTGTATAGTGGGTTTATTAATGTATACAATTATGGTTGACTTTTTAAAACTTTAATTAGTAAAACTTGATATCACCATATAGCCACTTACGCTACATTAATGAACAATAAAAAGAAGATATTAAAATATTTAAATGTACAGGAAACAATTATCTTTAGTTCACAAGAATACTTACTCTCCATAACAGCTCCAAGATAATCCCCATTTACAGATGCTTCCATCTTACTGACTAACGTTTTATTATCTGATTCCTAATGTAATAACAGAAGATAAAGTATTCAATATTATATATAGTTCAATGTTAGATCTTCTCATGAGAAGCACAGTATCCCTTACAAATACACAACACTGATGATAGATGTGGTTTAGCTCAATTAATAGCACCATAATGTTGCTAATTTCAGTTTTACTTCTACTCCAAATCAAACAGCATGAAAGTCTAAATACAACAGAATACAAGAAGTTTGACCTAAAAACAGCAATATCATAAAAGTTTTATACACAAAAAATTACAATCAGGCAGAAGGAAAAATATCTAAGACATCCAAAGAGTTATCAACTGATTGCAACACACAATATACCACCACTGTATCTGAAAAGTGAAGTAATTGCAACTTCCTTATTTATAGTACACTGAAATAAAGGAATAAATTCTTATAAAGACATTTTTAATGTTTATTTAACAAGATAATATGCCAGAGAATGCAGCATTAGTAATTTAAAATTTCAGAAATTTCCAGTGGGTTTTCTGAGTATTTTCCGTAAATGCAAACTATGATTATTTTTCAATTTTTTAGGATGGTATCTATTTGGAACAGTTTGTTTGAACAACATAAAGTTTTTATGATTTAAAATTACAATCACAGTCAGATTTATGCACAAAGTAAAACATTTTATTCAACAATAAAAAGGAAAATAAAAAGTTCTGTAAACTTACCACCGAACTCTGATTTAGAACTTTCAGCAAACAAATTTTATTGTAAGTGAAGGAAAACAGTCTACCAATACCTGGAATTGAATTTTGTCTAACATTATCACACTTGGCCTTATTTACAAGTACTTGCATAAACATATAACAAAAATTAGCAATCTTCAAGTGAAAAAGATTTGTACAATCTTGTGACCAAAAACATGTACCAAAAATCAGGATTTTATACAATCTTGCGACCAAAAACATGTGCCAAAAATCAGGATTTTATAAAATCTTGTGACCAAAAACATGCACCAAAAATCAGGATTTTATACAATCTTGTGACCAAAAACATGTGCCAAAAATCAGGATTTTATACAATCTTGCGACCAAAAACATGCACCAAAAATCAGGATTTTATACAATCTTGTGACCAAAAACATGTACCAAAAATCAGGATTTTATACAATCTTGTGACCAAAAACATGTACCAAAAATCAGGATTTTATACAATCTTGTGACCAAAAACATGCACCAAAAATCAGGATTTTATACAATCTTGTGACCAAAAACATGTACCAAAAATCAGGATTTTATACAATCTTGTGACCAAAAACATGCACCAAAAATCAGGAATTTAAGACATGACCTTGCAATCAAGCTGTATTTGATCAAATGCTGAACATGATGGTGTAACAAATGTTGAGTCAATAAAATAAATGCATCTACATAAATAATTAATAATTACTGCAAACTTTGTATCCTGCTAAGTAAAGAATTCAATTTAAAATATGGTTTTAAAACATGAATAAAAGCTTACCCATGTCATCAATGGTAGTAACTATGTATGTTTGAGGACCAAGAGAGTAAGCTTTCATGAAGGTCATCTCTGCTCCTTCTTCTTCCCAAGCACCAGTGATCTGCTGCGAGAGGGCTTCAACAGCCACAAGACCACAAGGTAAACCAACAAAAACATAGCTTCCATCTGGTGAATTACACATGCATGTTGCATAGCAAAATTTCTGAAATTAAATTTATAATAAACGTATGTTTAAAAATCATGTTCAATGAAATGTCTTTATAATATTTAAATCATTTCTTAATTTTATAAGACCATATATAATATCCTATATTGTTAACAAATACACCAATCTATCATTATGTAAGTTTCATTTATCTCCATTATGTGGCCCTAGTTTCACAATAACCCACCATATAAATTGTTTAAGTAGATTTAACTCTTTACTTCATAGCCCCCTAGTCAATATACCTACTGTACACTGATAGTGGATTAGATCAACTAGCACACTATCTCCATACATGTCATTGGGGAAATGCTTCTGTTTTGACAGTGTCTACTTCATTACTTGATTACTATACTAATTATTAATCCAATCAAATTTAAGTGAAAACAAAAGTTGTTCATAATTAAGTAACCTTTCTTATGGTATAAATTTTGTAATTGTAGGACAAATATTAAGGGAGATAAATAGGAATAAAAGTTACATAAATAATTCAAAGTGTATTTTTTTCTTTTCTGTTTTACTGATTTGATACCCAGTCATTTCATCGCCTAATTTTGGTGCTAAATAATGGTTCTATGAGTTTTAAATTATGCCAAATTGTTGATGTTTAAAATATCATTCTTCTAATGTGGAAAGTTTTGAAATTGGCAAATATTAAGGCTTTTAAGACAGGAAAAAGTTTAAACTGCCTAAAAAGTTGCAAAACATGTGAAAGAAGTGTTCTAATCAAAAGACCATGTGTTCAAATGATATCACAACTATTAAGGACCCCACATTACAGGCATATGCAATTGCTTATCATACACTAATAAAATATCAATTATCAGGGCTGTGGATAATCCAAGCATGCCAATGAGGGGAAAAGTATAGAAACTAGTGAAATTCACATGAATTTGGAATGAAGAATTGATAACCAGCAAAAAAGTTACCAGAAAGAAGCCAATGGTTTATATTTAAGAATCAGGGAAACAAATTGGTGATAAACTTGACATCTTAATAAAATGACTGAATAATATATGATTTTATTTAAATGAATGTACATATTTATCTTCAATGTTGTACAAAATGGGTGTTATTTTCTTTTTATCTTTAGTCTAAATAGCAGTTTTAAAGTGGCGTGACTGGATATATATGTAAAGAAAATGTAAACAAATATTTTAAGTTATTTACAAAGATTAAATATTATACTTTCATATTATGCAACAAAAAAAATTAACTGAACACGTAAAAATAGCATTTTATTGCAATAGACACTGTACCCCTTTCTCGATTTCTCTTTTGCCATTTTCACTATATTTGTCCCCAAAGTGTTTCATTTTTGACAAAAAAGTATTGTGTATCATGAAATTAACAGTTTTTGTTGGACAGGTACATACCCAGGCCACATTGTTCTGAAGAGGTTTTCCCGTACTAGTGGTCTTAAGTAAAATATCAAAAGGATATATTTATCACAAAAATTTTTTTTGCAAAGAAATTATTACCCAAATTTTAATGATTCAAAACTTTATCAACAATGCACAAAAATATTGACATCATCTTTACATATAGCCTTTACAGCTTTACACCTGGGCCTGAATAGAAATGTATCCAATTATATCAAACTGTAAGGACTGCAGGTGAAATTAAAAAGATTTTATGATGCCTGCTTAAAGACATTTAGTGGCAAATTGTTTTGCTTTACAATGCATGATTTTGTTGCGGACACTACATAGTTGCTCTTAAAAGGTCTACATACAAAAATGTCAATAATTTTAAATTTGTAATAGTTAATGTTCATTTCAATCATTTATATTCACATACTATAATGCATCATGTGTATGGCAGATAACAAATAACTCCTTTTTAAAAGTAGCCAACTCTTAGCCAACTCTTGAAAGGCTGGTTTCATAGGCATACTGTAAGGTATTTTTCCACCCATACTATTAATACTCCCACAAAAGAAGTTTTCAGGGGTGTACTGGAAACACCCTGGTTGGTTGGTTGGTTGGTTGGTTGGTTGGTTGATCTGTCCCCATATGAAATAGGAGCATTGGGTGAATATTTCTCTTACCTATTTTGCGTGAACTTTTCAAGTTATTTATATACATTATGGTTGGATAGATTTGCATGGCATAATTATTCCTGACAAAGGTCACATATGTTTTAGAATTATGCCCCCTTGAAAGTTGCTCAGTCGCAACTTCTCTTACATTTTTTGTGAGAACTTTTTCAAATTTTTTATATATATGATGGCTGGATGGAAGATTTGCATGCCATTACTATGTATGCCAAATGTCAAATGTAACATTATGACCCATTGAAAGTTGGTTGGTCCCTTGGTCTGTCCCAAAATAGTATAGAAGCTTGTGGTGAATAATAATTTCTTGTACAATTTTTGTGGGAACTTTTTCAAGTTTTTTATTTCCATCATTTTTTAGTGGAAAACTTTCTCCCAATTTTTTTTATATATATTACATTTGCATGGAAGATGTGCAATGTATTGATAATGTTGATGTTGCCATTCCTTGCAGAATTTTGTACCCTTCATGTAAGTCATTTATTGTGTCAGAAGAGAGGAACACTTGAATTTATTTTGAAGGACTTTTTCAAATTTTTAGTATGCACTGTAGTTGAATAGAAGATGTGCACAACATATTATTCTTGCTAAAGTTGCAATACATTGCAGAATTATGTCTGTGTGACCTTTGTTATTTATTGCATTGTAAAGAATAGTATTTGAATTGATATGAGAGCTTGTTTCATGTTTATTTATGTCCCTGCAAATGAATACTAATTATGTATTGGTATATTATGGAATCGAATAAATTGTAATTGTAGTTTCCTTCTGAATTGTTCAAATGAGTAATTTTTTTTTAATTACTGAAAGTAAAAACTTAAGCAAAAGTTTTGTATACTCTGCTTTATTTGTCTTAACTAGTACACAATATGCAGTAAAAATGTTTGTGCCATTCCCTTAATATGCCATTACACATTTATTCTAGTCAACTATTTGCATGCACAGTAGAAATGCTCTCTTGCACTTTGTCCACTAAATTGCATTATTTTATTTGGAAGGGGGGTATTTAATCACAATTCAGTGATGGCTGATAGTTATTGCTAAAATTGAACTTAATATTAACACATTAAACATAAATAAAACCCTGTAATGCTGCAACACAAACAAGAGGGCCACGATGGCCCTACATTGCTCACCAGAATAAATGGTAATTGACTTATTGCAAAAAGGTAATAAGGTGCACATGTGGGCAAATAATGGGGAACAATAATAAACTCGATAAAGGACCATCAAAGGATACTACCAAGGAATATTTATGATGACTGAAGGATGCTACAGAACAAATTTGGTGATATCCAACCATTGGTTCATGAAAACAAGTCAGCAAATCTGATAGAACTCTATCGAAAGATGCTAAAAACCAAGTTTGGTAATAATCCATCCATAGAATCATGAGAAAAAGTCATTTTAAGGTATTTCTATTGTTAGCTCTAGTGGCCCCTAAAAGGGGCCGACCAAATTGATTTGAGCAAACTTGAGACAGGACCATCTAAGGATGCTACAAACCAAGTTTTGTGATGATCCATCCATTGGTTCATGAGAAGAAGATGATTAAATGTTTTTCTATTTTCAGCTCTAGCAGCCCCTAAAAGGGACCAACCATTTGATTGGAGTAAATCTGATAAAAGTCTATCTATAAAGGATGCTACAGACCAAGTTTGGTGATGATCCATCATTGGTTCATGAGGAGATGATTAAAGGTTTTTCTATTTTTATCTCTAGTGACCCCTAAAAGGGGCCAACTGGTCTAATGCAGTGAGAACGTCTGAAAAGGCTTCTACACAGCAAATTTGAAGTAAATCTGACTGGTAGTTTCTGAGGAGAAGACCATTGTTGATGCCGGATGATGGACGACGGACAAGAGACGCCGGACACCGGAGCATCCACCTACTCATCCTAACAGCTCATCCTGAACCTTTGGTTCTGGTGAGCTAAAAACAGAAACAAAATTGTGTTAATCATTTGTTTGTTCTAATTTAAACGATATATATATAAAAGTAACATATGTTTTTTTTTCTTAACATATATATATATATATATATATATAAAGGAGGATTGCTCAAGAATGTGTTAAGAAAAAAAACATATGTGATTTATATATATATATCCTTTACATTGACCAAACCAAACTTCTACAGGACTGTATAACATGGGCATTTTTTCGGTTGACAAATACAGTGAAAATGGTGTTTATCAGCGAGAATCATGTAGGGGACAGCACTGAAGGGGCTCTGTAAGTACACTGAAGGGGCTCTGTAAGTACAAATTAGTATCAATTAGTACATTACTTAGCATATTGCTAGCATAACATTGACCTAAGCGGTTAAATTGATAATGTTTACTGGAATTTATCTATTCCAGTGTCATGTATGTTTTTACTACATTTTAACCCAATATACAGAACTACAGCATATTTAAATTGCCAGTATATTAACCAATACTGTTAGATTTAGCAAACAAATATCATTGTTTCAATATTTCATTGACATAATCAACAAACCAATTTAATTTATCATAACTTTTAAAAAAAGCTTGGCATCTTGGGTGAAATAGTGAAAACTACTCCAAACAAACTATAGTGTAGAAAATGCAGTAATTTCTAATGGACGTCTGACGAACATAATTTTCAAAATTACGTTATTCCATTTTATAAATCCTTTAAACTATTTGCGCATGTATAAGTCTGTTTTTAAATTACTAAATTAACGAAGCAAACATACTTTTTACAACCCAATCACAATTTAAAGTCGCATTTTATAACACATATACTGCTACAACTTGTTTTTGAATTCGATTTCCTAACTGGCAATTTTCCCCATAAAGAACTTCTCTATCAGTGTGATATCTGATGTGTTATGTATGGCATTAGTACGATATGATACTATTTTTACAATAATTCGTTAATAAAACTCTTATTAGTCATCAAAAATGGGAGTGGTTTCAATAATTGGACTGTAAATGATTAATGACTTTGACAGGCTATAAAAGTTGAATGGATTGCATTAATTAATCAAATAATCGTTGATTACATGTGAAGATAATGATCTAACACTTTTATTGTTAATTTCTTGCTTAGAAAAAAAAATGCAGTAGGTGTCATTTTTAAATAAAGGTTGCCACTTTATTTGAGGTTGCATTGTAAAGTGGTTTTCAGTATTTTGTAGCAGAAATGCTTATCTATTTTAAGGCTACATGTTGTAATATACCCTTAACGTAGCGTAAGTGGCTATATGGTGATATCAAGTTTTACTAATTTACAGTTTTAAAAAGTCAACCATAATTGTATACATTAATAAACCCACTATACAGAGTCTATTGCAAGTGATTTGAAACGAATATTGTACTTGCTCTGTCTTCTATGAACCAATATCACACGTAATTTTCATACTTTTGAATAACGATCACTACTCTGTATATAAGGATACATTACAACAATTAGCCTTAAAATAACAATCATGGTATCATGCAGGGAACCGTGTCTCAGATTTTTGATAACGTCCCCCATTCAATAGATATTTGACTTTAAAGAAATTCCGTAGCCTGAACCCCGCTGACAAAGACGTAATACGTCATAGATAAAGAATGAAAATAAATATCAAAATTCTGAGACACAGTTCCCTAGATAAGCATTTCCGCTACAAAATATTGAAAACCGCTTTGAAATCCATCTTCAAATAAGGCGGCAATCTTTGTTCAAAAATAGCACCCACTGCGTTTTTTTTCTAAGCGAGAAATTAAAAATAAAAGTGTCAGATCATTATCACCTCGTGTAATCAACAATTATTCTATAAATTAATACAGCCTTTTAAAATTTCATAACCAATCAAATTCGTTCATCTTTAGCGAATCAATTAGTGGAACCACCTACCATTTTAGATGACTCTAAAGAGCTTAATTACGAATTATTTGTCAAAATAGTAACATATCGTACTGATGCAATACACAGTACATCAGATTTCTCGTCAACCGAGAGGCTCTCAACGGGGAAAACGGCTGATAGGGAAATCAAGTTGAAGATGGCTGTGGAAACCGCTATATAACTTAAATGAAAGGTAGCCATGCATTTAGTGTAAAAATAAGAACTTGAGATGAAATTGATTTGTAGAAAAGTGTTTATGTTTTATGTCTGTTAATGTAATCATTTAAAAACATACTAATATATAAAGGTAATTGGATATATAACAGAATAAAATATGATTCTCGAAAAACATGCACGTCCGATGTCCATAAGACGTTACTGTTTTTCATCCTATTGTTTGTTTGATAGCTTTCAATATTTTACCAAAATGTACAGAGTTGCTTAATAAAAGTTCACATTGAAACAACCTAATTTTATTGATTACATTGATGAAATAGCGAAAATAATAATTTTCGTTGACCCAGTCTCCCTGCATTAATTTACTGGCAATTTAAATATATATTGTAGTTTTATAACTCGTGTTTAATTGTATTTGAAACCTAACTGACTCTGGAATATATAAATTTAACTAAACTTGTAAAAATGGTACGTCATAACATTAACGGGGTAACAATCCTTGACAGCTCATTTTCTTATCGTGTGCGTTTTATTGAAAGGTGCGTGAAGTGTCTGCATACCATATTGCTGTTTATAATATCTCCCGCCAAAACATTCCGGATCAGTTATTTCATCATATATTTTATATTAAAAGTAAATTAGAAGCTAGTAGCCCAATCGACCAAGGTGTTAATGAATTCACACATTTCTTGCACATCAAATGATTGTGGCAGTTATATATTTATTACATAATTTTCCACCATAAAGTTTCCAGTTTCACAATATGTCACGTCACTATGGTCAAGTTTTTTACCAGATACAGATTTATGCAGTTCGGTATTTTTAGCAATCATAAACCAACTTCCGCGAGAATGAGATTTCTAACTAAATTTTATCACTTTTTGAGAACACTCTAATACCTTGCTTAGCCTTATTTTTCTTATTTCCCATTTTAATCTGCTTGATGTTGATAATCTGTCGAATTTTAAATACTTATGTTAACATACGGCAAGCGATACCAAATTTAAAATCAATTGATACAAATTTGCCCTTAAGGAGCCCCTTGCAACGCCGCCTCCTAGATCGTTCTCGCTGATAAGGTGGAGTCGATATGGGGGTGCAGTTTTTATTGCGATAAAACACTATTTTTGCATATTCGGATTGATTTTTTTGTTGCATGGTATGATAGTATGATATTTATTTATTGTTAATAACTTAAAATGTCATTTTCGCCTTTTTTTACGTTTGTAGGCACTTACGCTACATTAAATACAGATTAGTTATCGTCATTCAAAAATATGTAAATTACATGCGATATTGGTTTACAGAAGACTGACCAATGATAATATTTATTTCAAATCACTTGCAAAATGGACTCTGTATAATGGGTTTATTATGTATACAATTATGGTTAACTTTTTAAAACTATAAATTGGTGAAACTTGGTATTACCAAATAGCTACTTATGCTACATTAATGCGCCAGACTATCAAAATCAAAATCACAATCAGTGTGAAGATCTTACATGATAGCAATTAATTGAGCAATCAAACATGAAAAAACAGTAAAAGGTTGCATATATTTATATCACCCATTATTTTCTTGATCTATATTGTTTTCATAGCTGCTCTGGGGCCAAATATGTTCTTTTGGATATATTAATCAGTCACAGAGTATGACCTATCTAATAAAATCTATAGGGATCAATCGATCAAATCAATTTAAAATAAAACCATGAATCTAACACATTCACACTACGTTGATTCAATCAACAACATATTCCTGTTATTAATGCATGTTGAAAAACTTATCCTGACAAATTGTTACATGTTTTCCATTAAAATGGTGTATGGCAGGTATGATTTAACTGACTTTGGTGATTTGAATTTAGATGAATAATTAGGTGAATACTTATGAAGTGAAATTGAATCTGAGGATGAAAGTACCCCAAGAAATATCTGTGAGAACAATACGATGAATGCCACTAGTGATAAAACAATTTAATCAAGAAGTGATAGATAACACCTCTGACTGCTGCAAATTGATTTTTCAAACGTTGTGGCATGTCACTCAAACCACGCCTCTGTTAACACCTACTGCTATACACTGAAGCTGATAGTAATAAAAAAATCGATAAACTGACCTGTCAATAAATATTTCGCAAGTACCTGGATAATTAAGGTCACAACAATTTGTGTGTGATAAATATGAAACTATGAGAGTCAGGGGTAAGCAGATTGAATTCATCTGTATTTATTTTAACGGCACATAAATGTAAGCTAGAAACAGACATTATTTGTTAACAATACTTAGAGCATTGTTTATTCAATTTTTGGGTAAAAACAGGTTTTTCAAACATTTATTTCAAAAGTCTGGATTGGGGTAAAAACTCATTTGAACACATATTTTAAAGAAGAGGGCCACGATGGCCATGCATCGCTCACCAGAATAAAAGTAAATTAACTTGTTACTTAAAAGGTAATAAAAGCACACTAGTGGGCAGATAATGGGGAACAATAATAAACTTGATAAAGGACCTTATTTAATTATCTTAAAGTACCTGATGTGGGGCTTGGCTCCACCAACTGAACTACTTGGGTGGGTACTGTCACAAAAATTAATCTCAATACTATATACAGTACTACAACATTTTCCTACCAAATTTCTGTAATGTATCAATCAAACACTGACTCAATAACAAAATATGTAAAAAACAGTATATTCCAGAATGGAACATGAATAGGTATGTTACAAATATAAAAACCTGTTTTTCAGCGTTTTGTGCACCAGGGACAACTCCTTCCAATTGAATTGAACAGCTATACTGTGGCGGCCGTACTTTTCTTGCTTCTTCTAATCTTTGTTCCTCGCGTTCAGCAATTATTTCCCACGTATCATCTATAAGTGATCTCAGAGTTCTGTCGATCATACGATATGGTTGTGGAAGTGTATCGCGTAATAATTCTGGATCGTTCACAAAATCATCCTCAGATTCATGCGGTAATTTGTCTAAAGATGGTGGCGTATAACTCACATTCTTTCGTAAGTACACAGGCATGATTGGCGTGATCAACTGACGAGTGGAATACAAATGGACTAGTCAAAATAATAATTATATTCAAATAAACAATTCACTTCCCATCAAATTCTGTTTCCAAGTCCACCATGACACCGGAAACGACAACAAAGTTGATTTCCGGCTTTTATGTGTTGACACCAAGCGCAAAATACCTGAGTACCAGAAGTACGGTCTAATGTCCATGGCCATGCCCTAACTGGTTCTCGTTGACTCTCGCTGTACAGAGCTTTTGATGCTCTACAACATGGAACGGGTACCAGTTGATTCAGATGACAGGTGCTCGATCTACAAAATGAACTTATTCGATAAACCTGGAATGTCAATAGGAAGAGATAAAATTTTGGTTGATATATTGCTGTTAAACTTAAATCATGTCGTCCGATCTTATATCGGATATTATAAAATTCAATTCACAAACAAATGGGAGGGATAAATTATGCAGGTAAGCAGTTTGTTCAATCTGTGAAACGGAAACTACGAACACGTCGACGAGGTGAAATTATATTCGGTTCCTCTTTCAAAAAATCTGATAGTGGTTTGATATCTCTGTGTGTGTGCACACAGGGGGGGGGGGTATGGTTTATTACGTAACATCATAGCTCATCACAATAACGAACCTGATTATGTGTTTTTGACATCTGATAATTATCATTTTTGTTGTCTAAAATATAACAAATTTTTCAACATGGGGTTTCAATGACTTTTATCTTATTGATATATGAAGAATATTGAATTAGAATTACTCAAAAAGATATGAATATGTTGACCCTTGTCCATGTCTTATCTTTAAAAGGACATAATGATTTTGTGTATTTTTAGCTGTATGCATCTAGATGTATGTACAGTGTACATAAAAATACATATTTTCTTCGAGTATCACCCATTTTTGCACTGTGCATTTTGCCATATGTTTTACGAAACAAGTTTTTTTTTTTAAATTTTGACAAAAATCGATGTTCACATCTCAGTTAATTGGTGATTAGTTCGTTTTTGAATGAAACGCATTTGTGTGCATTTCTATAAGCGAAATTTGAGGCGATAATTCTAAATATTTTTTCAGATATGAGTTTCTTTTTGTTTCTGTCATAGTTTGTAGTATATATGTTCAGTGTCACATTAGTAATCAATAAATCAATATATTAAACATCACTTTCGATTTGGTAGTAATTCAATTTATAACGGGTACACAGTTTGTCCGATCGTGGAAAGTGGTAAAATCATGATGTATGTCATGCTTATCTTAACAACATACTAACATCACTGAACCATATTGTTATTTGTCACCTAGTTATTAGCACCGGGTGAGATAATCTATAATAATCAATGCCGTTATTTTGTTCTAAAAAAATTTGATACAATTTAAGGGACTAAATCAGTGATGAAATGGACAGGTATCAAACTAGTAAAATTTTCCAATAACCTCTATGCAGACAGTGCACACATTTGGACTAGTCTTGTATAGGTTAAAGATTATCAGTTGATCTGATCTCTTATCAGTTTACAGTAGATCAATGGACTAGGGGGCTATGAGGTAAAGGGTTAAGGCAAATTCTTGTGCAGACAACTCCTCCTTCATTATATGACCTATTTTCTTCAAACTTACACAGATGATAGCTATTGATGTCTATCTGTGTGTAAAGGGGAGATAATTCACATTGCTCTTTTTTTACTGAATTATTGGCCCTTATTATATTTTTACTGCAAATTCTTGTGCGGACAACTCCTCCTTCATTATTTGACCTATTGTCTTCAAACTCTCACAAATGATAGCTCATGATGTCTAGCTGTGTGTAAATGGGAGATAATTCACATTGCTCTTTTTTTACTGAATTATTGGCCCTTATGATGTTTTTACAGCAAATTCTTGTGCAGACAACTCCTCCTTCATTATTTGACCTATTGTCTTCAAACTCTCACAAATGATAGCTCATGATGTCTAGCTGTGTGTAAATGGGAGATAATTCACATTGCTGTTTTTTACTGAATTATTGGCCCTTATGATGTTTTTACTGCAAATTCTTGTGCAGACAACTCCTCCTTCATTATTTGACCTATTGTCTTCCAACTCCCACAGATGATAGCTATTGATGTCTAGTTGTGTCTAAAGGGGAGATCATTCACATTGCTGTTTTTTTACTGAGTTATTGGCTCTTATTATATTTTTACCTCAATTTCTTGTGCAGGCAACTCCTCCTTCATTATATGACCTATTGTCTTCAAACGCTCACAGATGATAAGTCTAGCTGTGTGTAAATAGGAGATAATTAACATTGCTGTTTTTTACTGAGTTATTTGCCCTTATTATATTTTTACAGCAAATTTGCGGACAATTACACTTTCTTGTTTCAACTATAAGGTGTTTCTTACCTTAAACTTTCACAAAGATCACAAAGTGTCTCAGTTGTGCAAGAGGGAGCATAACTCATGTAACACAGCCTATGGGCAGAGCTCTTGTTCACTACTGTCTTACCACTATTTCTTATTGTTTATTTTTGTCATATATGCATGTTTGATTGTGGTAAATATCTGTAAATCATGTTCATAATGAAATGTTTAAGTATATTATAACAATGTTGTTTCTTAAGTGTTTCCCAAATAATGTGAACCAATTTGCTAACAATCTTTCAATCTGTTTTTCAAACTGGATTCGATTACCCAGACAGCGAATTCATTTATTAATGATATTAAGCACGTAGCAACAAATTAACCTAAATATCAGACATACATTACATTTGTTAACTATGTCTCTGAAAACAGTAATGATAACATCCATTAGGTTTCAGTTTCAATTTATTATAGCAACAAAGTTGTTGGGGGTATACTGGTTTCAGGTTGTCTGTCCATCTGTCTGTCAGTCCATCCATCTATAGACGAAATATTATGTGCGCTTCTTCTCCAAATCGGCTTGTTGGATTTTGATAAAACTTTACTAACACATTAGACATTAGGTCTACTTGCACATATAATGAAATAAAATTATTCAGATATATTTTCAAGGAGTTATGCCACTTTTTTATTTGTCTAAAGACAAAATCTTGTGTGCGCTTCTCCGAAATGGTTGGTTGGATTTTGTTAAAACTTTACCAACACATTACACATTAGGTCTACTTGCGCATATTGTAAAAACATTATTTGGATTTATTTTCACAGAGTTATGCCCCTTTTTTATTTGTCTGAAGACAAAATCTTATGTGCACATCTTCTCTGAAACAGCTAGTTAAATGTTTATAAAACTTTACCTGTGCATTAGGCATTAGGTCTACTTAGGCATATTTAAAAAAAGTGGTTGGATATATTCTCAAACTAATTTCAAAGTCCGTATGAACAATTTCGCACCTAATTTGTGTTGTTTATTACAAAGTCAGACAATATCATGTACTTGCTCCCAATGTTTTTCACACCTTGCTGAGCTTACAATGAGTTCGATTTAATTTTTAGTCAATAACAGTAGGGAGATTATTATTGTTTACTCTTAAATGCATGGTTGCAGCCGTGGTCCAGTGGTTAGTGTGCTGGACTTGTAACCGGGAGAACCCGGTCGCAGCATGTCATACCCTACTATGAAAATTTGACAAAACTGTTGATTTTCCTCCTCATGTGAAGAAGTTGCTGGCTCCTTATGGAAGGGTAAGTTAGTACTGGTTAGTTATAGTCCAGGAAAGCTGGTTCGGTGAACTGGTCGCCGTCGATAACTGAAAAATATTTGAAAAAAAGGTGTTAAACCCCGGTGATAATTATAGGTCACATAAAAACGAAACAAACAATACTCTTAAATGCACACATGACATCATATGTAACTAAATAGCAGACAAAATGCTTGGATTTGTAAAACATGTCATTATGAGCGATATTTGTAGTTTAGTACATTTTTATATATATCATCATACATGAAGTAAACATCACTTATTTATTTCCTTGTACTTGAAAAATGAAATATCACAAATAAGTAAATTTTTCAACACACACCAATTATCATGAACTAGTGATTCTAGCAACAGCCAAAATGTCTAATACAATACTGGTATTCATAGGATGTTTATGTCTAATTTTCGTTCAGATGAAGTATTTTTTCGGGCCCAAAAAATCGACATAACGAGAGTTGACTGTATATGAAAAAACCCATGAACCCTTAGGAAAAGGAAAGGCATTTAACTTGCAGTTATTTCGCAGTTATTTAGCAGTTTTTTCAAATAAATGCCTTTTTTACAAGTTTTTGTCCTCCATCTTAATTTGTAGGGATCCATTTAAACAGCAGTTTTTAAAAAACTGATAAAAACTTGTTGTGAAAAAACTTGTGTCCAGCATTTTTTACCAGTTTTTGTACATTTAAAAGTAAATGGTGATGCTAAATGATACTTATATTACCATTATTAACAAGTTTTTTTCTTGGACCATTTTTTTAAGCTGAAAGATTGTGACAGAAACTGCATGTTTTACAAGTTTTATTTAAATGTTTCTAGCAGAAAATAATTCATGCACACTAATTTTCACTTAAATAGCAATATTGCATGTGCACAAGTGTATATAATATGAATATAAACAAAATTAAGGTACATCGTATAATTAATATTGTATCATTCTACATAATATGAGCTGTATCATGTGAAAACCAACCTTATGGCCTTAAACTTTGCAACCAGCGTAGGCCCAGATCACACACAACCAGCAAAATGTGATCAGGAACTACATTGTTCGCTTAGACGCTGAAAGACGAGCAGCAGTAGCCGAACAGTGTAGGTCCTGATCAGACCGCGCGATTGCAGGTGAGCTGATCTGGGTCTACAAGGTTCGCAAAGGCTAGAAAATTGGTTTTGCCATGACATGTCTCAATTATTAATCTAAAAACTAATTTTGTCAGGCTAATGAACTGTCATTTCTAATTACATTTAGATATTCACTTTATTAAGCAAAGTGGTCTAATCATAATTATAAATTGTAAGTTGGTTCCTTAATTCAGCAACATACTGTCCCACAGAATCTGTTATGTCAGACACATGTATATCAATCAATGTTTCTAATAAGGATTCTGATAATTAACACAATTATTCTTGTGAAACGTTTCCAACCGACTGGGACCCCGGGCAGGATACACCAGGATCCCAGTGGGATGAAAAAACCCAGGTGGGATTTATAAGAAATGCCAGGACTACCAGAATCCAAGTTTGTGAAACTGGGATCCCCAGATCTTGGATTTGAATTTACTACAGAATCGGATCCCAGACTATTAAATATTCAGACTGATTTAAATATATCTAGCTAAGAAAATTGATACTGAAAAATTCAGACTTTAAAAACAAGAAGTATTTTACATTTTTCCATGCAATTAACTATTTTTATGAGTTGAAATTTATTCACCTCATTTGGCCTTCACTCACTTGGTGCATGAATTTTCATGCCGACCAAAGTACTATTACATGTTATAAATCTGCCATGAAAATGTGTCCATCAAGATTTATTTGTTGTTTTAGTATTCACAAACATAGAATTTACAACATATAACATATTGTCTTTGTCAAACAAATTTTTCGTGTAAATTAACAAGACTTGCAACCCTTTGCATTAACTTCAATTCTCATGAGTACTTTCAGTACTTTGATTTTCCGTATTGAGTTACTTCCCTTATGTACTTCTGCTGTCACCTCCAGATCATTTTTTGAAAATAGAAATCGTTACTTAATTTAAGAATTATGAAACGACGGTTGAAAGGGAAGTTTATAATGGAACATATATGTCCAAAATTGAATTCTTTAACCGGAAGAAATCTCAGTAAGTTTGAAGAGACCACTGAAGCCGATATTTCTACTAAAACCAACCAGCAGAGACGGCTACTAGTGGGTGGGGTACTGGACGATGAATTATCGAGCTCAAGTTTCTTGCTGAATTATTGAAATCTTGTAAAAACTGCTGTAAGTTTATACATTCACATAATATAACTAGAGAAGTGTGTTGGCTATGCCAATATTTTATATATAATGTGTGAATGTGACTTTGTAAATATGGTTGAGTGACAGGTTTTCGTGGTGTAACGAGTTTTCGTGGTATTTTAAGTATGCCTCGTTCCCGTGTGCGCATTTGCATTTTTTCAGAAAATTTGTCACAAGATTGTCTGATAGTTTTGTTAGTCTGCCGATTATTGCCGATAATACGCAATGAACATTTTACTATACACTAATTTTGTTATTTTTGTTAGAGCGTAGTTCAGACACTTTAAAATGTTCAATGAATTCTTATTCTTAGGCAACGCTTTTAATTGTGTACTGAATATTCAGTAGATAGGTGGAGCTATCGTCTGGTTCCTTGCCAAGGGACTGTTTCAAGCATATCAAGATAAACATGTAATGAAACCAAAAAATCATAGAGTAATAGCAGTAAACTTGGGGTAGTTTGAGGCGACCAGTGTGTGGCGACGAAAACGCCAGTCCAAACTTTTTACGTCTACACCATTGGCCTAGTTAACTTAAAACGCTCAAATGAATGTATTGGAGGGAATTTTGTTTTAAAAAACAGATCAGATTTTTGTGATGATGAATTTCTATGATAATCACTGGCAGAATGTCCTGAAATAACGAAAACTCAGCAATGTTTTGTTAATACCACGAAAACTTGTTACACCACCATACTGTAGCTACAGGTTCTCACCGGCTAGAAAATATTTACATTTCGTCACTGCACGTGCAAAACTCGTATCTTTGCTTTTTTGGAAAGACAACTTGATCAGAAGTTGTATCTTGATGATATCTCGGTCAAGTTTGAATATGGATTATGTCGAGTCAAAAACTAGGTCCGTCCATCCTGAAATGTTTTATCGCGCACGGCTCAATAGTTGCAGTGTTATTACCCATGACTTAGTAAAAATTAGCACGTTTCAATTTGTTTCTTGTTTAGCTCTAAAAGTATTTGAGCTTGAGTCATGAAACTTTACAGGATTGCTGATCACCAAGTGTTGTTGTGTACCTTAGGTTTTGCTCTTGGATTTACACAGTAATTGCCCCTGTCATAGTCAAAATTGCCATATTTATCTTTTATTGCATGTAGCTCCAAAGGTAGGGTAACTCCAAAAATGGATTTTAAGCTTATCTGAGCAAGAGGCTTATGGTGAGCTTTTGTAACCTCTCAATGTCTGTCGTTCATCTGTCAACAATTTCTAATATATTAAATAAAATCTTCCTCAAAACTACAAGGCAGATTTACACCTTACTTTGCAGGAATTATCCTTGGGCTCCCTTTCAAAATTGTTCCAAAAATTGAAGTCAACACAGAACTTTATCTTTTTAAAAGATTTTAATGTCATATAAATGTTTGGAAATGCTCACACAAGTTTTTGGCAGTTATTTATGAAATCTTATAAATGCTGCAACAGTTTTTTTTTGAAAGTTTTTAATGATGTCATATAAATGGTTGAAAATGCTCACACAAGTTTTTTGGCAGTTATTTATGAGATCATATAAATGGTTGGAAATGCTCTTTCCATATTTGGAGGCAGTTTTATGATGTCATCTCATTTACATATTTCGGCCGATTTGAATGCTTTTTAACTGCTAAATAACTGCATTTTAAATGCATTTTAACTGCTTTTTAAATGCTTTCTACAGAATCACATTTTCCAAAGAAATCTGCTGAATAAATGGTAAAAACTGGCCAGAAAAACAATGCTAAATAACTGCAAGTTAAATGCCTTTCCTTTTCCTAAGGGAAGAACAATAGAAAGCATGAATAAGGTGATACACACACACATGCAAACATGCACACTTGCTAAACATAGTTAATGATCCGTTCACATATAATGAGTAATTAACAATAACATCATGAAAAATTACAAATCAGACAATGCATTATTATAACATGGTAATAAAATAATTAAATATTTTGAAGGCATAACTTTCGGAGGTTCATAGCCTCATACATAAAGTTAACAATTTTCAAGAGAACTGTTTTATTAGAGGATGACATTAAAGATATAATTTTATCGATACTCGTCCAAGAAATATATATTACCAATAGTATTTTTCATATTTTTTTATATTTTGGACCACATAATAAAAAGTGATATTTGTTTCAACTTGATTCAAATTGCACAATTTACCAATCCTGTTTTTTCTTAATATACTTTACATCTGTCTTCTGCTATTTCAAGAGAGTGGGAACCAAGTATTATTGTAATTAATTCATTTAGTAATCTGTTTTTATCTAATTAGCATATGCAAAGTCTGTTTTGAATTTTCAATAATAGTTAAATTTTCCCATATTATTAATCAATGCACTTCATTTCTGAGTAAATTGATCCCTTAATCTGAATTTAAGATTAGAAAAATAGTTTGAGTTGGGATTAAAATAATGCTGAATATAAGAATAACCTAATTTAAGTAATCGATACTGTTGTTAATATTGTTTGCCCAGAATTTCTTTGCAGAGTTTGCATTGATAATTATACGCATAATTACCAATTTGGTGAAACAGGTTCACTTTATTACAGGTTCAAGATGTAGATTTTGACTCATGGTTTGTTTTTATCTGTTCTTGTATTGATATAGTACTGCATTTTGTTCATTCCAACAGAGACCATTGAATAATGATCTGGACAACTTTAGAATTTATTGAGTAATTATTTATTTGCAAGGATACTTGTGTCTTTAATTAGAAGCAAGATTTATATTAATATATATTGTAAACTCCTAGTTAATTTTTTTATCTGGATTGAATGCCTGATTACAGCTACAACCTCTATATAATACTAAAATAACAATTATTATTGAAAAATTATCAAAAATAATTTAGGAATGACATATAAAAATGACAAATCGGTAAAAATGAGCCTGACAGACATTAGATGAATAATTAGATCGATCAAGTACAGGTTTACTTTGTGTTCAAAGGAAAGTTCTCTGCTAATGCAAAATCAGTTTCCTGTATATCTTATACAGTCATGAAATATAGAAGTTTGAAGTGGTTTTCAAGATAAGTATTTGTAATGCTTTTGGTATGATTTAAGAAAGACGTTCATAGATTGTCATGAAAAGTAATATATTTTGCTCCACATAGTTGTCAGAAATTACATAATATAACATTAACATTTATGCTTTAGTATGATATGAAATATAAGGGCCTAATATGGTGTAAGAATGTGTTTTTGTTTCTTTTTGTCTTACTGCTTTAGACATGCTTGTCAACAGGACCACTGAGCGAACTATGGCCACTTATTCACTCACATTTATTGATGGCATGCATGTACACCAATTGATCACCTGAATAAAAGCTTTAGCTTCTCTTTCTGTTCCTTGGTCTTTTTTTCACAGGGATTGACTGTGTAACTTGACACATCATTCAAATACAGTACTATCCCTGTACGTTATGCATAAGCTAAGCCAAATATGACTACTCTGGGTAGTTGCTATACATGACAAATGCAACTGTTCAGTCTGTGACCATAGTTGTTATCAAATATTTTTTTCCTTATGTGAACTGATACATAATGTTTTGAAGTCAACATTTAAGTGAAGGAGTTTGTGCATTCATGTCTATATAAACTATCATTTTATTTCAAGGTTATTCCAGTATGGATGCAGACTTGCCTGGGGACGTCTACAGCACACAGGCAAAACAGAATTGCTCAAAATGCTAAAAAATGTTGAATTTATGCTTAGCATGACAAGAAAATGTAAGTATCATTGTTTAGGAATACTTAAAACTGTCAAACCTGAGTTAACAGTCATTCAAAAACATGACCACATTTTAAACAACAATCACTTGTTAGTTGACATTGATTATTACGTTACAATAATCCAAATGGACATTGTCAACTGTGTATAAAGATAATTTTTAGCTTGTTTGTTTTGAAAACAGGTGAGCTATCATAACGCTGCATCGTTATCGTCATTGTCATACAAAAACTAATTTAGTCCATTATTCAAACACTTTTAAATTGACCCTTAAATGAAATTTAATTAAAGACATTTTTTCCCTATTCCCTACCTAAAAATTCCCAATTATGTCATCACACCATGCATTTTTCCCAACTGGACTGGACACCTTTCCCAAAATTGAAAAAAATCATTTATTTTTTTGAGTTATGCCCCTTTTAACTTAGAATTTTAGTCAAACATGCTCATTAAATAGAATGATGTAAAACAGACTCTGCAGAGCTTTTGTCTTATCTCCCTTTGGTAGCCTCTTGGGTGCTGATGGGGATGATCATTGGGCCATTTTTGTGACACTTTAAAATCCATTGAGCAAATGTCAATGAATTTGCCATTACGGTTGCTACAAGAATTAGTGGTACTTGCACCTATCCATTTATTCTATTTTTGAATGCTCTCTCGTCATATTCTAGCTATGAAAAATGTTCAGTGCTGTCATAAAAATTTCAATCTATCTTTAAATAATAACCAAACAGTGTAGTAATCTGCATTGTTTATCTAGTATGTCTTTGTGGTAAAAAATATTAACAGTGCAAATTAAATGGGAAAAAAGTGCAAAAAAGTAGATTTTTGCCCGTCTGTTCCAAAGGAAAAGTGGAGCTATTAATTATGATCGCTATGTTGCCGTCATTATCATTGTCATACAAAAAATTGTAGCCCATTACTCATACACTTTTAAAGATATCAACATAACATTTACAAAAGACATTATTCTGAAAGCTATAGTTTTGGAGTTATGCACCTTTTTAACTTAGGATTTTGGTCAAAATTGCTTATACAATAGAATTATGTAAAACAGACTATCATTGGCACAGCTCTGCAGAACTCTTGTTTCTTGTTTATTATTTTCAATGAAGTCTGAAAGACAGAAAAATTACATGGATGACTAGACATAGTTACTTCAATATGACTGAGACATTTCCTTAGTGTCTCGTTAACCTAAGGAACTTACTTGTGAATGAACCTGAGGTAAACAATAACCGTAACTGATTAAAACACTTTGAACAAATAAACAGGTACTTGCAACATAAGATCTGTATAAAACAATTTTTAACATGTGTCTTGTATATTTTCTTTCACATTGCTTCATATTCCTGTTTATAATTGTACCATTTTAAGTTTCTAAGTTTGTGAAATTAACATCATGCAGCATACCATGTTCAATATTCAACATTAACTTTAACAATTGATGATGATAGGCCTAGTTATAAAATTAACCCCAAATGATATTGTGTGTAAATTTTTTTTAACCAGAGCGATCCTTACTTAGTTAGTGGTAACCCAGCCTCTATTGTTAATTTTGAAAACTTAACATTTCTACATCTAGTGGTCTACTTAATAAATGATGAAATGAGGGTAGTTCTGATTCAATTTATCAAACATATGACAACGAACAATAGTGATCATATATTCAATTTATCAAACATATGACAATGAAGAATAGTGATCATATATATTCAATTTATCAAACATATGACAACGAAGAATAGTGATCATATATTCAATTTATCAAACATATGACAACGAAGAATAGTGATCATATATTCAATTTATCAAACATATGACAACGAAGAATAGTGATCATATATTCATTTTCTGTTTTACATTAATTAACAGGCATTTTTATGAAATAGTTGAAAACGCCAGTTACTCTCTTTTGCATAGGCTTTCATATTCAGACAGCAAATACCTGCCCATTTGGAGGTTTGTCTTTATAGGAGGTCCATCAGCCCTTTTTCTGAAACTAGACTTTGGATCTAGTGTTGCCAGGAAAAGGATATAGTGCTTCTCAGACGATCTCTTTAATGAGCAATAGACATTCGATTTTTGAAAAGCATAATCAGTTGTCACTAAGGTCAAGACATTTTGATCAACATACAGTTCACAGATCATCACAGAATCATTACTGTTTATATATAATTATTGAAAAACTGTCATGTGTTATTTTCATCGTCATCAGTTTAAGTGTAATTATATACAACACTGCTGATGCAGTGAAACCTCTCTAATTCTGAGAAAAAATGAACATTTTCAAGTTCAGATTTGAGATTTCTGATTAACGACGTCTCTGTTGTACTGGTAATTATTATTAATGCGTAAGGAATGCTTTGTCTGCATCAGATATTTTGAGAGTTTTATTTCCCTTATTGTGACAAATATGTACCACACTCTGTCATGAAACAAACAAAAAATTGATCATTTAATTGATCTATTAAGTATAAAATGTTGTCTGTCAGTAAGTGATTTTAATGTATTATTATTATTTAAGAATCTTTTTTGCAAAGAAATTATTAACCAAATTTTAATGAGTCAAAACTTTATCAAAAATATTGTCATCACCTTTACATAGCTTTTACAGCTTTACACGTGGGCCTGAGTAGAAAGGTATCCAATTATATCAAACTGTAAGGACAGTAAGTGAAAGTAAAAAGACTATATGATGCCTGCTTAAAGACATTTAGTGGCGATTTGTTTTGCTTTACAATGCATGATTTTGTTGCAGACACTACACAGTTGCTCTTATAAGGCCTACATACAAAAATGTCAATAATTTTAAATTTGCATTAGTTAATGTTCATTTCAATCATTTATAATCACATACTATAATGCATCATGTGTATGGCAGATTACAAATAACTCCTTTTTAAAAGTAGTCAACTCTTGAAAGGCTCATTTCATATGCAAACTGTAAGGTATTTTTCCACCCATACTATTTATACTCCCACAAACGAAGTTTTCAGGGGTGTACTGGAAACACCCTGGTTATTGGTTGGTCGGTCAGTTGGTTGAGTCCTTCAATCAGTGGGTCGGTTGATTGGTCGCGTGGTCTGTCCCCAAATGAAATGTGAGCATGGGGTGAATATTTCTCTTACCTTTTTTTTGCACACGATTTCAATTTTTTCAGTGATAAGTCAGTCTACTCCATTGTCTACACCTGGGAGTTGTTGGTGCTCTAGTGGTCACACTTATGAGCGATTTACATCAGACCTGGTCAGAATGTTCGCCTCAATGATATCTTGGACGAGTGCGAACATAGGTCATCTGGGGTCAAAAACTAGGTCACAAGTTGAAATAAAATGGAAATTTTGTTAACACTCTAAAAGTCAGTTTTGATTGGATCTTCATGAAACTTTGTCAGAATGTTTGTATCAATGATCTTGTAAAATTGTGCAAATATGGGTAATCCACGTTCAAAACCTAGTTCACTAGGTCAACACACCTGAAAACCTTGTTAATGCTCTAGAGTCACAATTTTGATTGAATCGATCTTCATCAAACTTTGCTGGAACGTTTGTTTTAATCTTGGACAAGTTCGAACATGGGTCATCTGGGTCAAAAGCTAGGTCACCAGGTCAAATCACTGGAAAATCTTGTCAACCTTCTAGAGGTCACAGTTTTGATTGTATCTTCACTAAACCTTGTCAAAGTGATTGTTTAATGATACTTTGGTTAAGAGGGAACATGGGTCATCTGGGATTAAAAACTAGGTCACCAGGTCAAATCAAAGAACAACCTTGTTAACACTCTAGGGATCACAGTTTTGACTGGATGTTCACCAAATGTTTTCATAATGCTTGTCTTAATGATTGTCTTGGATAGATTTGAACAGGGGTCACCTGAGGTAAAAAACTAGGTCACCAGGTCAAATCATTGAAAAACCTTGTTAACCCTCTAAAGGCCACAGTTTTGATTGGATCATTGTTAAACTGCGTAAAAATGTTTGTTTTCATGATGTTTTGAACAGGTTGGAACATGGATCTTCTGGGGTCACAAACTAGGTCAATAGGTCAAATCTCCTGAAAACTTTGTTAACCTTTTAGAAGTCACAGTTTTGATTGGATCTTCCGCAAAATTTTGTCAGAATGTTTGTATAAATGATGCATGAACAGGTTTGAACATGGGTCAACTCAGATTAAAAAATGAGGTCACCAGGTCAAATCACAAGTAAACCATAGATCTTTACTCAGGTGAGTGAAAAAGAGTCATCTTGGCCCTCTTGGTTATATACATTGTGGTTGAATAGATTTGCATGGCATGATTATTCATGCCAAAGGTCACATATGTTGTAGAATTATGTCCCCTTGCAAATTGTTCGGTCGCACAGACTGTCCCCAAATTGTGGAGAATATTTCTCTTACACTTTTTGTGAGAACCTTTTCCAAGTTTTATATACATGTACATTATAGCTTGATAGAAGATTTATATGGCATTATTATGTATGCCAAATGTCCATTTGAAAGTTGGTTGGTCCCTTGGTCTGTCCCCAAATGGGATAGAAGCTTGTGGTGAATATTTCTCTAACAATTTTTGTGTGAACTTTTTCAAGTTTTTTTATCTTCTTCATTTTGGAAAACTTTCTCCCTTATGTATTATATATATATGTATTACATTTGCATAGAAGATATGCACAATGTATTGATAATGTTGAAGTTGCCATACTTTGCAGAATTATGTTCCCTTCATGTCAGTCATTTATTGCATCAGAAAAGAGGAACATTTGCATTGTAGTTGAATAGAAGATGTGCACAATGTATTATTCTTGCTAAAGTTGCAATATGTTGCAGAATTATGTCTGTGTGACCTTAGTTATTTATTGCATTGTAAAGAATAACATTTGAATTGATATGAGAGCTTTTGTCCTGTTTATTTATGTCCCTGCAAATGAATAGTAATTATGTATTGTCATATTATGGAATTGAATAAATTGTAATTGTAGTTTCCTTCAGAATTGTTCAAAAAAAGTATTTTTTTTTGAATTACTGAAAGAAAAAACTTAAGCTATTGTTTTGTATACTATGTTTTATTTGTTTTAACTGGTACACAATATGCAATAAAAATGTATGTGCCATTCCCTTAATGTATTTGCCATTACACATTTATTCTAGTCAACTGTTTGCATGCCCTGTAGGAATGCTCTCTTGCACTTTGTCTACTAAATTGCACTATTTTATTTGAAGGGGGCGGTATTTAATCACAATTCAGTGATTATTGCTAAAATTAAACTTAATATCAACACAGTAAACATAAATAAATCCCTGTAGTGTCTGCAACACAAAAAAAAACAGAAGCAAATTTGTGTTAATCATTTGTTTGTTCTAAGAAAAGTCACATATGTTTATTTCTTTACACATTCTTGAGCAATCCTTCTCCTTTTGAATCATATATTTATTATAATTGTTAGAATATTTCAAATGTCCTCACCAGATCATGGGAAAAGTACACTCATATCATTTTTATGTCCTACTGGTCAGAAAAATTATACTATGACACAATACATGTAATACAAATTTCCAATGAAGTGCAGTTCAATGTATTTTTAAATGCTGTTCAATATCAATTGGCAAAATTTGGCAAAATCTATAACAAGTCAATACCTGTAGTTAAACCCATACCATTTTTTTTATTTTTTGTCGAAAATTGATGAAATAAAAAATATATACAACTAAAATGAATTGTCTTATAATTACATAGGTATATGAAGTGAAATATCCAAGCAAAGTATTCGATTTGTTTGTTCAGAATTAGTGATTTTTAAATGAAACAACATAACACTGAAAAAATGATCATTTCTGGCACTTCATTCAGTTATTACTTAAAACTAAGTGTACATAGGTATCTTATGCATCGTTTCAAGCTAAAGCAACACCCTGCATGAACAAATATCATACCAAACCTCTAGAGGACTGTATAACATGGGCATTTTTTAGGGGGGCAAGTATAGTGAAAATGGCATTTGTGCTTCGTTTTATTTTATATCATTTTTTTATTTCAGTGCTAAGATTTGGAAGAAGTTTAGATTTTATTCAAGCTGCCTTAAAAAGTGTCCATCTGAAAGATCCAATACTGAGAATTAGCATTACCTTAGCTAAAATCAATCAAGCCTTTTACCTACTCTTTGACCACTTCCTGTGGTTTAACAGTGTAGGTGTTGTCAAACTTGACCGACAGTATTGGTCAGAAGTGTCAGCGAAATTCTACTTGACCACTCTTATTTTGAATACAGTCAGGGATGTATATGGAATTTTGAGCATAATTCAGCAGGAGTTATCAAAGCAGAAGCTGCATTCAAGGCAAAGCGAGTACAGGAATGGTGACAGTGGTTACAAATCCGTACCTAGCAGATCCCAAAAGATATCTGATATAATGTTTGGCAATTTTCCACTTGTCATTGATACAATAAAAAACTTGTTTGATTTGGCTATTCCATTGTGTACTTTGAAAGTAATTCAGTTGTCTCCCACAAAACAAGGAATCTTTGGACTCATTTCATCTTCTGTTGCCGTAGCAACTGTATGGAATCCAAAACTGAAATTGGTGCCTTCTTAAAACTAATCTTATGAATATTTTGTCGACATTATAGTATGACTGTATGAAATTCATATACTGTATACATTTTTAAAATGAACAAAGATCTATATATTATAAATTGTAGGCCTTTGAATTGAACAACGTAATATATTTTTATGGTCTGGACTCCAGATTCAAGATTATAGTACATTGAAACTTCATTCATTTAAAATTTGATTACTATATGATAAAATTTGATATCAAGGTTTATCAAGGATTTGAATGATCTGGAGTTGAGACCTATAAACATCTGTAATAATAATTGATAATCACCTGTTTTTAGTGTATTTGGCATTGATGATCTTTGTTTAACAAAAGAAAATGGAATTTTCCATTTCTGAATTGGATTTTTATACATGTATAACATTAAACAGAAGGGTCACGTATATGTGTTTTAAAAAATATGAAACTTTTATTACTCTGCATTTAACTGTTATTGGTGTTTACTCTTATAAAACAGAAACCTGTCCATACAACTTATTCATATCTATATGTGCTAATATTATTTCTTAATACCTATTAAGATTATTACTGTTAACTTGTCCTCTTAAGCTGTTTCATTCAGCTAAGATCTGCAGAACATTGTCTTGATGTTTCATTTTTTTCACACAAAGAATGATTTTCCAAAATTTGTCTGATGAACATTCCTAATGGATCTAAGGGCATCTATGAAAAATGGTTTGTTAATATGTGACCCATACTTTTATCTGCTGGTAGATAGGCATGCTTTGTTAACATAACATGCTTGAACTAACAATAAAAAGTTAATAAGTTTTAGGATTAGAGATTTTTTAAGAGTGAGTTCATGATGTAAAGTGCAAACCAACAATCTTTTAAGGATGGCCTAGTTCAAAACCTTTTTTTATAAAAGTCTTTCAGTATTCAAAAAGATTCACTTCTTCCGGTCTGAAAACACATTTATATAAGACACCCAGTGTCATTTGAGAAATAATATTTATTTTTTGCAGTTTGGATCTATAACGAAGTAACCGGCAAAGGTAACTGAAGTCCTGTGACTAATTTTGAAACTTGTTTAAAATTACAAACTTTTGTGTTTTTCTTTTTATAGTTGGCATCCCTATTCCTGCATCATCACTATTCTGGTGGTATTCATGTTGCATCAGTTTATAACTGTTTAACTTGTCAACATGATTATTCTGTTTTCCCTTCATAGAACTAAAGACATTCTTGGCTGAAAACTGGCCATTTTCTTGTAGGTATACAACTGTATTTAAAAAAATCATTTTACACTGAAATGTGACCCCAAATCTTACAAGATTCCTACTTTGATGAACTAAGTTTAAAAGCTTGTCTGCTAGATGGTTTTAGCTCCACCCATCAATGGTTACACACCTCAGAATTTTTACAAATGTATTTGTTGATTAAAGTGTAATTTAAAGTGTTTTAGCACTTTTAACAAATTTTGAGAGCTTTAACTGCTGTACAACAAGAATAGCGATGTAACATCATATTTAAACATGCCTACCCTTTGATGACACTTTTTACTCATTGACTTTTATCAGTACTATCAAGTACTTTTACAGATTTTACAAGCAATTTATAAAGAATTGTTTTAATCATGCACACAGTAAATAATATTTTAGTTGATGGGTTCATAATTGTTTTAAAATCAGAACATCAAGTACCACAGGAGATAAATGTACAGTATACCAGGGACTTTATATTATTACAATACTATCCTTTAAACCTTTACTTCATAAGCATATTTTGGACTCTTCTAAATTCAAAGCTAATACTAGCATACAAAACATCAATTTATTTAAGAAAATTGGGTTATTTCTAACAAATTTCTTATTAAATTTCAAACTATGACATAATAAGCATACCAGTGTCATGTCATGCATTCTTTACAAAAGAATATACAATGTATATGCTCATTAATGTAGTGTACAAAATGTACCTGGCAAGTTTTTTGATTGTGTAAGAATTCAACTCTTCCATTTTTAGCTCACCTGAGCACGTAGTATCAATGATATCGTGAACAGGTTTGAACGTGGTTCAACTTGGGTCAAAAACTAGGTCACCAGGTTAAATCACAGAAAAACTGTTGAAGTTGCAATCTTTACTCAGATGAGCGAAAACAGGCCATCATGGCCATCTTGTTTATGTTTTATTAATACAGTGATATTAGAATATTTATCTCAATTTTGTGGCTATTTATTCCAATAAACTATTCTGCTAATAATAAAAGATTTTACATTTATTTGTTATTTGAGGACAAATCATCATTGTCCACCAACTAAAGCATCTATTTGAGTAAAACTATCTGTCAACTTTATGGGAAATATATGTAAACCAAATTTAATCTGAAAATGATTCACAATCAACAAATATCTTGTTTACTTTGCTTTAGGTTTCAAAACTTCTTTGTGTCAAAAGCGAAATAAAAAAGTGAGCCTATATTTGTGTACAGATCTTTTATTTAATGCTTCCTTCATAGTGGCATTTTCTTCATATTTTACATCCTTTGTTTGTGATTTTGTGAGTACAAGTAAATGTTGCAGTGAACGTGATCATATTTATCCTACCTGTACAATTACTTCATTGGGAAAGAAGTTTTAAGAGTTAAATCCCTTTGACAGTATGTTTTAATACAACTAGACAATGGTAAGTTACTTAATAGAGACATGAACACACAGTAAAACTTAATTCAAACTGTACAACATAGAGAGAAGACAACTATTGAGGGATTCACTCAAAAGATCACTGCCTACTCCCTTCATGAATTCCAGCATAGTTCAAAATTATTTTTGTTTGGATTGCACCCCAGTTCACTTTACCAAAACTTAAACCCCAAAACCTAACCAAAATTTAACCAATGAGTATATAATTGGGTGAAAGTGACAAAATTACGTCTATTTTACTTCTAAAAACTGGAAGAGCTAAAAGTTAAGTATTCAATAAAAATAAGATTTTCCTTTCAAAACAAGAATTCAACATTCAGTACATACAAATTTTGTTGCAAGAGGAAAAAACTTTATCATTCAGGCACATAACCACTTCACAATATATTCAATGTTCCTTCAAAATGGATGAACAAAAACAAATGTTCATAACTACTTAAAATCTAATGGCATATTATTTAGTAACCAATGTTTGCTCATGGACTTGCAAGTTTAATATTTGAGTTTTGAATCTTACAAGTACAGGCATATCTCTACTTCAAATCCAGTACAGAGACAGAATTCAAATGCCAAGTTATTCAAAAGAATGATATCAGCACAGAATGCTGATTTAGTTATTATATGAACTGCATCAAATTTACACCTTTGAAACAACAATAAAAATAATAAGAGAAAGTTACAATTTAAGTAAAATGAAAAAGCAAGAAATAAAATTAGTCATTTCTATTATTAAGACATACATGTAATTCCTTTTTCCAATGGTCCAAAATCCAGTGATGTGGCCAAGAAAAATCATGTATACCTTAGAGAGAATTAAAATTGTTCATATTGACCAAATGAAACACACAAAAATTGACGTTAATTTCATAATGAACACAAAATTTCTGTCAAGACCAAATTTATCATGAACGAATATACCAGTACACCATATGTCAAATAATCATACTCTCATTAGTAGAAATCTTGAAGATTTATTTGTCTCTTTCTTCAATCAGTTCAGCTTTTTTCGTGATCATGAACACATAAATCAAACATATACACACTACAGTGGACTATTTATCATCCTCTTCTTTTCTGCATGGAGATATACAACACTGAAAATATGAAACATTAATTATTATTATTAATTACAAAAACTTACTGAGAAACATTATTTTTGTGGACTCACTAAAATAAGCAATTAATTTTATTTCACATTGAGTATATAAGGATTTTTTTAAAGTTAGTCGAATTTTAAACAAATTAAGATTCACAATTTGTACAATAAGCAACAGTTTAAGACAATAAGACATATTATTGAGTTGAAAATGGTTTTAGTGAACTCAGAAGTCCAACTAATTAGACTGTTTGTGACGGCAAGACATTTTTTATTTGACCCCATCCTGCTCAGTTTAACAAAGAACTGCATATTTGAGAGCAGAAAATTCCCAATTAAAACCTGTTGGGCACAATAACTACAATATCCGTGAACAATTTGAACTGTTCAGTAAATAGGAAACACATTTGTAAACTCATACAAGTATAAATATTCCAACACTCCTTATCTGTAAGGTGCACTAATGTTTTGTTTCCCTCAACTATTTCTCAATGGAAAATGAAACCGGTGTAATGGTGGACAACTGTCGGTATTGAGGTAGATATCTACTAGTGTCATGGTAAAAACTTCCTATTCACTGTATTTAAGACATCACAGGTGCAGTCAAGAATAGGTATTTACACACAGAGAGGAAGTTTGGAAACATCATGACATGGTAAAATATATGATATGGTATGGCCCCTTGAACATGGCATGCTACGAAAAATTTAAGTCAAATATTTGAATTTTTGAAACTGAGAATTTATGGCTCATTATTAAAGATTATTGGTATTTCTATCCATTTGAGTAAACAATACCAGTTATCGATGCATTTTTACGTAATTTGTGTTTCAACACGTAAATATGCATTTCTTCATAAGGCTGAGAGGATGGCCCTTCCGAATTCATTTATGAAATCAGCCCACCAGAAAGCTGAATAAGTAAGGCTAGTGAACTCAGATACTCAGTATAAAGAAGAATCAGATATATCAACACATTTACAATTTGTTCCATTCCTAACCCAGTAAAATGATCTTTTGACTATATTATTCTCATATATGGTGACATAGTCAAACTAATTTGACTGTTTGTGACGGCGAGACATTTTTTTTATTCGACTCCGTCCTGCACAGTCCAACAAGGAACTGCATATTTATGTGCAGAAAATCCCCCATTAAAACCTATTGGGCGCAACAACTACAATATCTGTGAACAATCTGAACTGTTCAGTGATTGGGAAACATATTTGTAAACTCATACAAGCATGAAATATTCCAACACACCTTTCCTGAAAGGTGCACTAATGTTTTATTTCTCTCCACTATATCTCTATGGAAAACGAAACTGGCATAATGGCGGACAACTGCAGGTGTCTAGTTAGATATCTACCAGTGTCATGATAAAGACTTCTTATCCACTGTATTCAACCCATTACAGGTACAGTTTTTCAGAAATGTCACAATATAGTAAAATATATGGTATGGCATGGCTGCTTGAACACAACACGCTATGAAAAAGTTTAAGGATTTCAAACTCTAATGGTTATGTTTAAGTAGAGATAAAATGTTATTGTTTCCAGCATCTACCTTCATTAACTCACTTATTTGACAAGTTTCAGTAAAATTTACCATTTATTAAGAAATTTAAACACACTTCAAGTTTATACCCCATGACTGCCAAGATGGCCGAGAATGTCCGAGCACCATGTTAGATAAAAACCAGTCTATGTTATGTAAATATCAAAAAAACAAAACAATTTTGGTATCAATGTGTTTGTTTTTTTATTGTGGTTTACAAAAATATCAGAAAAAGCACATTCATCATTTGTATTACAAAGTAGGAACCAAATTTGTATAAATGTTTGACCCCGAAAAGCGATAACTTCCAGCTGAGTCAAAATTGTACATCAAAGTTCTTAAGTTTTTTTTTCAAGAAAGAGACCGGGGCAATGTATTATTAGCATATCAAAATTATCTAGTATACATAACGAAACAAATAATAAAGTTTCAAAAACTTTCACACAAGTAATAACGAGAAACTTGACTTTTTATAATACAACCCATGTATAGAATTTTTTTGCATGTAAAAAAACGAAAGATTGAAAAAAAGTTATTTTCAGCCAGAAATTCTTGGATAAGGGTTTAATTTTTAGTACTCCATGCTATAAAAATATACTACTTTTCTAAATTCTGTGCTACTAGACATGAAATCATTACAATGACCAAAACAGCACATATTATAAAAAAGCAGTAAAATTAAATATATTAAATGGAAATCTTGCAATTCTGTGTTTATATTTTGCCCATCAGGCACTGGTTTGATGCCTTGATGAGACATGATCATTTATCACAACACTAAGTATTTGTCAAATTCAAGGCAGCTTTCTATTATCATACTAATTTTGTAAAATCTTTTTCATTCAGCATTAAATATTATCCATACACATACATATAATTATATGTGTCTATATAAAACATATGCAAACATATTGCAGATATATCCGAGATCTTCTATAAGGTTTGCTTGGCCTGATCACTCTCCATATTTGAAACATCCCTAAAAATATACAAATTAGAGTGAAAACACAAGATATAAAAGCTTTTACCATTTAGTAACATCAAAAACATATATCATCAGTTTCATTACCTAAACAAGCATTTCTTTATAAAAATTATTTGAATATAAATGCACAGCTATTTTAATTAGTTTAATTTTATGTTTTTAAACAAATCAATATATTAAACATACTCCACTTCCTGTTTGAATACATCATTTGCAGCCTTGGACGAATAATTTATTGAAACCTTCATTATAGTTTCTCTGGCTCTGGTTCCCATCTTTTTCAGATCAGTGTCGCTAATGGTTGGCATGTTCAATGTTAACAAGAAATTATTAACACAATTTGGCCCTCCAATGCCGTCAATCATAGCTTAAAATAAAAAATAAAAAGTTCAATGAGTATTCAAACCATTTGAATCATTTCCAAAATTTTTTCATCAATAGTTACAGATATGGTTATGTGGCAATCATCTGCAACTTGCACAAATCATAATGTTGACAACGATCAGCTTTGATGTCTCTTCTGTGCTGTGGCATTTACTCAAATTACTGATTTTGCAGGGTTATAATGTAGACATCCTGGACTCCGAGGAACCAAGCATAAGGTGGGATCAGGGTAGTCGTTACAAATGACTGGTGCTGTACAAATCAATGAAATGTCTCACTAGTGCATAACAGCTTAAATATATATACAATTACTTTTGTTTATTTATAATAAATCTGCAGTCCTTGTATACAGCGCCCAGGCAAATTATAAGGCTAGACTCATCCAAGATATGTTATAATTTGTGTCATAACTAAAGGTTATCAACTAATAATAGCAACGAACATATTTATCAAAAAAATTACACTCACCTGTTCCAAGTTTTGTGTTGGCTGCGAAACAGGCATCCCTCGTTTTTTAACATGGTGGGTTTTGCCGTAGGCAACAAAATTCACAATCAACATTGTCACACCGAATGTACAGATATCCTCCAGGCTCCAAGGCCTTTCTTTTGTTCACCCACTATAATGTAGACCGTTCGAGGCACCGGTCCAAGCCCACACACTTGACAAAACTTTATATTCTGTAGTAAATTCCAAACTCAACGATTCGTCTACCATCCTTCCAATTCTCATTGAAGTTTTTGTCTATTTCAACTTCAGTTGGATTATTTAAACATTGATGACCGTTTTGCATTGTTATATAATCATGATTGATAACAATTCGAGATTTTTTAACCTTCATCGACTGATTTGGTTTACTAAATCTACCAAGTTCATCTCTGATGGGCGCAGCATTATTTGTTTACAAAATACAGTGACAGGGTTTACATTTTAGAAATCAAAGCGGTTTTCCGATAATACTCGGTATTCCACGAAATGACAAAAAAAACTATATAATTTGTCGCAAGGTGCAGAAGTTCACTGGAGTTCGAAATCCTTAAGTCAAACTTGAATTTTGGCTCATTAATAAAAATTATTGTTAATTCTATCGATTCGAGTCAGCTATATCAGTTACTGATGCATTTTTATGTAATCTGTGTTTCTGCACATAAATATGCAGTTTTTTGTATGGCTGAGAGGATGGCCCTTCCGAATTCATTTATGAAGTCAGCCAACCAGAATGCCTAATAAGTAAGGCTAATGGTGACATACCATTGTTTCCTCTGATAAAAGCATCCCCATATTTGTTCTTCAACTGGCCATTTACATACTCCTCTGTTTGCTCCAAAGCAATATTCATGTAACCATCTAAACACGCTAGCACACCTACAAACATAACACAGTTGTTTTCTAATGCCTGGTGAACTCATCATATATATTTATTTATGATTTCTAACATCCTGCAGCCATAAAAGAATATGTATACTGATTTCATTTAAAAAATTATCCTACTCAACTTAGCAATCATAAAGATACTGAACTTCTGAAGATCAAAACAACTTCAATGTATGTAAATACATTGATTCTAAGAAAACAAACAAAATGTGTCAGTAATGTATTGAATGAAATGTTTTATAATGAAATGTTCTATCAGCTACCAGCATCCAGTGCATGTATTACAATGGCAATATAATATGTCCATATTGCAGAGTACCCTTATAATTTAATACAATAGACCCAACCTCAACATATTGAAGACAATGCATGGATGTTAGGAATGACAAGAATTTAGACAAAATTCTTTCACACATGGTGACTGATATGCTGAAGAAATTAAAAATACCTCTATAATCAACTCCAGAGTTTAATTTTACCACAACTGGTCTGCCAATTATCTTTTTCAAGAATTCACTAGGTGTCTGCTTCTTACTCATCTAAATCCAGGAAAATAAAAATTCAATTCATATTCATACATGCCCAAACTGAGGAAAAACTTCCATTTACAGGCTTTGGTAAAACTTAGTTAAGCAATTTTGAAATCCTTTCTCTTAGGCCTAGAATAAAGGTTTGTTTCCAGTTACCCGACCAACCTAATACTTTACCTGCTGATCTTACGGCATCCAAATCTTAGTGCTATATTGTAATTTTCACAATTTGTTAATATTACAGCTCACACATATTCCCATAAAGTGTAGCCAGTATATGTAAAGAAAAAACATAAAAGTCTCACCTACTGATCCAAACTTTTTTTGGCATGTAACTAGAAACAAACCTTTTTTTGTTTCAGCCTTAATTGGCTTATTTTACAAAAACAATCAATATAATTATAAAGTAATAATTCAAAAACAAGTTGGGCATTGTATAATATCCTCATTAATTTATTACATATTTTACTTGCATCATGGTAGTGCCACCAAGCATTAGCCTTACTTATTCAGCTTTCCGGTTGGCCAATTTCATAAATGAATTCAGAAGGGCCATCCTCTCAGCCTTACAGAGAACTGCATATTTATGAGCGGAAACACAAATTACGTAAAAATGCATCAGTACCTAGTAAAGCTTACTCAAGTAAGATAAAAAAAATAATCCCTAACAATAAGCCATAAATTCTCTGTATCGAACGCCAAATTTCAAATATTTGACTTAAAATTGTTCGTAGTGTGTCGCGTTCAGGCGGCCATGCCATACCATATATTGTACCATATCGTGATGTTTCCAAACTTTCACTCTGTACAATAGCTGCGTTTGACGCGTGCATCAATAACAAAATTTACATCAGTTGTGCAAATACCACATCCAGAATGTACCCGTAATAGGTTACATACAGTGGATAGGAAGTCTTTACCATGACGCCGGTAGATATCTACCTCGACATCGGCAGTTGTCCGCCATTACACCGGTTTCGTTTTCCATAGAGAAATAGTGGAAGGAAACAAAACGTTAGTGCACTTTTCAGAAAAGGTATGGTGGAATAATTTCTGCTTGTATGAGTTTAGAAACGTGTTTCCTATCAACCAAACGGTTCAAATTGTTCACAGATATTGTAGTTATTGTGCCCAATGGGTTTTAACTGGGAATTTTCCGCACACAAATATGCAGTTCTATGTTAGACTGTGAGGGTGGGGGCCAAGTAAAAAAATGTCTCGCCATCATAAACAGTCTAATTAGTTGGAATAACCAAGCATTAGACAAGTAAATTACTTCTATGCTCATAATGCTGGACAAAATAAAGTAATTCATCTGATATGAATCTCAAGAAAATAAAAGGCATACACGTACAATAGTTAGATTGTATTGATATTGAAATATTTTACTCCTAACATTTGTATTATCAACTAAATGGTATTGTTTTTAAATCAATGAATTCAAGTGAAAAGGCTAAAATAACAAAACAACAGTATTGCGGTAAAGACTACGTGTATCCGAATACTATGACAGTAACAGGACAGTAACAATGCCAGTTCAAATTTAGCACGCGCAAATTAAAATTCGCAGAGGAAATACATACAGTGACTGTACAGGAATATCACTTGGATTAGCCTTTGAAGAATATTTTGTCCTGAACTCACTCAATCACAAATTCTTAAGTAAAATTTAATACTTATAATTTCACGTTAACAGTACAGACCGGTATTACTGGGGTGGGTATAAAACGCAGACGCATTACGCAGACAATATAGAAATAGAGGGAAAACGCAGCCCACAAAGAAATTAAAGGATATCAGAAAACGCAGACGACAAAGATAAAGACGGCTACTCATAAAGCAGACGATATGTAGTTATTGGGGGCAAATAAGTATTAACAAATATCATGAAATTAAAATTAAAAATATGGAATTATTCTTATAAAAAAATCGAAACATCATTTATTTATTTAATTTTAATAAAAAAATGATAGATCATGAATGTTATTAAGCCAAGAAAAATAAATAATCGAAATATCATTTATTTGATTAATTTAATAATGAAATTAGGCCAGAAAAAAAGTTGTGTTTACGGTTACCCGACCGACCCTATTTTTTAGGGCCGACCCTAACGTTTCTAACCGCAAAAAAACGTGGTGCGAAAAACCGGAAGTACGAATTTTTTTGTGGACGAATGATATTGCGTTCAAGCAACAATTTTTTACAGCAAATACGTGCGATTACACGCTGTCTGCCTACTCTGTACATCACCAACAAAGCCAAAGTTGTCAATCAAATTCACCAATAAACCAACGTCAGCTTCGAACGCAGGATGATTGTCGCTACCAAAATCGTCGCTCCAGCGTGAAAATAGGCTTCTCCGTGAATGGCATTGTCCGAAAACGGTATTAATTTAATTTATCATATTTCATTGAAATTTGAAAATACATGTTTTATTTATACCGTTACAGTTTAATGACAATTTACTTTGACGATTTGGTGTCAATAAAAGCGAATATAGCCACTTCCGGTTTAAGTATGACAGTTTACATTTTCTACTTTCGGTTTGGAATTTGGTCGCTGATCGAATACAAACGTTGTGCAAACGTTTTGTTAAGTTAATGAATGCTTAAAGCAACCAGACATTTATTAAGAATGAATGACTGCTGCGAAGAGATGGTTTAGGAAAACAAATAAAGACAAATCATGGGAAATTGGTAGACTGCCCGATCTTTGGATGTTTAGCCTTTAGGCTGAAAATAGAGAAACTCATAATTAACTTGTCTAAACTGTGACTGACAACGAAATGAAAATGATTAACTTTTTATTTTAAAGTAATGTTCATTTTTTAACCTGCATTTCAGGCCAAGTTATGATGTGTTCAACTTGTACAAAATACCAAAGGAGACAAGAGTATCCTGCGTGATGTTTTTGTGTTACCTATCCTAAATAAACATTTGAACTAAAACAGTTCTATCTTTTCTCTTTAAGATGCACCATATTCCACCAAGTTCAGGAGAGCTAAACCTTTTACATACTCCCCTTTGCTACTGAAAGAAGCTCAAATTAATATTTGCAATATGCCTTCAAAAATTCCCAGTTGCGGCAGGTCATACACTTCTATGAAAATTTGACAAAAATGTCGATTTTTCTCCACATATGGAGAAGTTGCCAGCTCCTTGTAGAAGGGTAAGTTAGTACTGGTTAGAATATAGTCCAGGAAAAGTGTGAGGGTTAGGTGAACCGGTCACTGTATATAACAGAAAAATTGTTGAAAACGGTGTTAAACCGTGGTGATTATAAGTCGCATAAAAACAAAGAATATAAAATTCCTGGCCAGAACATTGGAATCGTTCCAGAAAATCAAAATGGCATGTTCACTAATTGCCATGAAGATTAGTGCTTGTCAATATGTCCAAGAGAGGAACTTATATGAATCTGTATGATCCAGTGATATGTTTGATGATCTCTAATCATCAGTTACATCGAAAATGAAAAATTAATTTGGAGGAATTTCACATTGTACAAATTTTAGATTGTACATGTTTTACTTTGTTTGATGTCTTCTGAACATGCCAATTGTTTTAAGGTGATTTTAGATACACAAATTGAAAAATACACAATACATTAATATGCAGGGGCAATCTAGAAATTATGATATCAGATACATAAAATATTACTAATAAAATGAAATTAGAATCAGGGTATAAAAATTACCATCCCATATAAAGGGGTCATCTCTGTATACATAGTTCATAATTACTGCCCAATATATACGAAAAATACTTAATATAATACTTGCCTTTATCATTTTCATTGTTAGAATAAATAATTACTATTTTAGTGTATCCAATACAATTATACAGTGTGAGTCATTGCTGGTTCATTCATGCAAAAGAAAAGTTCAGAAGAAAAAAAATAGAAAAGAAAAAATTTTCGACCTACCTACCCTAATTTTTTTGGTCAAGCAACCCTAAACACTATTTTTTTCTAGCCTTATAATTATGAAAAATCGGAATGTCGTTTATTCGTTTCATATATAAGTATAATTTATTTGTTTAACATAGAAAATGATAGATTGTGAAATTATTATTGTGCCAATATACAAAAAAATAAAATATGGAAATATCATTTATTTGTTTAATTTTGATAAAAATGGGATATATTTTGAAATTATCAGAGTCCCTAAAATTATACTTAAGAAAAAATATCACCTTCTAATGAAACGATTAAAGCATATTTCAATTTTAAAAGACTCATTAAAGAGATCTTACGAATAGTTTCATATTTTTTTTTTATAAACAAATAAATGATATTTTGATTTTTTCATAGAACAATTACGTAATCAACACAAAATTGGAATTTAAACCTTTTCTATCGCCTTTTTTTCAAATAAACGAATGATATTTCGAATTTTGCATTTTTTAATCATAAAAATAATTCCATAATCGTTTTTCCTAACTTGAAACAGTACTTTCATAATCAACAATACTAATATCCTTAATAATTCAATTGCCTCCATCGTCTGCTATATTAATTTCCCTCTATATATCTGTCGTCTGCGTTTTCTATATCCTCCTGTTTCTTTGTGGTCTGCGTTTTCTTTCTATTTCTATATGGTCTGCGTAATGCGTCTGCGTTTAATACCCACCCGTATTACGGGTGGGTATGTGACTAGCGCTAGTTTTGAAAATTAGTTTAATAAAAATATATTTTATGTCATCTATATGTCATTTATTGTGTGATATGTGAATGAATAAATGGATGGACAAATCATTTTGTTTTATTCGTGTTATTTTATTTATGTTTTACATAGCATTTCTACAACTCCTGGCATTGTATTAAAGATGAAAAAGGAAACTAACAACGTACGTTTTACAAGTACAGTAACTTATACCAGTCACAATGAATTCACTAAGAATTTCGTGTATGAATGTTATTGACACTATTTTATCGACGCATTAAATTCAGTTTTTTCAGATTCATTAATAAGAAAGTTGTCATTTGTTTTCGGTAATCTGATTTGTTTTCGGTTAGAAGGGAAGCAACTCAACGCTGTAATATTCTTGCATATTTTTCATCATTCTCTATCCAGAGTTGTCGTTCGTTATCCTCACATACATCTCTGTCAACGTCTGGAAAGTAGTTCAAATACACGTGTCCGTGTCTCCTTTAATTTCCATCTGACGCACAGAATCACACTTTTGTTTCTCTAATTGTACTTTTATTGTCATAATTTTACACGATTACCTTCAATTTCTGTGTTTCATTTCCATTTAAGCGGCGTAACTTTATGACCTAATTAACAAAAGTAAGCAAATACTCTTGGTCGAGAAATAGTGCGCTAGATAAATAAAATAATTTCTCTGATTTTCATGTTAATTAAAACATCTTTTGTCACGAATGTATTGTGCAAAATAAATTGCTTCGCTTAGTTGTAAATGTTGTACCATTTGTGGCTTTATTTCTTGTTTTACAAGAATCTTGTAAAACGCTGAGACGTTGACAGAGATGCATGGGAGAGATAACGAACGACAACTCTGGATAGAGATTGATTTTTCATATCATAATAACATCCGTAAAAATCTTTGCATTCAAACAGAATTTCGCATATGATCATAATAAACACTATTATATGATAACACTGAAGTTATCGATTTCACATTCATTAATAATGAAGTTATCATTTGTTTTAGGTATTCTGATTTGTTTTCGGCACGAAGGGAAGCAACTCCAACACTGGACAATATACTAGAATATTTTATAAATGTTCATAACTCCCATTAAAATCAATTAATTAACTCGAAATTTCGTGTACGGGTCCAATAAACAATATTCTTTCGCAACCATTTAGTTATAACATTTAAAAATCATTAATTATAAAAATATCATTTGTTTTCGGTATTCTGGTTTGTTTTCGGTTCGAAGGGAAGGAAGCAACTCTAACACTGAGCAATATTTACATCTACATGATACTCCCGATCAATCAATACTGATTATGATTGGGAGGCGCTTGTCAGGAAAGCTGTGTTAACTATGTGCCTTATAGTTCTCGGGAAATAGGAGCTAAGGTGATACTGGGTACCGGACTGGGGGATCAGGAAGTTCAAATTTCTAGTTGGGATGAGGTGGTTATGATCAACATGAACAAGATTGTTCTGGATTTTGTAGAGAAATATAAGAGAGGAATGGAGTCTGCGCCTTTCTAGGGAGGGCCAGCCAAGATTATGTACCGTTTGCGTGACACTACTTTGGAAATCAAAATTATTGCAAACATATCTAGCCGCAGCTCTTTGTACACTTTCAACTTTATAGGTTAGATGTTTCTGCCAAGGGTGTCATATTGTTGAGCAGTATTCTAGTTGCAATCTTACATAAGTTACAAATGCCGAAGTTTTGACTTGCCTGTCTTGGGTTTGATGTTTCTTTGGATAAATCTTAAGGAGTTTTTTGCCTCGGATGTGGTATTATTTATATCGAGTTTAGGTCTTTTGAAACAGTTACTCCAAGGTATTTAGCAGTTTCTGCTGATTTTAGCGTTTTTTCATGAAGGGTGCATGGGAAGATCACAAGGTTCTTTTTTCGGGTAACCCTAAGCACCTCACACTTTTCCGGGTTGAACTCCATAGCCAAGTTTTGTTCCCAAAGTTGTAGTTTTTGAAGGTCATTTTGTAATATGGCCTCATCTGACTGTCCTTTGACTGTCAGGTAGACTATAGTGTCATCGGCAAATAACCTGGTCTTACTTCTGATTGATTCAGGCAAGTCATTAATATAGACAGAAACAGGCAGGGTCCAATGACTGAACCCTGGGGGACACCGGATGACACTGGCAAATGGTCGGAGGTATGACCTTCAACCGCAACCCTATGGCAGCGGTTGCTAAGGACTGACCTAATCCAGGTAGATACCTGTTGATTAACACCCATATTATTTAGTTTGAGGATTAACTTGTGATGGTCGACTTTGTCGAAGGCCTTTGAGAAATCACATCACAATGACATCCGTTTGTTGCCCATTATCTAGACTATCAAAGACTTCTAGGGAGAAACCGAGTTTCGCAACTACGTTTAGACCTGAAACCATGTTTGTATGGAGTAAGGATACTGTGCTCATCAAAGTAAGTCATCAAGTTTGAGACTGTGATGTGCTCCAATAATTTAGAGGAAATGCAAGTGAGGGATATTGGTCTGTAGTTGCTGGAGTTAGATTTATTGCCCTTTTTGTATACCGGTGCTATAGTTGCATTTTTCCGATCATCGGGCATTATACCTGTTTCTAAAGATGACCTGCATATGTAAGTGAGGATGGGGCTATTTCACTGTGGAGTTCTTTAAGGACCCTTGGTGATATTTGATCTGGACTTAGAGCTTTATTTGCGTTTAGACGTGATAGGCGTTTGTCAACTCCATCAACCGTTATTTTGATACAGTGCTTACTGTGGGGGGGGGAGGATTTAAAGCATGTTTACAAATCTCTTTTGGGCTTAACGGTTGTGGCTGCGAGAAAACAGAATCAAACTGTCTGTTTAGGATATTTGCTTTATCCTTTGAGATAGTATAAGTTTGACCTTCAGACTTGAGGGGTGCTACTCCAGTTTTCAGATTTGTTATGCTTAAAAAAATTGTAGATTTTTCTGTTATGACCTGGTTGGGAATCCCCGTTGAATATAACTGACTCTAAGTATAACCAATATAAGTTTCGAATTTTTCTTTGGATGATCGCCCTTAAAGTCTTAAATTGGGGATCGGATTTAGAAGCTACATTTTTCTTTACAAATTTGGCAAACAATTTGTCACGTTTCCGTATTGGTTTTATTATGTCAGTAGTAACCTAGGGGAGATTTTGTTTACGTTTGGTAATTTTAGTTGGTATATACAAGCCACTGAGTCTATGGAGTTCGTGATTAAAATCGGTCGAGGCCATGTTTGGATCTGTATGTTAACAGTCCAAGAACTTACTTGAAAATTTGTCCAATTCAGATTTCATTTTTAACCAGTTGGCCTTCTTATAGCAGTGGATTTTCCTTTTAGGTTGAGCGGGACGACCTCTGTTTATGCTTATTCCATGGAAGATGATATCATGATCGGAATTTCCTAAGCTAGGGAGGGATTTGACATTAAATACCAGGGAGGGTAGATTAGTAAGGAATAAATCTAGGACATTATTATTTCTTGTGGGAATTTTAACCATTTGCTCAAGATTGAGACTGGTATTAATTTCAAGGAAGTTTTCGTACAGAGCTTTAAAATTCTTGCATATTTTACAAATCCTAATAACTTCCGTAAAAATCAATGAATTCAATCAGAATTTCGTGTATGGTTGTAAAATGCACTATATTATTACTGCATTTAATTCAATCGTTCTAGAGTCATTAATAATAAAGTTATCATTTGTTTTCAGTATTCTGATTTGTTTTCGGTACGAAGGAAAGCAACTCTAGCACTGAACAATATACTAGCATATTTTATAAATCTTCATAACTTCCATCAAAAACAATGAATTAATTCGAAATTTCGTGTATGAGTCCAATAAAGAATATTCTTTAGCAAACATCAAGTTATATAATTTAAAAATCATTAATTATAAAAGTATCATTTGTTTTCGGTAACCTGAATTTGTTTTCGGTTGTTTTCGGTAAATGTTTGTTTTTGGAAGGGGATTAATTAAATCAATCCGCTTCCTATGTAATTAGTTTCAGAAAGTGCATTGTGCCATATAAGGCCGAAAAACATAGTCCCAAGAAAAGCAACTAATTCAATTAGAATTGAATTTGTATGTGTTTCTCCGAATAAACATTTGTAGTCCGTAAAATACAGAAACGTGTAGTGTAAGTACTTTTTGAAAACTATTCGATAATTAGAAAGATAAGATACGATTTTATTGCGCTAATTTTAGTCTAGTGTTTATACACTCGGAACTACTCGGATGTCTCTCGACATTGACCTCGGACGTAATACGATGACATCCATTGGGACTACTTTCAACCTCGTTTCCAAATAGCGCTAAAAATGGTTGTCGTACAAATCCGTCGTCAAATCGAAGTCAACATGAACACAATCTTCAGCAAACTGCAAAGCTTCAAAGAAATCACTGTCATCGGCCATCTGTGCGCGTAGAGCAATTGAGTGAGAAGGCAGTTCCGGCGGAGAAATTGATGCATATTCCTCCGCCAATCACATCCGAGGTTAGTATGGAGCGAAGCGGAGTTAGCCGAGGATTGCCGATTGGTGTTTATATCTTAAATAAACACGCATATCATACGTGGCGAAAATAATGCAGTGGTAGAGCGCCCGCTTTGTGATCAAGAGAACCCCGGTTCGCTTCCTCGCTTCCTCGCGCTACCCCATTTTTTTTTATAAACACAGTTAGCTATATTGTCCCTGTCGTAGGCATGAGGGTTGGGAAAGTTTCCAGTACAAATAAATAATAGTGATATATATATATATATGAATAAGACATTGCGCAGTTCAATGCTGTGTTTTAGCGTTATTTTGTGTTTTATTCCTCGACTAAATAGTTCATGCATTGTCAACTTAAGAAGTAGATGGTTGCATAGTATTCTTGAAGTTTTTGTGACAAAATTCATTTATTACAATCATATTTCAGAATGAATTTTAAGAAAATGATTTTCATTACTTGTGCAGATTTAAGGTCTTGTGAGTTACTGGATAAATTGATATACGAACACATATTGACCATGAAAATAATTAGCTACAAGCCACATATTGTACTCCTTGACGGTTGCTCAAATGTTCTATTTGTTACTGTTAAAAATCGTAATAGCAAACATAAAAACTATAAAAAATAAATTATGAACTTCATGGATGGATATTCACAATACAAAGTCCTTAGTATTTTTTCATTCATCATAATTAGGCAATACCAAATCGTATCTATGTTTAGCGTAACATTGAGGTTCAAAATCGTATCCAGCTGTCCGGAAAAACAAACAACTGCCTCAAGAAAAAAACACAAAATTCCCTGTGAATTGTCCCAAAATATTCGCTTCTATCAAAAGTGCAAACAGTCACTCAGCAGGAATAAATATATTTCATTTCTTGAATCAAAACAAAAGCATAATATTGACAGATTTTGACGAATGGAAGTCATATTGATACAGAACAAGTCGTTCCAGCTTGTAATGGTTCAATAAAGACATTTCAAATGGTCAAATATTCAATATAACGATATGCTTTTTTATTTGACTCAGGTGATCAAAATCTTCCCGTCCGCGGACGCTAAACATAGATACGATTTGGTATGGCCTTATTATTTGGTGTTAATGACATTAATCCCCTTCCATCAGTACTTTCAGTACTTTGATTGGTATTCAGTAAATAGTCGTACAGACTCTAAACGGATGAAACGGTTTTAATATAGACGGTCACATGATGAAAACATGGCGGCGCCCTTGGGTTCGTGGGTACGATTTTCCTCTCGATTGATTTTCCGATCAGCGAAAGTAACTGCTTCATCAAGACTTCGAAAATATAAACTACTTACTTACCCATGTAAAAGAAATAATGGGAATGTGCAGTTTATACATAAGCGAACACCACAAATCCGATCATTCCATCGATCAGTGCCAGGATCTTCATTTCACGGTGATAGAAAGTGTTGGAAATGTGGGTCGACGACAAATTCTGATGAAGAATTATTCTTCTGTAACTGCGGCGTTGTTCAAACTGTTCCCACAGATATGACATATTTCAAAGCCATGAACTGTGAGGAATCATTTGATATTGACTTACAAAGTTTATCACAGCTTTACAAAGATCTACAAAGACACCTTCACCCTGATAAATACAGCCTTAAGTCAAAGGTAAGTCTACCTCACACAACACCATCTATGGACAGTGTTATTTTAGTATTCAGAGGTTTATTGTTTTAATTTGTGTTCCTGGGTAACCAACCCAGGGTTTTTTCTCAGCATCTTGGGAACATGGCCCGACCCCAGAATTGTGAATTTTCGTAACATTTTGGACAAATTGATTTAGATAATGATGATTTTGTTATTTGAATGGTTTAGGAATTCAATAAACATTTAAATGCTGTAAATCGTTTTTTTTGGTGTATTTTTTTTTCTCCTTGAATTGGGAATTTTCGCCTTGGATTTGGGAAAAAAGCATACTTTTTGCCATAGGGTAAGCAACCGAAAAATCCTGCAATCTGTAGTGTCGTTTAAGTATGTAATAGGAGGCAGAAAATAAAGTTCCCGATGTGGGGCTCGAGCCTGCAACCTTTTGCTTGGAAGTCAGCTGCTCTACCAACTGAGCTAATCGGGCAGACGGGCATACAAACTACACGTGCATTATATATATATATATATACAACACTGTTACACTCCTCCTTCCTTTAATTACGCAACAACCATAGGCTCTTTAAGCCTAGAGAGGCAGAAAATCAAGTTCCTGATGCGGGGCTTGAGCCCGTGACTTTCTGCTTGCAAGTCAGCTGCTCTACCAACTGAGCTAGTCTGGCAGATGGGCATACAAACTACTATAAACATACGTTATATATATAAAACACTATTACAAGTAGTTCTGGATGGCCAACAACAAAAATTTTATAGTACAGTGTAACCTCTGAATACCGGACCCTTTTCGGTCCGGGCCAAAAGTCCAGTTCTCAGAGAGTTCCGTTCTCAGAGAGGTTTTCAATTGGAATTACATATGTATTACAATGATATTTGTGTGTATGTAGATTTTAATATGGCACCCGTAAATTGGCGTAATCAACAGTAATTAGACCAGTGTTACGCATCCGGTAGAACGTCAAAGTCAACCTACTTCTATTTGTACAATAAAGTGTTTTTCAGGCATTAGCTATTATTACACACAACCGCTTCATGTAAACAATAGATGACTGACATGTTTGTTAATTAGGGGGCCAACATCATGTTGTTTCAGTAGTAATGTGGACCCTGCAGGCCAGTTCACAAAGTTTCGACACTTGAAAATTTTGGCGTTCGATATTCAGAACAAAAATAAAGGACATTATAAAGTCCACAGTCCGGAATGATCATCCGGATTCCAGAATTTAGAGAGTACGGTATCCAGAGAGTGTTTTACATAGGATTATGTAGAGAAAAAATCGTGACTTGTCCGATTTTCAGAGAGTTCTGGTATTTAGAGAGTTTGGTATTCAGAGAATACACTGTATTGACATTAATTAATGTTAATAATAAAAAACTACGGCACAAAGTCTTTAGGGAATAAAATAAACAAAGAAAAAACGATGAAAATAACATAGATGCAACTGCAACACTATGTCACAGAGATTGCATTGCTGTAATTGCATGCCAGAGTGGCTGTTACTCTGGATATGTTAAATTCATAAGACACTGTCAAAAGCTAAGAACATTTCAATAACCTAGAGATTGCAAACAAATAGCCCATGTGAAGTATGTGATTGCAAGTAACATTATTCCAGAGTGTGTAAATTCTGGGAGGCAATGGTCAATAAAAGAACATTTGCAGTTGAATATTATTTCAAAGTTAAACCGATTATGTACATGTATTATTATTTACATTTGTTCTGAATATGATGTTACACAAATACATTTCTTTAGAATTCTTTTAAAGTAAATAATTCATGTGATGAAATAAATATCATACCAATATTTACATTGTGTAAAAGACAAAAGTGATGTAAAATAATCTATGTATCTATTGTTACATAATGTTATGAATTTGGGACATAAAATTGACTCATCCATCTCCCAATGTCCATGAGAAAAATCAGTTTGATTGAAGAAAAAATAATCTGTTATTATTAACTTGTGGAATTACAAAAGAAATAGCAATGTTAGTTAAAAAATACTTCTCAAAAATGTATTCCACTGAAAAAAATCAATAAAATGTCCAACTTTAATGAAAATATCTTTAGAATGAAAAGAGTTAATGAATAAATTTCTAAAACATATGATTTAATTGATTGTGACATGTTTCAATAATTTCATATTGTGAAATAATTCCAGATAATGACGCAAAATTATGCTTTTAAAATGTCCATATTTTTTTTATTTTTCAAGATATTTCAAAAATTCAAAATGATCTGTGTTTCTTGAACCTAGTAGAATACAGATACAGAAACTCATTTTGCACTTTGCGATATTTCGCTTACTGCAATATGAATTGCTCGGTCCCAACTTAAGCTCCTATATTTTCATTACAATTAAATACCTCTTTAAACGATATTGAAATAACGCTATTTTGGTTACAGCGATGCAATATTTGGGTTTGCAGGCAATATCTCACCCTGATTATACGATATTGTAGTTGGCTAAGGTGCGAAAAACAAAACATTTAGAACTGCAATTGGGTGTACTCGATTACTTGATTGTGGCATCTGGAATTTAATAGATTAACAGAGTGTATTGTATACAGTAAATAGACTCTGTTAGTCTAGTGTTAAGGATATTTGGTAAAGTTTGTTCTTAACACATTTCTGCCCTTGCTTTTATTAGCTCACCAGAACTGAAGGTTCAGGGGGAGCTGTTAGGATGGGTAGGTGGATGTTCTGGCGTCCGTCGTCTGGAGTCAACAATGGTCTTCTCCTCAGAAACTACCTGTCGGATTTATTTCAAATTTGCTGTGCAGAAGCCTTTTGACGTTCTAATTGCAATTTGCTCGTATTATACCAGTTGACCCCTTTAAGGGGTCACAACAGCTAAAAATAGAAAACCTTTAATCATCTTCTTCTCATGAACCAATGGATGGATCATCACTAAACTTGGTCTGTAGCATCCTTAGATGGTCCTCCCTCAAGTTTGCTCAAATAAATTTAGTTGGCCCCTTTTAGTGGCCGCTAGAGCTAAAAATAGAAATACCTTAAAATGACTGTTTCGCATGTTCCTATGGATGGATTATTACCAAACTTGGTTTTTAGCATCTTTAGATAGTGTTCTATCAGATTTGCGGGAAAAAAATGGTTGGCCCCTCTTAGGGGCCGCCAGAGCTAAAGATAGAAATACCTTTAAACGTCTTCTTTTCATGAACCAATGGATGGATCATCACCAAACTTGGTCTGTAGCATCCTTAGATGGTCCTTTCTCAAGTTTGCTCAAATAAGTATGGTCAGCCCCTTTTAGGGGCCGCTAGAGCTGAAAATATAAATACCTTAAAATGACTCTTTCTCATGTTTCTATGGATGGATTATTACTAAACTCGGTTTTTAGCATCTTTAGATAGCGTTCTATCAGATTTGCGAAAAAGATTGGTTGGCCCCAATTAGGGGCCACTAGAGCTAAAAATAGAAATACCTTTAAATGTCTTCTTCTCATGAACCAATGGATGGATGATCACCAAACTTGGTCTGTAGCATCCTTAGATGGTCCTCTCTCAAGTTTACTCAAATAAATTTGGCTGACCGCTTTTAGGGGCCACTAGAGCTAAAAATAGAAATACCTTTCCTCATGATTCTGTAGGTGGATTGTTACCAAACTTGATTGTGTGCATCTTTAGATAGTGTTCTATCAGATTTGCTGAAATAAAAATGGTTGGCCCCAATTAGGGGCCCCTAGAGCTACACATAGAAATACCTTAAAATGTCTTCTTTTCATGAACCAGAGGTTGGATCATCACCAAATTTGGTCTGTGGCATCCTTCAGTCATCACAAATTCTTTTATAGTATCCTTTGATGGTCCTTTATCAAGTTTATTATTGTTCCCCATTATTTGCCCACAAGTGTACTTTTATTACCTTTTTAGTAACAAGTTGATTAATATTTATTCTGGTGAGCGATGCAGGGCCATCATGGCCCTCTTGTATTAAAATGAAATATTTTTGAACCTTTCTGTTTGTGTTTTATTTTCCCTACAAATTTCATAGCAGATTGCTCATTTGAAATAGTGAAAATATGTCGCTAAGTGTACTAAGTGTGTTTTCTTTGTTTAAATTCACAAATTGGATTAGAGTGGATTAAAATAAATGTAAGAATGTGTTTTAGATGTCTTGTTGCTTGTTCAATTGTTATTACTACCTATATTTTGTATAAATATGTGGCAATGTACATTCATTATTTTGTGTAGTCAACTTTGGATGTAACGATATTCAGATATAGCGATATATTTTTCACGGTCTCTTCAATATTGTTAAAAGCGGAGTTTACTGTGCAATGTTTAAAATGCAAAGTATCCTCAGTACAAAATAAGCTGTGGTTCTTATTTTTATCTGAAGAAGGATTTCAATGATATATGATTGATTTGAAGACCCAGAATCCAATCCCAAATACCCTAGTGGGAGCAACCACCTCTTCCAACCCTAATGCTAACTCTCAATGGGGTCCAGACAGCTATATCTAAATTCAGTTTTAAAATTTGTTCCAATTTTGTGTCAGGGTTTATTAAACTTTAAAGCTTTTAATAAACTTTTGCCAATATTTATTGTCATAGCAGAGGTATAAACTAGTTGATTATTACTGATATTTTTCTGATAAATGCAATTAATCATTATTTACTGCCCCTACAAATATCAGTCATACAAACTTATTAATGTAAAAGTTGTTGCACTTGGAAATCAAACTTCGATTTCTGAGTCCTGAACAAAACAGTGTATTCTCTTTTTGCAGGAAGAACAATTGCTAGCAGAACAACAGTCTTCATACATAAACAAGGCATATACTACATTGTTAAAGCCACTGTCTAGAGGTCTTTATCTTCTTGAACTTCACAATAATCCAGTTGAAGAAGCAAACACTGCTATAGACCCAGAATTTCTCATGGAGATCATGGAAGTGAATGAAGATGTCGCTGAAGCTGGTGGAGATGAAGATGCATTGCTTAAAATTGAAAATACAAATAGTGCTAAAATTAACCTTTGCATCAAAGATATTTCTAAGGCATTTATGGAGGAGAATGTACCATCAGCTAAACATCATTTAATCAAGCTGAAATATTTTAGTAACATTGATGACAAACTTAAAGAAATTTACAGAGAAAAAATGAACTGACAATTATTGATAACTCTACTAAACTGTATGCTTCAATCACTCATATATTTATTTGTGCATGAGTTTACCTCACAACAAGATCTGCATTTGCCAACTTATTAGATATCCAACTTTAGCTGTTTTCTGATGTTTCAGTCTGATTATGTGCTGATTTGTTCTGTCAAATGTGTTTGCATTTATGTAAAGTCTTTCTGTGTTTCTGTCATATTTTATCATCAAATCAAGATGCTTTCCCATAGTATCAAAATTAGGTGTAATTTCTATCTTCACAAATACTATCAATTTAATGTTTTCATTCAGTTTAGGATAAAGAATTGTTAAATTATTCAAGGTTTTTGAAGCCTGATATACTGTATATTATATAACATGTCTAGAGAATTACATTCAAGAAGTACTGCAGTATTTTATAGCAAGTTCAGATGTATGATATATATTATGCAGATTATTCATTGTTCACCCTTTCATTGGCATTCAGGTCCTTGCAAATGTTTTATGGAAACTGATATCTCAGCAACTGCTGGGTAGTTTATTGTACTTCACAATTGTCTTTAGCATGTGAAAATTACATTGTATGATTTAAATCATCACCATTATTTGCACTAAATCAACATTGTGTGTAGAAATTTGACTGCTTGAATCTTGATGCATTCAAAATTCAATTGTGTGATTTCAGAATTTTAAATAGTCCTCCAACTACTGGGTATTTACTGGTAATTATTTGATCGGTCTTTTTAGCTCACCTGAGCACGTAGTGCTCAGTGAGCTATAGTGATCAGTCAGTCTACTCTGGCGTTCGTCGTCTGCTGTCCGTCGCTTCACCTGGGGGTTGTTAATGCTGTAGTGGTCACATTTTTGAGCGGATCTTCATCAGACATGGTCAGAATGTTCGTCTCCATAGTATCTTGGACATGTTCGAACATGGGTCATCTGGGGTCAACGACTAGGTCACCAGGTCAAATAGAATGGAAAATTTGTTAAACTCTAGAAATCACAGATTTGATTGGATCTTCATGAAACTTGGTCAGAATGTTTGTATTAATAGTTATGTAAATTAAGGCGAATATGGGTCATCTCTGGTCAAAAACTAGGTCACTAGGTCAGCACACTGGAAAACCTTGTTAATGCTCTAGAGATTGCAATTTTGATTGAATCTTCATCAAACTTTGTCAGAAGATTTGTTTTAATAATATCTTGGACAAGTTCGAACATGGGTCAACTGGGGTCAAAAACTAGGTCACCCAGGCAAATCATGAGCTCGAAGTTCGATAATGGGTCACCTGGGATCAGAGACTAGGTCACCAGGTCAAATCCTTGGAAAACCTTGTTAACCTTCTAGAGGTCGCAGTTTTAATTGGATCTTTGTTTAAATGTGTCAGAATGTTTGTATTAATGATATTATGAACGGGTTTGAACATGGGTCAATGCGGGTTAAAAACTAGGTCACCAGGTCAAATCAAAGGAAAACCATAAAAGTTGCAATCTTTACTCAGGTGAGCGAAAAAGGGCCATCTTGGCCCTCTTGTTAATATCAGAAATAAATTAGTATTACTTTTATTCAAGTTTTCATGTTCTCCATTAGACATTGTATTTTGTAATCAGTTTATCATAGAAATAGAAAATAAGTTAGAAAAGTTAGTGTGCTATCGTTCAACTGACTTAAATATATATTATAAATAGAATATTGTATAATATTGCTTACATATCAGTGTATGATTAAACTGAATAATTCTTTGAGGATGCATAAAATTCAGTTTGCATGAGTTGGTTTCGTGTTTCATAGCCAGTGTTAGTTTCAGATAATTTTTTACCATTAGTCAATTATCCTGTGATATAGTATATTTTTTTGGTTTTTATCCCTCATTATCATGTACTTTAATGTATTTTCAATACATGCTGCTAAAAACATTCAACTGTTTTACTCTTGTGTTGCATGCATTATTTAGGCTGTCAAGTGCCAAATTCAAGATGGAAAAAATAGTTTTTTTCAACAAAAAATAGGGACAGCAGGGCTGTGACAAATATGGATTTCCAAGAATTGAATCCAATCTGGAAACAAAGTTTCCAATTAGTCTGGTATTTAATTATTTCTGCTGTACAGTTAAATACATTTTTCTCATTAGTTGACGGCCATGGCCGTGATCCAGTGGTTAGTGCACTGGACTTGTAACCCGGAGATCCGGGTTTGAATCCCGGTCGTGGCAGGTTATACCCTTCTATGAAAATTTGACAAAAATGTCAATTTTCCTCCATATGTGTAGAAGTTGCCAGCTCCTTGTGGAAGGGTAAGTTAGTTCTGGTTAGTATACTGTCCTGGAAAATTGGTTAGGTGAACTGGTCACAGTATATAACTGAAAAATTGTTGAAAATGGTGTTAAACAGTAAGTCACATAAAAACAAAACATCATTAGTTGACGATGCAATAAATAAAAAGATATGAATATTTTAATATTAATTTAGCATCTATTGATATGTGATGATACTGGTGCTCAGAATGGTCCCGACCTTTTCCTATTGGAAACAAATGATGGTCAAATTTTTAACATTTGGTGTTAGCAAGTCATTCAGGCGGACGTCTAAAACTGTATTGAATGGATGAATAGCTGCCTATGTTTGCTATTCAGTTTTACTTGAGTTGTTATTCCAGATTAACTTTATGATAGAGATGAATGTTTGTTATTTTTTTCCACCTTGTATATGATATACAATCATGTATGTGAAAAAATTCTGGTTCAAGGCTTCCTGATTTTTTGCTGACCTGAGCACGTAGTGCTCAGTGAACTATAGTAATCAATCAGTCTACTCTGTTGTCTGTTATCCACACCTAAGAGTTGTTAACACTCTAGAGGTCACACTTTTGAGTGAATCTTCAGACCTGGTCAGAATGTTTGTTGTATTGATATCTTGGACAAGTTCGAATATGGGTTATCTGGGTTGAAAAACTAGGTCACCAGTTCAAGTCATTGAAGATCTTGTTAACCCTCTAGGCACCACAGCTTTGATTGAATCTTCACTAAATCTTGTCAAATGCTTGTATTAATGGTATCTTGGATAGTTTAAAACATTGGTCATCTGGGGTCACAAACTAGGTCACTAGGTCTAATCTCATGAAAACTTTGTTAACACTTTAGAAGGCACAGTTTTGATTGGATCTTCCCCAAATGTTGTTGGAATGTTTGTATAAATGATATCATGAACACGCTTTAAAATGGGTTGACTCAGGTTAAAGATTAGTCAACAGGTCATATCATGGGAAAACCATAGATGTTGCAATTTGTACTCAGGTGAGTGAAAACGGGCCATCATGGCCCTCTTGTGTTTTCAATTGAAGGTATGTCACAGAAAAATGTTGCTAGTGTACATCCACATTTAAGTTATTAAACAGATCATATCTTGTCCTGAAACATTTTTTGGAACATTTAGATGAATGCTTGTGACAAGGGTAATAATTGCAAAATATCTAAACTTCAATGCATTGCTGAGTTGTCTCCCAACAAAAATGTTTTATGCTATGACATTTACCTAGATGAGCATGCAAAGAACGCAGTTCTGAATGAAATGTGTGGTTCATGTAACAGTGTGCAGTATTTATTTTACTATAAATCTTGCTTTCAAGATATGTATAAAGTAGTTCATTGAGTGTTTATGTCTAGTATATATGGATTCGTGTTTAATCCATGTGAAGATGTGTTATTTTCCATTTTTTTTCACTGGTTTTAACATCCAGCAACAGCCAGGGTGAAATAGTTGATGAAGACTCCTATAACACTATAATAATATAGGACCACTGACCTTCCAGTAGCTAACTGGACAGCCTACTCGCATGTGAAGTTCGGTCCCAGATGGGATTCCAACTCAGCAGTTAGAGGCTAGTGATTACTAGTTTGAGACCATAACCACTCAACCTGTTATTTTCCATTACTTTTGTTGGAAATTGTTTAGTGGTGTATCAAGAGCGTTCCCAGTGTACACATAACCTTGAATGGCAGGCAATTCCTCATGCAACTCACTATAGTCTGGGCAAGGTTCCAACAGTATGGTACACCTGTAAGGCTACATGGTGGGGGCAGGCAGAAGAAGGGATACCTTTATGACTGATGATCATTTTCTCCTGGTTATCCAGGCTCAAAGAATCATTTTGCCACTGCTACCCAACAAAGTGGTCTGCAGTCAAAAAGACCAGGAACAGATCTTGCTGTCTCCAAACCACTGCCAGCTATGATATACTTTGGACATGGACCATGTTGGTTGGAGCAGGATGGACTAGTGACCTGTCCACTTTACCCATGAGTCTGGACTACACAGATAGATATGCTAGAGTAGGGCGAAGGCCAGGAGAACAGTCGCATGCTGCAAACATTGCTGAACACGACCAGTATAGCAGAGGCTCAGAGATGAGATTCTCGATACCCAAGTTAGGCTGTATGCTAGTGCAGTTGGTGATGGGTTCATTTGATGGTCGATACTGACCATCTCATACAGCCAAAGTCGTCCGAAAGTAAGAGAGGGTATTACTCCTTTGGACTGGTCAACCTGATTCCTTGACCTAAATCCCATTGAGCACATGTGGAATGAGTGACTGGTCCACATTTCAGCCCCTCAGGTCCAACCAGGAAGCACCCAGGAACTTGGTGCCTACCTTGTGGAAGAGCAGTGATAAAATACCTGATATAGGGCATGCAATGACAGTGTCAAGCTGTCATCGACAGCAACAGGTCACATATTTGTTATTAAAACCCAAATGATACCCATCTTTAACATCATCCCATTCAAATTCCAAATAACCCCCCAAAAACGCATTATACATCGTAAAACATTTCTGTATAGTGTTTTATAGACCACTAATCAGGTGCATAAAAAGAAATAAAACTACAGCAAAAATATGTACAGAAATATTCTTAATGCTTAGAATTTTTTTAGAAGTTTACAGAAACATTAATGATGGATTGTCAAGTTGCCCATGAATACAGTAATGTTCAAGCTCAACATTATTTCTTTTTCATACATTAATGCATTGAAGTCTTTACATTTATTGTACCTCAGTTATTACAATAAGAGCTGAATTCTTACATACCAAAAGTGTCTTACTTATGTCAAGCAATCTTCACATAGTAACATGTTTAATTATAATTGAGGTATAATTTACCATGGTTAGCATAATTTATCATGTCATTTATAGTTGTAAATTATTGATTGTATGAGCTTTGTTTGTAGTGTTTATGCACTTAAAGTTCTGATAACAGCTTTATCAAACTTATTTTATGTTGACAGAAGATAAGATTTATCTTAAATTTCACTTGAAATGAAATTCAACTTTTTGTACAATTACCTTGTACTCTTGTCCGATACAATGTATCATTATTCTGTGTTCAAGAAGTTTCCTAGTAAATCCGACTGGAAATTTGTGTTTTTAAACAACATGCTAAATACCACAGGAATGTTGTATGTTCCTTTTTTTGTGTTTGTAATTGTCCTCGTTAACAAAGATTTGAGTTATTATATAAATATGTTGTTCCTGATGACCATTTTTGTCAACAAGTTAGGAATGTTCGATCTTAAAATGAACGTGAAGTCGCACTGTAAACAAATTCGAATTGATTTACAAACATTTGATAAACTATATAAATATCGGTGGATGTATTTAATTTTTTCATCTACATTTTTCTAATTGTTCGTCTCGAGAGCAATTACTTAAGTTTGTGACTGTAAAACGGTGTAGTGAATTTCCTTACAACCAGCACAATGGTTTATGTCATAATTTCTTGAATTTCCTGATAAACGATAACCAAACATTCAATCTGACCAAATTATATCTGATCAAATATTCAGAAAAATAGAGAAATTAAATAGCTCCACGTGTTTTTTATCTTGTTTTTCTTGACGTGAAATATCCAGCAATAGCAGCAATCAAAACCCAAAAGCTAATTTTTGTGTCTTGCTAAGCAAATAAATTGTATTGAATAATATACATGTGTGTGTATATATATACACACACATGTATATTATTCAATACAGTTTTGTTAACCCTCATGTCAGATAAGTTGCAGTTAAGCATTCAGTCTCACTGCATATTTGCACTGTCAGATTTGGGGGACTATGTGATCACACGATATGATTACATGATTTTGTAATGCCCTTATTTTAGGTCTGTGAATAATTATACCATAACAAACAAGCGATAACAATTATAACAATTTTGAAGCACAGTTTTCATGCTACGTTTTTATGAGCAAACTAGAGTGAATTTATAATTACGATAAACTAACTAATTTATTAGGATTATGCAAACAACTCGTATTAGTGTACCTACCATTTGTACCTATAATTGATGTAAAAATGTGATAAACCAGCTTGACAGACAGATGGGACATACAAAACCAGTTTACAAGTACATAGCCTGTGGTATATAGCTTTACCCTGTTGAGATTTCGTTCAACCATTTAACTGCAGTGAACGTGTATGCTTAAGGTGGTATTAATTACTGTCACACTGTAATATAATATGTGTATTTATACACAGAGGATACCTGTGAGGTGAATTTATGAGTTGGGAATTTTTAAGCTTGAAGGATCCATCACCATCTGCAAAATTCAGAGGTAAGTTGTTGTAGTTGACACTGCGTTAACCCGTGCTCATTCACTTTCTAAAAAGTGTACAGATGTATTTTGGCTTTCTTCCTAGTATCTTTATTCCTAAATTTTGTGTAATTTTATATGTTACTATTTATATAATACGAAAATTTAGTTTAATGGTTGTACATTGCATAGTAAGGATTTGAAGCTGTCGTATTTATGCATTTGTCACTATCATTATAAAACAAATTCGAAGTCAATAAGTAAATACTAGAACTTAATTTTACGCCTTGTATACACGTAAATTTATGTTAATTGTCGATATGGACTATTTTAAAACATCATATTTAAGCGCATTTTGATTCACAGGCTATAGTAACTGCCAAACAGTCCTGTGATGATAAAATTGTAATACATTTTATTTGAAGCACCCGAATTTTACCTAAAATTAGCTTAAATAGAAAAATGTCACAGAATATGACCCGTTCAACAGATAATATCACAGGTCCTTTACTACTACCTCTGTTTTTATTTTGTCGGTTTTAACAAGATTTTAACACCGATTTTAACCAACAGTCTAGTACAATTGGTGACTTTCCAGATTTAATGGTGAAGTCCACAGGTGTACACCTGGGCAGAATCACCAGCCTTCCGTCTGGTCCCAGTTTGGATTAGAAATCACAACGGTGAGGGGCTAGTGATCGCTAGTCAGAGACCATAACCACTCGAACACGGAGGCCCCTTGCAAACTATATTTGTATTGAAAAAAGTACGATTTACGTAGTTGTTAATACAAGCTCATGAATTTATAAACAAGTATGTTTCTCCATTGAAGTATGGGGTTAAAGGACTAAAATACAGATGACCCCGGCAAATTCGTTTGGGTTTTGTGTTAATATTTCGAAATACCCGAAACTTGTACCCTTTTTATGATACAATTTTTACGATAAATTTTCATGATAAAAAACTATTGCGAGAATTTAGAAGTGTATAAGCTAGCACATGTTTGCACTTGAAGCACATTTGTGTGTAAAATATTATCTTGTTGATAACCATGCATGTATAAATCATTGTTACTCTCAAAATAACAAGTGTTCTCTAATAATACTCATAGCCTAGAGTTGCATAACAGGACCAGCAACATTTACATTGCGTCTAAAATGCATTTCTGTATAGTAGTATAAAATATATAAAATCCTTGGGATTTGTTCAAATACTCGGATATTTATGATAGTTTAAGATATAATACAAACATGACGGATGTAAAATTATACTTCGCGTTCTGATCAGACCTTGAATAGGTGGTTCAACTGAGCGTCGACACTTGTAAATCAAGATCGCCGATATAAAATAATAATAATTGTCGTTGCAAACGTCTATTATACTGATAAAACACTTGCATATATTTGTGTTACCCTGTCAACTAACGTGACAGCAGACATAACGATGAGTAAACTTAGATATGAATCATGCTTAATCTTAGTTTAACATGATATTAGATCAAGAAATTTTTATGTAACTTTATGACTTAATTCATCGCAAGACATCGAGCTATTTTCGACTGTACATCACTATATAAGTATCAAATACTTGGCGAATGGCGAAACACCTTCCTCAATGCCTGAACCACATGACAACAATGACAAGATGGCGCTGCTCGATAAAACATACCACTCCAACAGTATGCCAACTTTGCCATCAAGAATATATGGACTACGATCTGCGGCATATCTTATTCTACTACACAAATCGCGAGTGAAGTTGGAAACTTGATATTTTCTTACAACATCTTGAACTTCGGTGAAAAACTGTTTACACTATTACTGGACGTAACAGATTTAAACTCATGTCTTATCTCTCCTTGTTGGTACTGATGACGTGTTGCAGTCAAGTATTCCTACTGAACTTTATCCTTGTTCTGTGATAAAATGTGCAAAACTACTGAAAATAATTTGACTCCGCTCTACTTTATGAACATTGATTGTACAATACTGTAATGAACAACTTATTATTATACACTTCACGAGTACATAATGACTATCACAAATAATTAGTAGGGTACACCAACGTACGTGGCGTTAGCTCCATACTTTTTGTTTATATTGCATGTTTTCTTAAAATTATATATAATTATTCATGTGATGCTATGTGATTTCATGTTGTATTGTATATAGTTGTAAAAATTCTTCAGAAATGGAGTTCAATAAAGCTATATACCTTAAATATGGTATAAATTACTATAGTGAATCACCGATTAAAGTCGTAAGAATATCTTATGTAAGTATAAACCTGGTTAATTCAGCGCATTGTGAATTCAAACGATGTCAGGTCACCTTTTTTATTAATGGTTTCAACTAAACAGATGGATTTATAATCGCCTTACAATAATATCTCACGCCGTAGTACTTTATACTATAGAAGAACACGATATCTCAGCTGTGATACATAATTTTGATTGATTTTTTTCTAAATTAAACACTATCTTTAAAAGGTCAAATTTTCTTAAATTCGTACCCATACTAAATTTACCACACTATATAATTTTTCAGTAGGATAATGTACATAATCTACATAAACTGGATATCTTCTTATTCGTATTGATACTGTGCTGAGATAACCTGAGACTCGGGTGATTATATTGTGATGTGATACTAAATCATTTTTGTCCATATTTTAAGCTGAATACGAAAAATAATGTAAGTTGTCTCCAGTTACTGAAATATTTCGGTAATTTTAAAAACACGTGCGGGGTATTTTTGTTAGTGAAGTTAAAGATAAGTTCCCAGTTTGTTTTGCCTTAATTGAGGTGTAGAAAAATCTATTTACAAATCTTTGTATAAAATGAAAATTTAGAACAGTGGCGTAATGTACGATTACTTACTCCGTTCAGTAGTAAACAATTTGTAGCGTTGGCGATTTTTTCTTGTAAGTACAGACAAATAGAATAAAACAGAATTAAACACGCTAATTTTGTCTATTTCAATCATAGTTACGTCAATTTATAGCTTGATTGATAAATCGTTGTTACTGTAATATTTCCTTGCTCAGATTATATTTAGTACAGTTTACGGACCTGGCTAAACCTGAGGAACCAACATGTCAATGTGTAGCTTAATTTAGATCATTCTAGCTTAGTGAACAATCGAAGTTCGATCTTAACGTTTATGTTTTATCTCGTACAATCTCGCGTTGATTTACAAAGACGTGAGAAAATACCCTGGTTTGCAGACCAGATAACTTATTTTCCCCACAGCATTGTTTTCCCCTGGTATTGTTAAAACGTCAATCAGATACGATTTGGTTAACAATTTGTCACCGGTTGAAAGGGCAATGTTTCATATCATAATTATACAGTTCTCTATGTCTGAACCCCTAGGACATTTTACATCAGAATGTCGTATATATTTGTCTATTAAATCACAACATACGAGGTGTCACAAATGTTTATCAATATTAGTGAACTTTTACTAAAAATTTAAAGAAATAATCGACGCACATAGCATTCCATTATCTCACTTATATAATATCATCTACAAATTAAAATTGTATACACATATATAATTGTCAATTTACTGTAGAAATGTCCATCAGTTATAAATCTTATGGTACCACGCACATTCAATTGATATATGTACCATAGAATTAAGTATGTTTTACTGCAGAAAAGTTTTGATTTGGAGCTTATATAATTGTACAGAAGGTTAATTACATGTAAATCAAACACCAGCAATCAAATTCACTTACCAAACAAGAACTATCCTTAAAAAAGATGGTGGGCGGGTTGTTATTAAGGGACGTGATATTGTAGTTATTTGTGTATGTACAACACAGTTCTGTTGTGAAAGATGAATTGTAACTAACGACCTCATTTTAGTCACCCTTACACTTAATGTGGTTCATGTCATTTTGTGACAACTTGTTGTCTCAACCTTAAACATGTATAAATTGGATCCAACTTTCTTTTCAAGATAACTAAAAAACGGTCTATACACACTGGTTTAACTCTGTTAAAGGTAAATTCCACACGATTTTGGACCAATTGAATATGTTCTTGTAATGACAACTAAATGAGAGACGGTACAGGCTATATACTATGTAACATAGAACTTCCCGTAAACTAAAAGTTCAAATAGCAGAAAAGAGATAAATCATCACAATGACACATCTATCACTGGAATGGTGATACGAAGCGGGGTTTATTGAGTAAGGAAAGTCATAATATTTCTAACATAACTTTTTAATGAAATAACCAAAAGTTCTTAGTACGACTACATGTCAACTGTTCGGAATATAAGCTCCGACTTTTCACAGAATCTGTTCGAATCTGCTCAGAATGAATATCCAAGCAATAATATATCTTTCAAAATCTCATCACGTGGCATACATGTATTTCACATATTTGGTTATCTGATCAGGGCTACCGTCTATCGGTATTATTGGTAATAATAGAAAATTCTGTTGACTATAGTATCTGCCTGTAAATATGCAGGATTAATTAAGTAGCAGAAATAATCCTTGGCTGACCACTGTGTACAAGAGATAGTATCAGCCTGTAAACAAGTGGAATTAATTAAGAGGCAGAAGTAACCCTCTTCACATACAGAATATCTTCATTTATAAATCTGTAGAATTCATATAATTTTGTTACAATGGGCATTTTCGTTTTTATGACTTGACGTCATAATCGTCCAAAACGGATGTCATTTATTGTTCGTGACGTTAAATCGACTGTTTTTGAAATACAGAATGTTCTTAATTCATGGAAGGTAATAATAATGTTTTATACATCAAATAATTTTATTCTGCTTGTGATATAAAGTTATATGAAACCCTATTCAGGCTTGCACATATCGTATTAAACTAATTGCTGCATGAAATGATATTTCATGAGATTTTCATTATGTCAAAATGCCACATAGAAAATGCACATGAATGAGACCAAAGTTCAAAATGTACAGCAACGGCTCCGGCTTTGAATAAGAAATTAACTAAACAAATCTTATGCATATCTGACAATTGTTTCACAAATATTACTGTTACAATAATGTTACTTTGTCTATATTCCCCTGGTTCTAGTCACATGAATAATATCCATTGTAGTACTTAAATTTAAACACCTGAATAACCGTTAGTGATTGATGAGCAGTGCATGCTGATTTTAAACATAAAAAGATGAAATATTATTTTACATATTATATAGTGGTAAGCTAAATTTAAGAAAATCACAAACGTAGAATTTTACAATCAAAATTTAAAAAAGATCAACTTCAGTAAGAATCGAACGCGGGACCGTCAGGTTTTAAGCTTTGTGTTTTCCCTATTGAGCTATTCGCTTAGACCTAATCGGGTCACGTTGATACAGGATATAAACACAATTGTGTGAAGTGCAACGCTAGTTAGTAATTAAATAGCGAATTTTCACTTTTAACGTGATATTATATCAAATACTATGAAATGTCTACTTTATTCACTAGTATCTACATGCGGTAGCCCATCTGACTTGCCAAAATACTGTTCGTAAACGATTTGAATTTTAAAATGTCAAGACTGGCGAGTGCCGAGTGCAAAATAGTACGATCTAGAAAAATGAAATAACAGTCTGAAGCAAGAATCAGGCCGTTGTTTTACAACAACAAATACTTAATTGAAAAGTTCAACAACTGAAAATAATTCTCTGTTGCGCCGCCGACGAAAACGATATTCGGTAGCAGTTTGTTCAAGATGAACATTCCTCACATAAATAAACAACTAAGGTTACCGACCCTGATTGTTGGAATTTTAAACAAATTACAGTATCTTTAGTTACTCTTCAGTTTTTTGTTGCTCGGAACAAACAATGATGTAGCCAATTCTCAAGAACATAGGCATTGAATTTTACTACATGGCATGGTTACAAATTACCACAAACTTTACTAGCTCTCGTCAAGGCGTGTGATTTGCCATTTACAAACTTCAAGTGGATTTGTTGTTAATAAACGGGCTTGATCAACCAATGATATATACATATATATATTAGGGATGTCAACGAATATTGATTTTTGTAATCGAATATTCGAATACAAAAATTATTCGAATTTTCGTTTAGAAATTTTGTCCGAATTTTATGATATCCGAAACTTTATAATGTCTGAATACTCGGGCACTACGGCTATGACATAATTTTCCTTTTTTCTTTCTTTGAAAATCGTCTTTATGATGATATCAGATGTAATTGAAATAGGAGCAGCATTTATAATATTTTAATCTATTCCTTTTCGACGTTCAATGACAAAGCATCGTAATTAAATACCTTTTATGTCAGCAGAAGGGTGTTGTTTATCAATTTGATTCAGCAGATGTGAAGTTGTGCCCTTGTAGACGAGTTCTTGCTTGCACAGATTACAAGTAAAAAATTTGTTATTCAAAGAGCGAGTAAAATATTTCCAAGCCTGTGACGGATCGGAAGGAGGCATCTTACGTTCTTTTTTCTTCGATTGAGAGATTTAACTCAGTTCTAGATATGAGCCATTTTGATATATATGAAGTAAAAATGTCAATTTAAATACACCCTATTTTGAGTAAAATATATTATATATAAATATACGGATAAGGATAAAAACTGTAATCCTGTCACATTGCTGTGCATTATGGATTCATAAGCTTTGGGAGATTTAATACAAAAAAGACGAACTCAAAACCAATGATTACACTCAATTGGCTATAATCAAAACTAAATCGATATAAGATCTGTATGAAAATGCAAACAGGATTTCGTGCACGTATGCTTTAGCAAAGTGGTGCCGTATAAGGTAATGTCAACAAAAAAAACCTTCCCCTCTGCGGTTATGTAAGTTTCAAATCAACTTTACTTTTTCACCAAAATTGTTGTCAATTAAGTTCTTATTAACTACATAAACTCGCCAAACTGTGTTATGACGCAAAATCAACTCGAGCGGTACATACCTAGTCAGCACAATGAATTATTTGTCAACGTGATATTTTTAAGATAACACATATTTTAGCACACAACGCGGAAGAGGTACTTAGACAGTTAAGATGTGAATAGACTGAACAATCAGAATATTATTTGGAAAGATAGTGGTTTTCATTTTGTAAAGAAAATACAATATTTTCCTGATACATTTATAATTATATATCATAGAGAAAAACTATCAACAACGCCTTTTCTTTGAATTGTTTATGGGTTATAGCTTACTTTTGGGACACGTATAAAATTTAACCATAATGTCATGGTTACACCAAACCAATGTGACAGGAATAAAATGGTCTGCCCTTATAATGCTATCATTAAAACATCACCGCTCAAGGCAACAGACGTCAAATGTACAAAGAGCTGCTTACATTTTGTTAAATGCAGAAAAGTTTAACTATGTCATAAGTTCGTCGCGTACGTATGACATTCATCAGGATCTTTCTCGGACAGTATTGTTGGTATCCAGTGACAAAGACTATGGTATTGGTGATATTGTGTTTACTGTTAAAATTCTCCAAATAACTTTAAACGCGCTATAATATGTGTTTGGTTGAGTCCAAGAATAATTCTATTAAGAATTGATTTCATTATATACATTGTTTAGCAGAGCACGTACATGTACATGTATTTGTTTCTTTTTCGTTTTTTGTTGTTGTTGATGAACAAAACAGAACAGTTTAATTCCATTTAGAATATCTGCACAAGTTTAAATTTTACAAGATACTAAATATGAAGGTGTCAATTTTTCCTTGTCAGTGTATCGATTCAGGAATGGAGTTCAAGTTGTTGACATTTTGTTTTGTTTTATAAATTGTTCAGATTCTCAAGGAGTGTCCTCTTTTATATGAAGTGGATGGTGTCCATGTTTACGATATAAGCACATAGTAAGGATAAGGACAACTAATACTAGTGGTAGTTGGGTGTACTGTGAATTGTTATTCGCGTACTTGGATTTAATCAACAAAAATGGACGACGAACATGTAAAACAACCAATGAACATGCCAGGTACGTGTGATAAACATTTATAATATACGAGTACCAAACACCTCCCGTCTGATGTATTTTACAAAATTATTAATTCAGTACATATTGAATTTAATTATAAGTAAAACCTACTTTTCAAAAGATATGATATTAACAACTTAATGAATAGAAATATTGATTTATGACAATTTGATGTTTTATTCGTTACGGAAGTAACCCTCATCTGTTAATATTTAGTTGATATTTATACATTTGATAGAAGTTATCAGGCCATACGATTCTAAATTGGCTTCAATAAAAAGATGCCTTTAATTCATCCAATATGCTATACATTTGATTATTTAACAAAAACAAGCACAAACTTACAAAGTAAAACGAATCACGTATCTTTAACTAAATTCCATTTATCGACATACATGTATAGTGTTTTCAAGGAGCTTACATAGAACAATGACATTTTAGAACAATTATATATACTTTACTTAGTGAAACAAACGTTTCACAACCTGCAACTTATGCATTATGCACTGTTTTATTACGACTGCATGGCAGAACATTTGTTTCATAAATTCATCCGCTTATTACATAATAATTATGCAGATATATTAATCACTACACAAAATACCTTGTTTCCGCCACAGAAATAGAGATAATATTATACATGTAATACTATGTTAGCGTTACGCGCGGCTAATACCTTATGCACTTCTCTGTGTCCAATACCACTTGCATTAAGTTCATTGACGTAATAATATTAACCTGCTCATACTACTTTCAAGTTGAACTGATTCATATTATTGAATTATTAATGAATAGTTCTTATTTCAACATCGCGATTTTACTAATAGAAAATAGTTTGAAGAATGTTAATTAGCTAAAGTTACCTCTTCAAAGGTCTCCTAAACGTTTTAGTGGGTATCCGACCTGACCAACTTGAGTTTGCCTGGTTCTGACTATTTGTCTTTCAAAATTTAAATGTATTTTGCTTTGCGCTGTATCATGGATGCAAAATAACCTTAAGACAACTTTTGTACTGAATTGTTTATTATTTGACATTTGCGGAATGCATTATTACATTTCTTTATGTATTTTCTGTGCCTTCGTGATGATCTAGAATGAAGTGTAAATGTTGAACACGTTGTATTTACATCTACGTATGTATACTTGTATGTATGCACAGATATCTTCGAGCTAAGAGCGAGTAATTTAGTTGACAATAAGCGCGTAAAAGTAATTGTAATATGTAAGCAAAGACCGCGTGAGCAAAATGTTACTAGAATTCTGTATTAATTTGTACTCTTTTTCAACCTAACCCGTCTAGACGAAATTGCTAATGGTTTATTCTGGACGTTGCATAATCTCGTGCATTGATTTGTGTTATTTTTCAGAATCTAAAATGATGCACTCGGAAAAAACAGAGAAAAACCGTAGAGTGGTTGGTATCTACAGAATTGCAGTGTTTGCATTAATTATCACTGTAGTGGCGTTAATTATAGCATTTGCCGTCGTAGCATCACAATTACAGTCTAAACTAGATTCCAAAACGGAAAACTGTCTGTCTCGTGGCAGTAATATTCAGCTAGACCCACCGGAAGTACTCCCGCCTTTTCATGATCTCACTAGAAAAGAAATCTTATCCATCAGAGAATTTTTGTACAGTAAACCTGACTTGAATTTGGTGCGTCCAGACAGTATACTCTGTAATCGCAGTTATATATATACAATGGAAGTTCTTATTCCGAACAAAGCCATTACATTGAACTATCTTGATAAAGGACGTGCTGCTCCAACAAGAGAGGCGCGTGTTATTGTATTCAGGGGAGATAAGCATGCACCGTATATTCAAGAATTTGTGGTTGGACCTTTGCCAAACCCAATCTACATAAATCAGGAGCGTACAAGGCCATTTCTCTTTCGTCCATTCACAACACCAGAGCTTGTGGCTGCTAACATAATTCTGGGTATGCAAGTTCATGGACAACTTAGCACACTCGTCAAAGAAAGTTATGGTGGAAGTTTTTATGATTGTGGTGACACATGTGTTGGTTTCCACACGATTACACCTATGTCTCCTGTATCAAGTGGAGAAACCATGGCAAGAAAAATGTGGTTTTGGCTTCTGCCTGATGTAGAGTTTCCTACTGCACATGCGTATGATTTCTTAGTTTTAATGGACCTAACAAGTAACAAATATGAGGAGTATACTATTGACAAAGTATATTATGGTGGTCAGAAATTTGATTCGCTCGGAGATTTGCAAAAGGCTTATGAATATGGTTCCGTCGAAAAAACACGAATTCCTTACCCCGTAAATGATAAGAATTTATATTCATCGATGAACCGACGTGGTAACTTATTTCCAGACGAGCCACTCCCACCACCTAAAGAGTTTGAACCTAGTGGTAAAAGATACTCCATCAATGGACGTCATATCAAATATATGAATTGGGACTTTGATGTGAGAATGTCCACAATATCTGGTCCTCAATTATTCGACATCAGATATAACAATGAAAGGATAGTATACGAACTAAGTTTACAAGATATTGCTGTATTCTACTCCGCGGACAACCCAGCTGTACGATTTGCTGATTATGTTGATAGTGTTGCACTGATTGGAGCCAGGGCTCGCTCTCTTGTCTCCGGTGCTGACTGTCCATCACATTCCACATATTTGAGTGCAGATTACGTGGTGGAATCACATGAGGAACCGATCCACGTGGATCGCGCTTTTTGCGTTTTCGAACACAATACTGGTCTACCGTTAAGGCGCCATCTTACCAGCGGTGGCTCCAATAAATTCTACGAAGGAATGGCTGATATTGTCCTTACAGTGAGAACAATTAGTACGGTTGCAAACTATGACTACATATTTGATTTTATCTTTCACCAGAATGGTGCTGTTGAGGTAAAAGCTGTGTCTACTGGATACATTATCACTTCTAAACGATTTAGTGCTGAGGATAATTATGGTTTCCGGATTAGAGATCAAATCATTGGTAATATCCACCACCACATGTTTAATTTCAAAGTTGATGTTGATATACATGGAACGAAGAACAGGTTTGAAACAATAGACATAGTGCCAGTTGAAGTTGACAATTCACAATGGTCGTCAAAAAGCGGAGCTCGCTATGATCAAACCAAAATGCTTCGCCATCAAGTAAAAACAGAAAAAGAAGCAGCCTTGAAGTACAATTTCGATTTCCCAAAATATCTGACTTTCTACAACATATCTGAACAGTCGTCCTCTGGAGTACCTAGAGCTTATAGACTATTTACAAGAGGAATGTCGAAACAGGTTCGTGTCTAGTAACCAGTGTCTAGTTGTCAAATATTGCTATGAACGCCTCATTTTAATAAAAAAGCATTACCTTTCTAAACATAAATTTATCTTTTCATTATGAACTGCTCAAAGCTTAAACCAATCTTCTACCATAATGTTATATAGTGTATTATATTCCATTTAATGAATATGAAGCGCATTGTTGTATATGTTTGACAATACCATATATTAATAACTTCGAGCTCCTCTTTAAGTTATGTATCAAACTTTGTCTTGAACCGAGCCACGAAACGTGAACTTTAGTTTTCCCAAATACATAAATGATGGGTAAATTTGAAGTTAAGTTATATTATGGGATAAAGTTTAATGAAGTAGTTGTATAAAACTTTGGTAAAGGCAACCTAACACTATGTGACGTCTGTATTGTTGAGGTTGTCTAGCAAGGGTAGCCATGATGTTTCTGGTTGACTTCTTATCCGAACATCAACTTTAACCCGATAGTTAATTTCATTCAAGTTTTATACAATTGGGTGCAGGTGAAGAATATTGTTACATTTGTATTGAATTGTTCGTCTTGGATGTTTATTTCAATGCAGAACTATAATACACCATTTACAGTACACAACCATTTAAAATGGATTTTAACACCTTTAAACAATACCGACTTGTATCTATACTCTCTTCCATCAATGTGTAGGTCTATTAATTCTTATTTGTAAATGTTTATATTCAGTTGGTACCCGAAGGGACAGGACAGGAGCCATCTGTATCTTGGGCCAGATATCAAGTCGCTGTAACTAAACGTAAGGAAACAGAGACAAGTAGCAGCTCTATGTATGCTATCTGGGATGCTGAAGATCCAGTAGTAAACTTTCAGAGTTTTATAGACGATGATGAAGTAATTACGGATGAAGTGAGTGTATACCTTTTAGCTTTCGTACACGGTTAAACTAATTTGCATGCACTCTGCAGCAATACTTTCTGGGAATAAAAATTGTTTTTCTACATCTTTATTTATGACTTGCACTTTTTTGGTATTTTTTTTTGCACAAAATGCGGTCAAAGTTAGTACCTAAGGCCAACAGTAAATTAAAACCTCAGCTCTGTAAAGACCAGTAGTTCTATTGATTTCACAGCATGGGTGCTTTATTCCAGTCTCTGAGTTAAGACAATTCCTAATAAAAATGTTTTCAAGAAGTGGCCTATATCTACAGATTTAAATTGGGGTCGTGCAATGATTAACACAAGTGTATCAAAGATATACAATAAAACTTCGACAGCAATAATATGCCCCTAGAAACAAAAAGGGGCCTTATGTTCAAGTGGTTTCATCATTAAGTTGAAATACACATGAAATGTTGAAAATCAGCCCAAATATATGGTTGTTATGACGAGGGTAATTAATACAGAAGAGGTCGATAAATGACCTTTTACTAAGTCATGAAGTGAGCGTCAAAATGTTGAAAATAAGAATAATTGCAATTTCATGTAAAAAAAATTCAAACTGCTATGTTCATATCTAATGCATTTAGTCCATTTCGTTGTAGGCCTAACCCTGTGGAATGAACCGTATAGATATGATAAAAGTAATGGTTTTATTTTATTTCAGGATCAAGTTGCCTGGGTAACAATGGGTATACACCATATTCCACATATGGAAGATTTCCCAGTGACCAGTACAGTCGGCCTTGACCTTTCCTTCTTCCTGCTCCCTTATAATTACTTTGACGAGGACCCCGCAATGGGTTCCAGTGATGCAATTAGAGTAGAACCAAGAAATCAAATGAACGTAAACTCTGGTTTGAAAATAAGTCGTTATGGTGTGCCAGAAAATTCACAATGTATTCCAAAGAAGTCTGATTTCGACGTAGAAATTGGAAATAAGCCGAGCAGTTTGTTTGATTAGCCTACATTGATTATGACCTTATAACAAGACCTCATTTTTATAGGTTGTACATGTTCTTGTTGTTCGGTATGCAGTAATGAATTAAAATTTTACTGTTAATTTACATTCTGTTCTATTACTGATTGTTCAAAATATTTTTCATTCTTAAAAAGTTATCAATGAAACTAAACTCGTGTTGTGGCATTCATTATTTGCTATTAATCTTCAGGGGCTGGTTTGTTGAACCGCACTTGTCGCAAAACGAATATGTTACATGAGTGAAAAATTCGACCGAATATATCACACGCGTCATATAATTTTATTCGATCGAATATGACATGCATACCAAACGAATATGGTACGTAAATTGTGTTACGTCATTGATGTTACGTTATATGTAAAATTTAGATTGCAATGACAAATACACAAATTTGGGGAAAACTCATTTTAATTTTATTTTTTACCTCTTCCTACCCAACACTTGACATAAAAATGTTCGAGAAACAAAAAATGAAAAAAAAACAGTGGGTTTGTTAATGGTCGTGATAAAATCGATGATGATGATAAAAAATAATGATCAACATGATAATATTGATAATTGTGGTGGTCATGATGATGATAATAATGATGATGGTGATGGTTTTCATGCTGCTGCTCATCGTGATGATGATGGACGTCATAATACTTGAATAATTAATAATTATGTTGTTTATGATGATCAGCAGAAGTATCGCGATGATGATGATGAATTGATGATGATGATTGCGATGATGTTTATGATATTGTTATAATTTGAAGTTCTATAATTTTATATCCAAACCTATGTGAAATATATGTTTCAAGTTTTTACTGTGAAATTGAACAGACGAATATATCACATAAGTCATATTTACGGTCGAGTATGACACACACGTGTAACATATTCGATTTGTGACATACAAGGTTCAACACTGGTTTCAGATTCGTAAACATAATGTTTCCTGAGATAGCAATTTTTAAAATCTTAAAATCATTTATTTGTAAGGAAAGTATTTCATTATTTTGAATTGTTTCGGTATTTGGTGCCAAAATAGAATGTATAAATGTCTACATTGAATACTTTAACAGCGAGTTTTAAACTAAAAATTGCTTTCAGAGCTAAGATATGTATTTGAAATGTGCCCCTGGCGTTGAGTCCAATAATGCCTTATTCTACACAGGACATAATATCCTGTACATTGTATAATTCTTGGATGATGTGTGTATATTGTGTATGGATGATGAAGTTTTCTCATATGATAGAATAACAAATTGTTCCCCATTTCTAAAAGATGTTGGGTGAAAAGTAGTGAATTAGATAAATGCCTAATGTATTACTACATTAAAATACTAGGCATTGTTTTATGTAGTATTTGTATATTTTAAAATATCTAATTAAAGACGTGTGTAACATTTTAATTATGGATTTGTTATATATAAACAGCAAAACCAAAAACCTTTTAAAAAACCATAGAAGACGGCTAACCATAATTACACATAATTAGTTCCCAAAAATTGATTTTATTGTGATTGAAAAAAAAACGCAAAAAAATACGGAGCCCCTTATGCGACATTTTACACTTTTATTCTAACTAAGCATTTTTTATTTTTATTATTGTATTAATTCGTAAATACAAAATATTGGATCTGTCTTTTTCATGTCCTTCAGTTCACTTGATATTTGATTGCTTGCAGTATCATCAGTATATAAATTTGTCCCAAAAGAAAGCTATAACCCATTAAGTGAAACAATTCAAAGAAAGGAGCTGTTGATATAATACTAGTAATTTGTGTAAACGAAATAATAATTCGTATAAACGAAATAACAATTCGTATATATGAATAGTTATTTCGTAAAAAACGAAATAAAAAAGAATGCTACAGTTAGAATAAAGTGTAGAATGTCACGTTAGGGACTCCGTACGAAAATACTTTTGACATGTAAATATTCGTGAAAACCCCAAGGCGTTTCTTGTCACCAAACATCACAAGATGTATGAGAACTTTTCTCTGGTAAGGACCGATTTTAAAATGATCGTGTACAGTACAAATGAATGGCCTAGGTTCTTTGCCACCTATGAATAACGTTAATCTGTGACAAATGGCCACTTTTGTACAATGGTCACTCTATATAGCGCTCGCTTATTTGAAAACAAATCATAAATATTTATAATAAATTACGTCCTGCTCTTATCTCTCAATGCGAACTTTACTTGAAGAGACAAACTCTTACTGCAACGCGTCAATACTATATTTTCTTGATATGCATGTACATGTAGTTATATATCATAGAAAACGATCAACAGCGCTTTTCTTTGAATTGTTTCACTTAATGGGTTATAGCTTTCTTTTGGGACATGCATAAAATTTAACCATAATGTCATGGTTACACCGAACCAATGTGTTAGGAATAAAATGGTCTGCCCTTATAATGCTATCATTAAAACATCACCGCTCAAGGCAACGGATGTACAAAGAGCCGCTTAAACGCGCATTATATTAAATATAGACTAAATTAATTGTGTCAAAATTTCGTCCATTTCATAAATGCGTATCAATCTAGGACAGTATTGCCGGTATGAGAGCTTAACTATACATATCGCAATAACACATTTATTGTTTTAGATCGGCGCATTATTATCCATTTTTTTTTACTGAAACATTTGCACTCTCTTTACAGCAGGAAATAAGTACTAGTATTCATTTTGATCGGACGGGCGAATTGTTTAACGAAAAACTTAGATGCGAGGAAAACTGAATTGAATTTGAGCCCGGAGGCTGAATTGCTGAATTGTGATTCAAAAAAATGAATCTGAGATATACATTGGCGCGCATGTGACATGACAGGTATATCTATCTCTTACATACTGATTACATACTCCAACATTAGACATGTTATTCACTGTACAGCTGTTATCTCCGTGAAAATTTTACCCAGGTATAAACAACGGATGTTTTGTGGCGTATACTGTGATTCAGCATGAGTTTGTTTAGATATTACGTTTTTTTATAAATTGTTCAGATTCTGCCCTCTTTTATATGAAGTGGATGGTGTCCATGTTTACGATATAAGCACATAGTAAGGATAAGGACAACTAATACTAGTGGTAGTTGGGTGTACTGTGAATTGTTATTCGCGTACTTGGATTTAATCAACAAAAAATGGACGACGAACATGTAAAACAACCAGTGAACATGCCAGGTACGTGTGATAAACATTTACAATGAACGAGTACCAAACACCTCCCGTCTGATGTATTTTACAAAATTATTAATTCAGTACATATTGAATTTAATTATAAGTAAAACCTACTTTTCAAAAGATATGATATTAACATTTTTATTAATAGAAATATTGATTTATGACAATTTGATGTTTTATTCGTTACGGAAATAACCCTCATCTATTAATATTTAGTTGATGTTTATACATTTGATAGAAGTTATCAGGCCATACGATTCTATATTGGCTTCTATAAAAAGACGCCCTTAATTCATCAAATATGCTATACATTTGATTATTTTGTAAACCAAGGCATTTTTATAACATCCATATGTATAACATTGTCATAATTTTGTAGACTTTACATACTATCCCCGTACAAATAGACGAAGAAACCATGGTAATGTTTTATATAAACATTTAGAAGAGCACGTGTCACGTAAATGATACAATTAGGGAAAATTATTGAACTTGTAATATTTGATGAATTTAATGAAACCAACCACAAACTTACTTACTAAAACGAATTAAAACCCTTGAAATAAATTGCCTTAATAAACTTAATGTTATCAAGGACAGTAAGCTAACTCAATGACATTTTAGATACATTTTATATACTACTCAACTTTTACTAAGCACCAAATGTGTTAGTGGGAATATTTTAATAATAAATGATTTTTAATGTCCATTTCATATTTAATCAATTTGATTGAAGGACAAATTTAACATATTTTACTGATTTTTCATTAGCTATGTGCCAGAGAAAAGGAAGGCCCCTTATATCCAAGAATTTTGGACAAGCAACTTGTTTTCTAATTTTTTGCGACGAGTCAATGGAATTCTTATACAGGGTCTTCTTGATCGCAGATTACACACGTGCAACTTTCTACGCACCGTTTGAGTACAGGCGTTGATCCCAGAAGTATTAAGAATGTCATTACGAAGATGCTTTGCTGTTGCAAACCGTCCTCGACGGGCAAGGATAATTAAGAATTGGTCTTGAGCTGCTGTCGTTACCCTTTGTCTGCCTCCGCAATGCCTCCTGACGGATGTACCATATTGCTGGTACCTTGCCCAGGTTCTGGTGATGATGGTGTGGTATACATCCAGTGTACCTGCCCGATAAAACAACTTGCATTTTGGTTGGTGGTCATCTGAAAACGTTGCTGATTCAAAACGTTGCAAAATGAATTGAACCCTTTTTATGCTTTCCATAATACAGTGAGGAACTTTTGGTGCAAAATTTGAGTAGCATATTAGACTTTACGCATCATACAATGCGTAGATCACATGATTGGTAATTATGTTATATTTAATAACTTGCTATCTATGCGTAATGCACCATCTTACATGTAACCACGTGACAATACATTTGCCTTAAAATGTTGTACTCTCGATACATATGCATATACATTAATTACTATGCACTAGAAACCCTGCTGAACAATAGTAGAGATACATTTAAGGTATATATTATTCATGTACTTCACTAATTGTATCAAATAGCACGTATATAAAACTAATCACGTAATATTAACAACCAACTGCATAAATGATGCCAGCTCTTGACAGAGTTCTGACTTGCTGAAATTCATTCCAGTCTGCATTCATTGATAAATTCATACTTATTGTTAAATTAAAAGCAAACGTGCTATAGTATAAGGCCATACCAAATCACGTCTATGTTTAGCGTAGCATCGAGGTTTAAAAACCTACTAGTATCTAGCTATCCGGAAAAAAACAAATGCCTCAGGGAAAAAACACAAATTTCCTACTTAATTGCCGCAAAATATTAGCTTCTATCAAAAGTTCAAGCAGTCACTCAGTGAGAATAAATATGTATAAATATGTATCATTTTTTAAATCAAAACAAAAGCATAATATTGATCGATTTTGACGACTGGAAGGCATAATAATGCAAAGCATGTTCAAGCATGTAATAATTCAATAAAAATATTTCAAATGATCAAATATTTCAATTTTCATACGATATGTTTTTTTATTTGACTCGGGTGACCAAAAACTTTCCGTCCGCGGACGCTAAACATAGATATAATTTGGTATGGCCTAATTGCAATACAATTAGCCAAACTTCACTTTCTTTCCTGATGGTGCCGACTTGTCTGTGTACGGCCGACTTACTGAAATTTTGGTCAGCTTGAAGAACACATGTAATCTATAAGGGAATGGCAGAAATCCGGATCTGAAACGATAGCCTAATAAGATTGATTTGAATCCGCCCAGTTCTGATTATTTGTCTTTGAAGTTTTGATTTCTATTTACTTTATGTTGTAACATTAATGCATCATTACTTTAAACACTTTGAACACGATTAATAATTACATAACAGTAGCGGACAGTAAAATCATACATGGTGTGTTTTCTGTGATTTGTTATGATCTAGAACGTAGCATAAATATTGTTGAAACATTGCATGTACGTAAGGTATACCTGAATGGATGCAGAGATATTGTTTATAAAGGTGGTGTGAGTAATACAATATATAGATAAAGGTCATTTGAGTAAGATGTTACTTGCATTCTACATACATTGCTAATGGTATATTCTGGACGTTGCATAATCTCGTGCATTGATTTGCATATTTTTCAGAATCTAAAATGGTGCACATGGAAAAAACAGAGAAAAACCGTAGAGTGATTGGTATCTACAGAATTGCAGTGTTTGCATTAATTATCACTGTAGTGGCGTTAATTATAGCATTTGCCGTCGTAGCATCACAATTACAATCTAAACTAGATTCCAAAACGGAAAACTGTCCGTCTCCTGGCAGTAATATTCAGCTAGACCCACCGGAAGTACTCCCGCCTTTTCATGATCTCACTAGAAAAGAAATCTTATCCATCAGAGAATTTTTGTACAGTAAACCTGACTTGAATTTGGTGCGTCCAGACAGTATACTCTGTAATCGCAGTTATATATATACAATGGAAGTTCTTATCCCGAACAAAGTTGTTACATTGAACTATCTTGATAAAGGACGTGCTGCTCCAACAAGAGAGGCGCGTGTTATTGTATTCAGGGGAGATAAGCATGCACCGTATATTCAAGAATTTGTGGTTGGACCTTTGCCTAACCCAATCTACATAAATCAGGAGCGTACAAGGCCATTTCTCTTTCGTCCATTGACAACACCAGAGCTTGTGGCTGCTAACATAATTCTGGGTATGCAAGTTCATGGACAACTTAGCACACTCATCAAAGAAAGTTATGGCGGTAGTTTGGTTGATTGCGGTGAAACATGTGTTGGTTTCCATATGATTACACCTATGTCTCCTGTATCAAGTGGAGAAACCATGGCAAGAAAAATGTGGTTTTGGCTTCTGCCTGATGTAGAGTTTCCAACTGCACATGCGTACGATTTCTTAGTTTTAATGGACCTAACAAGTAACAAATATGAGGAGTATACTATTGACAAAGTATATTATGGTGGTCAGAAATTTGATTCGCTCGGAGATTTGCAAAAGGCTTATGAATATGGTTCCGTCGAAAAAACACGAATTCCTTACCCCGTAAATGATAAGAATTTATATTCATCGATGAACCGACGTGGTAACTTATTTCCAGACGAGCCACTCCCACCACCTAAAGAGTTTGAACCTAGTGGTAAAAGATACTCCATCAATGGACGTCATATCAAATATATGAATTGGGACTTTGATGTGAGAATGTCCACAATATCTGGTCCTCAATTATTCGACATCAGATATAACAATGAAAGGATAGTATACGAACTAAGTTTACAAGATATTGCTGTATTCTACTCCGCGGACAACCCAGCTGTACGATTTGCTGATTATGTTGATAGTGTCGCACTGATTGGCGCCAGGGCTCGCTCACTTGTCTCCGGTGCTGACTGTCCATCACATTCCACATATTTGAGTGCAGATCACGTGGTGGAATCACATGAGGAACCAATCCACGTGGATCGCGCTTTTTGCATTTTCGAACACAATACTGGTCTACCATTAAGGCGCCATCTTACCAGCGGTGGCTCCAATAAATTCTACGAAGGCATGGCCGATATTGTCCTTACAGTGAGAACAATTAGTACGGTTGTAAACTATGACTACATATTTGATTTTATCTTTCACCAGAATGGTGCTGTTGAGGTAAAAGCTGTTTCTACTGGATACATTATCACTTCTAAACGATTTAGTGCTGAGGATAATTATGGTTTCCGGATTCGAGATCAAATCATTGGTAACATCCACCACCACATGTTTAATTTCAAAGTTGATTTTGACATACATGGAACCAAGAACAGATTTGAAACAATAGACTTAGTGCCAGTTGAAGTTGACAATTCACAATGGTCGTCAAAAAGCGGAGCTCGCTATGATCAAACCAAAATGCTTCGACATCAAGTAAAAACAGAAAAAGAAGCAGCCTTGAAGTACAATTTCGATTTTCCAAAATATCTGACTTTCTACAACATATCTGAACAGTCGTCCTCTGGAGTACCCAGAGCTTATAGACTATTTACAAGAGGAATGTCGAAACAGGTTCATGTCTAGTAACTTGAATATTTATTATCATTTCAATAAAAAGCATTACCTTTCTAAACATAAATTTATCTTTTCATTATGAACTGCTCAAAGCTTAAACCAATCTTCTACTTTAATGTTATATAGTGTATTATATTCCATTTAATGAATATGTAAGCGCATTGTTGTATATGTTTGACGATACCATATACTAAGTATTAATAATTTAGAGCTCCTCTTTAAGTTATGTATCAAACAGTGTCTTGAACCGAGTCACGAAACGTGAACTTTAGTTTTCCCAATTATATAGATGATGGGTTAAATTTGAAGTTAAGTTATATTATGGGATAAAGTCAAATGGAGTAATTGTATAAAACTTTGGTAAAGGCAACCTAACATTATGTGACGTCTGTATTGTTGAAGTTGTCTAGCAGGGGTAGCCATGATGTGTCTGGTTAACTTCTTATCCGAACATCAACTTAAACCCGATAGTTAATTTCATTCAATTTTTATACAATTGGGTGCAGGTGAAGAATATTGTTACATTTGTATTGAATTGTTCGTCTTGGATGTTTATTTCAATGCAGAACTATAATACACCATTTACAGTACACAACCATTTAAAATGGATTTTAACACCTTTAAACAATACCGACTTGTATCTATACTCTCTTCCATCAATGTGTAGGTCTATTAACGTCTTATTTGTAATTGTTTATATTCAGTTGGTACCCGAAGGTACAGGACAGGAGCCATCTGTATCTTGGGCCAGATATCAAGTCGCTGTAACTAAACGTAAGGAAACAGAGACAAGTAGCAGCTCTATGTATGCTATCTGGGATGCTGAAGATCCAGTAGTAAACTTTCAGAGTTTTATAGACGATGATGAAGTAATTACGGATGAAGTGAGTGTATACCTTTTAGCTTTCGTACACGGTTAAACTAATTTGCATGCACTCTGCAGCAATACTTTCTGGGAATAAAAATTGTTTTTCTACATCTTTATTTATGACTTGCACTTTTTTGGTATTTTTTTTGCACAAAATGCGGTCAAAGTTAGTACCTAAGGCCAACAGTAAATTAAAACCTCAGCTCTGTAAAGACCAGTAGTTCTATTGATTTCACAGCATGGGTGCTTTATTCCAGTCTCTGAGTTAAGACAATTCCTAATAAAAATGTTTTCAAGAAGTGGCCTATATCTACAGATTTAAATTGGGGTCGTGCAATGATTAACACAAGTGTATCAAAGATATACAATAAAACTTCGACAGCAATAATATGCCCCTAGAAACAAAAAGGGGCCTTATGTTCAAGTGGTTTCATCATTAAGTTGAAATACACATGAAATGTTGAAAATCAGCCCAAATATATGGTTGTTATGACGAGGGTAATTAATACAGAAGAGGTCGATAAATGACCTTTTACTAAGTCATGAAGTGAGCGTCAAAATGTTGAAAATAAGAATAATTGCAATTTCATGTAAAAAAAATTCAAACTGCTATGTTCATATCTAATGCATTTAGTCCATTTCGTTGTAGGCCTAACCCTGTGGAATGAACCGTATAGATATGATAAAAGTAATGGTTTTATTTTATTTCAGGATCAAGTTGCCTGGGTAACAATGGGTATACACCATATTCCACATATGGAAGATTTCCCAGTGACCAGTACAGTCGGCCTTGACCTTTCCTTCTTCCTGCTCCCTTATAATTACTTTGACGAGGACCCCGCAATGGGTTCCAGTGATGCAATTAGAGTAGTACCAAGAAATCAAATGAACGTAAACTCTGGTTTGAAAATAAGTCGTTATGGTGTGCCAGAAAATTCACAATGTATTCCAAAGAAATCTGACTTCGACATGGAAATTGGAAATACGCCGAGCAGTTTGTTTGATCAGCCTACAGAAATGGAGACAATATAATACATCGTAACCCCCAAATTTCGACAACGGATTATCCAAAAACCTGGTGTAATCCGAAAAGATTATGTTTTCCGTATATCATTTTTTTTAATTTGCGAAAAAATATTTCGGATAATCCTGGGTTTCGAATGATCCTGGTAATAGAAATCTAGACTGTTTTATACGAAAATAAAGGGAGGACACTCCAAAATAAATTATGACGAACATGTAGATTTATAAAATTTGTTCATTTGATGAATTACAATGTATACATATATTATGAGAATATTGTAATAATAAAAACGAACATTGAAATGAAGTCAAAGTTCGAAACAAAATTCCATTACATAGTTACAAACACGAACTAGCATCACTCACATCGTTGTTGTCTTAAGCATGTGTAACAAGCATTTAGTGACAATTTAACAAACTTCGAAAAATAAAGTGGACACTTTTAATGTTAAATGCAAATTAAAGTCAAATTATGATATTATTAAAAAAAAATTTAATAAAGAAAAAATTAGCGGAGAATCATCGAACCAAATTCGCATCATAATAGGATAATTTTGTTCCCGAAATTGCAAACAATAAATCAAACGAACAATACTTTGTTAAGTTGGGTTTTATAAATTGTTGTTCGCACCTTCTGACACGTTAAAGAAATCCTTCAGTGGACAAGTCCGGTCGATCGGTGTTAATTGACGATTTCGGATTAATGGTGTGAAAGTACGCATTCGAATGAGTTTGGGGACCTGATTATCACTTCGGATAGACCATGGTATTCGGATTCGACGATTCGAATAATCGGGGTTATTTTTCAATGAAATATATACTGAAAAAATCGGGATCGAAATTTGTTTTCGGATTTCACCAGGTTTTCGGATAATTCGTTGTCGAAAATTCGGGGTTTTACTGTAGTTCCGTTCTTTAAGTGTTAGCTCTGTTTTGATGCGTTTGTATAATTGTGTGTAGCTCTTATAGTTAGATTAGCAAAATACAAATGTAGATAGATAATTATGATTTTGTTATATTTTTTCAGAAATGTGTGACCAAGCATGTATGAGCGTATATCGTCTTATTTTACTTCGTTCATTTACAACTAGAGATTCGCAAAAACTCTTTCTGAGATCAGAGTCTTTAATTCTTTCTCATTATGTAAATACTACTTTCTTTTGACAGTAAGTATGTACCATAATATGAAGAAACCATAAAGTCCAGGAAGTAACCGTATCCAGCCTGGGTCCCGGCATTCCTTCTGAAATGCGTCCTCTATTCGCGAACCTCGCTCTAGCTGTAGCGCGCCAAGTTTAATAGCGAGGTTACCGAAAAGCGCGCGTATTTCAGAAGCAATACCGGGACCCAGGCTGGATACCGTTACTTCCGTCAATCGAAAAATGGCGAGTGACTTACCTTTTAGTTTTTATTATACGCATAGTAGCGAAATGACGTTTTCTTTTCTTGGCTGATTTGCGTTGTTTGATGATGAAACATTAGGTCAGTTCGGGTATATAAATCGCGGAAATCGAGTGTCTGTGAAATAACAATGAAATATAACACAGTTTTTACAAATATGGAGCGCTTTTGTTTTGAAGTTCAAAAATGTATGTCTATAAAAATACTCTTGAGTAAGTTTAATATTGTACATTGTATCACATTTAATAGCGTGTTAACTGCATAATGCTTCAATGGCGCGTGTAATGTTTGAGGAAAATGAATATACAGGCAAACTTGTGAACAAAGGACACCCTGCGGAAAATGCCAAAGTGTCCTTTATAGACAGGTGTCATTTGTTCGAAGGTGTGATGAAGTAGAATATAAAATACAAAGTTCTCACAAAGAATATTATTAGTTTACTGCTTCCTGGTATGTTAATCAATATCTTACAAAAAAGCAAACTTGTGTTGACACATTTTTTTGGGGAAAAATACTGAACCAACTAAATGTAAATACATTTTATCATTCGATTCACAGAATAAGTCATTTTTACAAAGGAAGTCTTGTAAATTCAAAGTTTGATGCTTGGGCTGCTGGTTACATTAAAAAAACATGACATATCCAGCCCTATTCCTTAACCAGATACATTTCACAAGTATTAGCATTTCCAAAAATGCTTGGAATCGCCGTTCAGCCAAGTATAAGAGCTAAGAATAGAATATTAAATTTCCTAGAGATTTCATCTTTTTTTTCGATGGTTCTTTTATTAATCGGTGACTCATTAAATGTTTTTGTTCAACGACTAAAAAATGTTCATCTAAAATTGTTCCGCAATGAATACAAATTACTGTATGATCTTCGGTAATCGTATCGTTATGCGCGCAACGTTCCATCGTTTTATGTTTCCGTTGACGTCTTGAAATCGTCCGACGAGTCGACTTTAATTTCGTATTTGTCGTCCAACGTCCTTCCGTCCCAAAAAGTTATAATTCTCGGTGAACAGTTTATAAACTTGGCCGCTTTGTAAATGGAAGGAAACGTAAATGTTTCGTTCGTTTCGATATCTTTCACCGTAACTCGTTTCGGGTTCCTTCTTATCGTCTTACGAAAATTGAGATTTGCGTCCTCGGTTAATAACCCCCTTCACTTCAACGCTTCTACTACCCGCTCCATATTACCGTGCGAATAGCCTTTTACGTTATTCTCGCGCAAAATTTTTCTCAACTTCGCTAACGTCGTCATTATATTTATTACGTATAAAAATTTTCTTTAAATAATTTATCGTCATCCGAAAAAACGGATTTTATCCCGAGAACCAACGCTTCCGACAATTTGGCCGTTAACGTATGTACCGTTCCGGCGAAAACGGATACCACGTGAATGGCGGCGATAACTTTCATTCTCGCGCCGACTAAAGTTTCTTCCGGGTCGATAGTTCCGAGTTCTCCCTCCGTCTTTAGTAAAAATGGCGACGATATCTTAACCGGGTGGCTGCCGTATTGAGTTTTGACCTTGATGAACATTGCCGGGTTTACCTTCTTTTTGTTTAAACATCGAGAGATCTCCTTTGTCTATTTTTTTAATCCCATTCTCGCGGGCTATGTCGTGTACGCGATCTTTAATTTGTTATTTTATAAAATTTTTCATCTTCTTCTTTAGTTTCGGATTGAGAAGATAGACCCAACGAAAAACCGACTTCTCCGTGTTTTGTCGATCCGAACGAAAACATCGGATGAGTTTTAATAATTAAATTATCGATCTCGCCGATCGGGTATTTATATTTTAAGAAAAGTCAACAAAATTTTACCGGCTTTTCGTAAGATTTTAAATCTCCGGCAATAAGTCTTTCTGACGCGGACATATCCTCGAAATATAAACTTAATCCGCAAGCACGCCGAAATTATGCTCTTTCTTAAACCTAAATTCCCAAATAAAATCTAGAGGAGGCTGGCACCATTTTGACTCTAAACATACGCCCGCGATATAATCTTCGTTAATTTCGGTTATTCGCGCTATTATGTCATCTTTACACTTTGAGCAATAAATCAAAACTTTTTTACCGACTTTAATCTCGAAATCGCCATCATCGTTCGTTTCAAATGGTTCGCCGCAACAAGTATAAGTCTCTATATATTTGTTATCCTAATACCAACAATTGAAAGTTGAGTAGTTTGTCGCTTATTACGACGGCGAAAGCTTCCGTATTCGCCGGCACGTTGGCGCCAAACTGCGCTTTAACCTGGATATCGGTGACAAAATTCTTCAGTTTCTCGCTCTGATTGCATACGTCAATCACAAATAGCGGGAAAAGGTCCTTATAATCGGCCGGATGGATGTTGGGATTAGAAACTATAATATAACATACCGCAAAATTTCGACCCGAATGCCGCCGCATCTCCGTAAGCGCGGGCGAATTTATGTTGGTTGAAATTAAGTTGATAGTCAACTTCGGGATACCTATCGGAATTGAGCATAACGTATATATTGTTTAGGCCCACGTGATCGAAGATGGCCGGATTCTGCGTCTGATTACCGTCTTTTCCGGTTTGAAAACCGATAATAATCCAACGAGGTATTTCGGGGCTCGACTTAACCGAAAGTCGCAACGCGAAATTAGTCGATTGAGGCACTGTTATGGGGTCGCATTGTCTCATTTTATAACCTACGGAAAGAGCGGCTTTTTCTTCTATCGTTTTGTACAGTTGAAACGTCGGTTCTAAAGATCGTTGTCCGATTTCCGCGTTAGAGTTAGGGTTTGTTTCATGCCGTACAGAATTTTATCGCAATCTTCGCAAAATCCGAAAATGCGTTTTAACGGGACTCTGAAACTCAGCGTGCCCTTCGGATCCGGACGAAAAATTCGAAAATCATGACGAACGTTGAATCCGATATTGCTGTCTTTATCCGCATCTGGGTTCGTATCTTTGTACCAAAGTTGATTTAAACCTTGAGATTTGGAGAAATCGTCCGGATATTTCAACAATCCCAACATCGGAAAGTTGATACTTGATGTTATTGAAAACATACATGAGGCCGTTATTCGTTAACGCGGCTTTGTCGGCGTCGGCGTAAGCCGTGTTATCGTGTTTCGTCACCCTTCCTTCGAATAACAAATAACTTTCGCTCGGGTGGGTAAATAAATCATGGGTTTCGACATTGATTCGAATTTCCCCGGGTTTAGTTAGATTAGTACCCGTAATAGGTTCGTATTCGTGATATTCGTACCTCGCGACGCCCTCGTCCGTCAGGGGAGCTTCGGTAATTCTTAACATCTTCTCCATTTTTATTATTATAAGATTTTTTATAGCGAATTCATCGCGCTAAAGCAACGATTCGTTTAATTTCCGGACTAAATCTTGAATAGCGATGGTCTGCGCAGCTGACCCGGCAAAGCCGTTGGAACTTCCGTTAATCAGCGAATTGATTGACATTGGATCATCGGGTTGAGGAAGCTCTGTTTCCGGTATATGCTTTTGTAGAATTGATTGAGATTTTGGCGTAAGGAGTTTATTAGTCCGTCAAGCGGGCCCAGCGAGGCTGGTAACGATCTCTGTGCCTATCTTTTTCCCGGGGGCGTCTAGGGCTTTCTTTCCGGCTTCTTTAACGGCACGCTCGGAGGCTTCTAAAGCCGTCTTCGCCGCCGCTTTGCTGCTACCTTTTTAAATATACTACCAATGGTATCGAATATACCGCAGTCTCCATATTGGTACCGACTTTCAAATCCGCGATTCGCGATTACCAAGATCTTTTTTATATAATAGATACTAATTTTTTTTATAATCATTCGTATTTAAGACGTTTTGTCTCTTGAGTTCGTCGTAGATAAAAATCAACTCGTTTCTAACGCCCGTGTTTTTTACTCTCCATTAACAAGTCAAACTTTTCGAGTAACGCGTTGGGATCGGAAGCCGTTTTGCCGCTTCCTTCGTGAGCACGTCGATTTTTCCAAAATGGTTTTATAATCTCTTTCCATTTATGCGCCCTGCTGGACTTTGGCCGGTTAGTTCCGGGATCATTATCTCGGTAAATGGCATTCAACAGCTCGCCGTAATTACCGCGATCCTCGGGGGCATATAATATTTCATTACTCTTTTAGCCATGATGAGCTCCCATAACCCTTCGGTTGCTTCGTATTCTTCACCATCCACAATAATATTATTGTCTTTAATGGTAATGGGTGTATCACCCCTGTAAAATTTTCCGCCCTTCTTCCTAGATATGCCGAATGTTTTATCAACTTCGTGTTCGTAAGCGCCTCTACGACCAAGTATTTTCCCTAGGTATTCGGCTGCGAGGGGTCCATAAATCTCCCTATCTTTAGCCTCCGGTTCCGCAATGGCCTCGACAGCAGGCACGATTTCTTTTAGACGTTCCTTTATTTCTTCGGCGGCGCTCTTTTGAACGTTTGTAATTTCTTCGGCGGCGTCTTTTGCGCCTTAGATAACGGGCTTGAAAAATTTCCCGAGATCCGCTTTGTGTTCTCTTTTACCGGCTCTTTCCTTAAGTTGTTTGTCTTGAATCCTTTTCTTCGTTTCGAGAAACTCTTTTACTATTAACTCCCTTTTCTCGGGATCCGTTATCTTTAGAAACGACACGACGAAAAAGTTTTTAAGGAACGACAAAAATTATCACAAAAATTGTGATAGTTTTTAACGCGATTTTCATCACAGTTTTTAACGCAGTTTTAACGCGATTTTCATCGCAGTTTTCATCGCGATTTTCAACACAGTTTTTAACTCGATTTTTTTCACGGGTTCTCTGGGTCTAACTTATTTCGTTCCCGAAACTCGTTATCAATGTTTTCTATTTCTTTCTTCGTTATTCGTCTTACTTCCTCTTTCATTCGATAGTATTTATTCGATTCCGATAATATATGTTGAAACTCTTCGTTGGTGACTTCGTTATCAGTTAATGCCTCCGATATAAACGAAGAAATAGTATTAAGTTTCGTCGTCGCAAGCGTCTTTATTTTTTCGTGTTTGTCGACTTTAACCTTAAACCTTTTACTTTACTTAAGTATTTTCCCATGACGCTCAATGCCCCAAAACCTAGCGCGACGCTTTCCGTAACAACAACGACCGGCGTCGCTACTATCGTAGATAAAAGAACGATTCCTCCGACGCTAAGTCCCATCGAAAGACTAACGAGCGCCGTATCAATACTATCTTTCACGCTCGCTGATACTTTTAGCTAAGAATTGGCTGCTTTTCCTCCTCTTCCTCGAGAATCCTCCGAATATCATTAATTTCCTCCGATCTAAACTTTTGAGGTTCCATTTTTTTTTAAATATATACGTATTTTCTTTAGCGCGCATTGGACCGTTTGGTCCCGGCAAAGCCGATGCGGGCCTGACGAACCGACGAAGTCGGGGGCCCTTGGGGCCCAAGTCCATATAACAACATTCCTAAAATTGGAATATTTTTAAACGGACTGTTTGGTCCTAGAAGTATTCCCCTTCCATCGTATAATCCGCCTTTTTTTCAGATATAAGCCGTCGCCGACTGACTTAAACCCAGAACCGGACATTGGTTATAGATAAAGTCCCTTTCCGTCAGTTTCTACCTGGCAAACGCGGTCTCCTTTTTTAAGGTATAACCTGTCTCGATCGCTTTTTGAGCGGCCGAACTAGCTAAACCCGATAACGCATCCACACCGAGAGCCGGCAATATCGTATTCGTTAACACGGGCAAAGCTCTGGCGGCCAAACCGGCTAACCGCGTTCAACTTTCGTATTATACGCTAACTGCGCTTTACTCGTTTTAATCGTTACTCCTACCCCATATTCGCGAGCTCGTTTTGTTTTATTCAGTTGCGTCTCGGTAATCGCGATCATATCATCGCCGGAAAAATCGTCTTTACTTAAGCGTATATTCGTAGCAGTACCATTTCGTACGGCTCGTTTTATTTTATCTTTCTGCCCTTCGGTAATATTAACTTTTACGTTTACTTAACTTTTTTATATATAATACGATTTCCTCTCAAGTTAAGAAGAGCGCCATTTTGATCAGTAAGTCTCGTTTCGAGACTATGTATCGTATCCAAAGTTATAGGCAGATAATCCAAATTGGCGGGAGTTTCGATTATTTTATAACCCGGACTCACGTTGGGAAAAACTTTAAATCGTATTTTGCGAAGAACCATTTACGTAACTGCCCGAAATAATATCTATATCAACGAGTATACTATTAATGCTGAGGATATTGAGGACGTATTCGGATTCGCGAATCCCGGATGAATATCTGTTGGGATTAAACCCTAATACTTTACCTACGGTGTTTGAATGACTAAAATCGACGACGAAATCGCCTCTTATCTCTACTTTGGATTTGAGAGTATTGGGATTTGCTGAAATAGTCACGTAGTAAAAATGACCGTTCGTCCTCATCTGTTCCTGTACGAATGCATTGATATCGGTTATGTCATAACTTCCCTCGGGTAACGCGAATGTCCACCAGTTCGCGGCTTATCGGGGGAGTATTTAAAATAATTGTTCTCGCCCGTAATATTCGGAAAGGAATAATACGTCTCCAGATTAACGAGCGCAATTTCGTACTTTTTCGTTTTATCGAGTTGTATCGGCGGATTAAATCTCGTAACTGAGTCTTATTATCAGAGACTACAATCTGAAACGAACTTTTAGGTCCGGTATTTTTAACGATCGTTTCCAACAATTCTTGTTCCATTTTTTATATATTACCGTATTTTTAAGAGACGAAAAATTCGTCAAATCCGATTCTATATTTACCGTTATCTTTTTGAGACGATAAATCGATTACGACGAAACTAAATGGCTTCTCCCATTTAGTCTTTGGTTAATTTTCTCTTTAAATGCTTTATTTAAAATACGATACTCGGGTTGAAATAAACTCTTTCCAAAAACCTAAAGTTTATTACAGTCTAACCATTATGGTTGAAGTAAGAGGTTAAGTAATAGGATAGTTTTACCGCAACCGGATTTTCCGACAATCAACCCCCTAACGCTTTTATTCAAAAGGGGATAATTGTTTCGCTCGGTCGTTATATTCCAAGATAGATCTTTAATGTCCATTTTTATATACTATTTAAGAATTTTAAATAATATATATAAGAAGATGATGTATTGCGTCAAGTGTAAAAAAATTACCGAAACTCTCGATATCGAGGACATTGTTTCGAAAAATAATAGACCCATGAAACGGGGAAAATGTAAAGTGTGCGGAACAATAAAGCACCAATTCGTCAAGCGGGGTGCGGGCGTCATAAACAAAGCCATAAATAACCTGCCTTTTGAAATGCACCTACCGGGCCATAATATCACGGGGCCGGGCACTAATCTAAAAAGAGACTAAACCCCGATCTCACCCCGAAAAATTGGAGTAAACCTATAAACAGGGTCGATAAAGCGCGTACCATCACGACGTTTGTTATTTAAAAAATAAAAACATCGCTACGAGGAATAAGGTTTGCGATAAAAATATGTTGGAAGAGATGAATAATATTTATAATCCGACTATAAGAGAAAAATGGATAGATCGATAGCTAATAAGATTATCGGTACAAAAATAAGATTCGGAATGGAGAATAAAAAAAAGTCAAAATGGACCGACGATTTAGCTAAAGAATTACACAAGCCCGTCGTTAAGAAATTTCCTAAAAGACGCGTACGCGTAAATCGTATTGACGAAATATGGGCCGCGAATTTGGTAGATATGCGGGCGTTTTCGAAATTTAACCGCGGGATTGAATATCTGCTAGCCGTAATAGATATTTTGTCTAAATACGGTTGGTTAGTTCCAGTTAAAAGATAAGACCGGAAATCTTTACCCGGACCATTATAAAATAAAAAAATTTAATTCGCGATTTTCGGTAGGCGATAAAGTGAGGATCTCGAGAAAAAAACATTCGAAAAGGGGTATACGCCTAAGTGGACTGAAGAAATAGCGGCCTATATAGGCCGTACAAAAAACTACCCCGGTTACGTATAAGATAACGGACTATAACGGGGAGGAAATACGGGGCACGTTTTACGAAGAACTACAACAAACTAGCCAAGAAATATTTAGAATCGAGAAAATAATACGCCGTAAAGGTAATAAATCTCCAGTGAAATGGTACGGCTATCCAGAGTCATTTAATAGCTGGATCGATAACGAGCAATTACAAGGGCTAACGACTCCGTAAGGCCCAAGTGGGCCATAAATAAATTTGGGAAACCGCGAACGGTGGGAAAAAACAGATACGGAAAAACCCAGTTGATGAGTCATCGCGCGCGGTTCGGATGTAGTCAAAATATCGATTTTAACCATGGATATGGTAAAATGCGCCAAAACCGCCAATATTACCCTACTAATTTCAGTCAACAATTTAACCTCTTAGGTCAATATTATGCTAGCAATACTAAGTAATGTATCGATTGATACCCTAAATTTGCCCAACCAAGTTTTTTTCTGTTATGAAATATGATATTTACATGAAAATACATATAAATGTCAGAACACTTTTCGTTAATAAGTTACATTTTATTATATACCCTGGGAAAGGATAGGTGAGGTTCTGGAAATGTGCCTGAATCCCATAGAAATGATCAAAACTCAGGAGCTTCCGAGAGCCTCCGGCCCTTTGACCACTGACCAGGGCTTTGCCCAGCTTACTTGTTCAGTTTCCGCCTCCCCCAACTAGAAATCCTGGATCCGCCTATGCTAATGCTATTTTACTGGTAATACTGAACTTACGCTATACTGTTAATGTTGCACTAATTCGATCTTGATAATTAATACAGAATTATCAGTACAGTATGAGTACAACATTAGCTATTCAGCATTAGTACAGCATCAGTAGTACAGAATTAATGACATATCGTTAGTAGCACATCATTAGTAATACTGCATTGGTGTCACAGCATTAGTACAGCATCAGCACAACATTAACAATTTGGCATTAGTACAGCATAAGTTCAGCATCATAAGTACAGCTTTAGTTCAATATTAGTATCATAGCATTCCTAGCACAGCATTTAGCAGCATAACGTTAGCACAAGATTAGTGGTACATCATTAGTAGCACAGCATTAGTACAACATTAGTTGTACAGCAGTAGTAGTGCAGCATAAGTAATGCAACGTTAGCATAGCATTAGTAGTACAGCATTTGTAATACAACATTTTTAGTGCAACATTAGTAGTACAGCATTTGTAATACAACATTTTCAGTGCAACATTAGTAGTACAGCATTACTAGTACAACTTCAGTAGTGCAGCATTAGTTGTACAACATTAGTAGCACAACATTAGTAGTACCGCATTAGTACAGCATTAGTAGTACAACATTAGTAGCACAACTTTAGTAGTACTGCATCACTATTTACAGCTTTAGTACAGCTTTAATAGTACATCATTAGTAGTACAGCTTTAGTCAGCATTAGTAGCATAGCATTAGTAGTACAACTTCAGTAGTACAGCATTAGTTGTACAACATTGGTAGCACAACAATGATAGTACAACATTAGTAGTACCACATTAGTAACACAACATTAATAGCACAACATTAGTAGCACAACATTAGTAGTACAGCATTAGTAAGAGTATAATAATATTACAGCATTTGGACAAAATTAAGAACTCAGTTATAGTACGAAAATAACAGTAATTTTAACGATCAACCAATACAATGCTATTAAATTAAAAACATAATAGAATATTATCTTTAACAGCTATCATATATATAGTTAATAATAATATTAATAGAATTGTATCGGTTGATCGTTAAAATTATATGATGAAATATTCATGATGAAATATCTTTGTTGTAAAATCACTGCAACATGGCATTAATGTATTTCTTCTGATATTCAAAAACTGAGATTTTCTGTCGTAGCACAAAATTACTTGATACATTATTTATTAAGCGAGAAAGTGCATGTAGGCACAACTATGTATGAAAATTTCAATGTGTCACAAATAGATGAAAATAATAAAGACTTTTTTGACATCTCAAGAATGTAGCTTCTCAACAGTGTAAGATGTTAATGACCTTACGTTTGTTTCAAGTGGATGACTTCTTAGATTCCATTCTGGGGACAAAAATTATGAATTGGACAAACTGTACCAAAACGTTGGGGAGATTTGGCATTGTCTCCGTTATTGAAAGATATACATTAGTACAGTATTAACAGTATAGCATTAGTACAGTGTTAACAGTATAACATTAGTACAACATTAACAGTATGACATTAGTACAGTATTAACAGTATAGCATTAGTACAGTGTTAACAGTATAATATTAGTACAGCATTAACAGTATAATAGCATAAGTACACTATTAACATTATAATAACATTAGTACAGTATTAACAGTATAGCATTAGTACAGTGTTAACAGTATAATATTAGTACAGCATTAACAGTATAATAACATAAGTACAGTATCATCAGTATAATAACATTAGTACAGTATTAACAGTATAGCATTAGTACAGTTTTAACAGTATAACATTAGTACAGCATTAACAGTATAATAACAGTAGTACTGCATTCACAGCATAGCCTTAGTACAGTATTAACAGTATACCATATTAACAATATAGCATTGGTTCAGTGTTAACAGTATAATAATATTGGTACAGCATTAACAGTATAATAACATTAATACAGTATTAAAAGAATAGCATTAGTACAATATTAACAGTATAACATTAGTACAGCATTAACAGTATAACATTAGTACAGCATTAACAGTATGACATTAGTACAGTATTAACAGTATAATAACATTAGTACAGTATTAACAATATAACATAAGTACAGCATTAACAGAATGATAGCATTAGTACAATATTAACAATATGGAATTAGTACAATGTAAACAGTATAATATTAGTACAATATTAACAATATAGCATTAGTTCAGTGTTAACAGTATTTGTACAGCAGTAGCAGTATAATAGTAGCGGTACAGTATTACAGTATAGCATTAGTACACCATTAACAGTAGATCAATAGTACAGAATCATCATCTCCAAATTATTAAATTGTATACAAATTAAGAACAGAATTTATTGTAATTAGCCCATTTGTATGGTAAATATTTGGGATTCCTTTCCTACAATGCTGTACTAATACAATACTGTACAGAATTGGTACTGAATGTAGTACAGAGTTAGTACTGAATTAGAGTATTGCATTCCACTTATTTTCATATGGGACTGGTCAAACATTTATGGTTTGCTGTGGTATGATATGCTGTGCTGAACTACGCTGTCCAAATTTGTCATGTCCGCAGGATACGAATTGAAGCTTTACATTAGTTTCTGCCATTAGTTAAAGGCTATAAATGCAAAACACGCAAACTACCGCCGTAGCTACACTGAGGCCCACCGAGGCGCATGCCTCGGTCAAAATTCGGGTAAGCAATGGGGGGAAATGACAGGTTTTAGTAAAGAATTCTGGGGGAGCATGCTCCCGGACCCCCCCTGATTGTCTCGGTTCAAATATGGGTCTGGCTACGGCACTGCAAAGCATACTTTTTAAAGCAAGCAATGTAACTTCATGCTACGTTTATTCATGATAAACAGAATGAAATTATATTCACAATTAACTAAATAATCTTTACGGATTATGCAATCTACTTGAATTAATTTACCTTTAACAATGGATAAAAATTGAACAATTAAGATAGATTAAACAAATTTAAAAAGGAAATGTGATAAACTTTCATGACTGGTTTCAAAAACCAGTTTGCATAACTATTGAAAACTCGTTCAACCATTCAACTGCAGAGAACGTGTTTAAGGTGTAACGTATAATTATCACGTTGATAACACGTAAGGTGAATTCATGACTTAGGAATTTTTAAGCTAGAAGGATCCAACATCAGGTAAATTGTCGCTATAGTTGCTTTTGTTCTTAACACTTTGGTGTTTTGGTGTACGGTTTCATTTTCCAAAAAGTGTATTGAAGCGCATGTTTTTGCTTTAGTACTAGTTTTCATAGTTTTAATTATACTAGTAACGTAGGTATGATTAACATAGGTGTTATCCACATATTTCTGTGGTATTTCATTGTGATTCTGAAAGTTATAAACTTGTTTTCATGAAGCACATCAAGTTATCACGGTATGACTTACGCAACAAGTACTTGCTGTATGTCAGATAGTATATAACGTAGGTATCGAATATTTCTATAAGCTTTTGGCCTGTGAAAGATTGATTTAGTAATTAACTCCACGAATTTATTAAAGATGATATTGGTTAAACAAATTACATAAATTCAATGGTATGAGGAGGGTAAAAGTTAACAATTTAAACACGATTTATAGAACATATCTTAGCTTTTATAACCAGTGACGTAGGTACACTGAAATCAGGCGACAAAAAGTAAATGCAATTCAATCAATGATTACTGAGTTCATTTGTTGGTATTGATTTATATACCGAATGCAAGGTATGATATACTGTTCTGACATAAAATATATGTCGTCTGATTATGTACAATATGTTATGTTAGGATCAGAAATTAAATGTGTGTTGCTTGCTGTTATGTTTGATTGTTCGGTCATCAGGTTGACCGGGTAGGGTTCGAGACCCTGTATAGAAACAACACTATAACAGCTTATATATGTTCATTACATGAACGACTTCTACCAACTAACTTGATTATTGAATCAACATGCAGTATAGGCCTTTTTCAGAAAGTAGGTTATCTCCCTTAAAAAAATCTGTCTCATTCGGATTCCTTCGGACACTGGGTAGTATTTTTGATAATGGCGTCTCGAGACTTACAAAACCGATATCGATATACTATGTGTTGAGATACCAAGGAGGCATTAATTGAAAATAATTGATAAACACATTAATCAACTATTTAAAAAGATGTTAGATACTGATAATGATGGTTGGTTGAAGTCAAATTAATAATGCTACCTTGTTTAATGTGTTTATGAAGAACATTTGACAATGACAAAAGTCAATCATCATATCAGAGAGGTGTAAAACAGTTAGGTTAAAATTTCCGTTAAGTTCCTAGTAGTACTTCATGATATCCATTGAATGCATTAATGTTGGACCTACATTTAGAATTTATTTAATAGTTTTAAACGATAATACTCTCTTACTATACACATAATATATTTGTGACATTAAACAGTATCAACAATATCAAATAAATATAATGGCGCACATATCTACAAGATTGCATCTAATAAACGATATTTATTACATAACACTTGTTTTAAAAAGTGACAATATTATGTATTCAACCTTAAAAATCGATGAGGGATCGAATGGTCTTATAAAATATAAAAGAATCGAAGTTTAAAATGACAAATTCTTTCTTTCAAAGTTTCTTTAAAAAAATTGTTTTAAGCATATAGAACCTGCCATTTATTTTATATTTATACACGTTTATCAACGCATTTAAAAATTTAATAAAACATAGTGAGAATGATAATTAGTGTTTGTCACATGCCATGACTGATTAAATATAGAACATGTTTGACCCCAGACAGCTGTAAAAACAATGCAGATCCATATAACAGCGGGTGGATTAAATATATATGACCGCATACTGATTTTCTGGTTTAATTAATTGCTATCAGTAAGGATCGTGTCACCCAGACTATGTTTTGACAAGTTGATGATATTGAAGTTGCAGATTTCCGCTAAGATAAAATAAAAAAAACAAGTGCGTCGAATTAGCAATTTTGTGACAACAGCCGTCAATCACAAAGATAAACATTCACATGAAAAAAAAATCTTTTCAAGTGTTGGAAGGAGGCAAAAGGATGACCATAAAATTAATACACAGATTCATAACCACTTGTTTTCTATTGCAATGCACAGATCAACAATATATGCAATTTTATTTCAGAGAGTCGCGGATTAATTTCAGTCACACTTAAAAAAAACAATTCTTTGAAAGACAACATCGATTTGCCAGACCGCTGTTTACGAATAAACTTTAATTACTTTATATTTCATTAAATATTGTGAATCTTAAATGTCTGATGCACCCAAAGACACAATCGAAAAATGACTGTGCAAAAATCATGTTTTATCGGTAGCAAGTACAGTAAATATCAAATGCGTACTCTGCATCTTTATCAGATAATACCTGAACAGTTGAACGTACTTGTAAAAAATCTGAACAATTTGCCGTGTGTTTGTTGATTTTTTCACTCACATCTGCAGTAACAGTAACATTAACTCTGGGTTATGGATATTAGTTAGGACTTCACTAGTAGTGTCCCTTTATACATGGTTCTTATATGAATACGGAACAGCCCCTTTTTAAAGTTTAAAAGGTATTATTTAAACTCGACAAACTTCTATGTTTCAGCATAAATTTGAGGTGTAGCTAATGTTACCATTTCAAATATATAATAATGCATAAACTATTCAGTATACAAAATTAATGTATTTATACTAGTAATATTTCCACGCTAAATGTCTAACATATCACTTGTAATTCGTCAGGTGATATTATAGGTGATAACACATATATCCTTTATCAGTCATTTGATACTTAGAGCAATTATTCAGTCATCATAAACCAATTATAAATCCAGTTTATCAGGAGGTTTTGATAACCTTCCACTGCGTGTCATATAACTAGTGTTCTGGGAAGACATATTTTTATCAGCTTCAACATCCTTCACTGGTGCTGTAAAGTCAGTGCAATTTGAGTTTTTTTTACATTTTCTTGGATTGGGAAATCAATATCTTTATCAAAATCAACTCTTTTATTTAATCTGACTAAATGTCTACGATTTCGCTGTATCGTGGATCTAGGCGTTTCTGCAATGAATGATCTTGGGCGCGATGCCTCTTGTACAACTTTACCTTCTACGTTCGCATCTTTGATATATACGCTATTCTACGTTCGCATCTTTAATATAAACGCTAACCCCTTCTTTAAAGAAGGCAAGAGATGTGCGTTCCCAGCCCTATCGTAGTTTTGCTTTGAATACGACCCATTTTGACTGTCACATTGGCGCATTTTCTTACGGTCAATATGCTTTGGCATTAGATTATCCGGTGCTGTAGGCAATTTTGTCTGGATTTTTCTCCCTAACAGAAGTTCTGCTGGAGAATGTCCATTTGATAACGGAGTAGCGCGATAATTTAACAGCGCAGCGTAAGGGTCTGTACATTTGTCTAGAAAACGTTTAATCGTTTGTACTCCCCATTCAGCCTCTGCATTCTCTAATGGATATCTTGGACTGCTTGTCCTGTGTTCGATACCGAAATCATCAGTAAACTGCTTGAAAGTACTCGACGCATATTGCGGACCATTATCACTAACAATGACATCACAGAGACCGTGCCTTGTTAATATCGATTTGAAATGTATTATAACATCTTCCGAAGTTGTTCCGTATTACTTCGCTATTTCAATGTACCTAGAATAGTAACAAATTACCAAAGATAGGTATTGCCATTCCAGTGAAGTGAAATAGATCAGAACCCAACTTCTCCCATGGTCTAGTAGGAAAGTCAGTAGAAATCATCGGTTCTGTCCGATCATTTTTCATCTTGGAACATATATCGCAAGACTTAACAAGATTTTCAATATTCCTATTTAATCCTAACCACCAAACTGAGTCCTGTGCTCGTTGCTTGCATTTAACCATGCCTTGGTGGGCTTCATGTATATGGGATAAAACATCTGTCCTACATTTCGGTAAATAACTCGCGATATTGTTTATACCTTTACTAGCTCTACTTGATTTTATTCCCATCATTTTTTTAAATCGTCAAAAGAAACTGGTTCTTGGCAAATAATAGCGGCGCGATGAACGCAAGCTAAAGTATTTATTTTAGTTTTTTTTTATCGAACAAACAAAGTTGTAAATTTCGATCGCTTTTTCTTTCGTTCGTTCCGTTAAAAGATCCGGAATTCGCTCGTGAATTGACGGTTCTTCTAATCGTCGACTCATTTAATGTTTCTGAACAACGACTAAAAATGTTCCTCTAAAATTGTTCTGTCCGGCGACATCTAAGGCTTTCTTTCCAGCTTCTTTAACAGCGCGCTCGGCGGCCGATTTACCGGCTTCTAAAGCCAATTTTGCTGTCGCTTTTGCCGCCGCTTTTGCTGTCGCTTTTCCCATGTTACTGGTAAACATGTTGGCGATAGTGTCAAATATGCCACGGCCACCATATCGGTACCGCCCTTTAAATCCGCGATTCGCGATTATCAACGTCTTTTTTATATATTAGATACTAATTTTATATACTAAGTATTAATACGCGAAACGAGCATATCGTATCGATTCGTATTTAACACATTTTGTCTCTTGAGTTCGTCGCAGATAGATATCAACACGTTTCTAACGCCCGTGTTACCCGCCTTTTTACTCTCCATTAACAAGTCAAACCTTTCGAGTAATGCGTTGGGGTCTGCACCGCTAGGCCCTCCGCTTCCTTCGTAAAGGTGCATATTCTCCAAAATTGGTAATATAATCTCTTTCCATTTATACGCCTTGCTGGACTTTGGTCGGTTAGTTCCGGGATCATTATTTCGGTAAATGGCATTCGTTTTAACCAACAGCATGCCGTAATTACCGTAATCACCGTTGGTGTATATTTCATTATTCGGTTTCTTAGCAATGATGAGCTCCCATAATCATTCGGTTCTTTCGTATACTTTATCATCCACATATATATCATCTAATAAAATTTCGATGGGTGTATCGCCTATATAAAAATTACCGTCCTTCTTCCTATATATCCCGAATGTTTCACAAACATCGTATTCGCCAGCGTCTTTATAACAAAGTGTTTTACCTAGGTATTCGGCTCATAAATCTCCTTATCTTCGTCCATCGATTCCTTTCCGGACCCGAAAGACCTGGCAGGGACGCGATTTCTTTTAGAGGTTAAAGATCTTCCTTAATTTCTTCCTTCATTTCTTCGGCGGCCCTCTTTTGCGCGGCCGTAACGGGCTTGAAAAATTTCCCGAGATCCGCCCGTAATTCTCGTTTACCGGATCTTTCCTTAAGCTGTTTGTCTTTAATTCTTTTCTTAGTTCCGAGAAACTCTTTTATTATTACTATTTAAATCCCTTTTCTCGGGATCCGTAATCTTTAGAAACGACATCTCTTTCTAATGATAAGATAGTTTTAATGGTCCTTTGCCTCTGATATAAACGAAGAAATAGTATTAAGTTCTGTTGTCGCGAGCGTCTTTATTTTTTTCGTGTTTGTCGGCTATAGCCGTAAACCTTTTACTTAAGTATTTTCCTACGGCGTTCAATGCTCCAAACCCTAGCGCGACACTTTGTGTAACAACAACGACCGGCACCGCCACTATCGTAGATAAAAGAACAACTCCTCAGACGCTAAGACCCATCGAAAGACTAACGAGTGCCGCGTCAATGCCGTCTACTATCTTTCGCGCTCGCTGATACTTTTTGCTAAGAACCGACCGCTTTTCCTCCTCTTTCTCGAGAATCCTTTGAATATCATTCGAATAATTTCATCAAATCTAAACTTCTGAGGTTCCATTTTTTTAATATATACGTATTTTTTTATATAATCGTTTTTATAACAACAATCCTAAAATTGGAATATTTTTAAACGGACTGTTTGGTCCTAGTAGTAACCCCCTTCCATCGGTACGCATATCGTATAATCCGCCTTCTTTTTTCAAGTATAAGCCGTCGCCGACTGACTTAAACCCAGAAACGGAACGCCCTTGATTTAAACTTTATTTTAAGCAATGAGCAATACAAAGAACACATACAAAATTGTGTATACATAATTATGCTTCGGATTGGAAAACAAGGTCATAGCGACACTTATATTAATTCCTTTCCTTTCTGATTTTTAAATTCTGAAATTATTTATATGGCCAGGAGCTCATAGTGCATGAATAAATGAATGTGTAGGACTATGAAATGCTTAAGAATAAATTAGTTAAAATTAAATGAGTTGCTTACAGGGATATATTAACTTTTAATAAATAAGCTAAATTAGTAGTTTCTTTGTTAAATTTAAAAAAAAAGAAAAAAGGGGGGAAAAAGATGCTCAATGGTGCGTGGACCCCTTTAGAAGGTCTGATAGCCAATCTAACAGAACGTAGTAAATCGCTTTGTCGCTATAATATATCTCTGGACGCCAGTGATTATAGACTCGTTCTCTCGGATGGAGAGCCTATCATAGCCGTTTAGAAGATTGGAAGTTGTGAGAGGACATGATAAGCCTGACAGAAATGAAGCACGAACGTCCGAATAAAGTGGACATTGAAGCATGAAATGCAGCCACATGCACACAGGGGTGAATCCACTAGGATCGCCGATGGAGATCGTGATTTAGAGCGCTGCACCCGAGACGGAGGCGTGCATGAAGAACTTGACCCAAACGAGTTCCGCAATTGAATAGAAGAGAAAGAGACTTGGTCTTTTTGTTCTGTGTAAGAGCTGATTTAAATGACAATAGGGAGGGTGCAGTTTGTTGTGATGAAGATAATTGGTTCCATTGTCGTATTGTAGTAGGTAAGAAAGAATTGTTATACAATTGTGTGTTGGATCTCACATGACGTGTATGTCTTAAACTGTATCTACCATAGTGATTTTGGTTGTTATTTGGAAGCAGATTTGTTAGGTATGATGGTGTAATATTATGTTTCATTTTATAGAAAAGGATGAGTCGGTGCTGTTTACGTCTTTCTGCCAGTGTTGTCCATTGAAGATCTGATAGAAGCTTTTGGATATTACAATACTTAGTGGCACCCGTGCAGATTCGTGCAGCCTCCACTTGCACAGATTCAAGTTCATTCTTCAAGAAGTCACTACAGTTGTCCCAGACTACGTCAGAATATTCTAAAAGAGGTCGAATGAAAGAAACGTACATACGAATGAGAGCAGATCGGTTGAGAAGAAATTTGAGCGACCGTAGAATACCGACTCGTTGCCATGCTTTTTTAAGAGTATGTGTAATGTGAGAATCCCATTTCAAGTTAGAAGAAAATGTAAGACCGAGATGCTTATGTGAGTTTACTTCGTTGATGGTTACTGAATCCATCGTAACACTAGGGTGCTGTTGCGGATTCTTCTTCCTGCTGAATATCATGGATTCAGTTTTCGATGGGTTGAAAGAAACAAGCCAGGTCTGAGACCACTGGTGGATTTTGGCTAGGTCAGAGTTCAGAATAGTTGCAGCAGAAATAGGATCGTCTACAACAATGTACAAACTGGTATCATCTGCAAAAAGGCGAATGTTTGAACTGAGAGAAGAAGTTATATCATTAATGTATGTAAGAAAGAACAAGGGTCCAAGGATGGATCCCTGAGGAACCCCAGCATTTATACCACGCCAGGAGGAGGAAGAGTTTGCATAGACAACTCGCTGTTTTCGATCATAGAGATAAGACTTGATCCAAGAAAGTAGAGATCCAGAGATTCCCAAAGATAACAGTTTCAAAATAAGACCACGATGCCAGAACCTATCGAACGCCTTTGAAATGTCACAGAAAACAGCACGAACTTCCTTTCCCTCATCCACTGCCTTGCAAATATCGTCATAGAGGAATGTAAGCTGGTTGACCGTCGAATCACCTTTGACAAAGCCAGATTGGAAAGGTGTTAGGAGTTTGTTTCCGACGAGATAATTGTAGAGGTATTTGTGGATACAGCGTTCCATGAGTTTACTGAGACAGCTTAGAAGTGAGATTGGACGATAGTTGGAAGGTTTTGATGGATCAGATTTCTTGAAGATAGGAGTAACGTTGGCTCGTTTCCAGGATTCCGGGAAGTAAGACTTAGAAAGAAGAGTATTGAAGAAAGTTGAAAGGGGAACCGACAGTTCTTGTTTAGCTTCTGTAAGGAACCTTGGACTAACCTCATCCGGACCGTATGCCTTGCTAGGATTGACTAAACTAAGAGCATCTATTACGTCCTTTGGTGTGATAGAAATGTTAGTGAGAGTTGTGTTTGTTGAGTTAGTTAATGTTGGGAGATGATGATTTGTATCGTCCACTGTTGACTGAGAACAAAAATATTTATTTAAAAGATCCGCCTTTTCTTCGTCTGTTGTTGCTTCAATTGTGATATCGTATAATGTTGGTATAGACTGTGTAAATGATTTATTTGTCAATTGTTTAGCTGTTTTAAACCATATTTTTGGAGATGTGTCAGATGCATTAATTTTGTTGATCAAATTGTTAGTGTAATTATGTTTTGCTTTGCGTATGTGTTTAGTAACTAAGTTTCGCGATTGTTTGAATAATGACCAGGCTTCTTTTGTGTTTTGTTGTTTTGCTTTTTTGTGTAATTTTTGTCTCTTTTTCATCAGTGATCTGATTTCATTATTTATCCATGGAATGTCATTAGGTCTAATTGTAATTATTTTGTTAGGAATGGTGTTTGAAGCTGCTGTTAATATTGTATCTGTTAATTGTTTTGTCGCTGCGTCGAGGTTATCGTTATTGAGAGTTACGTTCCAGTCTGTCATCCGTAATTCAGATCGGTACTCGTCAAAGTTTGCTTTATTAAAGAGATATATTCGTCGTTTGTATGTAGAAGTTTTGTGTTTGTTAAAGTGAAAAACTGCAACAACCGGACAATGAAAACGAGATAAATCGGGAATGAAAGGGTCAGCTACAAAGCTAGATATAACATCGTGTTTGTTTTTTACAAATATCAGGTCAATGAGAGAGCTGGAGTGTTCAGTAAAATGAGTAGGTGTTGATATGAGTTGTTCCGAGTTATATGAATTCATTAAGTTTGTGATTTTGTTTGGGGATTGGCTGAGAGTATTCATATTAAAGTCTCCTGTTAAAATAATGTTGTCAAACGGAAGTGAATATGCATGGTCTATGTTCTGCTCGATAAGGTTCCAGTAGTCGTTGTTGGCATTTGGAGGTCGATAGATGCCACCAATTAAGATGTTGCGTTTGCTTGTCTTAATCTCGACCCACAGAGATTCTAAGCCGTTAATTGAAAGATCTGACCGCTTGGAAGCAAGAATACCATCTCGAATATATATAGCTATGCCGCCACCAAGACGATTGGAACGATCACAGCGGAAAAGTTGCTGGTAGTTTGTCAAAGCAATGTCGTCGTTAGATATGGTAGGGTTAAGCCATGTCTCTGTGAATACAAGAATATCATATTGCTGAATTTCAATATCTAATATGTCAAGCTTTGAGCGTAAACTCTGGATATTTAGGTACATGATACTTAATCCACTGTTCAGGATGGTGCTGTAGTATGAAATGGACGAACTGGTTAAGGAATCGGGACCGGGATTTGGATGTATATCTCCAGACTGAAAAATAATTGACGCCAGGAATGAAGAGCGAAGTATCACTGGTAGACAAAAAGATCTATATAGCAACAATACAGATGGTACCGAGTGCGGCTTTGGGCCCTTCGGACATTGGTTTTAAATAAAGTCCCTTTCCGTCAGTTTCTACTCGGCAAACGCGGCTTCCCTTTTAAGGTACAATCCAGTACCGATAGCTTTTTGAGCCGCCGAACCAGCTAAACCCGATAAAGCGCCCACACCGAGTGCCGGCAATATCGTACTCGTTAACACTGGTAAAGCTCTGGCAGCATAACCGGCTAACGCGCCGAGAAAACCGCCTTCGACTTTCGTATTATGAGCTAATTACGCCTTACTCATTTTAATCGTTACTCCTACCCCATTTTTGCGAGCTCGTTTTGTTTTATTCAGTTGCGTCTCGGTAATCGCGATGATATCCTCGCCAGAAAAATCATCTTTACTTAAACGCATGCTCGTAGCAGTACCATTTCGTACGGCTCGTTTTGTTTTATTTTTCTGTCCTTCGGAAATATTAACTTTTATAAATAATACGATTTTTTAAAATTTCCCTAATATGAAATCTAATCGTCACATTTTCTTCTCTCAAGTTAGGTATTGTATCCAAAGTTATAGGTAGGTAAACCTAATTGGCGGGCGTTTCGACTATTTTATAATCCGGACTAACGTTGGGGAAAAATGTAGATCGTATTTTGCGAAGAACCATTTAAGTAACAACCCGAAATAATATCTATATCAATGGGTATACTGTTAATGCTGAGGGTATTGTCTACATTTTCGGATTCGTGAATTCCGGATGATTATCTGTTGGGATTAAACCCTAATACTTTACCTACGGGTTTTGAATGACAAAAATCGACAACGAAATTGCCTCTTATCTCTACTTTGGATTTGAGAGTATTGGGATTTTCCGAAATAGTCACGTAGTCTTAGTCAAAATGCCCGGCCGTCCTCGTCTGTTCTTGTACGAATGTATTGATATCGGATATGTCATAACTTCCCTCGGGTAACGCGAGTTCGCGCCCTTATCGGCGGAATATTTAAAATGATTGTTCTCGCCCGTAATATTCGGAAAAGAATAATACGTCTCCAGATTAACGAGCGCAATTTCGTACTTTTTTGTTTTATCGAGGAGTATCGGCGGATTAAACCTTGTTTTAAACTGAGTCTTATTATCAGAGACTACAATCTGAAACGAACTTTTAGGTCCGGTATTTTTAGCGATCGTTTTCAACAATTGTTCCATTTTTTTATACATATTACCGTATTTGTTTAGCCCACTTGGAGGGCCCGACGAAATCGTTTAGAGACGAAAAATTCGTCAAACCCGGTTCTATATTTACAATCTGAAACGAACTTTTAGGTCCGGTATATTTAGCGATCGTTTCCAACAATTCTTGTTCCATTTTTTATATATTACCGTATTTTTTTAAGAGACGAAAAATTCGTCAAATCTGATTCTATATTTACCGTTATCATTTTGAGACGATAAATCGATTACGACGAAACTAAATGACCTTTCCCAGGCAGTTTTACACAATCGTCTAAATTTATCCTTCGTCATACTTGACTCACGTGGTCGTTATAAATATGGTTAATATTTTTGGGGTCCTGCGGAAATAAACAAATAAAATTGGCGGATGATTGTTTCGCTCGGTCGTTATATTCCAAGATAGATCTTTAATGTCCATTTTTTATATACTATTTAAAATTTTTAGATAATATGTAGAAAAAGATGATGTATTGCGTCAAGTGTAAAAAAGTTACCGAAACTCTCAATGTCGAGAATATTGTTTCAAAAGATGATAGATCCCTGAAGCGAGGAAAATGTAAAGAGTGCGGAGTAATGAAACATCAATTTATGGCGTACGGCCCGGCAAAGCCGATAAAGCGCGGTGCGGGCGTCATAAACAAAGCAATAAATAGCCTGCCTTTTGAAATGCATACCGGACCATAATTTCACGGGGCCGGGTACTAATCTAAAAAAGAGACTAAACAACGATCTCACTCCAAAAAGTTGGAGTAAACCTATAAACATGATCGATAAAGCGGCGTATCATCGCGATGACACCGCTACGAGGAAAAAGGTATGCGATAAAAAAATGCTACAGGAAATGAATAATATTTATAATCCGACTCCAAGAGAAAAATGGACAGATCGATAGTTAATAAAGTTATCGGTACAAAGATGAGATTCGGAATGGGGAATAAAAAAAGTTAAAATGGACCGACGATATCGTTAAAGAATTACACAAGCCCGTTGTTAAAAAAATCTTAAAAGGCGCGTGCGCGTAAATGGTATTGACGAAATATGAGCCGCGGACCTGGTAGTTATGCAAGCGTACTCGAAATTTAATCGCAGCGTTAAGTATCTGCTAGCCATTATAGATATTTTTTCTAAATACGGCTGGTTAGCTCCATTAAAAGATAAGACCGGAAAATCGGTGGCGACCGCGTTAAAAAGATATTTGTAGAAAGAAAACCGCAAAAATGTGGGTCGATAAAGGTAATGAATTTTATGATAAAGAGGTACAGGACTTAGTCGAGTTATATTCCTCCGAAAATAAGGAAAAATCTAGTATAGTAGAAAGATGGAATAGAACGATGAAAGAAAAAATGTGGAAATATTTTTCGGTCAATTCCACGCGAACGTATATCGATGTGCTGGACGAACTCGTTAATCAGTATAATGATACGATACACTCGTCAATAAAAATGACCCCCGTCGAAGCGAGCAAAAAGGAAAACGAAATTGAGATTTGGCGAAATCTTTACCCGGACCATTAAGAAATAAAATCTTTAATCCGCAATTTTCGACGGGCGATAATGTACGGATCGCGAAGAAAAAGAAAACGTTCGAAAAGGGGTATACGCCTAAGTGGACTGAAGAAATCATTACTCTATCTGCCGTACAAAAAACTACCCCGGTTACGTATAAGATAACGTACTATAACGGGGAGGAAATACGGGGCACGTTTTACGAAGAAGAACTACAAAAAACTAACCAAGAAATATTTAGGATCGAGAAAATAATACGCCGTAAAGGTAATAAATCGCAAGTGAAATGGTACGGTTATCCAGCGTCATTTAATAGCTGGATCGATAACGAGCAATTACAAGAGCTATATATAGAACGTGAATGGGAAACCTACACGCGAAAAAAACCGCGGATAGTGGGAAACCGCGGATACAAAAAAAACCAGTTTGATGAGTCATCGCGTCAGAAGCGGCATATTGATACTTTAATCGCGGATATGGTTAAAATATCGATTTTAACCACGGATATGGTTAAATGAGCCAAAACTGTCATTATTACACTACTAACATCATATATTGACTTAATGTACTTATTATCACTTGATTCCAGAATTTTAAACCAGAATTTAACTATCCTAAACAATCTATTTGTAATCAAAGCAGTACGTCCTAATGCACCATAAACTATTGAGTAGATTGTTTAATTTTTACACTTTTTTACAAAACGCGTTATATTTGCAATGCAGTGTTAAAGCCCCATACCTCACAACCATAATTTAAGATCGGCAAAACTAATTTATCAAATAAATCTAATTTATGTTTAGGTCGAATGTCAGAAAATTTAAATGACTATCTATTAATCTTGCACAAAGCCTTTCGAGATTGTCCCGCTAATGTAACATGTGCAGCATGAAAAGATCCCCGGAACCATAATATTTGTTTTGCTCACATTGACTTTAAGTTTCTATGTAAGACAATAGTTATATAGAATGTTAAAACCATGCTGTAATCCTTCTGGAGTCTCAGAAAAAGGGCAATATCATCTGCATATAATAACATAAATACTTTAAACATATACATTTCAATGCCATCAAATCCTTGTAAATTCATTGTTTCTTCGATATCATTAAAAACAAAGAGAAAAGTAACTGAGAAAAAGTAACTCGCCCTATCTAACTCCTAACGAACACGATAAATCATTACTTATTAAAGCATTTAATTTTACTATAGACTTAATCGAACTTTACATGCTTTTGATTGTTGTCAACACATTGCCACGTACGCCGTGCCGAATTTATTTTTGCCATAAATTTGGTCTTACAACGTAATCAAGGGCTTTACTAAAATCAATAAAACCGCAGTAAAGTTTCCTATTCTTATTAATCATATACGATATAATACAATGCAAAACAAAAATGTTATCAATTGTTCCCATATTTTGTCTAACACCCACCAGCTTGTACTTCAATATAAATCGAATAATTTTCAGCCCGGTTATCTAGCCTATTGCTTAAAATACGCGTAAAAAGCTTCCCTAAAGTACTAAGTAATGTTGTTCCCTGATAATTATTAAAATCATTTGTGCTTCCCTTTTTGTGTAGCGGAATGATATAGCCCTCTGACCAACCATCCGGAAAAATCCAGTGTTAAATACTTTATCAAAAATCGGATGAATAAAATAAATAAAGATAAAATAAACAAAAAATAAAGAAATAAAATAAATTCATATTTTCCATGTATAAAAAATTCATTCAACATTTTATCAGTTCCTGCACTGCGCCCTGCTTTAAGTTGCTTAATGGCATACAAAATTTCTTTTTTATCTATCTGTACATCCAATTCACAAAACATTATTTGAAACTCATCTTTAACAAATCCCTCATTAAAATATATTACAGCTTCATCAGGAGTGAAAAACGCATCAGTATGGTTATTAATACACTCAAAATATCGCTCGTAAACAGCTGAAGGAATATTTGAGTTTTTAATGCAAGCATACAGTTTTAAAAGATTCCAGTATTCTTTAACATTTTTATTTTTTAATTTCTCACACTGCATGGTATTCAGAACTACGTAATCTTATTAGTCGTTTGTATTGACTTCTTTTATTCACCATGTTAGTTCGTTTGTCGTCTGATTGTGATGAACGACATTCATTTAACGCTGAATTAAATTGTCGCTTTAAGCTTTTACAATCTTTATCATACCAATGCATGAAATTATTTCGTTGATCAGTTTTACTATTGTTGGACGCAGTTTTCTTAAATTATTTAGAAGCTATTTCGTCCATAATACCAACAAAATTAGTTACGCAGGAATTGATGTCTTCTTGTGAGGATGCATGTTCAACAGATCTATTCCTATTATTGAACTTTTCTTGTATACGTACATTGTTAAAACAGCTAATAGATTTTCTGGATTTGACATTATTCCATTTAAATTTATAATCAATGTAATAATATTCAACATTTTTCATGCATACATGCACATCATTATTACACGCCTTTGAATTAATAAAACTACTTTGAATTAAGCAATGGTCAGATAATATACTAGGATCATATACGGTAAACGTTTTGAACAAATGAAAAATATCCTCCGATGCTAAAATATAATCTATAACAATAGAGCCTCTATGGCCAACAGAAGTATGCCATTCAATTTAAGCATCATCGCCGACGTTACCATTCAAAATTCGTTAACCGGTTTCTTTATACATATCAAGAAATAGATGCCCGTTAGAGTTCATTACTTTATCTTGAGAAAATCTCTCATAAAAGTCATCACTAACATAATCATCATACATGTTAATATCGAGAACTTGATTAAAATTGTTAAAATCGCCGCATAAAACAATATTACAATGACTATCAGGTACATGATGTGTGTAAGCTATAGAATATATAATTCTGTCGTAACAATTGTTATCAATTAAGTTAACGACAACTACCCTTTGGTACATCATAACATAAGCCATTATACAAGTTATCAACTAAACCAAGCAGTGAACCGTTAAGTTTTAGCCACGATAAATCATCAGCGTCCAAGGTTAAATTTAACCATTTTGGTTTAGTAACCATTAAAATCATTTAAACATTTAAAAAGGACTGCCATTTTGGTACTGGTTACCGTTTCTGTTAAAATTTAACCAGCATCTTAGACTTGGGCTAGATTTATTTGAGCTATAACAAAAACCACATTTGGTTAAACAAAAAATTTCTACAACAGCTAACCGACAATTTAATCAAAATTTTAACCAAAACTGATGATTTAACCCAGTGGTTAAAGTTAACCAATGTTTATACAATTGGGTGCAGATGTTTTCATGAATAAAAGATCATCACTAACAAAACAGTTACGTACGTATATGGCAATACCACCGGAATTCCGTGTACTTATTAACACGCCGTACCCTATGAAGGGAAATACATTAAACTTGCCAACACGATGCTCCCTTGCAATATACATATAGCCTGATTCAAGCCCCATTAAATCCTCAATCATACATCTAATTCTGGTGAAACAATTTTCGTGTGAATGTTTAAGAAAGCCCCCAAAACACTAAATTATTTCTTCGACTTCGGGCCTCGAGGTCTAGTGAATTGTAGGCTAAAGTTTTAAGTAGTGACACTTGCTTATTGTGAGATGTAATCACTTCATTCACCTTGTGGCTAATAACTTGGATAATGTTACTTGTGTCATGGGTCAGGCGGTGAGTTGAACGTGTATCCTCTTTGATAGATTTTAATTCATTTAATATCAATGTCATTTTGCTATCTTACTTCGCACTCTCAAACATTCCACTGGTATTAAGTCTATTACGCTTTCCATTTGTTTCCCATGCTAGTTCCTTTGAGAATTCGTCCAAATCAAATATATTAGTCGCCATTACTGTCCATAGCTATTGTTAATAACGGTACATTACCATTACATTCGTACTTGCTATTACAGTATACGCAATATTATTCGATGCACTCATGCGTGACGGATGGCCAGTTATATCAGGTATGTACCCGTGCAAATCAGGAAACTGAATTTTGACCTTCCAACACATACATACATGATTTCAGATACAATCATGTTCACACATTACATTCCAAACTAGTATCACTAAATAATCCGTGTAAAAATCCCGATTTAAATACAAAAGTTCATAATTATAAGCGTAGATAGATAATACGTTTTGTTTATACCGAAAGCGGAAGATGTGAAGTATGAAGTATGCAGTAATTCGGTAGGGTACCATTATATTACATTTATACTTATATATATATATATATATATATATATATATATATGATCCTAGTATATATATATAGTATATATATACTAGGATCATATACGGTATATATATAATATATATATTGTAAGTGTAATGCCCGTGTCACACATTCGCGAGATCCGACGGCGAGTTGTGGTGAGATGAAACTCACCGAGACTCATTTGTTGTCGCGTAGATCTCGGACTGTCTTCGCATCAGGTCACATGTAGCGGGTTCTTGGCTCACCACAGCGAGAACCGTTCAAAATACTCGCTCTGATTCGCCGAGTTTTGCTGTCGCACTGATGTCGAAAGAATGTCGCGTGAATTTCACCACAATGGGTGTAAGTGTCGTGAAAATGCCGCCACATGTCGCTGCTAAAAGATCATTCAAATATCACACGACGCTGTGAGTCAGTCCACGAGAATCCGCGACACACACGCGAGGTTTACTCGACTTGTGTGCGAATTTTGGGGAGTATAAAAGAGATCCATACGAGAGGTCGAGTTTTTCCCTCGTCAGCCATACGACATCTCTGCGAGTTGTGCCATTTTTTCATATTTTTACGGTATGGTACCAAGATCATTTGCTGTCCATAGCTCAAACTGAAATCATGCCAAGAAAAGGTAAATCATTAATTCAGAAGACAGTTTCCGAAAATGACGAATCAGTGAACGGGCCACCGTTATGAATCTAAGAACAGGAATGGGATCCTGGTGAAATTTATATTGCCTCAGCATTATCAGCTGATGGAATTTTTGTATACTGACTCAAACGTAGTCGGCTATTTATACTATTGTCGCCCAATGTCGTGCTAACTTGGACGATTGTCGGGGTGCAATCGTCACTGTTCGAACAGAATACGTGCAGATGTCGCATTGCTTCTTTCCAACTCTCCAAAACTCGTATCAACTCGCCTGAATGTCTTCAGATGTCGAGAGAGGATCGAGTACATAACGCAAACATCTCGCACTAGTTTGTCTCCGCTCGGCGGTGTTCATGTTTATCTCGTGCAACTGTCGCAGAGAACTTGAGCAGATATTATACAAATATCGTCATCACAAAATTTCAAGGAAACTCGCGGATATTTTGGCGAGATTGAACTCGCCACTTCTCGTGGGAACTGGCAGTACCTACTCGCGAATGTGTGATACGGGTATAATAGAAAGACGCATGTTTTGTTATAAGCTACGTACTTTGATTAGGCAAGATGTATAACTTGATATTACAGATCTGTGTGTTCGACTGTCGCATTATCATTTACAACGACTCCAAATTCAATATTAATACCTTATGTATTAATGTACAACAGTATTCAATATGAACGAGAAGAAACATACTGTGTACTTATCTTACAAAGCTGATACTTGAATCTTGAGTTGTGTCCTATCCTTTCACACCCATGAAAATAGAACGTTTGTTAAGGTTGTAAGATCTGTTTGGTATGTTATTATTTCCATGCCTGTGATTATCAAACATAAAAGAAACCCTTGCACAAGAAACGACCAAAAAGATTCAGCAGCCTTGATCAAATACCACTCAGAAATGTTTGTCACTAGTGATAACTTTATATTCAAGTAGTAAACTTCACTAAAATACAGCCTTGATAAGCATTTATATGATTACAAAAATATGGTATTTTAGGAGATTATTTGAAGGAATTAAAACTTTCATATACCAGTGACCACTAGGTAACTGATGTGAAAAAAGAATTAATCTGAAATTTCCATTATTCTTCTATCAATGCATTCAAGGCATTGCTGATTTGCAGTACATTGCATAAAATCATTCTGTTACAATTTATTCGAAAGTAGAAATAATAAAGTTAACGACAGAAAAGTGTAAAAAGTCAATAATTCCAGAAATGAGTTGATTTGTTTCTAAAATCTTCGCAGATATAGTAAAATAATAAGTTCGACAAGACATCCATTTTCATTTTGTTTTCATCTTAGATAATTTCTTAAAGCTAAGAAACCTCGCACATTGACTTAACTTTTTAAATAAAAAACATCCGTCTAAGAATTTTTCTTGGATTTATGTTTCACTCGTAGATAAAAGTTAAGAAAAATCTTATAGTGTTAGTAGAAATTAGTGAAAACTAAAATAATTTCGATATTCTTAGATATGTTTTCATCATTGTTGGTTTGTGAACACGAGCCCTGAACGTGTACAATTTATCTCAAGTCTACATGGTATGATAAGTCTGTAGATCTTGACCGTACTATTTATCTTAAGTCTTGATTGCATGTTTAGTCTGCATATTCGGACCAGTACAATTTAACTAACGTCATGCGTAGTTTGTATAGTTGTAAACACACACAATCCCAGGAATTAGTTCAAACACTGTGCTATTTATGACAGCTTATGATAAAATGCAAGCATGGCGGACATGAAATACTTAAAACTTGATCTGCCCTAACGATGAATTTCTACCGTTTCTACTTTCCAAGAACAGCAAAAGCAACAGACATAGTCGAGCTATTTGTATTATGAAGACATAAGAGCAAGTCAAGTGATAAAAGCTAAGAAATAAAATACAAACACAACAAAATTTCATACATGACAAATATTTACATTCACAATACGATATTAGTGCAAATGCTGCATTGAATTGGTCGTGAACATAGTACTACAACTTAATACACTACCCAAAGTTTGTTAAGGATCACTTTTTGATATTAGGTATTTTGTTCATTTTATTCACCGAAGGTGTTCTAAGATCGATTGGTGTTGCTATGACGCTGTTGATAGCAGAAAATATTTGAATGCTTTACAGTTATTGTTAACTTTAATATTAATGAAAAAATCGTGTGTGTGTAATTATTTCTCATTCTCAATAAACTTTCTTGTAAAAACTTACACTGCTTGTGTATAAAAGACGTCTTATTTCGCTGAAAATAAAACGGTATTGTCACGGACTACTTTTGTGCAAAAACTTCGGATTTGTATGTGCAAAAACTCTTTGGAAAACAGTGCATCACATTTTATTTTCGTTGGATATTAAGTAAAATCCAGTCTGGTAACCAATAGCGTGGGAACTTATAACACACGTGACCCTAACAGAGCAAACAAAATTGAATACTATACATTGATAATAAAGAGACTCAAAATAGTGTCATTCAGAACAAGTTAACTTAACTTAAACAGCTAAAATTTTTAATCCGATTTGGAAATATTCTCTTAAGGGCGATTTCGGTAGTTCGTAATGCGCAACATTTCAGCAGGAGACAAGGGAGACCATCAAACTATTTACAAAGGTGTTCTTTGTACAATTTTCGCACGAGTAACGTTATCCGCTAAAGCAGTAAAATAGACAACAACAATGTCTCAGCAATTTCGTCTAAATGGAAATTTGCGAAAGACTACAGGGTAGCACGAGCTAACAGATTTTAAACCGCATGAAAATCGCAACAACTGGGTGCTGATGCCTCAAAAACGTCTTTTGGAACGACCGTGTTGAATGGCACAATTCCCCCACCCACGGACGTGGAAGCTCCTTGAATAAAACGGTATCAATAAGATACAATTTATCTGTCAATTTAGCTTTTGAGTCATTAATTCAGATTGTTTACGGATTTGCCAGAGTTATCTTTGCTTGTACCAGTCTTTATTTTTCTGAATTAAACCAGTTTACATTAACGAAACGTCACTTGACAGGATCTGTTTTGAAACGAAACTCGATTTGATGTAAATAATCAAACTTTTAATTAATTATGTTGAACACTATTGCTTAATGAATTATTGCATTATTTATAGTAGACAAAAGTTTATATAGAATGTATGGTAAAGACTTGGGCTCAATGACCTGTCTATTTTCCCGCAGTATACAAAAATATACATGTAGTTTGCATTTGATTTTTATTTTCCACCTTTTCATGTTACATTGATTGTGGAGGAGTTTAAGTGTCTATAACTATGCTCATAGAATGTGTCCTGAGTTGTACGTCATTCTTAACCAGTTCTACCTGTGAGACCAAAGGATTTGGATCTAGCAGTTCATGACATCTTAACTTTAGAACAATCTCAAATAACTTAAAATAAGATACCCAGTGTTCTACTACTGCACCATGGTGTGATTAAAGTTCTCATTTAAAATTGGTCAGAAATATTTCTAAGAAGCTACTTCATTTTCATGATCGTGGACTTTTAAATTTTAATTTATGCATTTTTACATAAATATTAAAATATTTTACCGCCAGTCCACTATGGAAACAGACTCGCTTGATTGTTGAACTGCACATTGTGGCCGAGCAGATGCGACGACTGGCTAGACTCATCATGTTTGCAACACTACTTCAGTAGGGTTGTACCAGTTTTAAAACGAAGAAAATTTGAATTTGAAATCTACATATGTACTGCATAAATCAAAATTATTAACAAAAATATGTATTGGAACATTACAAGTAGTGGATTACACTTTGATCCTTTGAAAATAGCATATAACCATGGTGTGGACTATCAAAACTTCCTGAGAAAAAAACGTTACACCAATGGTAATTTCTTGTATGCATGTTATCAGAATATTACAGAAATAGAAAATAGACTGAGGCATTAACTTGTTTTTTTTTTCATGCACCGCTTTATATTTTATATATCCTCAAATCAAATCGGTCGGCATATTGTTGTCGTCCTGTCCGTGTGTCTGTTGGTCAGTCTGTTCATCTGTAAATTTTAACCATGTTTATATCTTTTGATGTAAGTGTGATGAGCTACAGTACTCGAGTTTGGTTGGTAGAGATCTCGGCACAAGACTTTTTGACATTGTTGCTAAATGCTGAAAATATTGACCTTGCTTATATGGTTCTTCTACTTGAGCTACAGTGCCAAACATGTTATGACTTAAATAAGTTCGGTAAATCAAGGTTATATTTTGTTTTGTTGTATTATTCAAGTATGACGTATTAATGTGAAAAGCTACATGTTTAATTCAAACTTGAATAACTTCATGCAAGTCAACAAGTCCAGTGACCCCTGTTTTTCTTTCCATTTTTAGATTTGTTATACTTTTTTCTATGAACTCTGAAGAATGATCACTTTTCCTCGGATAAAACAAAATGCAGAAATCGTTTTTAACATATACAGATAAACTAAGTTAATTTCCAGGTTCTCATAACGGAATAAAAGGCATTCAATGCTTTCGGCGCTTATCTTTTTTAAGATTCTTTTTTGTCACTATATAAAATCAGATAGCTACCAAAGATAAACCGATATTCAGACCTCACTAACGTGCAGTGCATTAATTGATTTGACTAGTACACTTTGCTCGATAAGCGCAGGGAGAGACATACCCGTGAAAATCATTAACTTATGGCAATTTGAACATGTAGCAAACTTTTGCTTGTGCTATCGCCAAATTTGGATTGAATTTTACGTAAGCGAAAGAAGATCAACAAATTAAGCGAATCCAAGCGAAGATGAGATAAATAGGCGCTTTGGAATGCTGGGCTGTCACAGTTCTTGGGTTGTACCAGAGCGTTGTTTCAATAATGTGGAATCGATTCCAATTGACTGGAAATGTATTGCATTTGCACGCCAGAGGTCGAGAACGCTCAACGACTCAAGCTCAATACCGATTTATCGTTCTTCAAGCCCGACGCCACCGTTTCAGTAACGCAACAACGTTACGTAGCGACTTGCAGAATGCTACCACTGTGCGTATGAGTACACAAACAATGAGAAATCGGTTGTATGAAGCTGGCCTAAGGTTATGACGGTCTGTTGTCACGACATCCCGTTGACACGACACCATGTTCATTTAGAATGGGCACGAGATCATGTTACGTGGAAATTTAATGAGCCAAGTTCCATTCAAATAGGAGTCAAGATTCTGTGTGTACTTCACGGACAGGCGGGTTAGGGTTAGGAGAATGTCAAATAAACGCATTGCAGAGCATGATCGTTATGGCGTGTGTGCACTGTTCAGTCGTGAGCGGGAATTAGCACTCGGGAAAAAACGGACCTACACGTCATTGGAAACGGCACGCGGACGGCAGAGAAATACGTCAATGTAATTTCGGATGTTCATTCATTCTGGCGGATGATAATGACAGGGCCCACATCACCAACCAGCATCTTGAGCTAGCTGCAAATGTGCGACTGAATTGGCCAGCGAGATCCCCTGTTTAAATTCCATAGAACACGCACGGGATGTGCTACAAAAAGCCATTTCTTCCCGCCAAGTCCAACCAGCCACTGTACTTGAGCTCAGATAAACTTTCATTGAGGAATGGGCTCAGCTTCCTCATCATAATGTCACAGAACTTATTGGTAGCATGCGGCGGTGATGCCAGTCCATAATCAATGCCCACGGGCACCATACACGCTATTAACGTAGCTAAGACTCACAAACTTTTGATTTTCCCGATTTTCAGGTTTCAGACTGCCATCCTTTGTTTGATTATATAACCCTTACGTTTTCTCGGCCATATTTACGCATCAATGAACATTATTTATGGAAATGAATTCCTAAGACCAAAAAATAGTTCCGTTTTGGGTCTCCGGCCTGAAAAAGAGGATAAGTAGGAATTCTTTTTGCAAGCATAAGAATATCAGAATGGAAGGCATGCTTATTCACATACTGTTGTATTAGTAATACCTACAGGACACTTAATCTAGAAATAGCTGTAAATATGAATACAACAATCTATTAAACAAAGATTTTTTGAACTCTTCAATTTATTCAGGACATTTGATGCCAGGCACCAACCAAATATTCACCGTCCCTGACACTTTAAATATACAATTGTACAATACATTTATAATTGAACTGATCTTTTATTTTCAACATTTAATTTTAGTCTCCTGAACTTATATGAAGACAAATTTATCAAAACTTATCTTATTATTCTATAAAACTTCATACAAAAGCACCGACACTTTTCATCTTCACCATCAACATCAAATATACCCGACGAATTTAGATCAGGTTTTTATAAGACATAGAGAGTTCCAGCCAGACATAATAGAAGGCATGTCACAAGTGGAATTTTTACGCGGCCCTATTCGGCGATGGGAACTGAGCTGGAGGGGTAGCCCCAAACATGTTGCATTCTGGTGCATTTTAAAGCAAAAAGACAGGACTGTTTATTCAGTATAGAATACAAGCAAAAACATCATGGTTCATGAATACTGCATGTTCTTATGGAACACCCGCACAGTATTATCATACACGAGAACGTCCGTTTCCACTTTGATTCTCTTCCAGATTTCTTTGGCCTTTCGCCTCTATTTCTTTCGACGTTTTCTGAGAAGGATTTACATTATGAATGTCACTCGATACGATTTTCACAACTTAAAGTCACCACTACGATGATCGAATTACTAACACGTCATTTTTGTAATAGTTTTTCCTATTTTCCGATTAACGTAAATTCATTCCCAGACATCATCAGAAATATCAAACCACAATTTTGTAATCCTACGTTATCGTTGATGACACATATAGATGACGTACTTCTTGGTCACAAGACTACTAATACATGTAGTTAATATTGTAAACAGATGAGAAAGCGGGGCTTGACGAAAAGAAAAAAGTAAAAGAACAATTTTGGAAAAATCGAAAAGGCAAAAAGAAGTCTAGCGTTGGCTGTAAATAAAGAGGGTTGGTCGGGAGACCCTAAACGGAACATTGTTTGGCTTAACTAAAAACGTTTCCAAAATAGAATTATTTCTCATGTCGTCACAACTTAATAAATGAAGCATACATTATAAAATGTGATCCTTAACATATCTGAGATATTGTCGTCGTACCAAAATATCGTTCGTTTGAGACTTATCTTACGCATGCGTAACATCACTATATTTAGTACTATCACGTCATTAGCTCTTCTCTAGGGCTTCCAAATGAAAGCGCTCAAAGTCTTTTGTTTGTTTTACTATTTGCGTTTTGCATAGCTGCGCCTGACATAAATAAATGCAGGCCACATTTATAAGTCTGGGTTAACACCGATGCTTTAAGTTTTAAATATGCCACACCAGCGTAAGAAAGTGATTTATTGCAGCAGCTTCTCAACACGTGATTTGGATCGTTTATAATAATGTGCTGGTTAAACACATTTTCATTAGTAGAGGAAGATATTTTAAACTTACAAAGGTACTTATACATAGTTCAAAACATAGTTCTTGACCTGGCAATGACGGCTGAATTTCCTTGCCTCAGACTATCTGTTTTAGATTTTAACACAATAATTTCGCAATGAGTGCCAAAAAAGACCAAACGTCAATCTTTAAATTTAGAACTTCACTAATCCTAAAAATTCCAGCAGAAGAACAAACAGAGATACAATTCTAAAATCTCCTAAAGTATTGTCCTCAGAATCAAATCGTAAAGCCAGTTGTTTAACTATATCAGAATTGATGGACTCATTTTTGTTTTGTTTTGAAGTTTTTTTTTAATACAGCTGAACAAAAATTTAAGCCAGTAATGATTTAAGCCAATCATCCGTGCACAGATTTTACAAGTGGGAAGTAGTATTTGCCCACTTGATAGAGTAGAAAATTTAGATTTCCCACAAGCATTCTCATTTTTAATGACCGAAGTCAAATAAAGTGCTGTGGTAACTGGTGATGTTGATAAAGTTAAATTCTTGGCTCCATTTTACGAATTCGTTCTAATAAGATAAGTAGATAGACCTCGTTCTTTTCTTATATGTCTTTGACCTCTTTGATGAAAAATAATACACACAATTGTTAGCTAAAAGTAATAACGAACTTGTTAAAACACAAATCTTGCAACTAAATCTTTGCCAGTGAATTGACCAGAACCAAAACAAAAAGCGATAGTACATTTTTGCCTTGGGCGTAAATATTTTTGCATCTCATACATTTGTTTCTGAAAAACGTAGTCTTCATTAAACAACATTGGAAAAATGGACTTGACAGTCAATAATAAGCTACTAAACGACAGCAAGGCAATGGATTAAATGATTGAAAGCTTTGGGGATAAAAAATACCAGCTTCCGAAGAGCGTCCAAAATAAAGAATTGTAGCGTTCTAATTTTGTATCAAGCTCATTAGCAAAACTGTCAACAACATAGGGCCTATGTCTATGCAGTTAAAACAAGAATTGTCGCTGAATATGACATATGCCCCCGAAGTTACAACACATTTTAGCATCAGTTTCCTTGACACTGTTCTCATTAGCCACTAAGTAGGTATTCATATGACCAAGATTGGCTGCGAACTATATAGTGGAACAGACAGTATTCACCAAATACAACAAAATTCCATACATAATGAATGACCTTAAATATGACCTTGACCATAGCGCTTAAGGTCAGAGTCAGATTCAGACAAACGATTAAAAAATCCATGAAGGATTTAAGACGTTATAGCCAAGAATTTGGTGATACAGACCATGGTCTTGCACGCGACACATCGTCTTCTGATGATGAACATCAATACCAAGTAATTTCAAAATCCATTTAGAAATTGGAAAGTTACGGCTCGGACACGAAAATTCCATACATATTGAATGACCTTTAATATGACCTTGACCTTGGTGGCGGGGTCTTGCGCGCAACAAGTGTGTCTAGGGATGTAGAACTAAGTACCAAGTAATTTCAAAATACCTTTAGGAATTAGACAGTAAATTCCATGAATATGAAAATAAACTGAACACGCAAATTAAATCATAAACTTTTGAAAGGAATAAATATTTATAGCATTCATTGGTGAAGAATCTGATGAACCAATGTCTGTGTTTTGGAGAGAAAGAAGAGAATCAGTAATATCAGATAACTCATTTTGGGGAACATCTTGCCAAGACAGTAGTGTTTGGGAGGCTTCAAACATTTGCTAGATTGATTGTTGATTGATTGGTGTTTTACGGTGCTTTTAACACTAATTAGGCTATATCGCACCTGCAGCAGAATTTGTTAATTATGTTAATTATATTTTACGGTACAGATTAATTGCATTTAAAAACTAAATAAAAAGCATAGATGGAGTGTTTGTGAACAGGTCTCTGAGTGAACTTGCGTTGAAATACTGGTTCCGGGTTAGGGTATTTTCGTGGCAATCTAGAAGAAAATGTTTTACAGTGAAAGGTTCGTTGCATGATATGCAAAATGGTTGATCTTCTCGGTTAAGTTTGTATGAATGTTGAATTCGAGTGTGTCCGATAGGGCACCTTGTAATAACGACTTGGTCGCGGCGAGTTAAAAGAGGGAAAGATTTTGATAATTGGACATGAGAAAGGATGGCATGGAGTTTGCTATTTGTCTTTTCGTCCCATTGAAATTGCCATTTGGATTTGATAAGTAAATTAATAGATGACTGAAAATCGCTGTTGGGTAACGTGATTGCAACTGGTTGATTATTAAGAGCTTCTTTTGCCAAAGTATCAACTGTTTCATTTCCTCGAATACCTATGTGGCTAGGTATCCAGCAAAATTTTACACATTTTGATTGTAAAATATCATGTAAGCGAATGAGTAAATGTTGAATCAAGACATTATTGTTTTTGCGATTTTTAATTGCTTGAAGAACAGAATGAGAATCTGAGAAAAGAAGAAATTTATCTGCGCTGTGTTGAGAAATGTATGATAATTCCAAGTCGATGGCTTTTGTTTCTGCTGTAAAAAGTATTGCCTTCTCTGGGAGGTCCATCCGAGAAATAAAGTTGTGTGCGAAGGCAGCACAACCAACCTTGTTGCCGTCTTTTGAGCCGTCAGTATAGATATGGATACAATCATGACGTGTTTCTATAGTTTAGGAAATTCGTCTTTATATAAGTCAGATGAGTTAGGAGATTTTTGTTTTGGATAGATCAGTATTTACCTCTGGACATGATTATTACTTTTAATATGGGGTATGAAAGACAATTTCTTATAAAAAAATGACACCAAGAAATTTTACTTCAGGTACGACAGGTATTTTCGAGCTGTATATGTATAGTTCTGGATCGTTGTGTGCCTTTCGCATACGACAAAAGTGTACGCATTGTGTTTTGGATTTTGAAAATTTAAAACCATTTTTTGAGGCCTATTTTGGATCTCATCAAGGTTCTGTTGTAGTTTGCGTTCAATGTTACGCATGCTTTTCGAACGGTAAGATATAAAAAAAAATCGTCGACGTATAATGAACAATCAACTCCTGGGTTAAGAACTTTGGTTGTATTATTGATTTTAAGACCAAACAGTGTAATTGAAAGGATGCTCCCCCGTGGAACTCCCTGTTCCTGTTGGTGGTTCTCTGATAAAGAGGAACCAATCTGAACATGGAAATTACGGATTGATAGAAAATTTGACATAAACAAGGGTAGTCTCCCATTTAAACCAGCATCTTTAAGATCTTTGAGGATGCCATACTTCCACGTCGTATCATAAGCCTTTTCAAGGTCAAAGAAAATTGATACTAAATGAAAGGTTTCTCTAATGAAAGATTCAAGTCGGACAAGATGATCATTAGTGCTTCGCTGTTACCTTATTGAAAATTAATTATTACTGCTTTAGATTCCAAGTACCAAACAAGACGAGTGTTAACCATTCGCTCGAAAGTTTTACAAATACAAGTAGCGAGAGAAATAGGGCGGTAATTAGTAGGGTCATTATGGTCTTTCCCAGGTTTAGGGATAGGTATAACGAGTGCCTCCTTCAAACAAGACGGCACATCACCTGTTACCCAGATATCGTTGAAAATGTTCAATAAAAGATCAAGTGAAACCTGTGGTAAATGCTTCAGCAGTTGGTAATGAAACATTTGCTTTTTTCATACTTGTAGTAGATGTAAAATGACAGTTCTGGCTCATTTTATCATATTCGTGGTTAAGGTGTAAAATGCGCACGATGACTCATCAACTGGGGGGGGTTTCCCGTATCCGCGGGTTTCCCGCCATTTCGTTCTATCCGTGCCAGGGGTTTTCCCGAATTATAAATGACAGTTCTGGCTCAATTTACCTTATTCGTGGTTAAAGTATCAATACAGCCTATTGTCGCGTGATATGCGTCAATGCGCACGATGACTCATCAAACTGGAGGTTTTCCCTCATCCGCGGTTTCCCACCATTTCGTTATATCCGTGCCAGGGTTTTTCCCGTATCCGCGGTTTTCCCAATCTATTTACAGCGCCCTTATCTGCTCGTTATCGACCCAACTAGAACTGTTTATAATACAACCTTATGTGTCCCTTAGCAGTAAACTTAAATTCATCATACGTAAAAGGGTAGAATGATATCCCAGTGTCTGGGTAATTGATATCAAATGCCCATATTTTATTAATCCTTCTTTTTTGTGCTTTTTCTTCTTCGAGGTGGTTGTCCCAAAATATTTTTGTCTTCCCCCTACCAAGGTCCACATGAAATATTTGTTATTTTTGCGTAGAACTAATTTTATTCGCGTACGACAAATCAATGTCGAGCGTGTAAACACCCGGCCTTTAAGGAGCCAATGTCCTGTGCCGTACAGATGGTCATCACCTACAATATGAAGGTACTTTGCCACATCAGTATAAATAGTATTTATGTTCGATGTTTTAACAAAGGCCGATATGAAGAAGTTGTATCGTTTATTTTTTATTATTGGTGATAACAACTCGATTATCCGCTCTTTGGTATCTTATGGTATCTGCACTAACGTCGAGCGAAAACAAAGGAGTATTCAGTTGATTGCTTTCAAAAATTTGCATATCCGATTCTAGTGGTAAAACTAAAAATCTTTATCTTTTCGATAATTGGATTAATCTCATTCTCATCGACGTACGTTTCCAACTCCTTTTTAAGATTTTCCACCCCCTTCTCGACATCTCCTTGTAATTTCCGTTCAATGGTTTCATCATCCAACGTCCATTCCTTCTGAAGTTTATTTAGTTTAGTTTCCAATTCTCGTTCGTCGATATATTCCCTCAAATGTTCTCTTACCTTGTAACGAAGGTTTTACCAATTTCTGTCTTTGCCCGTTCCAGCTCATTCTTGTCTACGTACGTTTCCAACTCTTTTTTAAGATTTTCCACCCCTTTTCGATATCATCCGGTAATTTCCCTTCAATTTTATCTTCGATGTCAATTCAATGACTCTTTTATCTCTCCCAATTCACGTTTTTTTCCAGACCGTAATCTCGCACCATCTTGTTTCCTCGTTTTATTACAAACGCCTTAGTCGCCGCGTCAACCCCATCCAAGATTCGTAATCTTGTTTCCAAACATATTGATTCTCCCGCTTTTCAGAAAATTGTTATTTATATAAGATAAAGACACACTGGAATCTGAAACGTGATTTTCGGAATTCGCCCAAATTTATCAACAGGCATTTTTTATACACGCGAATTTATTTAATTCTATTTTGTAATAATCGAGGTATTTCCCAACTACCTAATAATGGTTTATAATACAATTTTATGTAACCATCTTCAAACACATGTCAAGCGAGCTGTCTTAAAGGGGAGAATATTATTCTTGCGTATGAGCTAGAAACATCAAAAATCTATGATGCGTTAATTAATTTTTGCTTTATCCCACCTATGGTATTCACCTTTACCCCCGAAAAAGTCTTTTCCTTTTTTCTCTCACCCTCATTCGAATGGTAAACAGTTAACGAAATAATTCGTTCCTCGGATGTTCGATCCCAAGTGTAAATATATCTTCCCCCGTGTAAAGCAGCAATGTAATGTCGAGCGAGTAAGCACCTGTCCTTATAAACTCCCAGGTTGTCGTACCACCAATTTCACCAAGGGTGAGATCTATATAATCATATCCAACATACTTGTTCGTCGTGAACTCAAAGGCGTCTGTGAACGCGTTGTAAGAAATTTTATTTGTCTCGCCGAAGTATTCAACTCCTTCAATTCCATCACGATCTATTCTTCTGTTTACGTCTATAACGGTGCCTTTGTATGTCGTATGAAAGTAAGAGAGTTTCTAGTTGATTATTTTTTAAAGTTCGTATATCTAATTCTAGTTGTATTATTTTGGTACTATCTCCTATGTTAGCTTTACCAGCGTCCACCTTTATCTTTTTGAGTATCGGCTTCAACAGCCACTCAACCGTAAACATTTCAAACTCCTTTTTAAGGTTTTCTATCCTCTTTTCAACAATACCTCTTATTATTTCTTTAATTATATCTTCACTAGTTTTATCATTCAACCCCATTATATATATACTAGCGCACCATCCTTTTTTCCTCGTTTTATCACAAACGCCTTGCTCGCCGCATCACCTCCATCCATTGGGAGACCGTGGTTCGTAATCTTGTTCCCAAACATATTGATTTCCCAACGTTTCAGACGGTTGTTATTTATATAAGATAAAGATACGCCTGAATCTGAAACGTGAGTTTTCGGCATCCGTCCAAATTTATCAACGGGCATTTTTTATATACACACGAAATTATTTTAATTCTTTTAAAACGTACAAACATAAAAGACCGCATGTTACCTTCCATTGGGTTGTACTTGTTCCTCGTTATAAAAAATTGTCGGCTTTAGATCCATCGAAATAATATTTTTCATTTCCCTTTTTATAAAAACAAACCCAATGCGTACCTCTGGCGTTTGTAGAAACTATTTCATGATCCGGATTCGTATCATCCAGATTTAATATTCCGCATTCATTTTTAACAGTCGTTTTGGTAGTTGGTAACGCATGAATACGCCTCTAAAGTTGGATATTTCTAATTTCTTAACTGCGTCCGTCAATTCAAAATTGTTAAGCGTTTATTGGGTAAAATCACTTTCTCGACTGAGATATTCATATTCTTTTTTATATATTTAAACAATTTTTATGACCTATGGCCAGCGTGTAAACTCCATCTGGTAAAATTATCCTTTTGTCATCGTCACGGCTAGCGCGACCTTGTTAATTTCCTCCGTATACACTTCATGACCGTGGCTTCTGATGATATTCATTGTTCTCAATTGCCCTCAACCTGTAAATAAGCGCGTCTAATAATCCTAAAAATTTATAAATTTTTCAACAACAGGCTTCTTCACTCCCTTACATTTTTCTCTTCTTTTTTTCGAGCATTTTAAACGCGTATAATTTGGCTCTAAGTCCGATAATTCGTCTTTCATCATGCCAATCACCGCTTCGTCTTTCATCATGCCAATTACTTTCTTATTCAGTCCTGATTCAATTCTAGACGGATGGTCATTCGGAAAATTGCTCGTGTCGAATTTATCTTTCACGTCTCCGGAAATGTCCTTGTAAAAGTCTTCCGTTTCAATTTCGTACATCAAAGTATCGGTATCGGTAAATAATAATCTAGCTTTATCTCCGTATTTCGGTCTTATATAATTAAAAAGAAAATCGTACATTAGCGTTTTATTCAAATCATACCGAGGTAAACCGGCTTGTCAAATTTAAATGAGTCTTTTTCATATGTATCGCTATTAGATTCTCGTCAAAGATTGTCATCCCGTTATAGATTGTTTTTGCGACCAATATCTCAGCTTTTTTCCACCACTAACCAACTTTATGTCCGTTCTATTACGGATATTTTCCATCGTCTTGCCGAAAACGCTGTTATTCATGAGTTTAAAATAAGTCCGTCTCAAATTCGTTCGTCGCCTTTGCCCTGAGATTCGTATTCAAATCGATATATTTTTTAAGCCACGCGCTTTCCTCAAATCTTATTCCTCTGTGGATCGTCATAATTTTTAACCCCAACTTTTCGTATACTTTTAAGCTTTCGTAATGAACCACATATTTCTTTTTGTTGTTTGGATTCGGGATTAATTAACTGACTTTGTCTATCCTCAAACTTTCAGGAGCCAAAGGATAATCCTTGTGCAAATCGTGGACATCAGCCAATAACAAAACATCCGTTTTATTATACAATTCGTGGTAATCTCGTAACGTTTTTATATCAAAATTTTTCCATACTTTATGTGCATGCGCGTATTTTTCATCGCTAATGCCTTACTCATTAAGTTTCGAGTAGAACGCTTCTTTCGACGGAAGTTTCGTTTCATCCAACCTTTTAAGCGAATCCATATATTCGTACGGTTATACGCCTTTCTTTAGCACTAAATCTCGTCGAGTCCCGCTATAATATTTTGATACATTCGCGAATTGGTCCTGAGACAAGTTACTCGAAAGTTTATCCAAACTGGAAGCCATGAATTTAACACTATCGATAAATCTAATTTGGTGAGTTATTGGTTTTTCTTTGCCCTCCTTGATGTAGGAACCGATATAAATTGTTTTCGTAAAACTAATGTATTTTTCTTCGTTGTTGGGCATACAGTTGATATTCCCTTCGCTTCTTAATAAATAGATGGCTGTCGTACCAGCTCAAATTGTGGAACACCACCGGGATGAATTTCGGTTTCCTGTACATAGGATTGCATTTATTGTGTGCCACCCCTCTATATTTCCCGGTGTAGTGGCAGTGATCGCGGACCTTTTTTCATTTTCGGAATAAGCTCCTTGACAGATCCAACATTTCGTGGCATTTTCGATATCCATCCGGCCCTTTTGGTCAAGTATCATCTTCTTAGGAGCAATATTGCAAATCCTTTTTATATCTTTTTCCAACATTTTACAAATTCCCGCGTCACATCATCGTCATCCGTTTTTGCGGTGTAGATGACTAGGTCTTTGATGTACACTTCATCATGAAAACATTTTATATAGTAACAAAAACTCAATGGATCGTGTTTTTGATAGTAATTGGTGTAACTCTCATCCGGATTTGGTTTACAAGTATCGATAGGTTTGAGACAACACTCAAAAATCGGCATATACTACGAAAGGAACCCGCATCGATCTATTAAAGTTTTGAAATGATATCACACGCCATTTTGACTCCTCGTTCGTCATATCTATCCTAACACATTCATTTGACTCATAATATTCTCTATGCTCGTTCAACGAATCTTGCGTATTGAACGGGTTTAAGCAGTTGCGACAAAAATATTTTCTACCATCATGGTTATTAATCGGTTTCGATAATAAGCGACTTAGATTTTTTATTTAACAATAATGTTGCGTTTCTCCATCCGAAATGAACATAAGGTCTATTATTGTCTTTCTGTTAAAGCGTTCACTTTTTCTAAGAGGGTAAACGCCCCTATCATATCCAAACACATAAACGGCGATATCTGAATTTTGTTTCTCAAACTTATCGATCGATTTCAATGAAACTGGGAATTCGATACCTTTCATATTTAATTCGTCTAGGAGGCACTCGTTATACCTATCCCTGAACCTGGGAAAGACCATAATGACCCTACTAATTACCAACCTATTTCTCTCACTGGTTGTATTTGCAAAACGTTCGAGCGAATGACACTCGTCTTGTTTGGTACTTGGAATCTAAAGCAGTAATAACTAATTTTCAATCAGGTTTTCGTAAACAAATGATTATCTTGTCCGACTTTCATTAGAGACGCCTTCATTAATAAACAACATTTAGTATCAATTTTCTTTGACCTTGAAAAGGCTTATGATACGACGTGGAAGTATGGCATCCTCAAATATCTTAAAGATGCTGGTTTAGATGGGAGACTACCCTTGTTTGTTTCAAATTTTCTATCAAACCGTAATCCCCATGTTCAGGTTGATTCCTCTTTATCAGAGAACCTTCAACAGGAACAGAGAGTTCCACAGGGCAGCATCCTTCGGCTACACTGTTGGGTCTTAAAATTAATAATATAACCAAAGTTCTTAACCCCGGAGTTGATTTTTCGTTATACGTCGACGATTTTTTTTATTTGCTACCGTTCGAAAAGTATGCGTAACCTTGAACGCCATCTACAACAGAACCTTGATAAAATCCAAAAATGGGCCTCAGAAAATGGTTTAAAATTTTCAAAATCCAAAACGCAATGCGTACACTTTTGTCGCCTGCGAAAGGCACACAACGATCCAGAACTATACATATCCAGCTCAAAAAATTCCTGTTGTACCTGAAGTAAAATTTCTTGGTGTCATTTTTGATAAAAATCATACCCCATATTAAAAATCTAAAACAAAAATGTCTTAAAGCTCTAAATCTACTGAAAGTCCTTTATAATACTGAGTGGGGTTAGATACTTCAACGTTACTAAAACTGTAAAGAAGCCTTATCCGTTCTAAATTAAACTACGGATCAATTGTTTACGGCTCTGCCCGCAAGTCATTCTTAATGATGCTTGACACTATACACCATCAAGGCTTGCGTTTGGCTCTTGGTGCTTTCCGCAAATCACCAATAGAAAGTTTATATACGGAGGCCGGTGAACCGCCACTAAAGCTACGTCGAAAGAAGCTATCTTTTCAGAATGCAAAATCTATTTCATCTAACGACAAAAACCCTACCAGAGACGTTATATTCAACCCTAATAGCAAAGAGCAATTTCAAAACACAGAAAAAGAAATAAAACCAATTGGTTTACGATTAGAAGGCGACTTAGAAGCTCTCAAACTTGACCCACATAGCGTTGCGCAAAACCTTACACAAAATATAGCTCCGTGGACACAATCATGTCCAGAGGTAAATACTGATCTATCCAAAACAAACAATCTCCTAACTCATCTGAATTATATGAAGACGAACTTCCCAAAATTATAGAAACACATCATGATTTTATCCATATCTATACTGACGGCTCAAAAGACGGCAACAAGGTTGGTTGTGCTGCCTTTGCACACAACTTTATTTCTCGGATGGGCCTCCCAGAGAAGGCATCAATTTTTACAGCAGAAACAAAAGCCATCGACTTGGCATTATCATACATCTCTCAACACAGAGCAGACAAATTTCTAATTTTCTCAGATTCTCTTTCTGTTCTTCAAGCAATTAAAAATCGCAAAACCAATAATATCTTGATTCAACATTTACTCATTTGCTTACATGATATTTTACAACCAAAATAGCCACATAGGTATTCGAGGAGATGAAACAGTTGATACTTTGGCAAAAAAAGCTCTTAATATTCAACCAGTTGCAATCACGTTACCCAACAGCGATTTTCAGCCATCTATTAATTTACATATCAAATCCAAATGGCTATCTCAATGGGATGAAAAGACAAATAGCAAACTCCATGCCATCCTTTCTCATGTCCAATTATCAAGACCTTTCCCTCTTTTAACTCGTCGCGACCAAGTCGTTATTACAAGGTGCCGTATCGGACTCTCTCGAATTACACATTCATACAAACTTAACCGAGAAGATCAACCATTTTGCATATCATGCAACAAAAACAGCGGGAAAATGGTCGTGTAATCAGATGTAATGTTGGGATTAGATATTAATTCGTCCATACCATAAAATTTCGACCGGAATGCAGCAGCATCACCGTAAGCGCAGGCGATTTTATATTGGTCGAAATAAGTTGATAATCAACTATACCTATCAGAATTGAGCATAACGTACATATTCCTTAGGTTCACGTGATCGAAGAGGGCTGGGTTCTTTTCCTGATCACCGTCTTTTTCAGTTTGAAAACCTATAATAATCCAACGAGGTTTTTCGGGGCTCGACTTAACAGACAGCCGCCACGTGAAATTAGTTGATTGAGACACCGTTATGGAGTCGCATTGTCTCATTTTATAACCTACGGGGAGGCTAGCGTTTTCTTCTATCAGCTTGTACAATTGGAACTTTTCGTCATCCGCGAGGAGTTCGTGCGGTATAAAGCAAGACACCTTGGTAAGGTTAAGGTTACCGGCATCCATCGCATTAGCTCTAAAGATCGCGTCGTCGTCCGATTTCCGCGTTAGAGTTAGGGTTTGTTTCATACCGTACAGAATTTTATCGTAATCTTCGAAAAATCCGAAAATGTGTTTTAACGGAACTCTTAAACTAAATGTGCCCTTTGAACCTGGCAGTATAATTAGATAATCTTGACGAACATTTAATCCGGTATAGTTGCCTCTATGAGCGGCGACGTTCGTATCTTTAAACCACAGGTTATTCAAACCTTGAGATTTGGAGAAATCGTCCGGGTATTTCAACAATCCCAACATCGTATTAGATTGACCCGGATGAAAGACGGATTCGATCTCTTGACCGGAAAATTGATACTTGATGTTATTGAAAAGATACATGAGACCATTATTCGTTAGCGCAACGTTGTCGGCATTCGCGTAAGCCGTTCCATCGGCTTCGTCAACCATCCTTCGAACAACAAATAACTTTCGCTCGGATGGATAAATAAATTATGGGTTTCGATATTGATTCGAATATCGCTGGGGTTACTTAAATTAGTACCCGTAATAGCTCGTATTCGTGATATTCGTGAGTTTCGATACTCTCGTCCATCGTAGGAGCTTCGGGAATTCTTAAAATATTCTACATGTTTTTATTAGTCTAAGATTTTTTATTAGACCCCGTGATTAAATTTCCGGACTAAATCTTGAATGGCGATGGCGCTTCCATCAATCAACGAATTGATTGACATTGGATCGGGTTGAGGAAGCGGAGCTACCGTTATATGCTTTTGTTGAATTGATTGAGATTTTGGCGTAAGGAGCTTATAAACGAGCTTCTTTCCAGCGGCATCTAGAGCTTCCTTTCCGGCTTCTTTAACAGGGCGCTCGGTGGCCGATTTCCCCGCGTCTAAAGCCGTCTTCGCTACCGTCTTTGCCGCCGCCTTTGCCATTTTTCTGGTAAACAAGTTGGCGATGATGTCAAATATACCGCTTCCACCGTATGTATATCGGCTCGTAAAGCCGAGGTTCTTCGGAACTAATATCTTTTTATATAATAGATACTAACTTTTTATGTTGGTCCACATTTGACACATTTTGCCTCACGAGTTCGTCGCAGATGGAAACCAGCTCATTTTTAACAAACGTGTTGCCAGCCTTTTTACTCGCCATTAACAAGTCTAGTCTTTCGAGTAATGCATTTAAGTCTGTACCATTTCCTTCGTAAAGAGGTTTATTTCTCCAAATTGGTCTAAAAATATTTATCCATTTTTCCCCCGACTGACCTTTGGATAGTTAGTTCTGGGATCATTGTTTCGAAAAATGGCATTCGAACAACAGCTCGCCGTAATTACCATGATCCTCACCGGTGTATCTGTTTATTCAGATTCTTAGTCATTAGGAGCTCCCATAACCCTGGCGTTCCTGGATATTCTTCACCGCCCACAATTATATTATCGTCTTTAATGGTAACGGGTTTATCACCTAAATAAAAATTACTGCCCTTGGTGTACAGCCCAAACGTTTTATCAGTCTCGGATTTACTAGCAATTTTTTAGATATTCGGACGCGATTGGGCCAATAACCTACATACCGGGCCCTTCTAAAGCTCCAGGTCCCATGGCTCCAGGGCCTGCAATAGTGGGGATTGGTTGTAAATTTGTGAGATTTTCCGTTATTTCTTAGGCAGTCTTTTGTGCTGCCGCTTGTGCTTCCGTAATCGGTTTAAAAGAATGCCGAGATTTTCTTGTAAATCTTGTTCACCCGTTTTTTCCTCGAGAACCTGTCTTTAATTCTTTGTTTCGTTATGAGGTATTCTGCAATCCGTAGAAACGACATCTTTTTCTGATGATAAGATCGCAGTTTTTAATTAGATTTTCAACTCGGATATTCCTCGTTGTTCGTCTTACTTTTTCTTTCATCGCGTGGTATTTTCCAATTCCAAGAATACAAGTTGAAACTCCTCGTCGGTAATTTTGTTATCATTTAATGCTTTTGAGATATACGAAGAAGTAGTATTAAGTTTTGTTTATGCGAGCATCTTTATTTTTTCGTGTTTTTCGGCTTTGGCTGAAAGCCTTTTGCTGAGGTATTTTCCCACGGTGTTCAATGCTCCAAACCCCGCCGCGGCGCTTTCCGTAACAACAACGACCGGCACCGCCACTATCGTAGATAAAATAACAACTCCCCCGACGGCAAGTCCCGTTGAAACGAAAGTAAGTGTCGTGTCAACACCGTCTACTATCTTTCGCACTCGTTCATACTTTTTGCTAAGCTGTATCCGTTTTGTCTCCTCTTCCGTAAGAGTCCTTTGAACCTCATTAATTTTTCGTAATCTAAACTCTTGCGATTTCATCCTTTTTCATAATATACGTGATTTTTTTATTATAATAACATTCCCAAGATTGGAATATCTTTAAACGGACTGTTTGGTCCTAGAAGCACCCTTTTCCCATCGTATTATCCTCCCTTTTTCAGGTATAAACCGTCACCAACTGTCTCAAATCCAGAGCCGGGTGTTGGTTTGAGATAAA